>OX439485.1:4527500-5735000 GCA_949320155.1 Melangyna quadrimaculata | reverse complement strand
GGTTGCGATTGGATGGCCCGATTGGGCCGAATAACGTTGACCACTTTTTTAAGCCACTTTTATATGGGATATGTATATGTATAGCGTAGGTAGATAGATACTATCGTACTTCCTGCGGCAGTGTGATGGCCAGAGTTAATGAACATTTTAATATTCGTTTGGGTATTGATTATTTTTTTTAATTTCAACCACGCCATTTTGATATGGACATTTAGTTTGGTTGTTCCTCTTTTTTCAATATCCAGAACACAAATTGAGGTAATTATAATATGAGTGTTTTTTATAATACAAATTCTATATACTACTGAAATACATCAGTCAAGTAGAAGACTTAGCATTATTTAATTGGACTTGTTGAATTATTGATTCAATATAGCTTTTAACGGCCTTTAGTCCATAAAAATTGGCGTTTCGTCCCGGCGTTCTCACTTGGACTCTTCAGTTGACAGTGAGCGCCTTGTCAAGACGCAATTTTTATTAAGTTCAGTCCAGCTTACATCAATTTTACAGCGAAAATCGAATGTGAACTATATCCAACCCAATTAGAATTTCTAATCAAGAATTGTTGGAAATTTTGTTACCCGTGGCCTGGCATTGTTAACATATGAGTGTTTTTTATAATACAAATTCTATATACTACTGAAATACATCAGCCAAGTAGAAGACTTAGCATTATTTAATTGGACTTGTTTGGGTTGGATATAGTTCACATTCGATTTTCGCTGTAAAATTGATGTAAGCTGGACTGAACTTAATAAAAATTGCGTCTTGACAAGGCGCTCACTGTCAACTGAAGAGTCCAAGTGAGAACGCCGGGACGAAACGCCAATTTTTATGGACTAAAGGCCGTTAAAAGCTATATTGAATCGGTAATTATAATATTTAATGATAATGTACAAATTTATAAATGTGGTTGAATGAGTTTTTTATCCTTTAAAAAGTTCAAAATTTATACTATTCGCGGTTGTGAGTTACTGTTTTTTAATAAATTTTGGCTTAATGATACAAATGATTGAAGCAATATTAAATATTAGCAATAAGTTCACATAGGTAATAATATAATATAATAGAAACGACGACTCTTTATTTGTATACAGTTCGCGAAACAGCGCTTTATTTTGGTAGTTATTTCTTACAAGTATCCTCTTCCCAGTGGCCTAGCGTGGGTTTTTGCCACGCGGGGCAGACCCAATTCTTGCCGCTCCCCTGAATTTATGTTCCAGCTTTAAAAAATTAGTAACCAATTATGACGCCAATAAAATGATTTTAATGTGTATTTGATTGAATAAAATAAGAAATTAATGATCAAATATGAAAAAAATCGTAATAAAGCTATTCTATAACCGCGGATGTAAGGGTGCTACATGAACAGTAGTACGGTCAAGTTAGACTTTCACTGGGACCTAAATCCGAGATCAAGTGTGACTTCACTATTCGATAGGATATTGGTTCACGAGTCTAAAACCCCATTGCACAACTGTACCTAGAGTCATTTGGCCACCATTTTTAATTTAAAGTTCATTTTGATTTTTGCTTAGAAAAAAAATTGTACTACAAATAAAACTACAAAATATCATAAACAACATATTTACATCCCATTTTTTTTTTTTCAGTTTGAGAAGGTCCTCCCTTCTGCAACAGAACTGTTTAGTGACTTGCCGTGGAAATGGCAGCAGGATGCCGCACCCATTCACAATGCCAGAGCGGTAAAACTGTTCCTAGAGCGTCAAAACGTCTCATTGTTGGATTGGCCACCATACTCACCAGACATAAACATTATTGAAAATGCTTGGGGGTGGCTTGCTCGGAAAGTGTACGAATCAGGCAAGCAATACTCCAACAAAGCTGATCTAATAGAAGCCATTAAACGTAGCTGGGCCTCCATTTCGCTAGATTATATCAAGAAATTGTATGATTTCGTGCCCAACAGGATGTATGAGGTTATTTATAACCAAGGAGGAAGCACTCGTTACTAATTTTTTTTTTATTCTTAAAAATAATCTTAATTATGTTCCTTATAGTTTTCATAAGTTTAAGAGTGTAAAACACCTCCTAAATTATTTGTTTGTGGGTAGGTGCTATTCAAGTGAGCCAAGTTTTGATGTAAATATTTCGAGTCATATCGCTTTAAAAAAAAAAAAAATAAAATAAATCGGGTGGCACAACGGCTCATGAAGAACCAGGGCCTAGTGACTAACAACTCGCAACCATTCCTGTGTGCGCCTTTCGACAGGAATGGAAGGGACCTACAATTTTATGCCGAATCCGAACGGCTAGCACTTATTCGTGACAAGTGATACTCTTGGAGGATTTGTCAATTCCTCGCAAGAGGCAGTAGCCCCGAAAAAAAACTTTTTAGTTTTTAGGTGGACGAGGCTGGGAAGCGATCCCAGACCTCCAGCGTGACAGTCAAACGCACTAACCATTACGCTACGGGCTACTACAGTCAATATCGCTTTAAAATGTTTATAAAAATTACTAAATGTAAATAGTGGTACCCTTCTGTTTTCTTTAAAGAAAAGAACTTTAATTAAAAAAAAAAAGAGTCATTTTCATTAGTTTTGAAGATATTCAACTTTCAACTCGAAGCAAAGGGGGGGTGCTATTCAAGTGAGCGGCACTGTATGTAAGTAATATGCACATACATTTTTTTTCGTAAAAAATTGTATTTTGATGCCCTTTTAGAAATAAAAAAAATAGGTAGATATTCATTGAATATAAATTTATTTAAAATATAAGGTACTTTCACTTGAAAATGCAAAAAATATAGCATACATGACTAGGTTAACATGAAAGTGATAACTAAATAGCTGTCACCAAAAAACGTCACAAAAATATGAATATCACTGGTGACAGTCACCTTACGCAGACGGAATGTGTCGATAATGACTATCACTTATCACATATCACCTTAGCCGATTCCACCCCTGGCTAAATTTTCGAGAGCGAGAAATTTTTAACCTGCATTTTTGAGAACATGTATACATTTTTTGATCAATTTCCAATTGTTTAATCTGCATCCGGATAAACGACCCACTCTTATTCGACAAATCTAGCGAATTTTCAATCTATTTGAAAAAATCAGCGAACCAACGTTACTTCATAATAAATTGAATAATATTTAAATTGAAATTCTAAAAAGAAACAGGATACATTTTTCTAATTCATTTTATTTTTAATAATTGTTTCTGCAATCCGGAGTGTGAGGTCACACAAGTTGTATATGCAATAAAACGCACTTATTGTTGAACATTGAGATATAATGACTAGGGCTGGGATTATCATGAAATATGCGCTTAACTCTTTCAGTCTGGGTGGTTAGTTTACTAACCACCTCTTTATTATTTTATGTATTTTTAACCGCGCTACTTATCAATTCAATTTTAGCGAAAGTATCGAACCTACTAATAAACCGGTACAAAAAACCTAGCTATTTGTCACGTGATTGGAATTCAAACTTTTTGGTGCGGTCATTGTTTTATAAGCTTTAATATTGTAAAAAACTATGTAAAAGTTTTTTCAAAACTGTTTTGGCATTTACTTATTTCTTTTAATAAGCAATAAGTCATACCAATAAAAAATCATTCTTTTTGGTCCTTTTTTTTGGAAATATTATACAATAAAGATTTTTTTTTTTTCATTTATTTTAGGTTCTACAGTCACGGTGGTTACCTACGCTAACCACGTTTTTGCTTAATAAATGGAAAACAAAATTTTTGTTAACGCTATTATTAATTTTAACGTCATAACTAAGAAAAAAACACAAACAAATTATTTTAAATGTGTGCCGTATAAAAGCGTGACTGGAAGAGTTAAAATATGCCCTTAAAATGGAAAATATGCAATAAAAAACGGAAAATAAGCACTTAAAAAACATTATTTTACCTTATTTTTCTCAGAAGAAAAAAATAAAAAAAAATTCTTTTTATTTAGTTTTTATTAATAAAAAATTAAATTCAATTTGACGTAAAGAGAGAGGATTTTGGACAACAAATTTCATCTATTGTAAGATTATTAAAACAGTTTTCGTTATTGTATCTGAGACTTAATATGTACATTATTTTAATTTTCATTGTAATCGCTCCAATAGGGCTTTTAAAAGAATTAATTTCTGCAAAATTTTCATCAACTAAATCGATTTGATTTTTTAATATGCTCCTACCCTGTGATCGTGCCACATAGAAAATTATAGTTTGAGCAAATAAATACAATTTCACCATCATAGAATTGGATCTCTTTAAAATGTTTTACATATTAAGGAATTGCTTCTATCCACATTCGCCATCTAGTATTTATAGGCTATTAAACCAACTCCTCGACCTAGGTTTTTCGTCACAAATATAAACTCGACACTTTATTGAAAAATATGAATGAACAATGAAAAACATGTACTCAAAATATGCATTTATAAAAAAAATATGCATTTTACATAATGCAAAATATGCACTAACGATTGAATGCCATTTTAAAGGGGATTCGTAAAGATAATCTGGTCTTAGACTTATAAATTTTGTGAGAAAAAACATGCATTAGCATGGAAATCGCAGCCCTAATAATGACTAATCGATTTAAAGATTGACAAAGACTACTTTTTGGCCGGCCGATGCCAGCATAATATAACATTACATAGTTAATTTTACTACTGTTTTTCTGAGTTAAATAAATAAATAAAATTAAATAAATATATTTTTAAATAAAGTAAATAAATTAAATTATGAAGCATTTTTATCACTGGGGAAATTTTGAATTGGATTCTTTGGACTCAACGAATAAATTAATTTGAAGAATAAAGGAATTTTTAATTTCTTGTCGTCGATTTTGCCGCGATTTTGAAACGTATAACAACCAATATCCGATTATTGACTATGACTATAAAGCATTTTTAACACTGGGGAAATTTTGAATTGGATTCTTTGGGCTCAACAAATTAATTAATTTAAAGAAAACACGCTACACCACTCCTAAAATGCCTCACCAAATTTAGCCCCTTAAAATTATTGAACTGTTTGCGTTCCATATTGCAAAAAAGTTCCAAAAATGTTCGTCTTAGAATTCTGAAAAATTATAGAGGGAAAATCAGATTCTTCCAATTTTGATTCAATTCTTCAACCAAACCACTGGTTCCCCTACTTAGTTTTATCAAACACGCACTGTTTCAAGCAATTGAAATTAAATTTGTAAAAAATGTAAGTATAATTGCATAATGAATGACTTCTTTATTGAACCGATTCCTTCTGAACTTTATTAAGGATTAAAGACATAATCGAAATAGGCATCCTCCAAATTATAATTAACGTCTAAGAACATTATAAGGAAATATCCTTGTTATAAGGCAGTTTCTACAAACATAGGTACATGTGTGTGTACATATGCACAAGGAAAAACTGTCATGGAAAAGTTTTCTCATAAATCTTTTCTAAAGATTACACGCAAGCTAATGAGGCTCACAAATGTATATTCATACTCGTAGATATAAATTTATATAATTTTCATATTTGCTCCCCTTTAACCATAAACCATAATTTATATTTAAATGCTGCGGATTATAACGCATGATTGTGTGTTTATAAAATTTTCTACGTTAAATAAAGTACATACGTATTTTCATCTTTTATTTAGTTATATTTAGTTATGTAAGCTTTGATAATTTGTAATCTTAATTAATATTAAAAGTCAAATTCCCGTAGATCATGAAGAAGAGGATTCATGTCCACTTGTCCCTTAATTTCTACACATAGGTAGGTATAAGACTTGGATAATTTATGTGACAATAGACAAACCACCCTCCAGAAAGGTTCTGGGGTTGAAACAAAAAATTTATAAAATAAAACATAAGTCAAAGTCTCGCAAAACACTTATGCATTTTTCTATACAGTCGCTTATAACGAGGAGGATGGTAAGGTAGAACTGAAACATTTTTTTTCGCTAACATATAACCATGCTTATCAGGCAGTGAGTGCAATAGTTTCGTCTGACTGAAATTTTATCGAAATTGAATTAATGACGAAAATTTAATTCGTATGTATTAAACAACATTTATGCTTTAAATTTTTTAAATGGACGGTTTCATGCCATAGTTATAGGACTTTTTGAACTGAGGCCATCCACAAACAAAAACTTAAAAGGTTGAGTACAATAGCCTCATCACTTAGACCACTTTTGAGCTCGATTGATTTTATTATTTAAACTTGAAATCAGTCAAATTTTTTTTTATTATTTGCTATCAGGTAACATCGATGCAATAAACTTAACGCAAGGTAGTCGGTGTCCTGATAATTCGACTCAGATTTTGGGTTGAATGAGAAGAATTTTATTAAAATGGTCAAAAGGGTCTTTTTTCTACCTCTGAAATAAATGAAAAGAATAAGTACAAGCCTAGCAATTTTCAATCTCCATCCTTTATAACCCCATGATAGACCTTTAAGTATGGACAAGAAAAAAATAGCGACTTTATCCAATTTAATAATAACAAGGTGTTTTTTTTTAATAATATTTTAAACTAAATATATGACTGTAAGACCGCCAATACATTTACGCCGAACTCAGGAATAACAATTCGTCTATTACAATTACTACAAAGGCTTTCTTATTCACCTGAAAGTGTATACAAATGTTAATTTCAAATTAATTAAAATAAAAATGTATACAAATTCATAAAAACAGCTTTTTTATGAATTTTTGTTAATTTTTTTTTAATCCCTGGCCTATATTTACACGTTTTTCTTATATTTTTTCTTTGTGCAATAATGGTCTATATAAATATATTTTGAAGAATCATGAATGCTAAATCAAACACCTTTTATTTTTTGAACATATTGAAAAAAGCAAATCAAAACTATCTTTCCTTATCTTAGAACTACAAGTGTTTCAAAATAATATTATTCTTATTTTTGGTCAATAGAAAATAATAAAAAATCCAATCAGGCCACTTTTGCAGTCACGCGGCTTCGTATTATGTAAAAGTACTTTTCAACGCTTAATCTAATGAAATTATTACCAAAAAAATCCAACTTTTCATGTACAACAACTTTAACGTATCTAGAAATTAACAACGTATGTTAATAGTTCAATAATATAGTGATGTCGTTAAAAAAAGTTTTAATATTAATTATTATGTAATGTTGTATAAAACAAATATTTATATAACTTAAAATACCATCTTAAAAGCTAGGACTCGAAAAAAGTATGCTATCTGATTTGTTTGATAAATATAAGTTAATTGAAACTTAATTTTAAAAATTGCTGGAGCGGTTTCTTAAAAACTAATTTTTTATATTTAGGCTCACAGAAAATACAGAATTATAATCTCGAGTTCGATTTTTTTTTACGAATCCAAAACTTGCACTATAATACATTGCAAGTAAAAATTAACAAATTTACATTGACTAGGGTGACGAGACTGCCTTCTAAGCATCCGAGACGAGACCGAGGCGATACTATTTCGACCGAAATTTACAAAGAGCCTAATAGATCGAAAAATCCAATTTCAGTTAAATATTTATTTTCTTCTGCACATATTCAAACTATATAGAGGCAAATTATAAAGGGTTTTCCAATAGGGACGGGTTGATTTTGACAGCTCGTGGCGGCCATATTGTTTCTTGTACTTTCTGCCAAAAGATCGTCTTTTAATCAGTTACTAAAGACAAATCATCAAGGTAAGCTTCGAGCAACACGTGCAAATGATAAAACTTTAGTATCAAAATGGGTGTTCTGTTGATCCCAATTTTGGTGGAAAAATCATCTTTAGCAATGAGGCCCATTTTTGGATGAATGGGAACGTGAATAAGTAAAATTGCCGGATTTGGGACGACACCAATCCACGAGAGATTTACGAGGTGCCGATGCATCCAAATAAAGTTACTGTTTGGCGTGGATTTTGGGCTGGAGGCGTCATCGATCCTACAGCGATCGCTACAGGTAGATGATCACCAACTTCTTGTGGCCTGAATTGGATGATATGGACACCGAAGACATATGGTTTAAACTGGATGGCGCTACGTGCCACACAGCTCAAGAAACAATCGATATTCTGGACGAGCGGTGTCATGGCATGGCTATCTCGCGCCGAGGCGACGTGAATTGGCCACCAAGATCGTGTGATTTGACCCCTTTTGACTTTTTCTTGTGGGGCTTTCTTATGTCGAAGGTCTATGCGAATAAGCCGCAAACCACCGCGGCCCTCAAAGACAACATAATCGATGCCATCGGTCAAATTCAGCTTGATTTATGCGCCAAAGTCATCGAAAACTGGATCTTTTGAATCCGCGCCACTTAGCGAAGCCGCGGCGGCCATTTGAACGATGTTATATTTCACACATAATGTCATTGATAGGGCTCTCAAATAATCTATTTGATATAATCTTATTGATATCTCATATACAAGTTGTTTTATTCAATTTAAAAATCGACCCGCCCTTGATGGAAAACCCTTTATTTTGACGTATCAAAAATATCTCGTTTTAATAATCAACAGGTTGTCCGGAAATCGTATTTTTCGGAGACGAGACCGGTACGAGACTGCAAATTCAAACTTTCTCGCGAAAGGGGCGAGACTGAACCGAGACGAGACTCAATTATACGAGACCGAGATGACACTGAAAATTTTCGATTTTAATTAGACCGCGACGAGACTTATGGTGTTTTCGATTGGTAAAATAAATCAATTTATTTTTGATTTAAATCTGTCAGAACGCAGATTTTACATTCCAATGGGCAAATAAATTGATTTATTTTTTTATTTAAAATCAAATTTGCAGATCTAGATTTTTCGGCAGATTTACCCCTCCTACACTATTACCAATACAATTTTAAGTTGTCACCTTACAAAATTTTTTGTATTGTTCGAATTTATTTCGGTTAGTGAAATTTGTGTTCTAAATATAAAGGGAAGCGTTTTTAATATAAAATGGAAGCTGTTAAAAATTAATTGTAAATTCATGAAGCTCATTGTTTTCTTCTGAAAGTGCATCAAACGATGACGAGTTTTGTGATGTTATGAAACATACATAAAATTACACGAATACAATGACAAAAATAAATCAATTTGAATTGGCGTTCGATTCGCCGCGAAATATGTCAATTTTAAGATTAAAATCTAAATTTACCAATCGAAAACACCATTACAAAAGTCTCCTCGTTGCCAGCCCTACCGATAAAAAAAAATATAATAATTTATTTAACCAACATTTAATACCTACCTACCTATATTCCTCCTTCGATTTTTAAAAGATAAATCATCACCTCACATCGACCAGCAATTAATGTGTAATTATTTTTTAATTGATTAATTGACTTTCCCAGAAGCCATCATCATTCATTATTATTACAGAATATTAAAAAAAAAAAAACATAAATTGCGGGCGGCATCGTCGTTCTTCACTCAGTAGCTTGATTATTTTAATTTTTATTTTGTTGAATCTTTATCAAAGAATGTAAAGAAGAATTTATATTTATGTATTTATTTATTTTTTTTTGTACGCGCACACAGGGGTTTTTGATACCCTTAAAATGTTAAATTAAACACAGTGCGAGCGTTAGAAAAAAAGGGAAGGATTCAAGAGGAGATGCCGATGCACATCGGTTTTGAACCTTTGAATATCGAAATGGGAGGGAAAAATAGAGCCGGGTAAAGCATTCCACATTCGGGTAGTTCGGCTAAAAAAAGAATCTCTATACTGGACAGTACGTCCGAAGTTGGGCTCAAGAGTAAACTGATGTGTATTCCTGAAAGTACGCGTGTTACGGTTAAATTCTTTTAGGGGAGGAATGCAACTGGGTATTTAAGCAGAGCACTGCTTATGAAAATAACGGTAAAACAACGAAAGACATGAAACATTGCGGCGGTGCTCGAGAGTTTTAAATGCTTCCAGATCAGAAGGGGTGAAAAATTTCTTGCATCGCCGAAGAAAACCTAAGCACTTAGCAGCATTTTTGGCGACATCAAATATGTGATCGCTCCACAAGGTGGTCTGTAATACACATACCGAGTACTCATGGATAGTGGCATGGGGGGTGGGTTTCGTTTTAACGACAGAAGACAGCATTAAGTTTTAGAAGCATTAAATTCCACGCGGTTTTTGATTCCCCATTGAACAATGCTGTCAAGATCAGAATTTAATGAGCTTATAATACGCTGCCGTTCAAGTTCCACCTCCGAAGGACATGGATGTGAATCTAAAAACGAGTATGAGAAGCTGAGGGTATTGTCGTCAGCGAAACAGTTTCATGGATTAGAAGTTTCAGATAAAAGACCATTTATGAATATAAGGAAGAGAGTCGGGGGTAAAACGGAGCCCTGGGGCACACCAGCGTTTATTTTGTGATTTCAGACTTGAAACCGTCTAATACAACTTGTATTGAGCGGTCCGAAAGGTAATTTTTAATCCAACAAAGAAGAGATTCATCGATACCAAATGCGCGCATTTTCGATAAGAGAGCTTGATGTCAAATTCTATCAAACGCTTTTGAAATATCAAGCGCAATAATCTTACTTTCTCCAAAATGATGTAAAGATTTGTTCCACTGTTCGGTGAGATATACCATCAGATCACCAGTGGACCTATTGCTTCGAAAGCCGTACTGCCGGTCATTAAGAAGCTTTCGTTCTTCGAGATATTTCTTGAGCTGATAATTGATCAGCGTTTCCATGACCTTGGAAACAAGGGACGTAAGTGCAGTTGTTGAATTTCTGTCCAGATTAGGACTTCGATAAAGAAAACAAGTATGAATGATGTGCTTATTTACCGTAAATTTTAACCACATGAAGTTAAAGTTTGTGTTAGAACACAAACCATATTGTGGTTGAAGTTGGTACGCAACATCATTTCTTGTGTTAATGGCAAGACACTGACGGGGAAAGAATAATGGCATCAAGTTATACCCAAATAGATTAAATTCCGAATGATCAGAATCTTCACCTATCTGAGTTTCACTCAGTGCCAAAACAACTGGCCTGTTTTTGCAGTGTGAACATATGCGCCATAAAAATTCCTTCTAAGCCCACGAATTTTGCTAAAATCAACTCTAAAACTACCAACCATTCCGATACTCCAAGCAAACAATACACAAGTCAGACAATTACCTAAGTTGAGTATTTAATTCTAGTTCCCAATTGGCTTAAGATCAACTCGGCAAAAACTAAAAGGATCAGCCTTGGAACTTCCTCATCAATCCAAGTAAATTTTTCTGGACAACCGGTAGAGATGGTAGAGGATTTCCAATATCTTGGGAGTATTGTCTCTACGGATGGCGGAACTGAACTGGACGTAAACAGCCGAATCAGAAAAGCAAAGGCTGCGTTCGGAATGCTGTCCAAAATATGGAGAAACAACTCTTTTAGCTTAAAGACCAAGCTATGACTGTTCTGCTCCAATGTTGAATCCGTTCTGCTTTACAGCTACAGCACTTGGAAAGTCACTGACACTGTTACTAGAAAGCTGCAAACCTTCGTTAATAGATGTCTACGAAACATCTTGCGGATTTTCTGGCCCAACCGTATCTCCAATGCCGAACTTCATGCGAGAACGGGTCAGGCGCCCATAGAATCCATTATACGAAGAAGAAAGTGGCAGTGGATTGGCCATACGCTTCGAAAAGGCGATCGGTGCATTGCATCTCAAGCAATGCAGTGGGCCGGCCTAGAAGTACATGGCGAAGAACGGTCGAACAGGAATCGGCACGACTGGGGAAAAGTTGGAGAGAGCTGAAATATATTTCAAGAAATCGTTCACGATGGCACGTAGGTGTAGTGGAGGCCCTATGTCCCGTAAGGGAAACATCACGGACGTAAAAGGTCCGAGGACCTAAGTAAGTAAGTAAGTAGTAATTGGAGCTTTTCAGTACAACTTGTCGCTAGTGTTATGCCTTAGCAACAAATAGTACTGATCCGAACCCTGGTAAACTAGAAAAAAATAACAACTGTCTATCTGACGTCAGACTTACTTGCTCGATGCATGCACTGTGTGGGAAGCTTCACACACAGTACATAAACGATCAAGTTAACGCACCTGTGAGAGGAGAAGGTAGGAGGAAAAAAGGAGTTTTTCACACGCTGAAACAAAATAGTACTGAAAAAGACCAAATAGTACTGGGCTCTTTTAAATTGATTAAAGTAAATAAACACAACAATTGAAAAACAAAATTTTAGCGACATGGCTGGTGCGATGGACTGTCATGCTGGAGGTATGGGTTCACTTCCCAGTCTCGTCCACCTAAAAAACTAAAAAGTTTTTTTTCTTTTCATGAATAAATGCTTCTCATCCAGTAGGTCCCTTCCATTCCTGATGGCAACAAGCGCACAAAGGAATGGTTGCGAGTTGTTAGTCACTAGGCCCTGATTCTTCACGAGCCGTTGGTTGCGCCACCCAATTTATTTATTTTATTTTAATAGGAATAAACCAACTTTTTTTTTTATAATTATTTACGAGACTAAAGAAAGAATCTCTGTACTCAACAATACTACGGTTGAATTAAGAAAAGAAAATACTGTCTAATTTTTTGCATTTCAGAATTAATGTTTGTACAGCTCAACTGGGCTATTTATTCTACACAGTTTTTGATTCCCCATTTGACAATACTATCGAGATCAGAATTTAATGCGCTTATCACACGCTGCCGTTGAAGTTCCACATCCGAAGGACATGGATTTGAATAGAAACGAGTATGAGCTCTGGGGCACACCGGCATTTATTTTGTAGATATCAGACTTAAAAACGTCAAATAATTTCTAATCCAATGAAGAAGATATTCATCGATGCCAAATGTACGCGTTTTCGATAAGATGTACTTTCAATAATCTTACTTTCTCCAAAACTATGTACAAATTTGTGCCACTATTTCTAGTGAAGATGAGAGAAAATTGACTTAAGGAATAAATACATTGTGTACAAACAATTCAAAATAGTACTGAAATTGGCAAAGATGTACTTACGTACTGAGAAAATCAAATAGTAGTGAATTCAGTACAATAGTAAGCCTTTTTCCAACAGTGCTCGTTGCATATTGGTTTGTTCATGGTATTTTTTTCATTTTTTGTGTATAGGTACCCAACTAACAATTTTTCTTCTATAAGGTCCATTTTTTGAATTTCTATAAGTTATTATTTCTACAAGGCTTGTATTTAGTTTGGACATCGAATTTGCAAATTTTCGAAGCTATATTTTTTAAAACAGCTTCCTACAAACCTATTGCAGGCAGAATCTATAATTTTCTGCAAGTCTTAATATTTACAATTTGGTTATAGTTTTAGTAAGGCTTCCGAGAAATTAGTTTTGAGAGGCATGTGAAATAAAAGCAAAGAAAAAGCTTTCACAAGGAAGCACTGCCAAGAGCTCTTGAAGGCCTGCTTACAAACGCCTGAAAAAAGCTATTATGCGTACGAAAGTCTAATGGAAGCATAATTGTCAGTGGAATTATGTCAGTTTATTTTGTTTGTGTAAGCCCCCTGCGCAAAAGCCCGATACAAGCATTATTTTGTGTACTGGTCGGCGCATGTATGTTTCTACTGCCGAGAGAGGGTTACCACAGGTCAAATAATTTATGAAAATAAAAATAGGAAAACTTGTATCATTTTGGAAATTTAAATTAAACCGATTCATTGAGTAGGTATGGTCTAATATTAAATCGTTTATATCTTGCAAAACAAAAACGGAACAAACATTTATTTTTTGCAGTGAGATAAATATGGTAAAAGAAAACAGTTTTAATTCACTTGATAAAAAAAAACCAAAACAAATATATTTATTTTTGAAACTTTTATTGCACTACAAATACAAATCATTTATTTATTTTTTATTAGAAATGATTTAACAAAAACAGATAAACTTTCTTCATATTCGTGGTTTGTCTTTTTTTTTTTTAATTTCTATGAAAAAAATAATACCCCGGATCCCACCAATAAAAGTGATTCCCTCAGAATTAAATTTGATCGCAGTGGTAACTCTGATTAAGCATGACATCCAATTTTGGTTCTATAACCCAGTAAACACAAGCCTGACACAAGCAAAATAATTGTGTGAACTCTGTCAAACGCAATTTGTTTCTATAAGACCTGTGAAGAGGTGGTTATGCGAACTTAATTTTAATCATCTCAGGCGCATGCGCGGGAAGTAATAATTCCGATTACTTGGTCTTAGCGAAGTGTTGCACACTCAACATGAAAGCATTAAAAGCTGGTACTTCGCATGGAAAGTAGTATTGATGTGAAAATAAGGTACTGCTGGCTGAATTATTCACAAACGAGGTGACCATAGTATAGTTCCTGTTTCATCGTTAAAAAATATTGTCACGTTAAGAAATTCGAATGTTTTCAAAAACTATCTTAGTATTAAGCTTTCATTTCTCAGTTGTTTTTTTTTATTACATTTTAAACGTTTTTAAATATCTATACTATATACATAGCTAATTTCAGTTGAAAAAAACTTAATGATGGTCTTTATTGTTTATGTTTTTTATTTTGGCAAATTAGTGTTTTTAAAAAAGATACAAATTAAAATTGTCAGTAAACGGTTTGTTTACAAAATGAAAAGTACATATTTTATGGGGCATAAAACAGTTTTTATATTTTGTCTCAAACCAAAGCATTTCGTTTAAAACAATTGATTTCAACGAAAAACGAACTTATATTTTATTTGTTGTCTCACTAAAAGTATGTTTGTGTGACCACTTCCATGTTTTTTCTAATGAGTAAAGTAATCATATTAATAAAATGAGTAAAGTAATCATATTAATAAAATGAGTAAAGTAATCATATAATTAAATAACATTAAGTAAAGAAAAACTCCCTTGCCAGCAACCGACGAATGGTCACTTGTATTTTTAGTTTAATTCATCAGGAAGCCCCAAAGAAGTTTTTAGGAAGCTAATTTTGGTTTCCAGTGGTTCCAATTCGGCACCCATTTTTCATATGCCAAGCTAGCTCGATACCTAAGGTGCCCCACTCTCAACCCAACCATCCTCGGTCCAACTCCCGCAAAATCCATCAAGTAAGTAATGTGTTTTTTCGGATATAAATAATTATTGTGAATTAAGTTCCAGAAGAAAATCATTACTAGCATGAAAATAATGGAGAAAATATAGAAATAAAAATAAAGAATTCATTTTTATTTTGTTTTGCATTGTGCTTCGAAAAGGCTTCTCCTAGGCCTCGACAAGCCCTTTATAAGGGTTTTGAGATGTGTCTATCGAAACACTTGAACAAAACTACACTACTACATTTGCAATGTTTGAGTGTAGTTTTGTTCTATAAGGCCTTAGCGAAATAAATTGAGTACTTCCAATAAACCTGTAAATGATTGCTTGAAAGCCTTTCGAGCTTCTCAATGTGGGCCAAATGTGTTTATCTAAGGCCTTATAGAGTCCAATTTGCTGATTAGGAAATAACTTCGATAGACCCTTACAGAAGTTAAATTGTTAGTTGGGCTATTTTTGTTTGTGTTTTAACGATGCGCGGCTTGTAAAGGGTAGGGTTGGTGGTTTGTGTACGTATGTAAATGGCTATTGCTTTTTTTTTTGTAAGTATTCTATTGCACTGATTTGTTTTATTGCACTTTGTTTTTTCCTATTGAAGTTTTATTTTTTTTCTATTCCATTTTTTTCGTTTGTTTGTTAATTACACGGCGCGTAGTGAATTTATTGAATACTTTTGTTTTTTTATTTTATTGAATATGGAATGGGCATTAAACAAAAAATAGGGACTTTTTGCACAGGGGACTATCACTTCAACTACACAGAGCACAAACAGGTGCGTATGCGATGACATGCGAGTCGGCACTGTATGTATCTGTGTTCAATTAAAATACAAAATACAAGATTTTTGTATAATCAAAAGCTTGACGTTATGGATTTAAAGGTGATATTCTCTATACTCTCCCCAAAAGTCTTCACTCAAGTATTCGATGTTGTGTTCATCAGCTGCCTAGATGATTATCGTTTTTTCTCTAAGACGCATATTTAAATCAATTTTTCTTACAACTGTTGATGTTCAAGATTGTCTAAAAAATCCTTTAAAGAAAAAAAAAAAAAAAATAAAGAAAAATGAATAAAATATCAAAAGTCAAATCACATCAAGACTACAAGTGAAACTGAGAACAGAATAAGACATCTTCAATTTTGTTGGTTGATCATTGCTTTCATCGTCCTCTTACCAAAGAAAAATGAAAACTTTCCTAATTTCACTGAGTGCATCCAATTCAGATTCAATCGATTCTACATCCTCGTATATGTATGTACAATTTGAAAATCCTCTGCCACATGTTTCTCTGGATTTTCTGTTTTCTACCACAATGCACCTTATCAACGACAAACTACTCGTATATGAGATGATGGCCTCAGTTCAGCTATTTATGTTGTCCACAAGAAGAGTCTGTTTACAAAATCATTATATTTGTGGCCACCATCATACACTAAGCCATACATAACTTTTCAGGGAAAACTTTATTTTCATTGAGCTAAGGGCGATAAGTAGATTGTTGGACTTGTACGTATCTTTGACTTCCTGAGAGGTCGTACTCGTATATTGATGTCGCATCCTCATGTTCACGTGTGGTTGTACCATATAAAATAAATTAAAGATATCTCCTTTCTGGTAACATATTGACTGGTCTAGGGCAACATTTCTGTAAGTTATGTGTTCAGTGGACTGCTCCTTATAGTGCTGGTAATCCACCCAATTCGATCAACAACATCATTATGACTTGACTACACTCAAAAGTTTTGCCCTGATTCCTAGAACATCTTCTGTTCCACATACGAAATTATATCTATTTTTCAAAGTCATGTTTCACTTGAAGATTGTTTAGGTAAGGTACATATTTAATGGATAAGCTTACCTTTGGCTAAGTTTTTTTTTTTGTCGTCACTTTTCGAGAGTATAAAACTGATACTGATACTTGGTAATAAATTCTAATTAAGGATCTTAAGAAGTTGAGCTATCATTTTCAGTGATAGATTTTATTGATGGTATTGTCATTTGCCATGATGAAAAGACATTTATTTATGTGGATGGTGAATGTTAACAAAATAAGGTTACGGAAATATCTGAATAACACCGAATGTTTTATTGGGTATCAAAGATATAGAATTGTAAGAATGAACGGATAGACATTGTAATACTTCGTTTTTAGTGTCAATTGCTAAGGAGCAGTCATTTTAAAGATTATTTTGGGTTGAGGATTTTTTAAGAACATTCATTACTATCCACACAAAGATATTCCTAACAAAAAATTGTTATGAATTCTGTGAGTTCATTGAAAACTATCAGAAGTACATTAAAATCCCTATTATTAAGAACAACAACGAAATTAAAGGTCGAAGCAAACGTAGATGGTACCTATTTAAATTACAAAACGGAGGAAAGTTTGTTAAACAGCCTATTAATACAAAATATTGCGTATACGCCTCCGTGTACCATTATTTTCTTCGTCATATTCGGCTTGTTATATGTGAAATGAGAATGAAATATATTTCGAATTTATACTTGGCATGATGAAGGTAAAGCATGACAACAGTTCTGGAATAAACAAAATCGAAACTGCAGCAAATGTTCCCTCTTGTCTCTAGGGCTTGAGCCAGAGAAAGATACTTATTAAGGCTGGCCACGAGACGACACTCTGCGAGACTTTTGTAAGTCTCGTCTCGGTCTCGTTAAAATCGAGAATTTTCAGTCTTGTATCGGTCTCGTGTTGGTCTCGTATAATTAAGTCTCGTCTCGGTCTTGTCTCCGAAAAATACAATTTCCGGACAACCTGTTGATTATTGGAACGAAATATTTTCGATTATAGTTTGAATATGTGCAGAAGAAAATAAATATTTAACTGAAATTGGATTTTTTAATTTATTAAACTCTCTGTAAATTTCGGTCCAAATATACAGTCTCGGTTGCTTAAAAGGCAGTCTCGTCTCGTCTCGCCCTCGTCATGCAAGACCGAGATTGAGACTTGATAACTGGGGTGGAACACCCCGAGGACAATTAACCGACTTTTAGATTTAATTTTTGACATGTATTTAATGTTTATAATCCTTTAAACTTAAGACATAGTACACAATTTGGCCCCCTATGTGCCAAAAAATGCATAATATCATCGAATCTAACTAGTTATAAGTCAAATTGTAAACATTCATAATTGTTCAATAAATATGCTTATGCTTATGTCTAGGGCTTGTAGATCCCTTCGCTAATATATTTTTTTTTTGATATTTAACCAACATTATGTTTGATGTGAATATTCAAAATTTTGATCTGTAACTACGTATAATTTTGTTAATAGACTTAAGGCCCCAACTATAATAGAATTTATACACGCATAAGGAACGAGCGAATGAATGCACACAATCCCTGTTTATTAACCATAATGCAATTCAGATGCGATTCGTTAAGTTTCGTTAAAATTTAACAAGGGTGATTCCAGTCGATTGGAGCTTAATTGAATTTGAAAACTCAAAGAAGATAAAAAAAAAAAACCAAAACATTTCAAAAAGCAAAATGGAAAGAGACAGAGGTAGATACGCGAGCAAAATTGCACTATGGCTATGCGGCGTACTTTGGCAAACATAGGCAAATTTTCGTTGGATTTTTGACATGAGTTTATGTTGACTGAAGCTAGTATAGTTGGGCCTTTAATCCGGTGGCACCTATCGGATCTTTGGCTATATTAAAACTATTTCAATAATGTTTTTAAACATATACACCCTTATTCATAAAGAAAAAATAGTTATTTGAGCTCCCGTGTTTAGGAAAACTACACCATAGAATAAGAATGTTCCGGACTCAAATAAAGAAGTAAGCAATTGCCTTTAGTTTTCCTAAACACGGGAGCTAAAATAACTATTTTTTCTCCATGAATACGGGATATAGTTTTTAGTATTTCACTTAAAATTGAATTTTGAAACAAAAAATAGTATAGGTACTAAATTACAAACAATTTTGAACCAAATAGCCTACGCAAACATTTTCAATTTATTTTTTAAACGCTTGAGTCCGAAAATTAATGTTTCAAAAACTATCACACCAAATCATTTCTTTTTAACTAAAATTAGTGAACAGATATTCCTGGATTAAGAGAAGCTTAAATATTTGCATGCAGGTCATGTCTTTACTTGACATGTATAAGTTCTAGGTATGTACATACATCGGAAGCTATGGATTAGTTATTATTGAATTCGAGATTTCGATCAATCTTCACATTACGTTGATAGGGAAGTCGAAAAAGTGGGTTTCGCAATTCTGTCTGTCTGTCCGTGTGCCTACAGCCTAAACGGCTAGATAGATTTTCTTCAAACTTGACAGATAGTGTTTTTTGGGTAACATGCCCACAATTTTTACTTAATTGTCTTTGCACCAAAAGTAACGGTACTTGCTTAAAAAAAGTCATTTTTTGAAGTTTTTAACATGTTTTTGGTATAAAATACTCGGTTTACATGGAGAATTAAATCAGACTTGAATTCGGATTCAATTCAATGGAGACTTTGATCGGCTTCAAACAGGATTTCTCGATCCGATTCAACTTTGAGCCCTGAATCGAATCGAAAAATACAAGTAGACCTGAATTGAAAAATTAAAGAATCCAGTGTATTTCAATTTGCTTTGTTTTGTTTTTTTCTCTTGAAATGGCACCCCGAAATATTCAAAAACTTAATTACGCACTGATACAATAAAAACTTAAGTGTCAAGTGTACTTCGATTCTATTGGAATTCTTTCCAGTGATGTCCTATACTTTAGATCGAAATTCAAAATCTCAATCCTATTCGGTTCGATCGTCTACATGTAAACGGAGTAAAAGGCATCATTAGAAAAAATCAAAAAATTTGTATTTTTCTTAAAATAAAGACGAACAAATTTAAAAATTAAAATATTAAAATTACTTCTGTTTTAAATTGAGTGAATGATTAGAAGGTTAAAAAAATAAAATTAAAAGACAATGATGTTTTAGTTTCGTATGATGCAGTGTCACTTTTTACAAACATTCCCATACAACTAGCCATCACCATTATAAAAAAGAAATGGGAAATAATTAGTGAAAACACTAGAATTAATCTGAACAAATTTCTTGAAATCCTTGATTTCTGCCTCAAGGAAAATAACTATCTACAATTTAAAGATGACATTTTCAAACAAATTTTTGGCATGCCTATGGGCAACCCTTTGTCACCCACGATTGCAGATTTAGTACTTGATCACGTACTAGATGAATGTTTTAGTGGAATGGAAGAAAGGCCTACTTTTGTTGCTAAGTATGTAGATGACATTTTTGCCGTGATGGACAAACGCAACATTGAAAAAGTGCAGCTGATCCTTAACGGATTCCACCCGAAAATCCAGTTCACCGTGGAAATGGAACATAACAGGTCAATAGCATTTTTGGACGTAAAAATCCATCGTGAAAACAACCGTCTATTGTTTGACTGGTACCAAAAACATACTGCATCGGGAAGATTAATCAACTTTCGGTCTAACCAAGCGAGGCACATAGTTATGAACACTGCATCCAATCTCGTCAGTAAGGTTTTCGCACTCAGCGACGAACAATTTCACTCTGCCAATGAGAAAAAAATCAAAAAAATCCTGAGTGACAATGGTTTTCCAAATTCTATAATTCGTGGTCTACTTCAGAAACACAATTGCAAAATTCCAAGCGAAGACACTAAAGACCCGAATAATGGTTACTACAAAAGTATGGTTTACATCCCAAGACTGACTGAGAATTTTAAAGAAGTGATAAACCAAAAACTAACAGATGTTCGCCTGGCCTTCAAATCAAATAAAACTCTGAGTCACCTTTTCACTAAACTTAAAACGAAAGCGGATAAGGATAAAGTTACTGATGTCATTTACAAAATAAATTGTAAGGGTAAACCTAATGAACCATGCAACCAGTGTTACATCGGAACTACAAAACAATTTCTTAAACAGCGAATTTCTAATCATAAATCGGATATCAAATCAAACAATCCTGGAAAGACAGCCCTGGCGAGCCACAGTATCGAAAACGGCCACTCTCCAGATTTTGAAGGTGTCAAAGTCCTACAGACAGAGAAACATGTTTCGAAACGATACACCCTAGAAACATTACACATCATCAACAACAACAACAACATGAACAGAAAACAAGACACCCAAAACATCTCTGCCATCTATTGTTCTCTTGTCTCATCATAACACAGTATTCTTTCAGTTTCTTTACTCCTTGTTTAAATTCCATAGACTAAACTTCGTTTGAAGTGTTTATTTCTTTACTTTTGTAAATAATATTACAATTATTAGATACAATAATTTTAAATGTCAGTTTAAATTTAAACACAGTTTTATTAAAGTGAGTGTATTTTGTATTGTTTCAATTATTGTTATTATAATGTAAACAATATATTTTTTCTTGTTGTCCAAATAAAGTTCCCCTGAAGAAGGCAGCAACCCCTGCCGAAACGTCGGGAAAGCCAATGTAACTTAATTGTTTCATTGCAAAAACTACAGTGACCAAAAAAAGCCGACGGAAAGATTATTTTTAATCACTTCCAATCACAATTGTGAATGATTATAATTCAATTAAAAAGTACAAGTGACCTCCACTCCAGAAATTAATGTGTTTCGCTCGCTCAGATATGGCAGTGAGCTCTTAAGGCAGTCTGTCATATCCTACTAAGACACAAGTTTTGGTCTATGTTTACCGACTCCGACGTCCGACGACCGAAATTCTCAGCATCTTGTCGCTGCGACCAAAATGTGTGTCTTAGTATAGGATATGACAGACTGACTGATGAGCCTACTGTCATATCTTTTCCAATTACCCTAATGTTAATTCACATTCCGAAGTTTGAGGTCTGGAGGTGGCTAACAATCGAATTCATTCGATCCATTAAAGAAAGACAGCAATACCCAGAATAGAATGTGTTTGGCAACCAATGAAGGCGGAACAAAATGTTGGAAAAAGGTCTATCTACAACGACTCTATACTGTATAAGTATACATTAAAAATAAAAAGATTTTGCTCCCAATTAAATTTTAAATTATCAAGTTTCAAAGTTACTGTAGTTTTAATTTGTTCTTTTTCTTAAATTGTAGAAAATTAACTTCATACAACACTTCACTTATTTTCTTCTCCTTGCAATTTATCCCCATCCAAGCCTCCTTTGTAAGAAAAAATCCTAAAATAATTAAGCAACAACATTCACCAAATTCTACATTGTTTTAATTACATGGAAAACAAAGCATAAGCCACACAATACTTACTCTTACACAACCAACCATCCAAATGGGGATTCATTTTTCAAAATAAGACAAAAAGAGGTACGTTGGTATACCTTCCTCTCCACCCAGCAGCCTACTAAAATTAAAAGAATAGACATTCCAACTTTTGAAACTTTAAGGCAAAATTTCTTCTTTTTATTTCTGTGAAATAAATGGCAAGTTAAATTTTTGTTGAAAACATTGAGCAGATTATAATAACAAAAAATATCAAAGGCAAACCTATTTTATCATATATGGAGCAAAAGGAAGCTACAAAAATATTTCAGTATTTGAAGTGCCAAACGGTGGCGTACATTGATGCCTGTATTCAAAATGAATTTCACTGTCTTATTATTTTGGGTTGGATTTCGTGTATAATTTAAATATAGTCGGAAATAATATATTTAACTGGCGCCCAAGAACTGATCAGTATGCCTCTCCACTACATCTATGCTACTACACGAGTATCACATTGCACTATATGAAAATAATCACTATTTATTATCAAGAGCCAAGTTCCAGAATATATCTATGCCCTGCCCTGGCATAAGCTAAAGGCCTGATGGTGAAACAGAGCGTGGGCTGGCGCCTTGGCGGGCAGTGCGGGAAACAAAATTCAGCAGTTCCTCCTCCGATTTCGGCATATGAACAGAGATTTAACCCAACAATGTAATCATGGATGTCTATTATCACTTACTTGAACCCTGAACCATGATTGAACCTGAGCGATCCACTGACGTGAGTTTATTAAGATGGTTAAAGATTTGACAACGCTAAAGCAAATAAAAAAGGAAAGAGCAAAGACTTATGAAGACCAAGACGGAAGTGTGGATACACATTTTATTCATCGTACTAACCTTATGTTGGTATCAACATAAGGTTAGTATGAGACTAAGTTTAGTACATGTAGTATAATATGTATAAGATGAGTAAGAGATGTGCATGATTCGATAATTACAATACTCCTCCTCAATATTAGAATTAGTTAAACCGCATTCCTAATTTATTGAAACAATAAAGATGTTTTGTATTGGCAACTGGTTTTGTGAGCGCATCATCAGGCATCGGGTCAGATTGTAAAAACTTTATTTCTACTGTTTTCTCTTCGATGGCTTCTCTGATGTAATGGTATTTATAATGGATGTGCTTGGTTCTAGAATAATAAGATCCTCCTTTAGCAAGGTATCCAGCGCTTTGAGAGTCACAGTAAATAATAGTCGGGGTATGACCCAAGTAGCCCAACTCATCTAACAGGTATCGCAAATAATGGGCTTCTTTCGCAGCACAAGTTAAAGCAATGTACTCAGCTTCAGCACTAGATGTAGCAACAACGCGTTGCTTTCTCGACTCCCAACTCACTGCAGCACCTGCAAGAATAAAACGAAACCCAGTTTGAGATTTTCGATCATTTAAATCTTCCGCCCAGCTTGTATCTACAAAACAAAAAAGTGGTAAGTTTGTTTTCCTAAATATAAGTTTAGCAGCCTTAGTTGTGTTTAAATAACGTAATAATTGACATGTTGCTTTCGTGGATCTTGACAAAATTGGGATAGCATATTTACACTGCACGCAATATCTGGCCTGCTAAATACAGAAAGGTGCAAAAAGGCACCAATAATTTCTTGGTATTTGGTTTTACCAATTTTAAAATGTTCTCCAGGGATGGTTGGTTCCTTTTCTAATTTTATTTTACTTTGCATCGGTAGTTTCATATTTTTCGAGTTTTCCATATTATATTTTATTAATAAATTTTTAATATACCCTGTTTGAGAAATAGATATACTATTTCTATTTTGATTTATTTCAAATCCTACACAAGTTGAGGGTTTTCCCAAATTTCTTAATTTAAATACAGTTTTCAAATTTTCTATTACAAGGTCAATGTCCTTCTTATTGTTGGATGCAATGATCATATCATCGACATAGACTCCAATAATTGCAATCTCATTTCCTTTTCTTTTAAAATAAATGCATTTGTTATAGTTTGACTGTTTGAATTCAAATCGTTTTTAAGTATCATCAAGAGTCTTATACCATTGTCGACTTGATTGTCTTAACCCATAAATGGCCTTTTTTAACAAACAGAATTCATTTGTATTTCCGTTTTCAAAACCTTGAGGTTGTGACATAAATATCTCCTCATCAAGGTCACCATTTAAAAAGGCAGTTGAAATGTCCAGTTGATGCAGCGTCAAATCTAATTCAAATGAAGGAGCATAAAGTAAACGTAAAGAACTTTGCCGAACAACAGGTGCGTAAGTGTCAGTGTAGTCAATGCCAAATTTTTGGGCAAAACCTTTAGCTAGAAGTCGCGCCTTGCTTCGCTCTACGTTTCCTTCTGGCTTATATTTCGATTTATAAGCCCATTTGGAAACTTCAGCGAATTCATTTTTCTTGCTCCTTAGGTTATGTTACTTTTTAGGCTTATCTAAATTTTCTTCACCTTCGTCAGAAAAAGATTCAATAGTGTCATCATCATCACCAACTGTGTCTTCAAAAACATCGTAATCGTCATCGCTGCTGTCTTCAAGTGATTCTTAACTTTTATCATCAACTGTATCCGCAAAAACATCATCATCAGTTTTGTTTTCGTTATCATCTTCTTTCGCCTTAACTAGATCAACAGCTTTTTCTTCCCCTCGTCGTTTCATGTTAAATTCATAAAAAGAAGTTTCTTTAGGTTTTGCACAACCAATGGCATCTTCGATAAATTTGACATCTCGACGATTAATTACAGTTCTGCTACCTCTTTTCCATAAACGATAAGCTTTTGATTCATTAGAGTAACCGACATGAACATATTCTTCGCTACGTGGTTCCCACTTTCATTTTCCAGGCTTATTATTGACAGCAAAAGCCCGGCTTCCAACTCGTCTAAGGTGCTTGATGATGGGCTTTCGACCAGTCCAAACCTGTTCTGGAGTCATATTGCGATTCAATGCAGTAGGGCAACGATTTCTTAGGTAATTTGGCAAATCCCCCTCTATCATAATACACCTAGCCATTTCCACTAACGTTCGGTTCATTCTTTCTGCAATACCGTTTTGTTGTGGCGTATATTCCACCGTAAGATCGTGCTTGATCCCATTTTCCATTAGAAAATTAGTGAAATCCTTACTAAGTAGTTCAGACGCATTATCGCTTCTAATTTTTTTAATTTTTCTACCTGTTTCATTCTCAACCAAAGATTTGTACTGCTTGAAAATGGTTAGATATTCACTTTTGTGGCGTAAAAAATAAACGTGAACTTTTCGTGAAAAATCGTCAATAAATGTGGCAAAATATAAACTCCTACTTATAGACTCAACACGCATTGGGCCACACAAATCAATATGTATTAGGTCCAAGATACAATTCGATGATTTTTCATTTTTTGAAGGAAACGGCAACCTGGTTTGTTTACCTCTTATACAAGTCACGCAATTAATTTTCATATTTGAGAGATTTGGTAAACCTATTACCATCTCTTCGTTGCGAAGTTTCATTAAAGATGCCATATTTAAATGGCCGAATCTTGTGTACCATAACTCAGTTGACTTCTCATCATTCCTACTTTTATTAATCTCTCTATTATGGTTATCATTCTCGATTTCATGCTTAATAATTGGATTGATTTTGTTACATGCTTCATGCATATTCTCTTCTAATTCGACAATAAATAATCCATTATTTTTATAAGCTTCAATTAAAATTTCTTTTTCTTTTGTAATGCATGCATAATTATTCTTAAAAGTAACACAGCAACCATTATCTGTCGCTTTACTTGTAGATATTAAATTGCTTTTAAGACTTGGGACGTATTACGTGTTAAATAAAGATAGAAGTTTGGTTTCTTTCCTAAGCTTTATCTTTAATGTAACTGTCCCTATTCCTGTTATCTCTACCGGTTTTTCATCGGCAAGGCGAACTGTTCCTACAAATTTTTTATCAAGGTTAACAAAGAAGTTTGCGTCACAGCACATGTGAGATGTCGCTCCACTATCAAAACACCAAATACTCCTAGGTTTTGTTGGAAAGTATGCACTATTTGCGTTCTCATGTGGTGGGTGTCTTTCAATTGCAATAAAACCTACATTTGTATTCTCAACTAAAGTTGACTGATGGGATTTTTCCTTTTGAACACGACAGTCTTTCATCATATGGCCCTTTTTTCCACATTTATGGCAATTGAATAGAAAATTTGACGATCCTGATTTAGTAAAACTTTTCTTCTTCGGATTATACCTGGATGCTTTGAGAGCATTATCAAAATTAGGGTGTTGAGCTTCCTTTTTCTTTTCTCCAGCTTCCAAAAGACGGGACCATATAACATGATATGAAGGATATTCACATAGAGCGTCAAAAGCAGCTTTAATTTCCTTATATTCCTGAGGAAGACCATCCAACAGCAGTACAGCAATCAAATCAGCTTAGCATCCATCTCTCGTAGACGATTAATAGAGCAATTGAATTCGATTAAGTCAGAAATGTTTTGATTAGGATTCATTTTTGAATAAATAATTTTACGAAACAGTTCTACCTTTTGCCGGGTTCCTTTCCTGTCATATGTCGTTTCCAAAAATGACCCAATTTTCCTAGAAGTTTTCATGTTTTTAACAATCGCCACCTTAGCTGGTTCCATGAATATGATTAGTTCGCATCTCGCATTCATGTCTCTGTTGTTGAAGTCTTCCAATTTCTGAGCCTCAATTGGTTGCTCTTCGAGTCCCTTTGTTATTTTCAGAAGCCTATTCTTATGAAGCACCGCTTCAACTTGTGCCTTCCAAGTTAAATAATTTTCTCCATCAAATAGTGGAATTTTACCAGTAAACGTCGTCATTTTTCCGATTTATTTTTATTTTAATAATTATTTCGTGGGTCTGGGCCCATAACCTATTAAGATGGTTAAAGATTTGACAACGCTAAAGCAAATAAAAAAGGAAAGAGCAAAGACCAACACGGAAGTGTGGATACATATTTTATTTGATACCAACATAAGGTTAGTATGAGACTAAGTTTAGTACATGTAGTATATGTACAAGATGAGTTAGAGATGTGCATGATTCGATAATTACAATAGAGTTGTTCAAATTCCGCAACGATAGACTAAACCGCGTTCTTACAAACGGTCCTAAGAAAACAATTACTACGAAAGCACCCAATACCTGCCCCTTATACTCTTATACGCTTTAAAGGCCCATACCAAAATAAAATATTACGATTCTAAGCCATGTGGGTACTGTTCCTTTTGGCTTTTAGCCAAAAATAAATATCCCTTCATAATTGCAAGTAAAGTACATTAAAAAGAAGCCCCAAAAAAGCAGACAAAAAAGAATCTCGAAATTTGTTTGTATTACTGAACAAACTTTATTTTCATCCAAAAATTTAAGGAAGAGCTGACTTGAATTTTGTCGGTGCACTGCACATCAATTACACACCGCAGACCGCATCACACCGATATGTAAGAAAATTCAGCGATGTTGTGCTTTTGAATGCCAAATGAGAAAATAAAATTGGTTGTCGTCGTCCTTTCATTTACCAACTTTCAATTGAATTTCTCCTTGCTTTAGAACCAAACCAACCACCAGAAGCACAACAACCAGAAACGGAACGAAAAGCATCACAAAAGATAAAAACTCTCGCATATAATCGTGACATCATTTCGTATTCAATTTGCACAATGTTTCCGTATAAATATAAATTTTATGGTCCTTATTTTATGTTTTACTCCTTTTCAGCCTCGCCAGTCAATTTTGTGTGTTGAATCGTGATGTTTTGTTGAGTGTGTTTTGTAAGATGTGAGGAAAGAGTTGTTATTTTATGATATCTCGGATTTATTTCAAGGTCCTATTTTTAATTTCAATTAAAGAAGGTAAGAAAATAATGAATTTATTTTTAACAAAGAGTTTACAATATATACATAGGTTTTTTTTTTTTATATTAAGCGCGTGCAAAAGGGGTTGTGACTACCCTTAAGATGATATACACAGCACGAGCGATTAGGTAGATTGGAGGGGATTTATAAGGAGATACCGATGCACATTGGTTTTGAACGTCTGTAGATCACAATGGGAGGGGGAAATTGAGCTGGGTAGAGCATTCCACATTCGAGTAGTGCGACTAAAGAAAGAATCTCTGTACTTAACAGTACGTCCGAAATTGGGCTCAAGGGTTAACTGATGGACATTCCTAGAAGCGCGAGTATTACGGTTGAATTGTTTAAGGGGAGGAATGCAACTGGCTATTTCACTAGAGCATTGCTTATGGAAATAACGGTGTGTTAATGGTTCAACTTATTTTCAAAGGTTTATTATAATCTCGCGATTAGTTTAATTATGAAATAAATATAGGGCCAAATCATGATTTGGAGATAAATAAACTCAAAAACCACCCCCGTGGAACCCCCATAAGAAGTGTGGAAGTATTGATATTGAACAGTGAACCAGTAGTAGACACGCAGTGAACCACAATACAGCGCTTCCTCAAGTTCATTTCATAGGTCAAAGGCTGACATAAACATAACGACAAAGTATAATAGGCTATCAGCTGGCAGCCACTTTGTTTAAACCATCACAAACTAGACTAAAACGTTTTGTATGCTTTATTTGGGAATAGTTCAGTCATTGTATTTAAAATCTTATTATCTTATATATATAAAAGAGAAATGTCGTCCGTGTGTGCGCGCATAACTCGAGAGCGGATCGTTCGATTTTCACGATTTTAGGCTTGATGAATTAGTATTGACCCAATGAAGGACATAGGACACTATAGAAAAATTCCGAAAAATGTTCAGGAAAATTGGAAATCAGGGATCATCCTCTTTTTAATGCATATCTCGAGAACGGTGTCTTCGATTTTCACGATTAAGGGCTTGATGGATTTGTACATGCTCAAAAATGGACATAGGACACTGGAGGAAAATCCCGAAAAATTTCCAGGAAAATTGGAAAACAGGGAACATACAGTTTTTAATGCATAACTCGAGAACGGTTACTTCGATTATTACGATTTAGGGCTTGATAAATTCGTATAAGTTCAAGGAACGGCATAGGAAACTGGAAGAAACTCCCCTAAAATTTCCAGAAAAATTGAAAATCCGGGAACATCCGGTTTTTGGTGCATAACTCGAGAACGGTTACTATGGTTTTGACGATTAAGGACTTGATAAATTCGTATTGGCCCCAGGAAGGGCTGAGAGCAATTTTTTGGCGGTGGGCAATGGCGTGATACCATTGATTGAATTTCCACCGAATTTTTGCTACTTTACAACAACGCCGGAAGAGCTTATCGCGAATGTTTTTCCGAATTTCACTCAAAATTATGTTTAAAATGATTGGCTGAGTTCACGAGCGATTTTGGTTGCGAAAAACAAAAATGTCGATCATTTGAATTTCGTCATTCAAAATTAAATGGTCGGAGTTAATTTATTCAAATCCGTGGACTCCGTGGTGGATGAAAACGAAGCCACCAACTGTCCCACGGAATTTTTAAATTGTTTGGATTTTTCGGGCTTTTCACCACACAATTTTGAAAAAATTGAAAGTCGGCTCAGTTATAATTTTGCTGCGCAACCTCAATGCACCAAAACTTTGTAACGGAACGCGTTTGATTGTGAAGTGCATCAAATTAAATCTTATGTTCAAGCCACGATTTTGAGGAAAAATTCAAAGGCGAAGATGTTCACATTCCACGGATTCCGCTTATTCCGAACGATTTGTCATTCGTATTTAAGCGTCTTCAATTTCCAGTGCGTCCCGCTTTTGCTATGACAATTGACAATCAATAAGTCGTAAGTCGACAATCGCTGGATGTTTGTGGCATCAATCTTGAATTCCCATATGTTTCTTACATGGTCAGTTGTATATCTTTAGAATAAAGAATTTCAATTGACCGAATTACATGAAACATCATTGTATATCATGCTCGGAATTATTATTTTCTTTACATAAGGAAATTTAGGCGGAACAAAGTTCGCCGGGTCAGCTAGTATAATTATAATATAAAATACAATGGTACGACATAGATTTCTTATATCTTATTTGAATGGTTTGGTGTGTTCATAACGTGTTTCCTTCAAAATTTCTTTTTCACCTTTTAATTATGTAGGTACCATTTAAATTGAAAGAGAAACAATAATAATATTTGAAGGCGAGTTATATCGTGGATTTCAATAGTTTGGCGTAACTCAAAACGTCTGTCAGTAAAATTTTCCGACTCAGGGAGTCAAGCTCTATAAATTGAGATGCATATCAAGAGATTTGTATTAATAATCTTATTGATAAACTAGTAATAACATCCGCGACTTTAATCGCGCTTTTCAGCAGTATTGCGTAACTCAAAACGTCTGTCAGTTACATTTTGCAACTTAGGGAGTCAAGCCGTTTAAATTGAGATACATTTCAGGATATTTGTATCTATAATCGTTTTGATAAACTAGTAATTACATCGACGACTTTTATCGCACTTTTCAGCAGTTTGGCGTAACTCAAACGCCTGCAACTTATAAAATCACTTTCTTGAGTCAAAACCTTTTAATTAGTAAACATTTGAAGAAGCTACCACTAATGTACATTTAAAAAAAAAAATAATAACATCCGTGAATTATATCGCGGCTGTCAGTTGTCTGGGGCCACTCAAACGTTTGTCACTTACATTTTATTTTTTTTTTGGGTCAAGACCATTTGATTGGGCCACATTTCAAGAGGTTTCCCTCAAAATCCTATTAAAAAAACTAAAATAAAAAATCCGCGATTTATTTCGCGACTTTCCAGCTGTTGGGTGATACTAAAAACTATTTTTTTTATACATTAGTACTCTGGTAGTCAAGACCCTCCGATTGCGATATATTTTTGGTGGCATACATCAATCATCTAAAAATTTCAATCAAAAATCCGCGACTTTAATCGCGTCTGTCGGGGGTCTTGGGGCCACTTGGACGTCTGTCATGTACATAATCGCACTCAGGGGGTCAAGATCTTTCATTTCTGATACATTTCAAGTGGTTTCCTTTTTGACAAAAAACTAAAAAGAAAACGCGTATTCACGGACGTCTGGTGGGGGTTTCGGGGCCACTTAGACGTCTGTCACGTACATATTCACACTCAGGGAGTAGTGGCTAAAACTTATGACTAATTTCAGGTGGTTTCCCAAAAGCCTAAAAACGCCAAAAAATAACAGTGTTTTCGGGGACGTCTGTCTGGGTTTTGGGGCCACCTAGAAGTCTGTCGAAACCATTTTTGTAATTAGGGAGTTGATGGCGTCAAGTTGTATTACATTTGAAATGGATTTCAATTTTCATAAAAGTTGTACTTTTGATGCACTTTTACGTGGTAACGGGGCCACGACATGCTGGCAGACGATAGTATTCATTATCAACTTAACCAGGACTACCTATGCTATTAAAATCTTTCGGTTTCCTTTCACGACAAAAATTTACTACCAACTCTTAGACTATAGTTAATTATTTAATTTTAAATCAGTCACACTTATCACAAATGACATTAGTTTTTAGAAATAAAAATCTTATCTATATAATGATTTTAATTAAATAAGGAGTAAGCCCAAAGTTCTTCATACAAATAATCTTCTTCATCCTTAGGTTTTTCATACTTCGCCGAGAATCCAACTTCCTCTATAACACTTCTTGAATCCGTATAAGATAAGAAAAGCAGCATTTATCTTCTATCTTCAGCACCTCGCGTGTTTGGACAATGCTGTTCAATAATTCTTTTCCAATTTTATTACAAATTTTTGTTTTAATTATATTCGTTTGGCTTAGGAACTCAACCTCAGTGTTTGAAATGGGAAGTAAAAGCAGTCCAATCACAAATCGACATAATTCAATATTCTTATTTTCCCCAGCCCCAGCTGAATCTTTAAAAGTTAGTACCTGGATCGCAAAACGCAATTGTGTTTTGTAAATTTCGAACATTTGACATCTAATAGATTTCTTAATAGTTTTAGAAACCGAATATCATATTAAAATTCATAAAAGATTTTTTGACAGCTCAAACTTTTGTATTGAAATTGATAACAGAATAACAGAACAAAAGACCTCGCTGAATAGGCCCAAATAATTCACTTTCCATATTCCAATAGAAAAAGATGCTCTAATTAATTTAGTCTATTAGAAAAAGTCATGAATTTTGTGAGCGTATGTGTGAATCTTCGTGATTTGACGTTATTAAGGTTAAATCACAATATAAATCACAAAATATAATATCATCAACAAATCAATGATTCGAAATCATTTTTGGCATTCAAGAATGCAAAAAATAAAAACAAGAATGCCAGAGAAGCACTTAGCATAATTTTAAAATTTCATAATTTTTTCCACTTCTCTATAATGCTAGATCTAGCATTAATAATGACGTTATGGGAACACTGGTTATTAGGCGATTTTTTTGTTTTAGCTCAGAGCATATTACTGGTCTGTCAAAAAAAGATTTGTCTTTATTTTTTAGCTAAGAGCCATCAGAGAGCTCAACTTGTTTTTCCTTTTTTTGAATCAGAGCGAGCTCGAAGCCCGCTACATTTGCTCGGAATAAAAGACCGAGCGAATGGAGAAAAAAGCTGAGCGCAGCCAACTTGACTGTGTTTCTTTTTCTCAAAACATTTCAACACGTTTAAAACATCAAATTTCACTTTAGATTTTTGAATTTTTCAAGTTTTTGATCGGCCAGTTGTCAGATAAAAAGTAAAAGTCACTACTTTATTATACGCACCGATTCATTTCTCATCGTATGACAGTTCAGTGCTATATGTGTTTCAAAATTATATTGGAGAGCTCTGATCATACTCCGAATCGCAAGACTTCGAGGCTGAAGCAAGGAAAAACTGTAAAAATAGACTTTTTGACGACAATTAGCTACCTCAACTATCGGATTGCGACCGCGACCCTCCGAGAAATTTTTTGCGACCCTCTAGGGGGTTGCAAATCATAGTTTTAAAAACACTGCTATAGAGCAAATAATTCAAAACTATAGGCAATTTTTCTGTTTTAGTGGATTTTAGCGATCAAAAACCTATGCGGAGCAATGCCATGCTATCCATGCACTCCATGCTATCCGAAAAATGTTGATATACGTTTTTACGCCAAGCTAAATGTCAAAAACAGCTTTCTGACAAATACAAAAATTGAAGATTTGTTTGCCGTGTCGTTGAGTTGGATTAAAATAATAAAATGCACATTACTGTATATTTTGAGATCATTCAACGACATTGAGTACAGCGAAGAAGTTTGCCAGAAAATACTTCTAGGTGATTGAATTTTCTAACCTATCCGGCTTTGATTGTTCAGATATGGATGCAAACCCATCTTAGGTAGGATATCGCATCGATTCTTGGATGCGGCCATTGTTGTTTTTGTCTCACCAAAAATGTTCAGATTCAGAGATATCAGAAAACAATAGAGAACAGTTATCGTCCCCGATTTCAAGTCGTCTGTTCTTATTCTTCTTATTTCCCTCTTTTTCAGTGTGATTTTGCCGTGATCGGCTTTCGCACAGAATGTTTTGTATTTTTCTTTTGACGCTTCATGTTAAGGATACGTTATCAAATGAAACCCTTTGCCAATTTTCACAGCAAAAACAGGACTGCATGAAAATGAAACATTTTATAAGCAGGGTGTACTGAAGGTTGTTAATAAATGCTTATGTTATGGATTTCTTGTTGGAGGAGCCAATGGTAGGTAAGTCCTTCCTTATTTTCCTAACGCTCGCACTGTGCTTGTCATATAAAGGGTAGTAAGAACTCCTTTAGTGCGCGACATGTTAAAAAAAAAAAAAAAGTAACGACAAAGTATAACGGACTTGCAACCGACCCATCTCAATGTTAACAGAATCAAAATTTTAATGAAATTCCGCAGATCTGATTTTTGAATGAGTTTGCCTCCTTCCCATATCGACAACAGTATTTGTAAAATGCATCAATTACATAATTTACTACTGATAAAATCAAGCAAATGTACTTACCCAAAAATTTACCCAACAACGAACAGACTCGTACGTTGAAACGAAAAATGCCAGTTAAGAATTAGATTAGGAGGGCAACTTAAATCTCTAAAACAATCAAAGCTCGCATTTTAAAAACAAACCGTGAACCACGAACGTTCCCAAACAAGATTTTTAAAAGCGGTTAATAGTTCCCATTCCATGTTCAAGCTCTTGGGGTCCTTACCTCAGGATTTGGGGTATTTATAAATAAACTGATGTCTTATATCAATCCGTTCACAATGTTTGAAATTAAGCATTTCTATAAGGTTCACTTAATAAATTGTACTTAGCATACTTAATAAATTCAAGACAACAAGCATCATCCACCATCACCACCGTTCGACCGTTTCAATATTCTTATCGTATTGTCTTGCTCAAGAAATTTCACTCGGCGCGGCGGCGGCTCTTTCTCAAGTGTCAAATTCAAAAGAATACTCCCATTATAGCTTTTAAAAGATAAATTGTCAAAGCCTCAACTTCCGATACACTCCACAGGTTAATGCGATAGATATAGCCCCTAGAAAAGTCAACCATCGACTATGAAAGCCATTCTTTTCTACTTTAATTGCTATTTCCAACTTCATGGTTCCCTAAATCCGAGATTGCGTTTGCGTTTCCAATTCATGTCCTTTCAGATGCTCTACTCGCACAAGCCCCAATCCACCTTTTGTCTTCCATTATTCTATGCCGATAATTGAATTGGCATTCATATCCTGCCGACCAAAGGTAGGTTTGTAAATGAAACCAACCACCCTCGCCAAAACCATCGGCAACAACAAAAACGACAATCCAAAGGATCTTCTTTAGATTTTATGGAAATTCCTTTTGTCCCTGACGATAAGTCTAAAAATCTTTTTCTACAGCCACCAGCACCGCACCGCATCAAATAGCTCGGTCGTCGGAGCCGATGCTTGACTTGTTATCGTTTTACCTTTCGGATACGAACAAAAAAAAGATTAAAAACCAAAACAATATTGTGAGATTTAATTAAAACTGAAATCAAAATTTCAAATAGGAGTCTGACGTCGTTGTCGATTCTTCCTAATAATCTTCCTCCTCACATTTCGTCTATGTACACAGGTAACTCGTCCTTAAGACGGAGCAGTCAAGTAAAATGGCAAATCTTTGGAAATCCGCCAAAATTGAAATTCGAGGCCAGCATTAATTGGACGAAGGACAGTCCCTACGACTTATACAATTACCACGGCTAAATACGGTTGAAGATATTTATTTTATGGTGATTACGAAGATCACCTTAGGGACTGTGCCAAAATAGGGAGAGAATAAGACCCACCCATCACATCATCGCATGAGGCCCACTTGAGAAGGGTCCTTCAAGGAATGTCCCATTTGGGCAACACACAACACAAAAAAAGGGAACAGTAATCGTGGACTTCTGTATGGCCCTCTGCCAGGTTTTTCGGTTATGCAATTTTTATAGAGAAAAAAAAAACCTAATTAATTTGCTCACTTTATCTGGATGTCAATTAATTGTGATTTGTTGTTAAAATTGTTTTTGTGGAAACAACTCAGACGCACGTGACGATGTGGGTTGAGGATTGGGGTTTAGTGGTGGTGGAGATGTAAACGTGATACTTTTCTTAACTTACGTTCAAAAGTATCTTGACGCAATTTATAATGACTTGTCAGGTATTATGACGGTTGTAGGAAATCAGAAATGTAATTAATTTCAATTTTCAAATGAAATTTACTTAAATTGCATTTGTGTTGCCAAATTGAATTCATAAGAAGGGAAATTTCGTTATTTTTGTATGTCTGTTATTGTTTTTCATTTCATTTTGATATTTTTGTGTATTTATTAGCAGACACTAAGCCATGGTGATTGTTTTGTTTTTAAATTGAAAAAATGATCTATGATGATAACGTGAGCAGATGAAATTGAAAATAAAAAAAATCATTTCTGGTAAACGAATAGAAAAGTTTGTCGAAAAGAGTTTCCTCTTTATAAAACAAAATTCACTTTTTAGGACCTACTGCTTATATGAAATTCATCGTTATTATTCCAAAATATGAAAAAGGTATATTGAATATTGTTGGCCTTAAATGATTTGACTTAAACCACTTAGGCATATGTATTGGATTTTGAATTATGAAAATCAGGGGCGGACTGGCGCTCAAAGTCCCTCCCGGGGCTTTTAGAAAAAAGCCACAAATTTCATATTGATAAAATTGTTAAAAATATATAAACAAGCTGTTTCATATATGGACAAATTAGACAAATTTCATAAATAATGATTGCGGCTTATGTTTTCAATTATTTTGTTTTAATAAACCGCTCTTAGTCGCCAGTATGCTAGTTAGTCAATAATTGCGTGAAGATACTTTGACGAAAGCATTGAAGTTTCAAGGTGTTCCTGGGGCATGCAGTTAGGGACAAACAAATTACATAATGCAAAAATATACTGATCAAGTCATTTTTCTTCCTACAACAACAAAAAAATAAGAGATTTACAAAAAAAAAAATAGTTATGACCAGGGAATGGATTTTTCTAACTTTGCCTTTTTGTTCGTAATCGTAAGAAAGTATCGACTTTATACAAACACGATTCATGTCCTGCTGATTCAAAATATATATGTATTTTATTTTGCCTTTTTTTACCCGTTAGCGCATTTTTTGTCAATTTTGACTTACTTGCCTTTTTTACAAATCAAAGTTAGTTGTTTTTTTTTTTAAAACGAAAAATCTTCAAAAAAAATTCTACAAATACAAACTGCATGTAGTTTTTCCATTTCCAGTTGAGATTATTTCACTTAAAAACATGATCCTAATACAATCTAAAGCGCATCACTTTTGCTTGCCCTCAACATACAAGCCGGTAGTGTAGACTGTAGATAGAATTACTATGATCTTTTATCAATTATATTTTTTGTCCTTTTTTTGTTTTACTCATTAAAACTAGATCTTTGCATTTCTCTATGAATAATCGTGCATTTCCTTGCACTGCAAATATCAATCAAAATTGGAAAAAATTGGAAAAAAGCGAAACGGCCAATCGCAAATGAAGTATTGAAAAAGTTCACTACTGTTTTTAATGTAAACCGTGGACTTAAAACTGTTGAGCAAATAAATGCTGTCCTTAAGCTCATTTAAGACGCTTCTAAGAGACAATCCTAGAAGGCTGTTACCTGAAACTATAAAAAGCTTTTGGTAGTTCAAGGCTATTATAATTAACCGTTAAGTTATGTTTATATTCTCTTTATTTAATAAATGCTGATTTTTGTAGGTCAGCAAAATCCTTTCCCTGGTTACGACACTTCTGTACTCAAGGGTCACGGCCCCAAATATTGCATATTTTATTAGAAATGTATCTTTTTTTCTAGATCAAGTTGATACTAGATTTATTATATTTTCCAAGTCTTTGATATGTCTTCACATTTTCACAATTTCTTAAAACAGAATTTTGAATTCCAACATTATAAAAGCAAGTTTTTAAAAGATAAATTTTTGAAAAAAAAAAAAAGAACTTGACAAAATAAGAATTTTTACCTCCACCCAATATTAACTTTACCTCAATAATTGCAACCTAGCTAAATTTCTCCAAAATACAACACTGACATTGAAATCATTTGATGCTTCCATACCGCATGTTTGCAAGTAATTTCAGAGTTTTGACGTGATGTTGGGGTTGAAATTCTGACTGGGTCAAAATTCTTCTCTCAAATTTCTGGCTTTACGAAATTCTACAATTTATAATTTAGCATTTTTCTTTAATTATTTGCAGAATAACCTTTTCTTCAACCATTATTTTATATTTACCGGATTGACTTTTTTGAATATTAAAATGGTAATATTTATTTTTCATACGTTTCAGCAGTGCAAGACGCTTACCCATGATTTATCTAGCCTGGACTTTCGTTACAAACGCCAAACATTTATTTTAAATTTAAATTTGAGTTTATGTGACCTAGTTGAGAAAATGCAATACGTCTCCAAATTGTTAACCTGTATAAAAATTCAAAAAATTCGCTGAAATTTAAAAATTCGCTGAAAAAAATTAACTGGAAGATTTGATTTGAGTTGGTTTAGAGTTGATATTTGTGATACTAGATTTGAGTAAGAAATGATCTCATTTTTTAAATTTTTTCTGAGAAGTCGGAAGTTCTGGATATTGATCTGCAGATTTGTTTAGGCTTGGGACTGTCTTTTTAATTATTTTCATTACTTGGGACACAGAAATCCTTTCTTGACATCTTTTTTATGATATCTGCAATAAATCTGGATACATTCGTTTCGCTTCCCAGCCTCGTCCACCTAAAAACTAAAAAGTTTTTTTTTCTTGCGAGGAATTGACAAATCCTCCAAGAGTATCACTTGTCACGAACAAGGGCTTCTCGTCTAGCCGTTCGGATTCGCCATAAAATTGTAGGTCCCTTCCATTCCTGTCGACAGGCGCACACAGGAATGGTTGCGTCGTTGCGAGTTTTTAGTCACTAGGCCCTGGTTCTTCACGAGCCGTTGTGCCACCCAATTTATTTAATTTTTATTCGTTTTTTAAAATAATAGGGGTATCTATTCATGCAACGATGTAAAACACTAGCTAAGTTTGAAATTTGCGTATAAGTTTACCATTTGGTTAATAAACTGTCAAAATTTGTATTGGGAATGATTTACACAAATTGGATAAAATGCCCCAACGATTTGCTTGGGTTGGGAAAATAATTTAGTAAAATTAACCAAACGTCATTGTGACTTTTGGAATTAGGCTTGTGCAGAATTATGATATATATGATATCTTGGGGAACTAATAAACTCTGACCGTGTTCTGTAACTATCGAATCGCGATTAGTTGGCGATAAAAGTTGTGAATAAAAACGTAGTTTATAGATACAAGAACACATCCTTCGGACGTCTACATTTACTCAAGGATTAGGAAAGTCACTTTTCTTAAATTATTAAGGTAGATAAGAACTATGAATGCTTAAACCAACGCGAATCATTCGTTGACAATTGTTATTGTTGTTTTCTTCGTCATCAACGAATGATGTGCATTAGTTTGGGAGATCCTTAGTCGGAAGCTGTTGGAAGCATATGCCATAAACCAATGAAAATTAGCACATATATTTTTTTCATTCGCTCATTTTCTTCCGAATACTGTCGTGAGTTTACGACTATTAAACGCGACTTACGCTTAAAATACGACTATTGTCGTGCATCGTACATTTTTATCGTTCCGAGATATTTTCGGCTCCAGTTTCGCGTTGGTTTGGGAGAGGTTCCCCAATTCAAAATAACTTCGAAATCTGAACACGTCTAATTTAAATATGTAATTAATTTAATTAACGAAATGATTAAAAAGGTCGTTCATGCAAACATTTGTGTAAATTTGCATTTTTTTAAAATGGCATTTCAAAAAATGTCTAACAGAGCTATAGACGCCGCCGGTCGCCAACAGACCTCTAGAGTCCTTCCAGAAAAGTGTAGGGGCCGCCTGAGCTAATCTCTAAGTGTACAAACTAGAATGGAGCGGAGAGCAAAGCTGCGAAATTCATCAGAGAAAAGTGCAAAGAGCTCGAGAGGGGAGCAAAGATGAAGCCCATCTAGAGTGAGGAGCAAGGAGCAAGAGGAAAGTGGAAGTAAAGAAAGCAAGAGTTCATTGTTTCCTATTTAAATATTTTTCTGTTGCGAATAATAATGTGCACGACTAGTTAAAAATCGCATCGATGATAGCGGAGAAATCAAACATGTTTGAAATCGCCGCTTTGCTCCCTTGTTGACTCTTTGCTCTATCTTCGAACGACGACGCTTCACTCATGTGCCTTCCTTTCACAACACTTGTTTGATTTTTCCGCTTTGCTCTTTCCTTTTTTTCACTCTCAACTCTACTCTGTGTGTACACTAAGGCCTCTTACAGAGCTTTAGAGACCTCCAATAAAACTGTAGGGCCTACAACAGAGCTGTACAGGCCTCCCAAGATCCCTTTGGGGCCACGAAAGCTCTATATTTAAAAAAATGTTTCCATAACATTTTCTTTTCAACTGAACCATTTCGAGAAAAACGAAAAGTTGAGTCTACCAGAGGTTTCATTAATAAATCATTTTTCGCCCCAAGGACAAACATGTAGACAGAATTGCGAGATCCATTTTTTTCGTCTTTCCTAATATCGTAGTAGCACTAGCAAGTAATATAGATATTGTTAAATTAAAAAGTACAAGTGACCTCAACTCCAGAAATTATTGTGTTTCGCCCAAGGTATAACAGTGGGCTCTTCAGTCAGTCTGTTATACCCTACTAAGACACAAATTTTGGTCGATGTTTACCGACTCTTATAAAAATCACAGTAAAAAGATACTGTGAATTTTATTATTCTAGGGGAATTTGTTTAAAATTCGTGCACCTAGAAAATAAATACCCGTGGTCAGGTTTTTTATAATAAGAAGATGAAGAAATTTAAATATTAAAATATTTCTGGAGTTGAGGTCACTTGTACTTTTTAATTGAATTTTATTCATTCACTCCACTTAAAACAGAAGTAATTTCAATATTTTAATATTTAAATTTCTTCATCTTCTTATTATAAAAAACCTGACCACGGGTATTTTTTTTCTAGGTGCACGAATTTAAACAAATTCCCCTAGAATAATAAAATTCACAGTATCTTTTTGCTGTGATTTTTATAAGAGTCGGTAAACATCGACCAAAATTTGTGTCTTAATAGGGTATAACAGACTGACTGAAGAGCCCACTGTTATACCTTGGGCGAAACACAATAATTTCTGGAGTTGAGGTCACTTGTACTTTTTAATTGAATTTTATTCATTCACTCCACTTAAAACAGAAGTAATTTCAATATTTTAATATTTAAATTTCTTCATCTTCTTATTATAAAAAACCTGACCACGGGTATTTATTTTCTAGGTGCACGAATTTAAACAAATTCCCCTAGAATAATAAAATTCACAGTATCTTTTTGCTGTGATTTTTATAAGAGTCGGTAAACATCGACCAAAATTTGTGTCTTAGTAGGGTATAACAGACTGACTGAAGAGCCCACTGGTATACCTTGGGCGAAACACAATAATTTCTGGAGTTGAGGTCACTTGTACTTTTTAATTGAATTTTATTCATTCACTCCACTTAAAACAGAAGTAATTTCAATATTTTAATATTTAAATTTCTTCATCTTCTTATAGATATTGTTAGTTCATCTATCCATTTATGATGCAATTTCTTGTATTTCTTTTAACCTTTTACTACCTTTTTCATAGTAGTAGCGCGTATCGTAATGGTTAGTGCGTTCAACTGTCACGCTGGAGGTCTGGGTTCGCTTCCCAGCCTCGTCCACCTAAAAACTAAAAAGTGTTTTCCAGGGCTACTGCCTCTTGTGAGGAATTGACAAATTCTCCAAGAGTATCACTTGTCACAAATAAGTGCTTCTCGTCTAGCTGTTCGGATTCGGCATAAAATTGTAGGTCCCTTCCATTCCTGTCGATAGGCGCATACAGGAATGGTTGCGAGTTGTTAGTCACTAGGCCCTAGTTCTTCACGAGCCGTTGTGCCACCCAATTTATTTATTTTGTATACCTTTTTCATATGCCTATTCTTTTTTTTTGTGTGAAACAGTTGATATGTTAAAGACAACCCTTCTCTGAACCTACAAAACAAAGAAAAAGGTAAACTCTTCACATGACCGCAGAAGAACTGGTTATGTCGTTTTTATTTTCTTTCACAAAAACTTCAACAGAATAAACAAACGAGTATGCTTTAAAAAATTTAACATTTTGCACCTCAAACACTCCCCAGTATTCTTTTTAAGTACCGAGATCCGAGACCGTAGAAACCGTCCCGTCATTCACATTCATTTTATAAAATCAACATAATGCAGCTTAATGTGTGCCAGCACTTAGGACACAGAAAAACCGCATATTCATCATTTTTGCCGCTTGCACTGATGGTCTTAGCCACCGCGCATCCCGCACACTGGCAACGACATCAACAGCTTTAAAAGTAGTATATTCCTACCTTAATATTAAACTGATTATACTGCTAGCTCACATGTCCTTTTTGCTGTTCTGTTTCCTTTTGCTAAAGGATAGAGAGTGTAGGGAGGATGATGACGATGATGGGAAGAAGAATTGCTAAGTCATGCTTGTATATGCAAAGTCACTAACATGTTGGCAATGTGTTTACATTAATTTCTTTTTTTTTAAGCAGGAGACATGATGGCGAATAAGACTTGAAGCTTTGCAAGGTGTTAGGAGTTCCCTATTAAAAATGAGGACACTCTTTAGAAAGCGACCTCATTTTGACGTTGGTCTTCTTGTTTATGATGTAAATTCTCGTATATTCTTGGATGTAATTACGTCTTGAAGCCAGGTTTTTTTTTTTATATTTTCTAGTTTACTTTGAAAACGAACTGCATGTAGTTGTGCAACTCGTTTGAAATAAACTAAATATAGAGATGTCTGATGGGTCTCATGTACTTCCACTAAAATAACATGCATATAAATTTCGGAGTTCTGAAATTATGTATTTTTTTTTACATTTTCTAGGAGCTAGAGGAAGATAAAATGCCTTAAGCTGCCCATAAACGAGAAAGTCAAATGGCTCGGGGCCAATTGGTTTTGTGCCCTTTCTACTATGGATAAATGTCAAAATGGGCGAACCATTTGGATTTTAAACCAGTTGGAAAACCACGAACCAAATTAGTTTCGACTCGCTCGTGTATGGCCAGTGTTAATCTTTCCTTAAAGGTTTTGTGCAAACATTTACAACAATTTATGATGTGTCTTATCTGGATTTTCAAGAATCCACAACTTGCCCTAAAGTCCTTGAACATGTCATCAGAAGTTAAAAAGCCCATTGCGAGCTCATATGCATGAGCAGAGGCACCTTATAGCCTAGCTAAGATATTCTAAAAACTTTTTTACATCAGTCTGCCCGCTATTCAGAATGAATACAGCGGGCACTTTTGCAGAAATGTTTCATTCCGCATGACTGATTGCTTTCATAAGTGTCATGGCGATGATGAAGATGATGATGCTTACAAGGGAGGAACTCACTCGGCGTTTGAAGTAGATGTTATTTTTATTTTTTTTATGCTTACCATATACGCACAGCAATTAAGGATACAGCTTGTGAGGGCTTTATTCACTCATATCGGCTCTAATGTTGTTATTTGTATAGTTTTTTTTTGAAGGTTCTACCAACATACTCTCTATACTCATTAACATGTCAGGATGAAAGCAATTTATGCGGAATTGTGTCAAGGATTTTTGTTCCTGTGAATACATTTTTTAACAACAGGTCATTGCAGCTCAGTGTTGCGCAAGAATGGTTATGTTTTTTTTTTTTGTTTGTATTCATGGTGAAATATCACTTAAAAAATGGATTTAATAGAAGTGCGTGGACCCACTTTAAACCTTTTGTCTATACATAATATAATTTATATATTTTTATATTTTTGCAACTTTTAGGAGTTAAGAGAACATTTTCAAGTATTTTTTAAATTGAAGACACGTACAAAATTACGTTGTGGAACTACTGAATGAGTTTTTTAGTTTAGGTAATTAAACAAAAGAACTTCTTATTCTCGTACAAAGTTAATTTTTATTTAGTAAACGTTTTCGAGAACATTCATTCTCATCATCAGACTTAAGCAAAACTGAAAATTATTTATGAAATATATAAGTCAATCTTTAATGAAACTATAAATGAATCTACTCCTGCAGATCATATGATAAATAATAACGTTTTATTTTTCGCTTTCTATTATTAAAACAAATAAACAATCCAAAATTATTAAATGCGGATGAAGACATTTTAATATTTCGAACAAATAACATGAACAAAAATAAAATTCACGAACAATGCTTATAACACCAATTCTTGGAACCGCTTTCAACTAAAGACATATTTAAAATTAAATACTAAATGCATTTGTTCACTTTCACCGTTCTCTTTCCTTTTCTTCTAATAACTTATTACTTACTTATTACTATAGCCCAGAGCTGGTGAACATTTACTCAAGTGTTTTATACCGCTTCAAATTTTGTGGCCATGTCGTTTAGTGCCAGTGCAAGCTACATGTCATCGGTCTGGCCGCGATTTCGCAACCCCAACACCACTAAAGCCTGATCCACATCTGTATCGTGTGTTGTGTTGTGTTGTGTTGTGTTGTGTTGTGTTGTGTTGTGTTGTGTTGTGTTGTGTTGTGTTGTGTTGTGTTGTGTTGTGTTGTGTTGTGTTGTGGAGTCGTGTGTCGCTGTCATTCCATATATTTTATGCGCCACACTGCAACACAACACACGAGACAAATATGGTTCTACGCATATGAAATACATTGTAGCGATAGCGACACACGACTCCACAACACAACACACGACACAGGCGTGGATCAGGCTTAAAACGCACTTTCAAACTGCAACAACAAAAATAATCCCTCTAAAAGAGCTTTATACGGCTCCAAATTTTCATCACTAAAGCCTTGTGCCTATACTAATAAGCAGAGAAAGGATTTTGCTAACTTTGCCTTTTTTTTTTGCGTGATCGTAAGAAAGTATCGACTTTTTACAAACACGATTCCTGTCCTCCTGATTCGAAATATATGTATTTTATTTTTCCTTTTTTTTGCCTTTTTTACCCGTTCGTGCTTTTTTTTTACCCGTTTGTGTCTTTTTTGTCAATTTTGACTTGCTTCCTTTTTTTTATCAAAGCTAAACGGGGAAAAAAATCAAAAAAAAAAATCTACAAATACAAACTGAATGTAGTTTTTCCATTTCCAGTTGAGATTATTTCACTTAAAAACATGATCCTAACACAATCTAAAGCGCACAAAAAACAAATTTGCTTGCCCTTAACATACAAAAAAAAGAAAGCAGGTATTGTAGACTGTAGATGGAGTTACTATGATCTTTTCCCAATAAAATTTCTTGTCCTTTTTTTGTTTTTTTACTCATAAAAACTAAATCTTTGCATTTCTCTATGAATGATCGTGCATTTCCTTGCACTGCAAATATCAATGCAAAATTGCAAATGAAGTGTTGAAAAAGTTCACTACTGTTTTTAATGTAAATCGTGGACTTAAAACTGTTGAGCAAATGCTGTAATAAATGGCGACGTCAACTCCACACCTCCCGAAAACGTTGAAGTGAATGATGTAGAGACTAGAGAGTTTAAAAAGGGCTCCACTCGTTTCTGCTCAAGTAGAAATGTCCTTCAGCCCATTTAAGGCGCTTCTAAGAGACAATTGTAGAAGGATATTACCTGAGAACTTCAAAAAGCTGTTGGTAGTTTAATGCTATTATAATTAGCATCAAGTTATGTTTATATTCTCTTAATAAATACCTTTTTTTTGCCTTTTTAAGAATGTTTGTTTGCCTTTTTTGATTTTTTTTAGGTCAGCAAAATCCTTTCCCTGCTAATAAGAATCCATCAATGACCAATGACCACAAAAATGCATTTTTATAGTGCATTTTGAAATGATATTTTACTGGTGTTAGGTCCACGGTATCGCTGCCAGACCGATGGATTCTAGTTAGTAAAGGCACAAGGCTTTCGTGATGTAAATTCGGAGTACTTTGAAGGTGCATTTTAGTGATGTTTCATAAATAATTTACAGTTTTGCTTAAGTCTGATGATGAGAATCAATATTCTCGAAAACGTTTACTAAATAAAAATTAACTAACTACACAATCATCAAATTTAAATAGGAGTTGCCTATAGGACTGGCCATGAGACGAGATACGGCGAGGCTCTTGTAGGTCCCGTCTGGATCTTGTTAAAATCGAAAATTTTCAGTCGCGTCTTGGTATTGTGTCGGTCTTGCATAATTAAGTCTCGTACCGGTCTTCAAAATTAGGGCTGGCCACGAGACGAGAAAAGTCTCGGTTTCGAGACGAGACTGGCTTTTAAGCATCCGAAACGAGACCGAGACGAGACGACACTGTATATTTGGACCGACATTTATAGAGAGTCTAATAAATTAAAAAATCCAATTTCAGTTAAATATTTATTTTCTTCTGCACGTATTCAAACTATAATCGAAAATATTTCGTTCCAATAATAAACAAGTTGGCCGGAAATCGCATTTTTTGGAGACGAGACCGACAAGAGACTTAATTATCGAGGCCGACACGAGACCGAGACGATATTGAAAATTTCCGATTTTAACGAGACCGAGACGAGACTTACAAAAAGTCTCGCAGAGTCTCGTCTCTATTCAAAATATTAAACAGTCATTATGTGGAAGCGTGTGGATTGCGTTTAATGGACGTAATACCGACTCTCAAACGCCAGGATAGTGACTCGACACAAAAGTGACAACTGTCGTTTAAGAAAAACAACTTTCATAATAAGGGTTATTTTAATGAAATTTGATTTTTCAATTTATTGTTATTTTTAAAATGCATTTTTTTTCTGCCGAGACAACTAAAACTGAAACCGACAAGGGTCTCGGTTAATTTCCGTCCAAAAGGCAGACTCGTCTCGTCTTGTCTCAGTCTCGTCATGCGAGACCGAGCCCGAGACCGAGAATTTTCTCGTCTCGTGGCCAGCCCTAGAGATGACTTGTCCCCAAAAATTATTTGGTATGTCCGCAACTGTATTTTTATAACAGAACAAAATAACTCAGCGAAGTGTTTCCAAGTCTTGGGTCATATCTAAAATTTGAAAAAAAAAAAAATATTTTATACAACTTTAACAGCTGACATAATTGTCAGTTAATAACGGTTTTGCAATTATAAAATTTTGTCACATTTTTTGTTGTGATAATTTTATAGTTGTTTTATAGTTGTTATAATATTTTGATTTTATTTTCACGCGAATACTTATTTATTTGCGTTTAGGTATCAATCAAGGAATCATCATAAGCGAAATTTGCAAGCTGATACCTTTAAGGCTGTGGTAAGAAAATTAAATTGTTAGCAGAAATTTTACAATCACAGACAAGGGGATAGCTTAAACTTACCTATGCAGCCGATAACCAACATACTTTGGTATTTTCTGACATTTTTTAAACTTTTTAGCAGTTCGAACCCAAGTTATTCCAAAACGAAGGTAAGTTGTTGCAGAAATGGAAATGGACGAACTGACACAAATTAATAATAAAAGTTGCACATAGAAACCTTTTTTGTACTTTTTTATCAGTTTCAAGGTAAGTGGCGCATTTTAAGAGAACTTTTTACATTACTAACTTCACTTTTGTTGCCAAAAATCTTTTGACAAATATTTGATAATACCTCCTCGCATTAAAAAAATTTCAACTATTGGCCCATCTAACAAATAAGGAATTGGTCCGTTTGGTCCGAAACTCAAACGTGAAAATGTTTACAAAGCAGGAAGTATCTTAACGCATCCGATACGTAGTCGATGCGCATTAACTGAGCGAACTACGCATCAATATTTATTTGAATGCTTTTATTTGACATTTGTTAAGAAAAAATAAAATTGCTAGCAGTAACCAACCAGTAAGGAAAAATTTATTGTATCGTTAATAATTCTCTATTTTTAAGAAAATTGTGATATATTTTAGTTAAAAAAATGTAAATTGAAAAGTGAAGAGGATAATGCTTTTTTTTTAAGATTTTGTTTTATTTAGCTACATTTTATATACAATTGACTTACAACTAAGCTTATTACTAACTAATGTTTTAAATGTTGGCTCAGAAGGGGCCCAACTTATTTCTTATGTCTACTTAAAATGATTTTTTATATAAGTATAAAATACATTTATTTGGCTATTACAAAACAATTTTCCCCTAAAATAATTAAAAATGTTTAAGAAAAGGTTATGGTGTCATCCCCTGTCGTGTCCACTATCGGCTCGTTCATAGAATGGTCTTCCTTCATTGTGAAACACGTCCTGGAATCTGTCATCAATGATAGCTCTAGGGTTCAGATATCGCTGGCTGGGCTGAATTTCCTCCTGTAGCATCTGTTGTACTTCAGGGTTTGGATGTGCTTCAAAGTTCTTTATGATTTTGCTGGTGAGTTCCATCATATGGTGGTCAATGCGGGTCACGCCTGCTGCCTCGTAGAGCATTTTGTTTGGCCAGTACTTCTTTGTAAGGGGGTTCCAATATAGTCCTGTGCAAATTCTCAAGATCTTTCTCTCGAATAGTTTTATCTTCTTCATCGCTGAAGGAGACATGGTTAACCAGATGGGGCAGGCGTAGGTTAGGACCGGCCTGATCAGCTGCTTGTACATGAGAAGCTTCGTCTTCTTGCTTAGTCCATTCTGTTTTCTCAGTAGAGGATGAAGAAGATGAAACGAAAAGTTTGCACGCTTTAGAATCGCCATCGCATGCTTGTTGAATTTCATCTTGTTGGTGAAGTGCACTCCAAGTCATTTGGTGGTTTCTTTTGTATGGATGATGGTTCCATCTGGCAAACTGATGTTGATATTTCGGCTTCTAGCGGCAATTCTCCTTTGTGCTCTTGTCTGTGTTTGAGGTGGCCGGAAGCATATGAGTTCCGTTTTACTAGTGTTGATCTTCAAACCCCATTTCATATAGTAGTTCCAAAGGTTGTTGACGTGGGTTTGTACTCTACTAGCTGCAATCTCTGGGGATAGGGACGTCGTGTATGTGATGGAGTCATCGGCATACAGTTTTGTAATGCTGCATGTCTGCTTATTCAAGTTGTCTTTCTTCGATACATTTGGAAAAACTTTTGCGTAGGTTCATATTGTACGTTTGCTTAGTACAGGTAAAATAGGACTTATAAAATTAAAAAATTCCTACCCTGATGAAATTTGGTGAAAACGTTACTTTTACCATAAGAATGAAGAATCAAAAGAGTCTATAAAAATATCTCCTGACGAAGGGTGTTTTTTTGAAGTGGAAAGGGGGGGCGCGGTTGCGGTGTATGAAAAGGAAAAATTTACTTTAGCACAATCTTCACATGTGACCCATGACTTAGAGGTAGTTTTCAATGCTGAATCTAATAACACAAAAACCAAAACAATACCAAGCTCCTTCAGTTATGGTCCTTTTTGTGCAGGGAATATTATACTTTCAACACAACAGGAAAATGGTACCGAAATCCTTTTGAAATTAATGACTCATTGATGATACGTGTTTAATTTGGCATAGGGATCATGATTAAAAAGGGTTCATGCAAATATCTACAGTTAAAGGGTGTTTTTTTGAGGGGGAGAGGAAGATAGGGAATCGTTACCAAAAAACCTTCGATGCAAAATCTTATCTTGATGAAACTTGGTTAAAATCCTAAAAAGGATATTGTTATCAAGAATCAAAAGAGACTATACAAATAAAATGCAGAGAAGGGTGTTTTTTGAGCGCCACAGAAAAGAGGCTACCGTTAACGAGCTGAAAATTTTGCTTTGGTAAAATAAATGCATATGACACATGATTTAAGGGTAAGTTTTAATAGTGAATCCAACAAAACAAAAATCAAAGCGATAGATTTCACCGAAATCCTTTTAAAAATAATGACCCATTGATAGAACTTAGTGTAAATTTTGCATTTGTCATTAGAACCATGAATCAAAAAAGTAAAAAAATGGAGAATTGTTACTTAACACCTTTAAACAAAATACAACCTTGATGGAACTTAGCTAAAATCTTACAAATGACATGAAAATCAACATTGCAAAGAGTCTAGTAAAATGTTTACAAAGCAGCATGTATGCGTAGCTGATCAATAGAGTGTTGCTGCCACATCAAAACTTTTTATTTTACATTTTGAAACTCAGTCAGTCTATTTCTTCAGGTGATTGGCTACTGTCTGTTTGTCGTCGTGATTTTTGTAATTTAATAATTTTTTAATTCACAGATTCTTCCTTGTAGTTCACTGTGTAGACGTCTTGTTAAAACTTCTGCCTTCTCAATGAAAGAACCTGGACAAAACTGATAACTGATATTAAAAATGTATGGCATTCTGAAAAGGCCCGCTTCTGTTTAAGAAATGTTAACCAACCCATATATTTTAGTTTTTCCCCTTATAACCATTTATGTACCACGAAGATAGATACCTTAATTATATAGTTATGTATGTCTATAGGCATATTTATATTTTGAACAAAACCTACTCAATTTCCCTTTCTTATTCCAAATACATAAAGACACCTGTCACACAAAAAAAAACCTGCACTTTAAGTTTGTGACGTTCACAATACACAAAAATCCAATCACAAAGACCAAACCTCCTTGCGTCTTCATTTCTTCGATTACCGAAAACATTTTCTTTTTGTGCTGTACCTTTAAACGAGTACAAAAGCATCTGAATAAATTATTACATCGAAGGTAGTAGAGTTAAGAACATAATACTAAAAAATCCGTTTTCGACAAAAAAATAAAGAAAGGAAAATGAAAAAAGAAAAACTAAGTTAATCCCCTGACCTTTTATTCTTTGCTTAACCATCCGATTTACAAAATGGTTGAAGAAGAAAGGATAACGAATCCTTAAAAGACGAGACTGATGGTGAAGAGCATAGCATGGAAAATTCAGAGTTTTTTGTAAAAGGGAAACATTTTATTTTTTATAGAAAACTTTGTTCGTGTAGCCTAATTTGGTTGCAGGAAAACAAAAAAAAAACACTTTTTTATTTTCCACCTTCTCAGCTTCATTTATACGTACACACGGACTCACTCACGTAACACTTTTAGAAAGTGGTCATTGTAAAGAATACAATTCTTTCATATCCATCGTTCATCTTGTTCTTTTACATCGGACAAATGGTAAATAACAGAATCTTAGAGGAAAACATTTGTATCATTATTTTGTACCACTCCAAAAGTAATTTTAGATTCTTTTCAGAATCCTTTAAAAAATACATATATTTAAGGAGGCGCAACCCGTAAACTCTGCTCTATATTAAAACGTCCTAGAAGCAGTTAGTTCAAGATTTAGTGGCCAACTTAAAAATAGAAGGAACTAAAAAATAAATAAAGGACGAAATAAACAAAATGAAAAAACAGAGGCAAACAAGGAATGTGAATAAGCTCATGAAAAGTTTACTTAAGCTTCCTTTAAAGTTGTGACTTTCAAAAAAATAATAATAATAATAAAAAAAAGGACGAATCACGTTTTCATCAAGAACAAAGTGAAATGCTTGTGCACACACAAGTAAAAACACAAAAAGGACGAAAGAGTTTATCGTCAAGTACACAACAGAAAAAGAAGAAAATACTCATACCAACATTATTTTTTATACGATGAAAAATAATCCTTGAGGGGTTATCCTTATTATTTTCAGTGTGCTGGTAGGTAACTTAGGTGAAGAAAGGATTATTGCAGACAATGTTTAGCGATTCGGTAAACATATCACATTCCAGAAAACTTTTTTATTGTTGCATTGGGCGTACTGATGTTAGTGGTGCGTACTTTTTTTGTCCCACCCTCTAACTCTAATGCCGACTAAGAAAGTTGTTGTTTGAAGGATGAAGTTTTGTTTGGCTTACAAGAATTTTCTTTGGATTAAATATAACTAATAACAACCTTCACTCTATAGATTATGGTTTATAATTGGAATAGTAGTCTAGGAAAGATAGGAAATTTAATATGGGCAACCGGGGACAAATTAATTCATGAAATTTTATTGCTGGTATCGACGCAGAATTTAATCCTCAACAACATATCAAAAGTCCCCCAAAATCCTCGAATTGACTCTTTGTATAGATGTATTTTAAGAGGTGGAGAGGGGAGGGAGGCGGGAGTTTGTCAAGCTGAAAAATGTGTTGTAATACAATCTAATCATATGACACATGTTTTCAGGGTGCTTTTCAACGCTGATTCTAAAGAAACCAAAACTGAAAAGATACATGTATCCTGTGGAAAGTTAATGTCTTTCAACAACAAGTAATACATTACCCAAAACCATTTTTAAATAATGTGATTTTAATGCAATTTGGTATAAATGTTTCATTTGGCATGTTTACCAAGAATCAGAAGAGTCCCCAAAAATATCTGTGGTTAAAGGGTGTTATTTGACGGAGAGATGCAACTGAGTGATTATTACCATACCATCCATCAACAAATTCTGATACTTATGAAATTTGCTTAAAATATTAAATTTATATGTGCACCCAAGGATCAAAAGAGTCCATTCAAATATCTAAGGTCCAAGGGTGTTTTGAGGGTGTAATGTTTGACCTGCTTAACGGAAAAAAACAGTAATTTTTGCCTGAAAATAAATCTAACTTATCTTAGGTTGCTTGTATCATATTGGTTTTTCTTTTATTAGATTTAAATCATATATCATTATGTCATGTACACTCAAAAACGTTCGTGTGTAAATACTACTAATAACTGCGTGCATTCTACGAATTTTGTTCGTGGTTTTCAGCCACGAATAGCATTCGTAGAATGGACATATATTAGTAGATATTACGAATATTTGATTCGTATTCGTGCAAAAACAAACGTATATTGTACTAATAGTATTGTAGTATTTATCAATGCTGTCGTTATTCAATCGTACATTCTACAGTGCTATTCGTACATTGTACTAATGTTATTGTAATATTTACCAATGCTGTCGTTAATTATTCGTACATTCACAGTTCTTTAAGTATATTGTACTTCTTTGACTGCTGGTTTTCCCTTAATTCTGAAATTATATTATTTTATTTTAATTGAAAAAAATGTCAAGTTTTACTTGCCTGGATTTGAACTGGTATCCTTCCGTGCCGAGAGCGAGCATGCATCCACTGAGCTAATTTGCAACATAAAATTCTCCGATAAAATGTTAATCAGTTGAAAAGTTCAGTTCAGTTTCTTTTTATTTAGTTTTGCAGACAGAAATGTACTGATTCTACAGCAAGTGTGCCCAGTAAACGTACGTAGGTTAGCCAGATAGATGTGTATTGAGTATATACGGCTTGTATTCGATAAACTTGTACGGTCATCACGAATATTTTTTTTACTAATGATTAGTAACTTTCACTAATGGAGTATGAAGTTATTCTTATGTGATATTATAAAAATCAGAAAAACAGTTTTCGATAAAAAAAACGTCTGTTAATATTTTTTTGTTTCTATAACTTGACTTAGTTAATAATAATTAATAATTTCTAACTAATATACTTAGGTACCTATTTTTATTTTTCACAAAAGACGAATTTGTTCACTTATGTAACTCGGTCACTTAACACAAATGAGAAATTTGTTTTTGCGGCCGGCGCGCGTGGCGACGCACTAAACGAAAACACCTTTGAGGAATGGAATACGTTTCCCAGAAGAAATAACGTATATTTCGGATAAAACTTTTTAAACTTTTACTAATACTTTGTACATTCTACGAATAATACGTACGGTCAGTCTACGAATGAATTTTGTCTACTAATATTAGTTTTACTTCGTAAATAGTACGAATCCATTAGTAAATATTACAAATGCAATAGTAGAAATAACGAATGTATTCGTAGGAGAAATTTACGAATGTTATTAGTTATATGTACACAACAATTCGTTCAATGTACTCATAAAAATTGTATAATTTTAGTTTACGAATGTTATAAGTATATTTAACGAATGAATTCGTACATACTACTACAGGCATTAGTAACACTTCACGAATGTATTCGTAAGGAAATCACGGTACGAATACTTCGTACATTTCACGAATATTCGTACAATGCACGAATATTTTAGCTACGAATGTCATTCGTAGCCAATTTACTAATAAAGTTTTTGAGTGTACCATCTCGATTACACAAAAATAAAATTTTTCGTAAGACCTAACATTTTGCTCCGTATAGGGCAGGCCAAACATAAACTCTCTAAATTAACTCTTTGGATCAAGTTATTTTAATAGACCCTTTTGATACTTGGAAACCATGACATATTTAATATTTTTAGCAAATTTCATCAGTGTCAAAACTTATTCATAGATGTTATGGTAATAATGACGCACTAACATCTCGCATCACTAAAAAAAACACCCTTTTACCACAGATATTTTTGGGGACATTTTTGATTCTTAGTAAACATGCCAAATGAAACATTTATACCAAATTTCATTGATGTCCCATTATCTTAAAATGGTTTTGGGTAATATATTACTTGTTGTACTTAAAAAAAAAGTGATCATTCCATAAAAATTACTTTAACTTTCCACAGGATAAGTGTATCTTTTCAGTTTTGGTCTCCTTACAATCAGCGTTGAAAAGCACCCTAAAAACATGTGTCATATGATTAGATTGTATTACAACAAATGTTTCAGCTTGACAAACTCCCGCCTCCCTCCCCTCTCCACCTCTTAAAATGCGTCTATACAAAAAGCCAATTCGGGGAGTTTGGGGAACTTTGGATATGTTGTTGAGGACACAATTCTGCGTTTATACCAGCAATAAAATTTCATGAATTAATTTGTCCCTGGTCCGATCTTATCTTCCTTAGACTAATAGGTGCCTTCTACATAAATTTCAACTCTTTGGTAGGTTGGTCTAAGTTTACCAGGTTTTTCTTTAAATTTGTGGACTTAGTTGGTAAGTAAATAAATTGGAGATTGAGATATTTTAGGTGGGTGCAAAATTGTATCTTTAACAAAATCATATCTTTAAATATCACTTCTTTAATCCGTCGAAACTCATGGTCTCCTCTTGAAGAATATGAGTCAATTAGTCTTGAAAAGTACGTAAATAGAAGGTCGAATTTCCATTAAAGATTGACATATAGTCTCAAATGCCACTTGACACATGTTAAAAGAATATCATCTTCTTATTCACGTGCGATGGATGAGTCAATGAAAGCACTTTGGATCAAGAGGCATAAGGTAGGTGCCTCTACCTACTGTCTGACATATTTTTGGCAGTTAGTAAATATTGTTTAAATGTCGTGGTTACAAATTTCGTTTTAATTAATTTTTTTCTGTTTGACTTTATTATTTTCTCAAAGAAAAATAAAAAAGTCTTGATTAATTTTGTTTTCTCATGTGAAACGAATGAAAGAAGGCCAACAAATTAGTCTTATTTTGGGATTGACATTGAGTTTGAGGTGGGGAAATTAATAAAATATTTTCGAAGGAATGGAATTGAAATTAATATAGATGTACCTGGGTGGGCAATTGGGCATGTCTATTTGTCTGCAGATAACGGATTATTATCAATTGTTATATGCCTTTGATGATGTTTTTTTTTATTAGACGATGTTTTGTTGCGCGATATCATAAAATCGTTTCTGAAGAATGGAAAAGGAGTCCATCGCAAAATATTTATTAAAATAAAGAACATAAATGTACAACGTATACATGTAGAATTAACCTTTGATATAATGAGTAAAACGTAAAAGACACTATTATTTTCACACGCTTAAGGCTTCTGACTGAAGGTATATGCTCCTCTCTAGGTGTCTGGCAAACGTTACACAAAGTTTATGACACCATCACTCAAACACATCAAAAGTTAGTTTTGCGGTTCATTTAGGCAAAGTTATTGTGAAAATCTATTTTCGGTTGGGTGTAAGGTGTGGGTAAATAACAATGATTCAAGGTTAAAAGCATTCTTCTTGAAATCTTGGTTTTGATAAAATGACGTACATATGTCTAGTGTTTCTGATATCTGGTTCTATATAAAAATGGCAATATTGTGGAACATTTTCTTATAAGAAGTTATTTTTAACTAATTATGAAAGCAATCAATAGATAACACAAATAAATAATAGCAAAACCACTTTTATAAAATGAATGGAACCTGTTGCTGATTTCATAACATATAATTTAATCCATAGGATTATACTGAATTATTAATTTGTCTCATTTCAATGTTAAAAGAATATTTGAAGCAAACAAACCATAATCTTAATACCTTAAACGAGCTACTCTTGTTTATTATATACATATAAGTAGAATTATAATGAAAGTACAAAACATATTTATGTAGGTATAATATATGTGTAGTGCAAAAAATGAGGGACTCTCTGCAAGAAACGTGAAGCGAAATCACTAAGAATTGTCAGAGGACACTACCAACATGACTAAGAAACATGGTGGTGGAATGATGAAGCCAAGGCAGAAATGACTAGGAAAAAAAACGGCTTTCAAAGCTTGGTCAACTTGCCTCTCTCATAACATAGATGAAAAAGCACGCCTTGAAGTGGCTTACAGACGTTGCCAGAAAGAAGCAAAGAAAAAGTATGCCCAACTTCAAGCAGGGAGCTGGAGGAAATATCTGCACCGGCTGCTGATGCAAACCAAGCTATTCAGGAACTGCGACGAGCTAACATGAACAAGGGCGCAACTATTTTCAAAATCGCCGCATAGGGAAGGAAAAATGCTCAAGAGATTCGTTCACCAAAATTCTTTAACAACGCTCAAGGCCAACTCCTTGTGGATGACGACAAAATTCTTCACAGACGGCAAGAGTATTGTGAAGGACTTTTAAATGAACAGTTTCCGAAGATATACTTTCCAATAGGTGAAACTAACAATGAAGAAGTCGCCAACATCACAGTCGAAGAAGTTAGTGATGCGGTGAAAAACCCCAAAAAGGGAAAAGCGATTGGGCCAGACGAGATAGCCTCTGAGTTCTGGAAAAAGATGGGAGACATCGGGTCTAGATGGCTTATGACTCTCATCGCCAAACTTATCTGCGGCGACTGAATGCCTTATCAGTGGAGGGAAAGTTACCTTCTTCCAATCTACAAGGGGATGGGTGATACACGAAATTGCGACAGCTACCGTTCGATGAAGCTGATATCACATACCATGAAGATCGTTGAGCGTATATTGGAATTGGATGACTGCCTACGAAAAATAATACGGTTATCTGACGACCAGTGCGGGTTTGTTTCGGGTACATCAACCACAGATACTATTCAGAGTATAAGAATCAGAATGGAAAAATATCGGGATTCCTCGAGAGATTAGCATATTGTATTGGTTGATTTTGAAAAAGCATTCGACAGACAACCACGAGATCTGATATGGGTTGCACTTAGGCAACGAGGAGTTCCAGTAGTCTTCGTACGGATGGTCATAGACATGTACGAGCAAGTTAAAACAAAGGTAAGATGCCCCGCAGGAAACAGGAATCACCGAAGAGTTCCAAAGTAGAGTAGGTGTGCATCAGGAAAGCGTCTTTAGTCCTTTGTTCTTTATTACTGTCTTTGACTTTCTGCTTGAGGATAAGGTGACGGACCCCAAAGTGAATCAGTTATACTTTGCTGACGATGGAGCCATCATAAGAGAAGATCCTGTGTCCTTGCAACGAGCACTTGATGTATGGGTGGATGTTCTGGAGGGAAATGGATACCACATTATCGCGAAAAAGACCGAATGCTGTTCATTTTCTGATCCACCCAGGCTTATTCCGGACTTCAATTTGAATGGAACAGTGCTGCCCAAGTGCGAAAAGTTTAAATACCTTTGATCAATGATCAAAACCGAAGGATCTTGTGATGACGACATCAAACATCGCGTAAGCGTAGGGTGGATGAAGTAGTGGGAAAACTCTGCCATCTTCTGTGATAGAAAAATGCCCCCTAAGCTGAAAGGAAAGCTCTACACGGCAGTTGTTCGTCCAGTGCTTACATACGGTTCACAGTGTTGGATAATATACAAGAAGTATGAGAGTAAATTGACGGCAGCTGAAATGAAGATGCTTCGCATGACAGCAGGAGTGACAAAGCGTGATCGAATAAGAAGCAAAATAATCCGAGGAAACCAACACGTCAAAAATACCATCTTGGACAAAATACCGCATGACCAACTTAGCTGATACTGTCACGTACAAAGAATATGCCATGAGAACTCAGTTCAAAAGGCAATAACACAAGACGGTCCAACACTATTGCAGAATAAAGACAGGCGCAAAAACTCCTGGATGAAACAACAACGACATCTGCATTTATTTGGTCTCAGACATGGAACAATCCAAAACCGGGAGACCTGTCGACGTTTTCTGAGGTCAACCCGGCGAACCCCACAAGTAGAACCCTAGGTGAAGCAGTTGAGTGGGAGAGTTGTGTTCCCCTTCAAGATCATGACCATCGCGGCGGTTAAATGAAGAAGAAGAATGTATGTTAGGTTTATAATGTTTATATATTAAAATTGGTTCTTTGGACACGGCTCTAACAGTTTGTATGAAATTTTCAGGGTTTATTTTTAGATTTATCAAATTCCACCCACTACAATTCCCCCTTTTCTTATTTCAATTTAACATGGAATTCACGGCTATTTTTCGCAAACGACTAAAATGATTTGAATTAAATTTTTATGTTTTGTTTTTATGACGAGAAAAAAATTAAAAACGGGTTTTACTAAAATACTCCCACTGACACGCCCATTTCTTATTTCTTTGTGGCTTGTTTGAATGAACTTAGTATGCCAATAGTATTTTACATTCCAAGTTTGTCTAAAAAGCTGTTATTTAGAGTTGTTGCCAGGGGCCCATTGACCATTTCGTTTACTTTTATTTAAAATGAATATTTATTACATACCAGAATTACCAATTAAATGGATTTTGTATGCATTTGTAATGTTTTTGTTTGCCTAATTAAAACTGTAGATATATGCCCTAACCGTAACTACTTGGTACAAAAATTAAATTAAATAAACACATTATTTCTCCCACATAATACATAAGTACTATAATAAAATCATAATGAGCTATTTACATACTCATCATAATTTGTGTTCCTTTTTTTTAAGTTATTTTCCCTCTGAAAGCTTTAATGCTGAGTAGCCGCAAGTGAAAATACCTTGGTTGTCAGTGAATGTAAATGCGATTCATATGGTGATAGTTTATAATTCATTTATTTATAAAAATTTTCAGAGGAAACATCATTAAAAACTTGCCGCACAAAAAATGCGGCAGCGGTAGGAAAATCTGAAAATACATAACAACAATACATGCTTGCACTCGCACTTCGCACCAGGCACACCACAGCCAATAACGAGATGAAGGAAATCCAACCACAAATTGCATTGAATAAATTATATTAGTACTACCGCAATACAGGTTGCTCTAATAACTGTGTGTAGTTACCCAGAACCAAAATCGTCCTCCACAGTTGTCATTTTCTTGGAGAAAAATCTATTATTTACCATAATTGTATACCGCTGTTGCCTGCTTCTCCCGTATGAATATCCTTCAACGAGCAAGTTGTACTTTTTCGCATTTTATTTCTCCGCTCGCTCTTACCGTCCGCATACATAATTAAGATTCCCCATTGCACAGACCGGATTCCAGAGCGTAGTCCGTTCGTTGTCCTTGAGAGAACGAATGATGCCAGGTTATACTCCAATAGCAGTGTGTTAGAGATAATAAATCCAAGAGTGTAGAAGACGAAGGACGTTGGTAATATTTTCGAAGGTGCTCATAAAAATGTCCTCCGAACTCTATCCGGGGTAATTCATGTCACACCGAGAAGAGCCACGCCTTTACCTTTATCCGCTCGCTCCGCCGCACTGCTCCACAGCAGCGCCATCTGGGGTAAAAGTATGTCACATAATAATAATAATTATTGTTTATGTTTGTTGCTCATGAATATGCTATAAATCACTTTCATATAACGGAAAGCATAAGTTCCATATATCCTATCGTGATGGTAGGTAGGTACAGCGTTATTCACCTGCCCCTACCTAACCGGTACGAGTGGGCCGATGATAGAGTGAATCCTTAAAATTGTCTGTTTCTGAGGAGTGTTATTACAGCCAAGTATATAAAATATCTTACCTTTTTCTCCAAACTAAGCTTCGTTTGAGTGAAGCGAAGAACGGAAATTTATGACCCCGAAAAAACAGGTAGATAGGTAGGTACTACGTCGCGTCGTGTCGTTCGTCGTACAGGACGTGTTTCATTTAGAATGAAGGAAGTTGGATCTTTTGTTTGTTTATTTGTGTCGGGCGGGCTGCTATTAGAACTAAGATGCATGCATTCCTTTGCTATTCTCATGGCTACATGTTCATGCAGTTTGTCTTAAGAAGGATCTATGACCAAAATAAATTACTTTCTATCATGAAGTGAGAAAAGTAATCATGTTTTCTGTTTATATAGATACCTAGACCTACCTAACTATTATAGGAAGGCTTAAGATTAAGATGCGCTGGAGCAAAAATGTTCATAAATAATGTGCTTGTACCGGAAGGTATAAGACTCGACAATATCATGGCATTGTTATTTAACAAGTTGATTATATAAGTTTTAATTGAACGCACTGACTTATGTGACTTATGTGACTTAGCTCAAAATTATTCTTAATACAGCTGATTTTATGGAAAGGATTTGTCACTTAATTTCCATAGAGGGTAAAGGATGAAGGTTAGTGGTGGATCAAATTGAGCAAAGTTGATTCTATGAGAATTTGGTTGATTGTGGCTCAACCAAAAGTCTGTTAGAAAAATAGACATAACGCATAACTATTTTATTTTTTTTCCATACAAATTGTATGAGTTAAACTTCGAAGAATGTAGTTGACATATTAAAATATGAAAATTAAATCAAGTTAAAATAAGAATTTAGATTTATTTAAATTAATTTTTAGACCAAATGCAAGACTGAGTCGCAAATACTTTGTCTTATGTTCAAGAGGCTTTTGTAAAAATTAAAATATGTGTATATACGAGTAGATAGTATTTCAAAACATGGAAATAAAATAAAAATATAATTTGTGCGCATCCAAGGGATTATGACTACCCTTATACTGATACGATGTAATACAGTGCGAGCGTTAGGCAGCGTCCACATTATGTTGATTTGTGTATATCAACAGTGCTAATCAACAATGTTGAGTTAATGTGGACGTGTAAATAAACAGAGTCTATCAACTTTTGCTGCCCCGAACGTAACCCGACTCAAATGGTTAGAAATCAACAAGGTTGATGAACACAGCTGTCATTTGTATTCCGCATGCGCTGTTTTTGGCCTGTGTAGGTATTCTGTTTTTTTTTTTTTTTATTTGTGTAATAAGACACTGTTTTGTTTTCGTTTATTGTCTTATTCTTATTGTTATTTAAAATGAAATGGACGTAGAAAATTAAGTAGGTACCTATGTAAATGAGTGTTTGCATGGACGCAAGACAGTATACACATAAACACGTACACACTAGCATGTTTATCGACAATTTAAATCATCAATGTTGGTCGGCATAATGTGGACGCTGCCTTAAACTCATTTCCATTTCTAAGCCAACATGCATTAATTTATGCAAACAAAAACTTTTAAAGATCGTTGAAGAGGGTTTTTAAGAATATTAATTTTTATTCTAGAATTTTGTATTCATTTTAAAGCCTAGTACGCTGCTGATGTGAAACGAAAAATAACATGACAAAATCATAAATGAAAAAATTCGTTGTGCTTTTATTTCTGTGGTACGCTGTTCGACCAGCGAAATTAATGATTATACCAGATTGTTTTGACAAGTCTCCACTCTCTTTTCGCTCAGAATTGATTGCCAGGACCATTAATAATTGTGTGCGAAAAAAATGACATTTTGGTTTGTTAGTGTTTTTATTTGTTGTTTCTTTCAATACAGTAGCATATGGCTTTTGTTTGATTTTTTCGTTAAAATTTATTTTATTTAGGCTTTAAGAAAAAAAAAAATTACCGATGGTGTAAGGCAGTTACTAATAGTATGCAGGTAAAAATTTAATTTCACAAAATTTCATAACCCCCTTTTTGATAAATCGAATTTGTTTTTGAAAATCCAAAGTAAAATTATATATTATTTAAAATTACTTACTTACTTAGGTCCTCGGACCTATTACGTCCGTGATGTTTCCCTTACGGGACATAGGGCCTCCACTACACCTACGCGCCATCGTGTACGATTTCTTGAAATGTATTTCAGCTCTCTCCAACTTTTCCCCAGTCGTGCCGATTCCTGTTCGACCGTTCTTCGCCATGTACTTCTAGGCCGGCCCACTTGTCTTCCCTCCTGTGTGAGCGGGTTCCACTGCATTGCTTGAGATGCAATGCACCGATCGCCTTTTCGAAGCGTATGGCCAATCCACTGCCACTTTCTTCTTCGTATAATGGAGTCTATGGGCTCCTGACCCGTTTTCGTATGAAGTTCGGCATTGGAGATACGGTTGGGCCAGAAAATCCTCAAGATGTTTCGTAGACATAACGTAGACATAACGAAGGTTTGCAGCTTTCTAGTGACAGTTTCAGTGACTTTCCAAGTGCTGCAGCCGTAAAGCAGAACGGATTCAACATTGGAGCGGAACAGTCGTAGCTTGGTCTTTAAGCTAAAAGAGTTGTTTCTCCATATTTTGGACAGCATTCCGAACGCAGCCTTTGCTTTTCTGATTCGGCTGTTTACGTCCAGTTCAGTTCCGCCACTCGTAGAGACAATACTCTCAAGATATTGGAAATCCTGTACCATCTCTACGGGTTGTCCAGAAATATTTACTTGGATTGATGAGGAAGTTCCAAGGCTGATCCTTTTAGTTTTTGCCGAGTTGATCTTAAGCTTCTCTCTCCACCCTTGTTGTCATTTGATGGAGATCCATGATCCTATGAGAGAGTAAGCATACGTCGTCCGCGTAGTCCAGATGTTTGAGGTGAGATTGCAGAGTCCACTGAATTCCTCCATTTCCATTTGACAAAGCTGCGTGCAGTACATCACTTACCACCAACAGGAACAGTATTGGTGACAGTATACAGCCTTGCCTAACTCCACTTTGGATTTCAAACTCCTCTGACAGCCTACCTTTGTGCAAAACGTGACACCTGGATCCATCATATGTAGCCTTGATAATAGCAATCAATTTATCTGGGATGCCCCTCCTGTGCAAAGCAAGCCAAATAAATTCTCTATTGACACTGTCGAACGCCTTTTCAAAATCGATGAACAGCAGGTGAAGTGGTGATCGATATTCAACGCACTGTTCGATGATGATCCGCAAGGTGTTGATGTGATCCACACAGGAAGATCCAGTGCGGAAACCTGCTTGTTCGGCGTCGAGTGTGTCTTCGAGGTGGTCTTTAATTCGGTCCAATACTATCCTTGCAATTATCTTGGCTACTGCAGGCAGAACGCATATTCCTCTCCAGTTTTCGCACTGTGTGAGATCTCCTTTCTTTGGAAGCTTGACAATTATTCCTTTTTTCCACTCTTCAGGAAAGCTCTCTGTTTCCCAAGCTCTCTTAATAAGTGGGTGCAGTAGCTCGCTCGATGTCGTTGGGGCTGCTCCTAAGAGCTCTGCAGGAATACCATCAAGTCCATTCGCTTTGTTGTTCTTCAGTGCTTTGATGGCGGTGATAATTTCTTCTTTACTGGGGGGTACGGTGCGTATTCGGGAAATTGTTACTTCGGGTAGCTCAGTGGGAATAGGGTTCACTTCACTTGCGAAAACGCGGTTTGAAAACCGCAGAAAAGAGAACTTCCCTCATTTTCATGCGGTACGTAGGCTCAAGCTCGTTTCTCCCTGCTGCTGGGGTGGCTGCGATGCGAGCTTTAAGGTGTTTCCTTTCTTCGATCCTTGCCCAAGTTTCGTCGGAAAGCCAAGCACTATTTCTCCCTTGCGCCCGGCCGACTATACTTTCAGCACCGGATATGAACACATTTTTCACAGCACACCAATGATTTTCGATGGATGTGGTTTCCGTGCTGCTGATTGCGTTCAATCCTTGTGAAAGGTGGTCCCCTAGTTGTTGGCGCACTGCGGGATCCTTTAGTCTATCTGTATTAAACTTGGGCATTCGAGTGTTTCCTTGGGATCTACGAACTGCAGCTGTACGCAATCTTACGGTAGCAACCATCAGATGGTGGTCCCGGGCCATTCCCATGTCAGCACCTCTTCTGTTACGGACGTCCTGGAGACTGCTTCTAAAACGCCGGCTGATCGCGAAGTGGTCAATTTGGTTGGAAGTTGCTTGTCTGTCAGTCGACACCCAACTGACTTTGTGGCACGTCTTATGCTCGAACATGGTCCCTCCAATAACAAGGCCGTTGGCGTTGCAGAAATCGACAAATCGTTCGCCAATAACGTTTCGGTTACCACCACCATGTTTTCCCATGACATGCCTTAGCCCAGAGTTGTCATTGCCAACCTTGGCATTTAAGTCTCCCATCACCATAACTATATCACCTCGTGGAACGCTATCATAAGCAGCACTCAGCCGGTTATAAAAGGCCTCCTTCTCCTCGTCAGAAGAGAGCAAAGTTGGGGCGTAACACTGTATGATGGTGACGCGACGTACTCTAGTCCGGAACCTGGCTTTCAGGATCCTGTCACCTAAAGGCTCCCAGGAAATAAGGCTTTTGAGAGCTGTTTTGGAAAGCAGCAATCCAACGCCAGATTCCCGAGCGCTTCCAGGTGTTTTTCCGGAATAGAATAGTACAGTGTTACGGGTTGGTGACTTGAACTTCCCCGAACCCAGCCATCTAACTTCACTTATCCCTAAGATGTCCATCCTATACCGCATGAATTCCCTCTCTAGTTGCAGGAATCTGGCATTCTGAGGACCTTCTTTTCCGTTGTCAAGAAGCGTCTTCACATTCCAGAAACCAATCTTTGTCCGGGTACAATAGCCAAATGTCGTCAACGAGTTATCATTAATTATCCGAGGCGTAGTGTTGGTTTCGTTAGCGGGTTGATTTCAGTTACGGAGAATGCTAACCTCCGTAACCTATCCTAGAAAGCTAGGCCTTTTCGCACTTGTAATTTTGGCCTATTTATGTATATTGGGATACATAAATAGTTGCCCGGGGACCACCACGAGGAGGTAAAACAAGCACTTCATCGTGACTGATTGTTGCGCTACTGGCCCAGACCAAGTTCTGAGCAATCAATAGTTTCCCGATCAGGCACGATGCAGGTCGCCCAAAAATTAGGTTGCAATAATTAAGGAACGTGTTAATATTTCTGAGCCATTTTCGAGAAGAATAAGATTTTGCGTAACGATTTTTTATTATTTGTATAGAATGTACCGTTATCTTTGGTTAAAGAATCATGACTTTTCTAACAATTCTAGAAAATTTCAAGAAATCTATTTATAGCAAGTTTAAAAAAAAAATTACTTAGTTGTTTTCGAAATATTGAGTTTAAAAAAAAAAAAAAATTAAAATTTCAAAAATATAGTCTTTTAAAAAAAATGTTGATACAACATTTTAAACATTAAAAAATTCATCTTAACAGTTTTTTTGACAAAAAAAAATGTTCTTTTCTCTAGTTATTAAAAGATTTTTTTATAAAAATCGTAATAGTCGTTTTATAGAATATTAATATGTTACAATAAAATGCACGACTGAATCGCACGAACTTGCTCCCATAGCTAAAAACCTTCACTGAGCTAGAAATTGAAAATGTAATATAATAATATTAAAAAACTTAATAATAACATAATGTCGTACAAAATAAAGTGTTAAAACCAATTTTAAATATAAATTATTATAAATTTGTCATATAAATAGCAACAAACACATTTAAAATAGCTAAAGAGCTCACAAAAGTATGCCATTTGATTTGTTTGATAAATATGAATTTATGAAAAAATAATGTTTTCTATATAAAATTGTGTGTACATTTAGAAAATTTAAATTTGGTATGCCACCTTTTAGTATTTATTAAATAATAATTTTAAACAAAATTAAAAAAAAAAGATTTAAAAACCTCATTTTTATTATGTTTGTAGGAGATTTTTTTAAAAATCCAAAAAATTGTTTCATAACGCGGGTGGCAATGGCACAGTGGATATAGTGTTTGACTGCTAACCTGGACGTGTGGTTTCGAGCCCCAGTCTAGGTTGCATTTTGTTCTATATTCCCCAGTTTCAACTGGATGCCACGTGTGGAATTTCATGAGATAATTAACATCTAATTTTCAATCCACTGTGCCAACAAAAAAAAAATCCTTCCTTTCCTTTTATTCCTTCTAACTAATGCCGTGCATTGCATTTAAAAGACCTGAGCTTTTAGAGGCTAAAATTATTATTAATTATTATTATAACTTGTTTTAAACTGTTCTTGTATACAAATTCGGTTAAGATCGATTTACGAGAAAATCAAAAAACCGGTTCTATGACAGGTACCGTTAGTAACCGTTATTAGTAAAATTTTGTTTATCAAAATGTTTGTAATTACAATTTTGCTGTCAAAATCGTTACAGCCGTTTTTGAAATAAATTAATTTTTGTATACTGGTTGTATGGCAGGTACCGTTATTTCTATTTTTGGTAGCATTTTCGCTATCATCGTTATGTTAGGCAAAATTATTATCTCGCCCCAAATTTACTTTTTACGAATCCAAATCTTGACCTTTAATACCAATAACCCAAGTAAAAATTGTAAGGAAAGTTATATATGTAATGAGGGAAAAGTCGGTTGATTTGGCCACCCTTTTAATATTTCTAACTAAACAACTTTTTAAAACATTGACTTGCGAATATTTTTAAGTTGAAGTCCGAATAACTGGTTAAATGTTGAAACTATAACCGAAAATAATAATTAAAATATTTTTTTTTTATTTGTAGTAAACTTAGCGTAGAATCGAAAGTATTTGGTGCCACTTCGGTTTAAAAGAAAAACGAAGAATAGAATCGTGTCTGTTTGTTTCTATTTTCCAATAAAAATGAGGATTCGTATACGTTCTTATTATTTCGAAATACAATGGCAATGTCAAAATTGTGATATGGCACCTCAGAAGTTCACTGTTTTTTTCACCCCTTTCTATATTATTTTAATATTTCATTTCAAACTTATAACTGTTTATTTATTTTTGTTAAGCATTCGGAAATCGAAATGCTTCGAGACGATTTCAAACGACTAAACGAAAACGCTATAGGTCTATTCTCTGAAAAAGGCTCATCAAAAAGCCTCTTATTATTATTATTATATTTTTTTTTTATTTAATGAAAATTATATTGTATTTATTCTAGCTTGATTGAATGTTTAATTGTCATATTTTATATTTTTGTTTTTTTTTTTCCAATGACGCCAACTTAAAAGCTAACATTGTTGTAGGTCTGAATAAAAACGAAACCAATTTGCGCGCATTTAACTTTACTGACCCTCTTTGTTTCTTGTTTGAAAGCAGAACATCTGTACAAAACTAAGGGACATAAATGTACGGCATAAGACCAAAAACAATTTTGGCAGCAATTATTCGAAACTCAACAGATGAGTCGCTGTAGCTCGCATTCATTCCTTGATCTCATGTCTTCCCAAAAAAAAAGAAGAAAGAAAAGTTCTGTTAAGGTGGAACGTTATGTTTGATGTATAATGTTAATTAACGGAGAGTTGCTTTTTCTATTTCTTTTCATATATTTCTTACAATAGCAAAACATGCTCCAATGTAAAACTCTATTGGAAATGCAACACAAACCAATATTGCAAGCCAACTGGCTCCAGAAATAAGGAAGAAGAATGGACATTTTGCTAAACTATATTCCTGATGCAAAGTGATACTATAACTAGAACTAGTACAACAAAACACCGAAAACTAGGCCAACCAACTTCCAGAAAGTTTTATAAACAGTATCATTTTGTCTCAGTATTATATGTATAAGAGACTTAACTTATAGTATAGGAACTATACTCGTACATATGTATGTAGGTACAATTCATTCTCTTATTGAGTTGAAGCACGAAACTGGGTTTTAAAAGGATTACCTTCGTCTCGTTTATTCACCTTTTCTTTTTATCTTTTGTCAGCAAATATTTGTGTCCCTTTATTTATGGATTACCTATAGCGAAAGCTTAGTGAAAAGTTCATTTTCTTCTTATTGCTGATGCTGATAATAAAGACTGGAATTTGTGAAGTAATAAATTTAACAAGATAACAAAAGACAACAAAAGTGTTTGTATGTGTGTTTCCTATAAGCGTCCAAACCACTAAAATCATATGTGTCTGGAGTGTCTTTGAAAAGCTAGCCTAATAAATGTTTGACCTTTGGTCTTCAACGTTTTATTTACTCATATTGCATTGTGCAATATGTATACTGATATTGCATTGCGCAATATACCCATATTCCAATTCTTAATTTATGTAATAAAGGAAATAGCGAAAATCCGGTCACATTTTGTTTTAATTCGAACATCACTAGGGCTGGCCACGAGACGAGACCCTGCGAGACTTTTGTAAGTCTTGTCTCGGTCTCGTTAAAATCGAAAATTATCAGTCTCGTCTCGGTCTCGTATAATTAAGTCTCGTCCCGGTCTCGTCTCCGTAAAATACGATTTCCGGACAACCTGTTGACTATTGGAACGAAATATTTTCGATTATAGTTTGAATATGTGCAGAAGAAAATAAATATTTAACTGAAATTAGATTTTTTTTATTTATTAGACTCTCTGTTAATTTCAGTCCAAATATCCAGTCTTGTCTCGATCTCGTCTCGGTTGCTTAGAAGGAAGTCTCGTCTCATGTCGTCTCGGTCTCGTCATGCGAGACCAAGATCGAGACCGAGACTTTTCTCGTCTCGTTGCCAGCCCTAAAAATCACAAATGAAATCATTACAAATTTCATAACTGCGTTATTTGGACTTCTTCAAACATAATTAACGTGTATTTTGACGGCCCTTCGTAAATTTGTATATAAACACTCTACTTTAAATCAGAAATGAAAAAAAAATTCTAAACGTTGGACTTCTTAAGACAAACGAGCTGAAAAAGAGAAAACAACGGCCTATTTTGCATGACTTTAAAAATGCAATTTTTTAGAAGATTTTAAACTGATAATGAAGATGAAGAAATTTAAGAATTAAAGACTGTACACATGAGAGCGACCAACGACCGACGAATGAATGAACAAATGGGATTTAAAACATTAATAAACTTAAAGTCTTTACCAAATCTAGACAAAATGGAAGAAATATAATTGAGGATTATTTTAAGATACTAAAATTTTCATTTTAATTGCTAAAACAGGAGAATTTTAAGAAAACAATTTGTTCTGAACGTTCGTATTTCCTTAAACGTCTTGATCCAAAGTTAAACCCAAAAGTCCTCTGAAAAAACTTGAAAGGTGTAGGTGTGATTGAGAATATAAGACCTGAATGCACCTACAGTCCAACAGAAATGGGTTCGGTTCTCGTCCCAAACTCATCTGATGCGGTTCCATTAGACTTTGGTAATGATTCCATAGATTGCTTCACATTTAGATGTGTTAACAATTTAGATGTTGAATTGGCAATTCAATCGGTTCAATCGAATGCAATTGGACCTGATGACATTTTACCTAAATTTATTAAATCCATTCTTCCTGTTCTTCTCCCCTACTTAGTACACATTTTCAATTATTGTATATATATGTAGTTGTCAATTCCCCGAAAAATGGAAATATGCCAAAATCATTCCCATTCCAAAAAAGTCAAATCCTACAAATCCTTCACAGTTTAGACCTATCAGTATATTACCATTTCTTTCAAAAGTTCTTGAGAAGATACTCGCTCAGCAGATACAGGAAGACTTGGATAGATGTAATAAACTTACAAAGTGGCAATCAGGATTTCGAAAACAACATAGCTGTGAATCTGCAGTATTAAAGGTAACCAACGATTTGAGAATTGCTATGGATCGTGATGAAATCAGTGTAATGGTTATGCTTGATTTTTCAAAAGCCTTTGATTGCATTGATCATTCTATATTAATGAACAAACTCAGAAGAAACTTTCATTTTTCTCATACTGCCCTCAAACTGATTCTGAATTATTTAAAAACCCGATTTCAAATTGTCGAGACTGAACAGGGAACCTCCAGTCCATATCTTGTTAATACAGGTGTCCCACAAGGGTCAGTTTTGGGACCCCTTCTATTTTCCGTATTTGTAAACGATCTTCCTGATATGATTGTTAATAGTAATGTTCATATTTATGCAGATGATGTTACTATTTATTTGTCTAGGAGACCTGGGTTGTTAGAAGACTGCGTGGCTAGAGTGAATGAAGATCTCTCACATATTATGACTTGGTCAGTTACAAATAAAATACACTTAAACCCACTTAAATCTGTCGGTATGGTGCTCTCAAGAAGTGAAATGTCTTTATTTTTTTTAGAAAATCAATGTCGCGTTTAATGATTGCATACGGTATATTTATAGTATTCCAAGGTATGTTAGAGTTTCGAGGTATAAGATGTCATTACTGGGAATGAGCTTGGATGATTATTATAAGTATAGATCGTTTCTGAAACTCCATGACATAATTCATAATCATTGTCCTGAGTATTTGTATGATAATCTTACTTTTTTGCTATCGCCTAAAGGTCTGAAATTAGTCATACCACGGTTTACACATACAGTGGGGGAGCGATCTTATTTTGTTAGTGCAATTCGGTTTTGGAAAAATCTTCCACACCAGTTGCAAAGAACTATTTTGTCGGGGGTATTTCGGGAGAAACTACTTAAACACATGTCACAATAAACCCATTTTTTTTTATTGCATATCATAAAAAAAGTCTTAAATACTATTATACTCTTCAGTTGATATTCCTTCATAGATTATATTGTAATTAAATTTAATCTCCATATATTTGTGCCAATTATAAGTAATTAACATTTTGATACTTAATAATAAGATTTTTTATCTTGAAGCACAATGTAAAACATTTTTATATATGAAATAAATTGAAAATCGTCGCGAATTTTCTCAAATTTCTCATAATTAAGCAAATAAAAATTCAGATTTTACAATTTTAAAATTAATCTTAAGTCGAATTCTACAATTTTGACTAGATTTTGTGAAATATTAAGGTTTATTAATGTTTTAATTCCCATTTCTGTGTTCATTCGTCGGTCCTTGGTCGCTGTCATGTGAATGGTCCCTTAAAACATTAAAATTTACTTCTTACCTAACCTCCTTTTAAACCCTATTCTATTTTACTAATGTTCGCACTGTGTTTTACATTTTAAGGGTAGTTCCAACCCCTTTAGTGCGCGTTAATTATATTAAAAAAAAATCAGTGTAAGAGTGTGTCTAAGAAGGATACGCCAGTTTAACTGAAACACTATTTGCACTTTTAAGTGATGTTAAAAGTTTATCATTCCGATAGAAGACTATGTTGAAAAATAAATTAATTTTTGAGATGAAAATCCATTGTTTCATTTCAAAGCCCCTGACTTATCAAATATCCCTCGTATTATATTAGTTTCTTAGGATTATTCCACAAAGAATAAATCTATAAATATTTATAAAGAGACTTCAATTTAATTATATGCCAGATTTTTTTATCTACTAATCTTTCTACTCAAAAAAAAATATGAAAGAATACTAACTGATATATTTGATTTATAAAAATGCTTGCTATCGCCAAAATTATCATTTCTTTCCTTCGAAAAAGTCAAAATCCAAATAGAATTAAATGCAACTCACGTAAGAATAATATATCATTTTGAATGTAGCGTTTATTTCGCATCATCCTTAAAAAAGTATCGTTTTTTTTTGTTCGTTGGTTACCTCAGATACTATACACCCACAAAGTTAAAAATCAGAAAGTTGAGGCAAAGAGAAGGGCAAGGTGTTTGGCGAAAATTTATATTCCACAAATGTTCCTCGTCGAGCCTTCTGTTTAGTCTCGTTTGTCACCAAAAGTACCCTAGAATACAGCAACACAGAAACCATTCATGAAAAGGATATCTCTCTCTAGTTTTTGCTAAAGGCACAAAACCTATTACTCTATACATAATCTAATTGTAATTCTGAAGCGTATTCCTTTGGCGGAAGTTAGGCAAAAAGTCGTATTGCCATATTTTTTTTCTCTTTCTCGTACCTATTTTTTTTACTACCATTTTACTGCCACAATCGCGTGTCGTGCATAATATCACAATGATTAAGTTATTCAAGACATTTGCAGAAGGAACGTGAATCGGAAATTGAGAACTGCATTGAATTGAAACGATATTGAATGAAAAAGAACCGATGGACGGATCCTAATAAAAATACGTCTGTGTCAACCTCCCTAGCTCTTCTTCCATTACCCCTCATCACGGCTTGACTTCCGGTAGATATATAATAGCTTAAATGGAGACAGGATAGGATGTGAGTTGAAGAGTAAAAGCAAAACCCACTTGAGGGAGGATGATGGTAATGGAACACACATTTCATCAAATGCAAGTTTTTAATGTAAGGCTCGTTGTCGAGCACATATAGAGACATATATAGATAGTAGGATCAAGCTCAGGGTGAGAAAGAGGTGAAAAAGAGAAAAACTGCAGGAAGGCGTGTAAAGCCAGCCAGCCAGCAAGCAAGCAAGCGAAGCAAGGCAACCAACCATTCATATCTTTTAGATAGATTGAATTTCCCATATATCCAAATACCGCAAGGCTTTCATCAGAATATTTTTTTTCCTCAACATTGCTGAAGGATTCAGGATTTTTATTTGAAGTTTTATTTTTTTAAACAACAAGGCTCTGAAAATCCTTTTAGTGAACTATGAAGTGCATCATGTTGGAATAAAGAAAGGGGGGTCTTTCATTTCGTTTTTTCAACTAAAATAAGAGCGGAAAGCAAATTGAATGAAAAAAAGAAATAATAAATACTCTAGGTTCTAGGACACCGGGAGGGATTTATTTTTTTGTAATTTGCCATTCCCATTGGTAAATTTTGGTTTTTCTCTTTATTTGATGAATTCAATGCTTTTTTATTTTAATCTGTCATCATATGAGGTTTCTTTTGAATTTTTTTAAATATATTATATATGTATGTAGATAAATAATGAATGTTCGTAACACAATAAAATGTTACACATACGCCACAGTGACCCACATAAAATGCAATAATTTTTGTAGATATAAAGAAAATTATAATATGTGTATACGTTACAGTGGCATTCATTTAAAATAAAACTTCTTGCGACTGGAAATTTCAGTAGCTTTAACTTGGAGGCTAAATGAGTAGGGTCGGTACGTCCAAGTTTGTGGGAGAAATTAAAACAAAATACAAATCTTACAGTTTTAAATTTTTGTTTATTCCATTTGATCTTTTCTTCAAAGTTTTAATACAATCTCAGAAAAATAGTATCCATCAGCAGAAATACTCTGATTTTGACAGTTTCTAAACTTTTCGGACAGTTTTCAGAGCATGTCCAGAAGGATGGATAGTTTTCAGCATTTTTGTCAAATTACTGCATGCAACAACTCACATTTTATGCTTATAGGTTTTCTGAATCCTTCTCATTTATTTGGGAAAAAACAAAATCGGGAAGCCATTGAAAATTGGTAGTTTTTCACTATGCAGTTATTTATGATGAATTTTTAAAATATCATCACTGCATGTGACAGACAGCCTTTTTAGGATGTAGTTAGAGATTCCATCTGGTCCGGTTGACTTTTGCGGCTTTGAGTTTCCGATGATATTTGCTACCTTCCTTAAATTGCAGAGGTATGTGATATCAGTTGGGTCACTTGCTGGGTTAGAGTCGCCATAGACAACTCCTTTTGGATTGGGTGCAGGGTTTGCAGAATGGACGCCTCGACTTCTTTCAGAAATGTTGAATCGTCGCTTGGGTTTAGTGTGAAGTTTCCAATGAAGCAGTTGACGAGCGCTTCCATTTTGTTTTGTTCCCTAGGAATCTATTCTTGGACCCAATCTGTATAATTTTTACACTTCAGATGTTCCTGCTCTTGCAAACTGTGAATACGCAATGTATGCAGACGATACTGGATTATTTTGTACCGATGAGCTTTGTCTTGTAATTGAAACCAATCTACAATCGGCTCTTAATAGTATTGCATCCTTCTTTCATAAATGGAAAATAAAAGTTAATGCTGCTAAAACTCAAGCAAACTCGGAAAAGAAAACCTTGTTTTTTGCCAACCAGATATCTTATGTATAAAGGAGCACAAATAGAACGGATAGGGAATGTGAAATATTTAGGAATCACTTTAGATACAAAACTAACTTATGACAAACATATTACTAGTTCCTTAGAACTAGTAAAAAAAAACAATCAAAATAATGTATCCAGTAATAAATCGAAAGTCTCTTCTTAGCGAACAAAAATTGATCATATTTAAATCAATCTTTCACTTTTTAATGTTTAATGGATGTCCTGTCTGGGGAAAATGTGCAGTAACTCATAAAAAAGGACTTCAAGTAGCACAAAACAAGCTTCTCAAGCTGATGCTGAAGCTTCCCTGGCATTTCTCAACAACTGAGTTACACGACAGGGCAAATATCGATTTTGTTTTAACAAGGATAACTAAATTTTGTGATAAATATGCTTTAAATTGTCAAACCTCAGATAATGTCCTTTTAAATAGCCTTGGATAAGTGTTTATATGTTAACTTATTTATTTATTTATATATCTATATGTTTATTTATTTATTTATTTATTTTTTCATTTATTTATTTATATATTTATTTATTTTTGTATTTATTCATTTATTTATTTATTTATTTGTTAATTTATTTATTTATTTTTCGAATTATTTATATAAATAATTTTTCTTACTGCTACTTGAGTTGTTATGTATTTAATAATTTTTCATTAAATCCAATGTTCTTGGTTACATAATGTATCTATATATGTATGTACATTTGTTTATTTATTTATTTGTAATGTTACTTGTTGACATATATATATTATTTACCATGCGATTGTATTCTCTTCAATCATCATAATAATAATAATCAAAAATATTCTACTTTAATTCTGTGATATTTGTTTGTAATGCAAATATTTTTCTTTTGTTTACTTTAAAATAAACTTTTTTTTTTTTTTTTGTTACGTGAAAGGTTTTTCAGTAGCATTTTCCTTTCAAATAATTATTTCATTTTCATATATTTTCAATTACTGTTATATAATTTTTCAGAAGTAAGATATTAATATAATCTCTGTATGTAAATTGTGCAATCACATTGTAATTGTATTTATGTAAAGCTATCTTAAGAAATAAATATAAATAAAATGATTTACGGAATTTGGGGTTGCTTTCCAACGATTTTATTGATATCGTTCAAGGGACTGCATTTTATGATGGTGCTGGCCAGAGTTCCAGAACATGACGTTGAAGCATTACAACTTGCTCCAAACCCTTCCCTAGTTGTTTTTGGTTGTTTTCAGCTCTCTATAAGATCCCTTGGAGTTGTTTTCTCAGCCGCTGTCTCTATTGGTTCTGTTGCTAGATAGATTGGGGGAGTTTAATGCTAAACTGAGTCGCTGATAACAATTATGCAGGTTTAGTTGCAGATTTCCGGAAGTAACTAAACAAAATTAGAAGTTAAAATAAAAACTTGCCCTATACTACGTACATATATCATAAGTAAAAAAATATAGGGGCATTCATAGTCGCAGATAGACCCAGGTTTAACTAAACTACAGTTTAAGACAATTTTGGCTCAATGAATACAGACCGATTTTAATTAAAAATTGTTGGTTTTATATTTTCATAAGATAATTAACTTGGTATACTACACAAATAGCTTCAAATATTTTGAAATGATAACTTAGACCCAGGTCTAAAATGACTATGAATATGCCCCATAGTGTCTATATGGTGTTGGTGGCCGGGGAAAGTTTGGTTTTGGTTGAGAAAAAATCACAAATTAATGCTCGTCGTGCTTCGCAACCAATCAATTTATAATAGTAATGGTCTAGCTAGTTTCAAGAAATTGATAAGCGCTAATCACCCACAATCAGCTGATTAGCATATCAATTCTCTGGTTAATTTTTTAGTGAGAATTTAATGGTTACCAGCTGGAACGCCTTAAAGTATAATTAATATAATTTGTTTAATTTTTAATTTAATAATGTTTCCATTTTAATGAAAAAAAAAACTTTTAAAAAGACATCCTAAGTTTTAGCTGTTAAAACCTTTTAATATGGTTGTATGCCTTTTTTTAAAATTGTATTTTTTTTGACAGAAAGGTTAAGCTTTGCGACTTTTTTCTTTCGAGTGCGGCGATTTTTGCGGCATTTCAAAAACGTTCAGTGGTAACCATATTCCTTACTTTCAATAACCATTGTTTTTTTCGTAAACTCTTCTTTAAATAATATTGTCAAACTATTTATATGCCCCCTGTTGTAAAATCCATTTTAATATCGCTCATAAGCGAAAATGATAGTAATAGGGATTCCTATCACAAACCACTTCTCAATGGACTCTTTTGTATTCAAATTAATTTCCATTGCCAATGCATTAGTCTTCATTTCAAAATTAATACAGAATGAATTTTCCATTTCTATAGCCATTTTTGGTTGGTTTATTTTTTTGTTAACATTCTTCATAACCTATAGGACACTTCAGCAGGTTTAACGTATTTCCACTTCCATTAACCCATTTTAATTTTTTGCAGCAAAGAATTTTTCATGATTTTGCACTTCAAGCACATATAATTACTTTAAGTGCACCAATCAATATTATTCGTCAGCTGCCATCACTCAAGTTATATTATACGGCGTGTGAGCTTTGACTTGTAAGAGCACGATATCGTGCATAATTCAATTTTAATCGATTTATTCGCCTGCTATACACATATAAGAATAAATATCTGCCATCAACATAAACAGTTCAAGCACGAAACTGAAATGAAGAAGAAGTACCTCCTGAACAGCACTCATCTAATCTTGCCAAAAACCGAATACCCAAGTTTCCTGACATTTTACCGCATTCTCTCTAAGCTCCGATGTTTTTCAAGATTTTCGAGCAAAGCCTTCGGTGTGCTACTTGCATTAATTTCCCGGATGTAAGATGATACTGCTAGGAGCACGTCTCCATAATGTGAACTTTCTAATACACACCACTGGGATTCTCTTACAGCACTTTAGCATCGGCAACGGTTGCAACGAAAAGAACGACGACAGTGGCGATGGATGCAAGTGAAAATTAATGAATCGCATTAATTTGATTTGATTTGACGCTCACGCTCACACTCCCACCTCACACCTTTTTTTGTTCATCAGCATCAATTAACCTGCAGTTTGATGCTTTTTTCAAAGCCATCTTGATTAATTATTATGTCTGTAGCGCAATGGAAAACAAAGTGGGATGAGGTGGAGTAAAAATGGCGCCCAACGTGAAACTACACTTTCTGCTTGCTCATTTGCCGTATATACGTACCTACGTCGTACGTATACACAAAGGAAAAGTATATTCATCAACATTAAATCTGATTAAATTAAAGCGCAACCTGATCGGGAAAAGGACGATATAGAACACGGAATCGTTGTGGGAAGCTAACGAACGACCGACACGACGACGAACAACGACGACCGATGGCGATGCGATGAGAAACAATTTGGATTTTCCTATTAAAAAAAAAAAAAATAAAAATAATCGTAAGCGTTTATTTTTCTTTACACCCTTTTTTTTGTCCATCTTTGCCGTCGCCGTAGGAGTACTGGCAGTATTGGTATATGTACCTCTATATAACACGTCCTTCTTGAAAGGTCCTGAGGGATTTACTCGTAATATAATCAATTTCTTTTTTGTTCTCGCAGCATTGTACGAGTTGATTGATGGTGACAATTGTGTAATGCGCGAATGTGCCTGAAGTTGATGAATGTTTTTCCAAGTCGCAATGCCACAAAATGTATGATAATTTTAAAAATATGTTGTGTATGTTTATGTTTTTTTTAGTTGTACAACGTGGAAAAAATACCTAGCCAAATGACGATCCTTGTGGGTGAATACATGTTAAAAGGCTTAGTATAATTTGTCTCGAAGACAGTTCTTTCTTATAGAAAATTCAATTTAAAAGATAATCATAGAACAAAGTATTTTTTCCAAAAACTTATAACTTGAAAAACACTTTACACTTCACTAATTTTGATTGGAAAACAAAACAAAAAGTTTAATTTCCATGTTTAGATCAAAGAAAAATAAAAACTTTGTCTTGTTAAGTGGCTTTGTATACCTCCCTTCCTTCTCTTATGTAAAATTACTTTTAATTAGGTCTTTTGAATGAAGGCAAAGGGCAAACACCTGGAAAAAAGTTTTTAATTTGCAATGATTTTCTTGTTCTTAGTCTTCCATTCAACTCTTTGCGAAAGTGTGTTACACTAATAAGATAACATCTTTTTTAGATTTTTTTAACGAATCGTAAAAGAAAAAAATAACTTTGTTTTGAAAGTAACCAGTAGGGCTTAGGGGTTCATACCCTTAGTTCAAATCATCGGTGGGAAAATGTGTAGCTTTGCGAACTGTGAAGAAGAGAAATGAAAAGATCTTTCCTCCAACGAGTACTTTATTTTTAAACATGGTTTGTAGGAACTCTTGGACAGCACATATTAATTTTACATAACAGCCTGATACGCTACTGATGCCAAACGAAATTTGTACTTCTTAAAACAATCTAGTATATAATCATCAATTTGGCTGGTCGAACAGCGTGCAGAACGAAAAATTGGTTTCGTCATATCATTTTTGTAAGGGATTTTTGATTAGGATCAGCTGCAAATGTCTGACAGTTGCAAATTCTCATTAAACTGATACGACGGTAAGCCGACGCGACGCGAGACGAGACTGACGCACGTACCGACGGATGGTGTTCACATTGGACTGACTTTTTGACTTCTCTTAGCTTAATCTAATTCCCACTTCTTTTGGTTCGAAAGAGATAGTTAGGGCGTTAAGGGAGCCAACATTGCACTTCATTCTGACGGGATGAGCTTTGGTACTCTAATAGTCCACATCCTAAATTTACTTTTAAGAAGTGTTGCCACGGTGGCAACACTGGCAGACCGGAGATATAAGGGTTGCCTTCTGACCATGTTTTAACACGAAATTTAACATAAATTAGCCTACAAATTTGGAACCAGACATCGGTTGGTATGGTGGAATGTGGATATGTTCATTTTTTCCCCTCCCCCACCCTTGTACGCAGGGGGAGCAAAATACCCTCGGCGGATAAGGGTTTTTATTTGTAAGAAAATAGTGGTTAAAATGAATATTCATTAAATTTTAAGATGAGTGTCGACGCAGAATTTCATATTCTACAGCATATCCGAAGTCCATTTTTATCCATGTATTAGTATTTTGTATAATCGCTTTCAAATTTGGGGAAGGGAATAATCTAATCTAAGCATATGGCACATGACCTTAGGGTAATTTTTAATGCCCAATCTTATGCAATCAAAATAATTTCAATATAATTTCCCTGGAAAAAGATATAACCTTTTTATAAAATGATGACTTTCAGTAAAACGAGCATAATATTACCAAATTTTAATGGTATGGTGATGAAACTTGGCACACATGTCTCATTTCTGGTTAGAAATAAGAATCAAAAGAGTCCATACAAATACCTTGGGCGAAAGGGTGTTTTTTTACGTGAAAGCGAAAAGTAACTTACTATTACCAGTAAACCCCTCCCAAAACTGGTATGTTGATGAAAGTTGGTAGAAATGTTTTTTTTTCTTGTTAGAACCAAGACTTAAACGGATCGATGCAAATATATTGGTTCCAGGGGTGTTTTTTTTAGGCGAAAGGAAAATATAAGTTATAAACCCAACATTTTATTTTTATGTAATCGAGGTCCAAATATATAACATGGTACATGATTTTAAAGTATTTTTTAAAGCTGAGTCCAGTTTAAGTAAAACTAACACGATACAATCACCATTAAGAAAGTAATTATCGTTTTATTGGAAATATTAATGTATTTTTTGAGTAGAGCAGATAAAACATTTTCTCTCAAAAACCACCTTTGACAAAAGATATTTGATATATCTTTTTTTTTATTTAATAAACAAAACATTCCTACCAACTTTCATCAACGTACTGGGGTGGGGGGGGGGGTGTTTACGGGACATAGTTTTACATTTTTCTGTTTCGCTCAAAAAACACCCTTTAGCCCCAGATATTTTTATGGACTCTTTTGATTCTTATTTCTTCAGAGAAAGGAGGCATGTGTCTCTCATATTTATAGGCTAATTTATGTGAAATTTCGTGTTAAAACATGGTCAGAAGGAAACTCTTATATCTCCGGTCTGCCAGTGTTGCCACCGTGGAAACACTTCTTAAAAGTAAAACTAGGATGTGGACTATCAGTGTACCAAAGCTCATCCCGTCAGAATGAAGTGCAAGTTTGACCTAAAATATGGCCTTAACGCCCTAACTAAGAGGGAAAGCAGTAAATTTTAAAATAAATACAAATTTGTGGTTTTTTTTTGTCGTTTTCTTTTGTGAAGTAAAAAAAGGCCTTTTTTTTTGTGGGATTTGTTCTGATGTTGTGTAACGTGAATTTGATGTTGACAGTTCTCAGAAGAAAATGCTGTTGGTCGCGTGTTAAATATTCTTGTTACTAAGCATTATGTGTTTTTGGAATTTTTGTATCGTAGCCTCTAACTAAATTATTCCTATACTAAAGCTCTGCCCTGTTTCAAATATAAAAATGTACCAGCTGCCAGTTCACAGCAACCCAGATCCTCATAGGAACACCTTACAGTGAATGCATGTTTATTCTTTTTTTGAATTGTTTGGGACTTAATTTTATTTGTGATAGCCCCAATGGTATGAGACCACTTAATCAGTGTTTGGAATTAATTAAAAAAAAACGATGAAATAAAAATACAAAATATGTTTATATAAATAACGCAAACCTTTTGTACAAAACTTAATTTTAATTTTTGTATCATTTTTTTAAAACAACACAACTGGAGACGAAAAACCAACAACATGTAATTTGTTTTGTTTTCGGAGTTGCAGGCAGATGGTCCGATTTATTGGTTTGAATAAGTATAGAACATTTATTGAACATCGTATGATTCATTTACTGTTTCACTTTCCCACCAGGAGTTGAGTTTCTGTGCTGGAGCATTCATGTGCATCCGCTCTATAATTATGACCTTGTCATCACCTCATTCGTTGACTAGATCAGTACAGTACACTAGGGCTGGCCACGAGACGAGAAAAGTCTCGGTGTAGATCTCGGTTTCGCATGACGAGACCGAGTCGAGACTGGCTTCTAAGCAACCGCGATGAGACCGAGACGAGACTGTATATTTGAACCTTTATTTTATAGAGAGTCTAATAAATTAAAAAATATACTTTCAGTTAAATATTTATTTTTACTTGCGATATACGTATTATAGGGCAAGTTTAGGATTCGTGCAAAAAAAAAAATTCGAGATTAGAATTTTCCCTAACATAACGATGATAGAGAACGTGAAAAAAGTCTCGCAATTCTGTCTGTCTGTCTGTACCTCGACCTGTAGCCTAAACATCTGAAGCGATTTTCTTCAAACTTTAGACTTGAGGTTCTTATGTGATTCCCTAGAGGGGAAATTGAAATTTTTTTTTAGCTCAAAAAATAACGGTACCTGTCATACAACCAATATACAAAAATTGAATTATTCCAAAAACAGCTCTAACGATTTTCAAAAAAAAAATTACGAGGTACTAAAATTACTAAAGTAAATATTTTGGTAGAAAAAAAAAAAAAAAAAATTTATAACGGTTATTACCGGTACCTGTCATACAACCGATTTTTTGGTTTTCAAATTTGGGATATTCCGGGCAATTATAAAGTTGATGAACTCGCCAAAAGTGGAACAAGACTATCTATTTTACCTGAAAAGGTAAATATCGGTATGCCTATAGCTACATGCTAATTTTTGCTGAAGCAAGATGCTTTAAGGAGAGCAAACCTTAGGTGGAACAACTTGCCTGGAAACAAAACAGATCTGACCTACGCTAGATGTGAGGCACTCTAAGTGTTTGATATCTTTGAACAGATTGCATATCAGCTCCGTAATTGGTGTCATAACCGGGCACTGTCTTATAGGCAAGCACACAAAGCGGCTTGGCGTTTTCGCAAACGACTTTTGAAGAAGCTGTATGGATGAAGAGGAGGAAGAATCTGTTCCTCATCTTCTCTGCACATGCCCTGCCCTATCTAAAAGACGTAGGCTCCATCTCGGAGACTTCTTCTTCAATGATCCTAGTGATCTAACAAACATAGACATAAGTAGTCTCGCACGATTCATTAGAAGCTCCAACTGGTTTTAACGAGTGGGGAGAAAATCTCTCTAGATTCTCGTGGTATCACAACGGACCAACTTATGGTCTAAGTGTGTCAGTTCCTTGCTGGCAGCCACTTCAACCTAACCTAACCTAACCTTGCTTATTGTGAATAGTTCACTTAACTCTATAAATTATGACAAACCTCAAAGTTAAGGATGTTTTCTCAAAGTAAACAAGCGATATACTGTACAAATTTTCGTCGTTCTCAGGTTGCTAGACACTGAAGAACTTTGATAACTATACAATTTAAAAATAGCAAGTTACCTAGTTCTTGCATTCAGGAAGCTATATATACCTTGTACAGAAGCAGCTTAGATCGATTGCACAGTGCGACTGTGTAGTAGGCCAACGGATATATTATAACCATAGCATTAACTTATAACATTTTATATGTTCGTTATTTACAAATTTTAATGTTATTACAAAAAATTTACCACGTTTGCCTACGTTTACGATACATTTTCGCATCGAAAAGTTTACGATTTATTGTGAAAGACTTCGCATACGAAGTTTGACAATTCGTTTACGTCATCGATTAATTTCTGACGTTTCGAACGTTTTTTACTGAATTTCGACAGTGCATGAATACCATTATTAATTTTATTTAATTTCAAAATATATTTTGAAAACATTCCGAATCATTTTTTTAATATTTTATGGCCTTAAGGCAGCCTATCTGCTCTCTATACAAAAAATTCCAAAGCGTACGAAACTTTAATCGACCTAAATGATTCCTCAAAAAGCATTAAACACTTAAATATTCTTCGAGACTTGGTTATAAAAACACCATTAAGAAAGCAATCTCCAAAAGGCAGTTAGAAAAATCTTTATTCAATGACTGGAAAATTAATATCTCCTTAATTTCTTAGTTCCATAAGACATAAAATAACAACATACATATGTGTTTTATATGAATATTGTATATCCTTCTGAATAAACGATCTGCTCGTTCTCACACAAAGCGAAACCATCAGTTTTGTTTCTGTTTTTGAGTACGTATCTTTCGACTTTTTGTGCCAATCGAAACCAAACTACGCATTCAAACCTTACGTCGCTCTTCGTTGGCATCGTTATACATATATAAGTTTAAGTACTTTACCTATAAAAAATGTATTCCCTGTGGCATTCAAACAACATTCATAATACTCGTATGCTCCACTCAGGACGTTAAGCAAGCTCTCTTCCGGAACTAATCCTGATTATTCCATCTGAACTTTTATCAGAAATATTTTATGTTTATTAGTTTAACCACCTTTGTTTGTTCAACCCTTACCTGCCTTGCATATGTCTAGCCTACAAATTCTAAACCAACTCTGCACCTGAGCAGTAAGTTGGGAATAGATAGCCTTCGGGTATATTAATATTATTGTCTGTCTGTGTTGAAGGAATAAATGGGGCTATCGGCTATATTTTATACACAAAGTATGAGAAGGATTCAGTCTGCTGATACGACTTTAGTACATTCCCTCAGACCACAGATAGTTGTTGGTAGCTGTAGCTTGAGAATCTTTCTTATCATTTGATATGTTTCACTTAAGACCACAATGACCAAGAATAAAAATATTTCTCTTATTTTTATGAACAAAAAAAAAAACTAAGAAAATTACTTTTCCAAAATGGATAACAATTTTCTGTTTTTTTTTTTTTTTTTTTTTTTTTTTTTCTTTCTATTTGTGACTTTATGTTCTTTGGGGTTTCTTTAGCTTTAGTTTATGTTTCTATTGTGCTCGGATTATATTATTATCGGCACAAATTTAATAAAAAATCAATTTCAATGCCTTTATTGTATTTGGCTTCGCTATAGGTACTTTTTTGTTTTGCGTCTTTTTCCATACTCCTTCCTGATGAAAAAAGTTCACCGAGGACAAAAATCAATCAAACGGAAATTGCGTTTTACCTTTCCTTCCTACATATATAATAGAACTCATTCAAGGTAAATGGGAAGGAGAAACCTTAATAGTTTGGTCTCTGCACAGGAAATGAAAAACAATAACAAATTGTTGTGAAAGTTTTGAATCAGTAAGAATAATAAATGGGCTTTGTAGAACACAGTTTTGCAAACTTTACGGAAAAACGAAAAAATAAATTATGTGATTTACTAAAGAACATTATTTTTATGCAGGAACTTTACTTCTAAAAGTATGGAATCTATTAGAAAACATAAATTTATCCTTAAATATACATAAATACATAGGTTGAAGCAAATGGAAAAGAAGGTTATGTAGTATTCTTAAGAAAGTCTTTTAAAACATTAAAACTTTGTAAATCTACAAATAAATGAATAACAATATGAGGAAAAGGTCTTCTATTCTCGAAAGCATGAACTAGGTATAAATTTGGGTTAACTTAATTTTAGTCAAAGCAAATAATAGCAATTAAATCTTAAGAAACTTTCACATTTTAGTAGCATAAACTATCCGTTCCGGATGAGCGTAGCCACATTGTGCTGCCTTTTTTGGAAGATAAGTTTCATTTCTTTGTTATATTTAAAGCTTAAAAGGCAGTCTCGTCTCGTCTCGGTCTCGTCATGCGAGACCGGCACTTGTCTCGTCTCGTGGCCAGCCGTAAATATATTGGATGGATAATATTGGGAGTAGATTTAATGTTACTCTGATTAATAAATTACTGAAGTGGGATGAATATGAATAAATATCTCATAATAAAGCATGAATTTTAATGTTTAAGCACAGGCTTACGTGACCTGCGTTTGACCCAGTCTAACAAGTATGTAACTAATGCAAAACTGGAAGAAAAAGCAAAAGAAAATTGTTATTTTTGTTTTAGTTTTGATGATGCTTGCTTCATATAATTTGTTCATCATCGTACAAATTTTAAATTCGCTTTTAAATAATTTATTCAAATTTTACAAAACTACCCTTAAATTGTAGTAGTAGCCCGTAGCGTAATGGTTAGTGCTGTTAAAAACTGAAAAGTTTTTTTTTTCAGGGCTACTGCCTCTTGCAAGGAATTGACAAATCCTCCAAGAGTATCACTTGTCATGAATTAGTGCTTCTCGTCTAACCGTTCGGATTCGGCATAAAATTGTAGGTCCCTTCCATTCCTGTCAACAGGCGCACACAGGAATGGTTGCGATTTGTTAGTCACTAGGCCCTGGTTCTTCACGAGCCTTCGCGCCACCCAATTTATTTATTTTTTCCCTTAAATTGTATGTGGTGTTATTATTTTCTAAAAAATTGGTAATCAAATTTCTTTTAAAATTAAAATTCACATTCTCAAAAATTAAATATTAGAAGAAAAAAACAGAAGAATAAATAAAAGCTGACTACAAAATTTATCTGATTTTGTCCTTAAAAAAAAAATACTTTTAAATTGAATTTAAAATCTAAAATACAATACAAAAATATAAATTCTTAGACTGCTTTTTGTTTCATCACAATGCGACCACTTTTTACAAATATAGTTCTTCGAAAAACACTCATAAAAATCGAAAATCATTTAGTTCCTTCTTTTGGCAAGTGTATTTAAACTGTATTGTTAATTTATATTGCCAAAAAAGTCAACCAACACACGTATTCACTCTGGGAGAATTAATTTTTAAATTCTTTCTTAAAACGACGATAAAACAGTGGTAGGATCTGTGGGTACGTACACTGGGGTGTATACGCACTTTTTTTATAAATCACGCGCACACCATCAGGGGTTATGTTTATCTTTTAAATGTTGAGATTTAACACAGTGCGAGCATTTAGAAAGCAGATGAAGGATTGAAAAAGAGATAAAGATGTACATATATTTGTCTTGAACGCTTGAATATTGAAATGGGAAGCAGAAACAGTGTTGGGTAGGGAATTCCATATTCGTGTAATACGGCTAAAAAAATGAATCTCTAACGGTACGACCAAAGTTTGGTTCATGGGCATACTGATGACTATGAGCATTCCTAGCGGAGAGCGTGTTACGATTAAAATGTTTAAGGTGAGGAATGCAGCTGGCAATTTCAAATGAGCACTGTTTGAAAAAAGGAGCTATAAAACAGTGATAGGCAAGAGATAATTCGACGATGTTCCAGTGAAACAAATGTTTCTGAAACTGATCTCTCACCTATCAGCCTTAAAGCCCTATTATGTATTCTATCCAGTAGGTGCAACGATGTTTTAGATGCACCCGACAAGATATGGGAGTTATATTCTAGCTTAGGGCGTCTGTACGCCTTAAAAATTGTTGCCAGATCATAAGGGGAAAAATAGTTCTTGCATCGTCTAAGGAATCACAAACATTTTGCTGTCTTTTTTGCTATATCTAAAATATGATCGTTCCACAAAAGGTGGTCATGTTACGCACGTACCTCGAATCGCAAGCTTTTCAGTTTCCTCAATGCAAGAACCATTCATGTATAATGGCAAAAGAGGCATATTCCGCTTTAACGACTGTAAACAGCTTTCAGTTTTGGAAGCATTGAATTCCACTCTGTTAATGATACCCCATTTAACAATGACATTGAGATCGGAGTTCAATGAGCTCATCATATTTCCCCGTTACAGTTCCATATTTAAAGAAAAGGCAGGTGAAGGTGGAAATGAGTATGAAGTTAAAAAGCTGAGGGTGCTGTCGTCGGCGAAACAGTAAAGTGAATTAAAAGTTTCATTTTCATTAATTTTTTAAACAAAATTTTATATGTTTATAATTTTTGTTTAAAATTGAAATATGCTAACAATTATTGCAAATAAAAAAAACGTTTCAATATTGATTTTGATTCTAATTTATATTGGAAGAAAATAAATTTTTTGTTTGGGTTATAATTTTCCAAAAGCTTTTCATTAATTCACAAAGCGATGAAAATCCAATAAAATTCAGGAAGTGGGTGAAAATACAGTCTTCAAAATTGACATGAGTTAAATGTTACCATTCACGAAATAAGCACTAGTTGAAAAAAAAAATGTTAGATGGCGGACCCCTTATAATTTTTGTTTAAAATTGAAATATGCTAACAACTATTGCAAATAAAAAAAAAAGGTTTCAATATTGATTTTGATTCTAACTTATATTGGAAGAAAATAAATTTTTTGTTTGGGTTATAATTTTCCAAAAGCTTTTCATTAATTCACAAAGCGATGAAAATCCAATAAAATTCAGGAAGTGGGTGAAAATACAGTCTTCAAAATTGTGCCTTCCCCATAAAAATTAGGCTTTTATTTTTGTTTTAAATCTGGCCGTTCATATTAAGTAAAATGGCACTTACTCATGTACTATCAAACTTGGTTTTACATCAAGTAATAAAAGAAAAGTTTTTAACTGTATTATTTGAAAAGAATTATGTAAATCAATTTTTAAATTTTAAGATGATGACACAATTTAAAAAAAAAAAGAATTTTAAGAACAACGTCTGTCGGGTCAGCAAGTGCATATAAAAATATCTTTTCTTAGTAGCGAGAAATATATTTGGATATGGACCAATAACATTATGACGACGCAGACGTAAGACTTATATGGACAAAACGTGCCTCGGATTTGGCACTCGGTACCTTTAGGATTTCTATTTCCATGATAAGTAGACTTTAAATTCGAACTTCATATTAAGAACTATTTTAACTTTTCAGCTTTGCAAGTTAAAACGAAAATGAGTAGACAAAAATAATACAAATGTTTCTTAGATAAAATGTTTCCCTCCGGTACTTTTCTCCATTGAGACATCAATCAAATTGTGTTTGTGGCATGAACAACATCAATTTACGATAAAAGGGTTTACATATTTAGGGAATTTCCATCATTATTTAAGAAAATTCACGAGAAAAAGATTGGAAGTCATGACATCCGGACATTATCTTCAACCAACTTTTTAAAGCAACAATGACAACTTATTCCCAAAAATAACTTAGTACCTACTGAGAAAATTACGTTTAACCTACACAAAAACCCGGTGTCGTGTGTTGCGTTGTTGGTTGGCTTTTCCCCAGTATAATGTTTGAAATTATATCAATTTAACTTCCTTTCTTCCTTACTCGTGTTTTGTGTATATTTATTTCCTCGCACTCAGTATCTGGAAAATTGTTAAACTCAAAATAGAAAACCATTAACCTCAGGGGTGACGTTTTTCCTGTCAAAAGTTTCAAATGCGATTTGTCTTTATAGATCTTAATAGCAAACTTTGCCACTGCCGCCACCGACCGACACACCGCCATAGCCACAGCCATCTTATTTTACACAATTTGCTTGCCTTTAGTCCTTAAACTTCATTACCTAAGATGTCTTGGGAAAATTTAGAGTAGAGCATCACTCAAATGGGTGTCAATCGATGTTAGATGAATAGTTGCAAAAGACAGACATCTTCTTCTCTCCTGGGTCTCCTCTACTCTCTCTATACCCTCAAATTACTTAGTAAGACAAATTTGATATGAACACAAGGATGATGATGCGACTTCACGATGATGTGATGAAAATCAATTGAAAAGCTCTTAAGATACATTTTCCAGGGATAAAAAGATACGAGTATATGTAATAAATTTCTTTATTCATTTTTTATTTAAGATAGAATATTTGCTTAGACCTTAGAGCCAGCAGTCGGGTGAAAAATAAAATCCAGGTGACAAGATCTGGCAGTTTCGTATACCACCTTAAAGATAACACAACACCCCGTCCCGGCCCCAAAATAAAACATTAAAGTTTTATGTTCTTTTTCTTTACATTCAGTGTTTATTGTGTGTGAGGCTGCAGAAAAAGATGTCATTATCTTATCAGTTTCTTGCGCCTTCGCAGTTATGAGAAGGTACGAGTAAATTGTTCTCAGTCTTTGCCAAGTCGGTCGGCTGTTAAAACAATTATGGACCGTTTTGTATTGGATTTGATTTGGAAATTTGATTGCTTTTTTTATTGAATTGTATAGTAGTAAAAAGGTTTTGCTTAACTTTATTTCGCAATAATATTTGATTAATGGAAGTTGCCGGACAATCAAGGCTCATTTATCGATTCAAAATGCTATAAACTAGGTTGTAAATTTTTAGAAGCGTAATTAAATGCATCGCGTTTATTTGATGATGAAAATTTAGTTAGATGTTCAAGAAATAGATACAAAGATGGAAAAACTTGGGTAAGAAAAACACGTCATCTTCTAAAAGGATATACATTTGTTGTGAGTAACATCTATACATAGATTGTGAGCGATAAGAAATAGGATTTTGCAGCAGAGATTTTTAAAATTTAGTTTATTTGAACAGCCATAAAAAGTTTAAGGATTCAATTTATTTTATTTTAAATTAAGGGATTTTTATTTTCTTTAGGACTTTTTTTAAACATGTGTAATAGCTAATAAACACAATTCAAATGAAAACGTGGTACATACGTACCAACACAAAATCTCCATAGTTGAATTTCGCATACTGATTAAAGCCCGATCCACATCTGTGTCGTGTGTTGTGTTGTGGAGTCGTGTGTCGCTTATGCGTGTGTAGTTTATGCGCCACACTGCAACACAACACACGAGACAAATATGGTTTTACGCATATGAAATACATTGTGGCGATAGCGACACAAGACTCCACAACACAACACACGACACAGATGTGGTTCAGGCTTAAGACAAGGCAACGCACGACTACATCATACCAACTTGCTCTTGTGGTTTAAGCCTAGAATGGCTTAGTATTTGAAGACATAAAGGCGTTCTTACATTATTAATACAAAGTTGCATATTTATGGGAAAGTGTGAGAAAAATCGAATGCCTTAACAATAATTTTTAAATAATTTTATTTAATCAATTATATTTATATTTATTATTTTTTATTTATTAAAATAAATATTTACGCTCCTCCCTGGCTCACTGACTCACTGATTCACTGACTCACTGACTCACTGACTGAATAAGTGTATAATGCTGCAATGTGATTTTAGAAACAAAAAATTTACTTTTTTACAAACAAACAAATTAAGTTTTTTACAAAAAAAAAAATAACTTTTTTACAAACAAAAAAAATAAACTTTTTTACAAAATAAAATTAACTTTTTTTTATAAAATAAAATACTTTTCTACAAAATAAAAATATATTTACGTTCATCCCAAACTCACTGACTGGGTGACGCTGCTATGATAATAAGCTAAGATCGGGAAAGCGGTTCCTGCTCCTAAACGAAAAAATCGGAAAAATACAGGCGGTATGTCGGAAGGTAGGCCTGGAACAGGCTAACCTTAGTTCAAAATTTTAGGGTTCCCACTTTTCTAGAAGTAAGAAAATAAATTAAAGCCGGAAAATAGACCCCTGCTCCTATCCGAAAAATTAAAAAAATACAGGCAATATGTCAGAAGATAGGTCGTAAATAGGTGTTAAATAGGCCTTAATTGGATAAAATTTTAAGGGTTGCCACATCTTTAGGAGTAAATTTTTTTTTAAAGTGAAGGGTGAGGCTGTCAACTAAATTATATACATATTAACGCTCAGCCCTGACTCATATGAAATAACATAACATGTTTGACGGACGCCTTTGGTGACCTGCAACCTACTCAACCTAAAAAATAGCTTTGGAACGGAGCTCGGTTAATTGTGGAACTACCTGGACGACATAAGGTAAGGGCTAAAATAATTTCAAAATGCAATAACAATGATTTAGTTTCATTCCCAGGATTTATCTTGCTCCAACCGACACAACACTACCATTTACATTAAAACGCATTCAATTCCAAATAAATCCTGCCTACGCAATCACAATAAACAAGGCACAAGGACAATCATTTGATCACCTTGGCATCAATTTGGAGACGCCAGTATTTTCGCACGGGCAACTTTATGTTGCTTTGTCTTTGATGGTTGTACTTCATTAACCGGCGATTGTCATGATCTCGAGGGGAACCACAACTCTCCCACTCAACTGCTTCACCTAAGGTTCCACTTATGGGGTTCCCCGGGCTGACCTCAAAAAACGTCGACAGGCCTCCCCGTTTTGGATTGTTCCATGTTTAAGGCCAACTTAATGCAGGTGTCGTTGCATTTGTTTCATCCAGGAGTTTTTGCGCCTACCTTTCTTCCGCGATAGTGTTGGAACGTCTTGTGATATTGCCTTTTAAACTGGGTTCTCATGGCTTCTTCTTTGTACATGACAGTACCAGCTAAGTTGGTCATGCTGTATTTTTCCAAGATGGTATTTTTGACGGATTCTCTTGCTTCTTATTCGATCGCGCTTTGTCAGTCCTGCTGTCATGCGAAGCATCTTCATTTCAGCAGCTGTTAATTTACACTGTGAAACGTTTGTAAGCACTGGACGAACAACTTCCATGTAGATCTTTCCTTTTAGCTTAGTGTGCATTTTTCTATCACAGATGATGACAGAGTTTTCCCTCCACTTCATCCACCCTACGCTTAGGCGATGTTTGATGTCGTCATCACAAGATCTTTCGCTATTGATCATTGTTCCAAGATATTGAAACTTTTCGCACTTGGGAAGCACTGTTCCATTCAAATAGATGTCCGGAATAGGCCTGTGTGGATCAGAAAATGGACAGCATAGGTATTCGGTCTTAGGCGGTATCCATTTCCCTCCATAACATCTACCCATACATCAAGTGCTCGTTGCAAGGACACAGGATCTTCACTTATAGTGGTTCCATCGTCAGCAAGGAATATCTTATTCACTTTGGGGTCCATCACCTTATTCTCAAGCAGAAAGTCAAAGACAGTAATAAAGAGCAAAGGACCCAAGACGCTTCCCTGGTGCACACCTACTACTCTAATTGGGAACTGATTCCTGCGGGGCATCTTACCTTTGTTTTAACTTGCTCGTACATGTCCATGATCATCTGCAGGTAGACTTCCGGAACTCCTCGTTGCCTAAGTGAAGCCCATATCAGTTCTCGTGGTTGTCTGTAAAATGCTTTTTCAAAATCAACCAAAACAAAATGCAAATCTCTTGAGGAATCCCGATATTTTTCCAATCTGATTCTTATACTCTGAATAGCATCTGTGGTTGATTTACCCGAAACAAACCCGCACTGGTCGTCAGACAGCCGTATTATTTTTCGTAGGCGGCCATCCCACATCCGCTAAACAATCTTCATGGTGTGTGACATCAGCTTGATCGAAGGGTAGCTGTTGCAGTTTCGTCACGATCACGAGTTGCAAATCCAGTGAAGGTTTTTATTGAATCTAATCCGCAAAGACCAGAGAAAATTCACGCGCAATTTTATTTTACCAAGAAGTTCTTCTAAAAACATTTTTATGTCAATTTCTATTTTTAATCACTAAAATAACATCAATCTTCATCATTAAATCATTATTAAATTATATATTTATTTTATTACAATGTACATAAAACATATACAATGTGTATATTACACCTACGTGTGCATTACGGTGGTCCTTATAAGGGTCATTGTCTTGATGAATGAATGACGTGAATGATGCAACCCCTAATGTGATCTAAATAATTAAAAAACATTCCTGTAAAATTTTAGCCATTATGTTAATGTTAAATTTTATATGGGAAATCCCATGTATTTTTGTAAATCCAAATTTGAAAAATCTTAACTTAGGTAATGATTGATAACAAAAATTGATTTTTGAAACACTTGTAGTCACTTCTGTCATATTTATAAAAATGTATCTGAAAAAAATTTACAACAGTTATTTCCCCACTTATACCCATTTAAACAAAAACATTTTTTTTTTATTTAGTTTTATTTTTAATAAGTGTTGTAAAATTTTGTTTAATACATTTTTGTAAACATGACAATAGTTATTACATGTGTGCAAAAATTTAATTCTCTCTGTCAATCATTAGTAAAGTTATAAATTTATAATGTTAGAAGTACAAAAATACATGGAAATTTCTCATATAAAACTTCAGACATCTTGGGGGCCGGGTTAACGTTAATAAAATGAGCTAAAATAATTGTAATTATTTAGAACAAATTAGGGGGGTGCGTCATTCAAAATAAGGCAATGACTGTTATAAGGACCAACCTTGTGCATACATATGTATGTTTCTATTTGAAAAACATATTAAAAAGCATTAAATTGAATTTTTATGAACATTGAATTAAAAGTGTTCTTATTAGAGTAAGAGCCCAGGGCCGCCAGACATACGTTATTTTATCAAAGCTTAGATTTTTTCTGCGAACATGTACTATGGTAGCTAAGAACAAATGTATACTAAGAATCTTCAATCCGGGTGACGTATTGCCAAACTGTATATCAGTACAGAGCTCCGGCGCTCTACAATAGACTACAGAATGCTCATACAAATTAAGAGCAAACTGTGTACTGTGTCAGATCAAAAGCATATTTTTCTGTGTTGGGATACAGCTTGCTCAAAGAAACTAAGAGCAAAGTACGTGTGATTACAGAGCCATCGTTCACGTTGTTATAGTTATTGTATGTGGTGAGTTCTGTGTTGGTATACAGTTTGCTCAAGGAAACTAAGAGCAAAATACCTGTGATTACAGAGCCATCGTTCACGTTGTTATAGTTATTGTATGTGGTGAGTTCTGGGTTGGTATACACTTTGCTCAAGGAAACTAAGCTCAAAGAAACTAAAAGCAAAGTACCTGTGATTACAGAGCTATCGTTCACGTTGGTATAGTTAGGTCAAAATTCTTTTTTTTTAAATTCTGCTTTTCAAAATTCTTTTTTTCAAAATTCTGGGAAAATAAAAAAAAGTTTCAAAAATGTAAAAAAGCGCGCGCTTTTTTACATTGTACAAAATTTTAAAATGTATACCAACCCAGAACTCACCACATACAATAACTATAACAACGTGAACGATGGCTCTGTAATCACAGGTTCTGTACTCACAGGTACTATGCTCTTAGTTTCCTTAAGCAAACTGTATACCAACGCAGAACTCACCACACACAATAACTATACTAACGTGAACGATTGCTCTGTAATCACAGGTACTTTGCTTTTAGTTTCTTTGAGCTTAGTTTCCTTGAGCAAAGTGTATACCAACCCAGAACTCACCACGCACAATAACTATATCAACGTGAACGATGGCTCTGTATCTGTAATCGCAGGATATTGCTCGATCTGAACTAGCATACAGTTTGCTTTAGTTTTTTTTTTAATATTTTACAAGCAAACTGTATGTGACCACAGAGCTCTCTGTGGTAGCAAACAGTTTGCTCTACAATACTTTCAAATTCGGTGAGCAGAAAATGGCTGAGTACAGACTATGGAGATCAGTGGTGATATACAGTTTGGCAATACGCATCCGGGTGAAATTAAGAGGTAGCGAGTGTTAAAGTTGCATACGAATGTTGCAACATTGCGTTATCTCATCAAAGCGGAATTTTTGATATGTCTTAGGGGATGGTGTCATTAACTTTATTGAACACTTGCCAGACATCTACAGTGAAGCCTAACGTGAGTCAGACACTTAAAATATGTCAGACTAATCGTGCCATTTACGTTTTAGTTTTAAAGCTAATATTTATATGTTTTATGGGCAACTGTTTAAAAATAATTCCCCATCAGCTATACATCTGCAGTGGGACGTATTCATCAGCCAGACATTTAAAAACAGCTAAAATAAACGAAAAAATCACGTTTAAGTAACAAAGAATTATTATTTTGACAGTTTTAAGGTGATGTAAGGCCCCGCTGTAGGTGTCTTGCTGATTAGACAATAATGTAGACTATTTGCCCACAGAAAACATAAAATCTTGATTTGATTCCGTTATGTAAATGGCACGATTAGTTTGACAGATTTTAAGTGTCTAGCTAACGTTAGGTCCCACTGTAGATGTCTGGAAAGTGTCAAATAAATTAAATGACACCATCCCCTAACACATATCAAAAATTCATCTTTAATAAAATAACGCAATGTTGCAACATTTGTATGCAAATTTAAGCCTCGCTACCTCTTATTTGCACACGGATTGAAGATTCTTAGTATCCATTTGTTCTTAGCTACCATAGTATCTGTTCGCAGAAAAAATCTTAGCTTTGATAAAATGACGTATGTCTGGCGGCCCTGGGCTCTTAGTATATTATTATCAACCAATTTTATTAATACACTCATTTTCATACATTTCTATAACTCTTTTTAAAGGCTTTCACTTTTTTCCAAGATATATATATTACAGGTAATATCAGTAGCGTGTTCATTTTTGTTCAGTTTTGTGCATGTAACATGGATCAGGGTACCCCAAAGTAAGACTTTTTTTAAATTCCCGATAAATTATATCAAAATTGGAGATAGGCCTTAACTGTAGAACAATTTTTTTCTTAGAATATACCCCAGAATTATACCCTTAAATACTCTTGGCGAATTAAGGGACACCCTTTATACTGAATTCATCCAAGTAATTACTAGAATTCATCCGAAATTGAAAGTTTTTACTGTTTTTTTACAAAGAAATTATAAGTTTGGTAGTTTTACCGCCTGATGGTATTGTAATTTAGAACTCAATTCTTGTTTTCTTAACATCTGTCAATCATTAATTGATAGCCATTTGAGCAGCAATTAGATAAAACAGGTTTGGCAATTAGCCAAATGCACCTAGATTTCTGCGTATTTTAAAAGTACATAGTGTAGTTAAGAAATAATTCACAACAACATCAATTCAAAGATGTAAAGCAGAAGCTATGAAACCGAATATACAAACTTAAAAATGACGTTGAACCAACCGAAGAAAAATTGAGGTATATACCCATTAATCTTAATGGAAGGTTATTATTAAAGACATTTTAAGTGCTGATGGTGTGTTGGCAATCATTAGAAGTATTAAAACTTTTGTATAAGGCACGGAAAGGCTCCCTATAGGTACTTACTTTACATTAGGTCTTAAACCTGTAACTATATTTTGTATTTATTTTTTAATGGGCAAATTATTGGTATGGCCATAAAATTCATTCTTAAAACCATATAACTGTTTAAAATATATATCAACTACTGTCAAATTCCACCATTTCGAAAAATAATCACTGCAACCCAATTTCAATATAAACTGCGACCTGATTGCTTCGAATACGTCTCAAAACTGATATTATTTGGCTTCACGCATATTTAATTTCTATAGTTCAAAGCAAAAAGTATTTACTATTAAAATTTCAAACTTGCTATTTTGTAACTTTGAAATAACTAAGTATATAGTACTTACTAGGTTACTTTGTTTTATGCATACCACCCATAATTTGAACGAATGCTAGAGGAATGTATACGTATCCGTATAAATAGTGTTTTTTTTTAATTAGTTTTGCTTTTCTACAATTTTCAAAATTGTCCTGGATCTCATGTATATAAAGTAGTAAAAAGATAATCTATGACGTATCCATGAATATGGTGTTTGTTTCGCTGGCCGAATATTCGGCCACTGGCGATACTAGTATTATTTATTGTCTGTGGCTTGACGGTAGAGGTACAAAATTAATTGCAAACACGGAACACACATCATATTGTTCAATCAATTACAATTTGTTGTCAATTCAAATATTATAATTCAATTTACAGAAGAATTAACATATTCGATTTTGGAAATCTTTCTTCGCTTATCACTTCTGAATTTATCCTCGATTCAATTTAACTAAGCAAATTTTCAAAACTCTCTCTACAGTCTACAATTCCAATGATGACGATGAGTTCAATTCAAATGGAATAAGCACTTAAAATATGAACTCATATACTGAATGTATTATTCGTTTTACGAGGATGTGTGTGTGTATGAATGTGTTGTATGACATTTTTATTGAACGAATATTATTTGAGAGGTTATGGAATATGGAGTACCTAGCAACATATATTTGTGTGTGTTCATGCAGTGTATGTTCTTGTTATGAAATTAATTCAAAATTTTGAATTTAATTAAATTGTATAACCGTATGAATCTGACGTTATCGTTAACTAGGTATGCATCGGATTCATAAAATATTAGGTTAAGCATATTATCCCTGGGAGTTTTCGAGGGTGTATCGAAGGATAATTAAATATTTGCCGGAGGGAAACATTTTGGATAATCCTGCTTAGGTCCCCCTTATACACCTATTCTGGGATGATATGTTGAAGGTGAAAGTTTTAAAATTAATGATGTAATTATGACATTTCTTTCATTCCTCCAAAAGTTAGAGAATATACTTACGGTTGCAAGTAAAATTTACAATTAGTTGTAGGTGAGTTCAAAGTTTGAAATATAAGAAGACAACCCTTCAAAAATATGTAATAACGGAAAAAAAGTTTTAAGATGCTTTGAACAAGTAGTCTTTTTTTCACATGCACGAATATCTTGTCAATAGAATGGTTGATTTTGACATAATATTGCGTTCCGGTACTTTAAAGTAAGTAGTAAAGTAAATAAAATCAAAGAAAAAATGCTTATTTTTAATTTTTTACTTTTTTCCACATATTTTTGTATTAAATCGAAATTTTTTTTTTTATTGGCTTACTCAAGCAGATAACACTAAACAAGCGTTTTGTCCATAACGACAAGTTGGATTAAATTATTTATTTTTTACTAATTTATTCTTATATTATTTTAAAGTGGAAATACAATCATCGAAACAATTGTTTATTTAACTTATATAAAATAATCGAGGCAAATGGCAAAGTGGTTAACATTCACATCCATATGTCGAGATACACCCGCGTAATAGGATACTTAAACTCCATTTAATGTAAAAGTTATCAATACATAATGCACTTGACAAGGAAGAGACAATCAAGAAATATATTGTGTAAACATAACGCATCTGACAACCCTAATCAGAACCAAACTATGAGTTCTCACAGGTGGGTGGTAGGTTAGGTTCATGGTGTCAACAAAACTTTTTTTTTCTAATTTCCTAGCAGCATTTTCGTCATGTTGTTTCTTTGGGAGATTGCTCTCTCTCTCTCTCTCAGAACACAACATTTTAACTTGCGCACTGTAAATTATAAAATTTTCTCTGTCATCTTGGTCATCTCAGCAACATTTTGGCACAAATAAAGACTTCGCATCGAAAGATTTCTCTAGGTAGGTAGTGTCTGCTCAATCCCAAAAAGCTGTTTCAACCGAAAGCACAAAATCGTGTTATCTATGGAAATTAGCTTTGAATTTACCGGTTGGTTACAAGCATTTTTATTCTATAGTCAAAATAAATAAATAAAGACAAAATAGTCTTCCGGCCTGAAGTGCAATTATAATTTGCTTGTTTTCTTATATTGGACTTGAGAATTCATAAGCAACGCATTGTTGAGGTTATAAATTTATTTTTGTGTTTTTGTTGCTGTTGAATGTTTGAAGTGTGAACAAGATATTCATGGAAATGAAATTGACAAGGCATTCAAAGATCTGGGTTAGACAAATAATAGGAGTTGTAGTGTTTCAATGAAAATGTTTACATAAAATAGAAAAGATGTAGGTGTAGCTACACGAGTCTACAAAAGACTTACCTTTCCTTTTGTTAAGCCTTTAATTAATTTAGACAATGGATTATAGATGTAACGCAATTATTATTACATTATGTTTTAATTATTTTTCTATCAAAAACAAGAAGGAAGGTAATATTTATTTAACAAAAAAATAAGATTTTACTTTATTAAGCACTTGCAGAGACAATTTCAAATGCATGATTTTGGTTATAAAAATGATAAGTTCGACAGTACGTTAGGTAGTTAAACATACATACATATCGTATACATATATACATACATATCGTCGTCGTTGATACTGGAAAAAGTCATTTGCTTTTTATAGGAGTTTTTAGAAGAAAAGAAATAAATATTTTCTTTTTAATTTGTATACAAATACTCTAGTTGCGATAGATACAATGGTGGCCAAAATAATAAGAGTGAAAATTTATATTTTCGAAACTTGATCAGTCCGGTATTTATAATTTTTTCTATTGGAAAAAAAAGTACGCACAAGTTATTATTGCCATACCTTAAAAAATGTTTTAGTGCTACCAAATAATTTCCATGAGCAGTTTCTAAGTTACCGTTATTTTCATTTGGGAAACTCAGATTTACTGTGCACAAAATAAGTGGAAGAAGTTAATTCTGCAAAATCTTTGATCCAATTAACTGCGAGAACTCCATTTTTGTGCGAAGAGTGGATTAATTTTTGAATTATGTTACGCGGGAAGTATTGCTCAGAGGAAGAAGGGCGTTTAATAGTTGAACTAAGAAATCAAGAGAATTCATAACATTTTATCTTGCGATATATGTATGCAGGTAATATGAGCAAGCTTAGTATTGGTATAAAAATCAAAGTAGAGATAATAATTTTCCCTAACATTACGATGATAGAGAACGCGAAAAATTTGAGCCCGGCAATTCTGTCTGTCTATACTTCCCTAGGGGAATTTTTTTAGCTCAAAAAATAACGGTAACCCACCATACATCTATTAAGAAAAAAGTAATTTATCTCAGAAAACGGCATTTTTGATTTTGACAAACAAATTTCAATTTCTATTTCAGTATTTCGATAACAAAAATGTACCAATAACAGTTACGGTACCTGATATAGAACCGATTTTTTAGTTCCTTTGCAAATCATACAATTCTGCATTTACAAATTTTCGAAAAAATTATTTTTGGATTTTTAAAAAATATTTATTTTTTTTTCAAATTCGATATCTTGAAAACTGGCTCATGAATATTTTTTGAAGTGAAGCTTCGTTACGCGGGTTGCGATGGAAATCTCAAGGTTGAATTTTTGGAAACGCCAAAATGTAACGCCACATGCAAATCGTTGAGATCATTGATTAGCTAAGTGGTGTGAGGTAGAGTAAAAGTAAAAATTTGTATGGATAGTTTGGATTTTTTGATAATCTATATTATTGTAGCAGATAAAAGGAAAAATGTCCTTTTATGTCTATTTGCTTATTTCGTTAATTAGAATGCTAGAGTTATGAAATTTTGCTGGTGAATAGATAATGAAATTCTACTAGTTTAAGTTTTCTATCTATCTCCTGTTGGTGTGGTGATATAAATTATTTTAAAGATATTATTTTAAAATAGGCTAGTTTAAAAAAAAATTTAATTAAATCAGGAGAGCGCTAAAAATTTTAATTATAAATGGTTGAAAAGTAAATAAAAACAAATTTTAGTTGTCATATGCAAATTTTTGATTTAGCAGAGATTTAGGGTGTAGGAATTTTTTGAAGCATAAAAACACAACAATAATGCAATTCCTTATTGGTAAGTGGTCTACCAACTCAACAGTGATGTGTGATACGTCAATGAAAAGGTTGTTGCGTGAACTTAATTAAATGGAAGTGCTAAGAACATAAGGCATCATATTCATTTTTCCCGTTTAAACCAATCATAACGAAACACCAGAGATTTACCGAAATACAGTCAACTCCGCTTAACTGCACTTCGCTTAACTGAACACATCGGTTATCTGAAACAAGAAATTTATTCCGGAGCCTTTTTAAAAAATATTCACACAAACTGCTTCGCATAACTGAACTCCGCTTTATTGCAAACTACGGATAGTTGAAAATTTTTCACTTATTCAACTCCGCATAAGTGAAACGACCGTTAAACGCTGCCATCGAATTTAAAATCGAACACACCCTCTGAATCTGGAATGTCAAAACTGAAATGTCAAAATCTCATTTCTTGTCATTACCTCCTATGCCTACGTTCTGTAACTTCTCACATCGAGAAAATCAATCAAAACGATGAAAATTGAAACAAAATGCATGGGTTTTGTTCCATTTTTCATCGTTTCTGGGCCGTTTTTTTTATGTGAGAAGTAACAGAACGTGGGCACTGGTGTCAGCCGTTTCTTTTAAATTTGCTTATTTTGTTGGCACATCCTAAAAATTTTCGAAAGAAAACGTATGGCTGACGCAATATGTGTGATTAAAAATGTAAATAACTTTGTTGTTTGAATTGTTTCATATGGAAATATAACTTTTTGGACACAATACAAAACATCATACCTAAGGGAAGGTGGCCTAAAATGGCCCACCAAGGTAAAATGGCCCCCTCGCTAGAAATCGTAGAATCGAACAGATTTAGAAGGTTTTGTGAACACAATTCTTTAGTTTATCTGGTAGAACCGACATATACGAAATGTTAGCAACTTCAAGATATTATTTGAAATTTGACAGATCAAAATGTCTCTAGCCATCTCCAAAAGTAGAAACAATAAAATTTTGAGAAAAATTTGGTGACAAGAAACTGCATACAAAACGGTGAATTTTGGAGAAAGCAGTTAATGCATGTAAGTATCAAGTATTTCTTTTTAATTTACTGAAATTGTTTGGTCTAAAACTATTTCTGTCTGTTCGGAATTAAAACTTAAATAAAAAAATCCTAAACGGGCAAAATGGCCTACTTATTATTCGGGTAAAATGGCATAGTGTACCATTTTATACTTACCCCTTCATTTTCATTTTTTGTATAGTGAAAATGGTTGAAAAATATGAACGATCTACAGATAGGCAGTCCTGGACTGAGGACGTATTATCAAAAGCCCTAAATGCATCCAAAACGTCCAATGTTCGGTGTTTTAGTTTTGTTTTTGTTTATTTTACATATTTAAGTTGTTTTAAATGAATTGTTGATTTTTTTTTTATGTTGAATACTGTTTATGTTTATTTTACTTTGAACTTTGGTTCGTTTTAAATAAAGTTTAAATTAAATTGATAATGGTTTTTGGTCAATTCGCCTATTTGGCTTAGGGGCCAGTTATAGCTATCATTGAAAACCATCATTGAAAAAGTTAGCTGTTGATTTTGAGACCCTTCGAAAACTTAATCATTGATTATTTTAATGCAGAAATCTAGCTTACGACTTCAAAATTATTTCTCGTCCAAAAAAAATTCATTTTGACCCATATCTTCCCCATAACGTAACATTTAATTTTTTCAGTGATCATTGGTTAGGTAGTTCATCATTGGAAAAATAAAAGTGATTTTATGAGAAAAGTTGTACCAAATTCAATTTTGTTTTACCTAGAAATAATTATTATGTCAATTAGCTTTACTTTGGCATCAAAATAATCATTTATTTTCTTCAAAATCTCTCAAAATTGACAATTAATATTTTCAATTATGGTTTTCAATGATACCTATAACTGGCCCCTTACTTGCATGGGTCAGATTGCATACTAATATGCCATTTTACCCCGGCAATTTTGATCGTTGGAATTTGAAGGCATTTTGAAAATTAAATATCTTAAATACTTTTTGGAACTTTTTTTACTCGTAAGGCAAAAAAATGTAAGCGTTATTGATTAAACTTTGAATGTCACTTTTTTCCGAGTTATGGGACATTTTCCTTAGGGGGCCATTTTAGGCCACCTTCCCCATTTTTTTTTTGATTTTCAGGCTAAATGAAATTTAATTTGTTTTGACAAAACTCCGCTTATTGGAAACAATTTTCAGTTATCCGAAGTTCGGTTAGCTGAAGACTCCGCAAACATAAGACACCCCATCAGATCCAATTAAAATAATTTTTACCTAGTCGCTTGGTTAAAACTGGCAAACTGAATATGAAGAAATATTTTATAGTAAAGACAATCATGGCTTGAAAATATTTTTTTTAGAAAGTATAATAAGTATGGGATTCATCATGTTTTAAAAATATATATTTACACTCTTGTTATTTTGGTCACCACTGCACTGAATGTAAGTCCTATATGTTAAGTTATGAAATCGTAAAGAAAATTAACTCGATGCGTTGATTAAACCTGTTTTAACTATAATAGGGAAGACGAAAAAAGTGGGTCTAGCAATTCTGTCTATCTGTCTATCCATTTTGCTAAAGTCTGAACCGCTTAATCAATATTCTTCAAACTAATAACTTTTTTTCGATGTACCCCCAATCCTTGTTTGACCTAAAATAACGTAACCTGTTATGTAGTTATATGTTTATGATTTAACGTAAATCTAATTTTTCACAAAAATGGCTTCTAAATTTTAAAAACGATCAGTCAAAATTATATAAGGTATGTATGAAGTAAAATATCCTTATTCATACACAATAAATTGCTTTTTCCCCAGGTGTGAAAAATGAATTAAAATTAAATGCAAGTATTTTTACCAAATAGGAGATCAATTTTGATTCAAAAAAGATAGACCCCAGAAGACTTAAGCAAACATTACGATTTTTTTTCATGAAATGATGATGTATATGACGATGAAAACTTCAAGTGCACTGTACTTACTGGCAGACAGAATTTTTGCTGCATATCTAATAGACAGATTTCTAGCTAAAATTGGCTATATGAAAACCAATTCTAGAAACAGCACCTGCATATTTATTTATTTTGTTCTTCTTAGAAGCTTTTCGATTCCCGCCAAAATCATGACCCCATTAATTTTCGGCTAGACTAATACACATTCTTGTTTTGGTCTCTATTCTAAGAAACATTCCTTCCCCCTTTGTTTCCCTTGATGCTAACCAGATGCATGTAAATCAAAATATACGAGTGAATGTTTTTAGAAAAATGGTACATTTGTGCTGTTCCCTGTTTCTAGTTCATTCCAGGTCAAGACCGCTCATATGTTTCAGCAACATTTTCCCATCATAATATTCCTCTCTTTTCAACTTACAAAACCCGAAACCGTGCGTACAAGTGTTCCCTGCAAGTTTTTCAGCTCAAAATATCAAATCAACCCCTACAGAAGCTGCCTACTGCTGTTGCCACATTTAGTCTCTTGACAAGCTTTAAATCGAAAAGTTCAGTTTCCTCCGTATAACGGTATCGCGTTGTGTCAGCAAAAAGATACAAAGAAAAAAGTGTTTTTTTTTATCCACTTCAGTGGGGGTTTCCGTTATTGCTTCTTCCCAAATGGTGGCCTAACAATACACACAGGTGTGTTATGAGTATATATTGGTATATTTCTTGTTCTTTTATGTATACCAATCGTTTTTCTTTTTTTTGTATATTAAAAATGAAGAAGAAGAAGATTTAAATATTTTAAATGTATATTTACTGAAATAGTGGACTTCCGAACTCCGTTGGGCTAAGAAATAAAGTATAAGAGTACATTTTTATTAGCTGTGCTCATTTTATATGTTTTGTTTTTTTAAGAAAGATTCAGTGCACATCCCTGGAGGGGTAATAATATAACATTGTTGCAGATAAACTATACTTTTTTAGTCTTGTCCTACATTAGAGCCACAAACCCCATCAGCGCCACCCACCTTTAGTCGGCATATACAAGAAGGACATTTGGTCTGACAGTGCATTTGTTTTATGCTCATCCTCTGTTTGCTAAAAGCCACAAGTCTTGGTAGTAAATTAAAATAAATAAAACGAAGAAAAAATATAAAAACCCCAAAGGAATCGTTACATTCGAATGTGCATTGCGGTTGTCGTCCTTTTTCAGATGAAATTGAAATAAAAGAAAACAAAAATTCTCCTCATTGCTCGTTGTGGATAATCCTTAGAGAAAAGCATAGTGGTCCTTTCATGGAGGGCAAATATAATTTTTTTTTTGCTTCAATTTTTCTCGTTTTGTTACTTTCCCATCTTCCTGAATAAGTTATGTCCTTAAGTTGTACCGTGTTTATGGTCCTTTGGTGTAATTTTAAATTTTCATTTTATTTTTTTTCTCTGCCCCCTTTATTTTTAGAAAACAAAAAAGTGTGTGAGATAAGAAAAAAAAAGCAAAAAATGTTTGATTAAGTGCGAAAGTTTGTTTAATGGTTTTTGTGAAAAGAAAAAATAAATAAAGTAAAACCTAACAACAACAACAAAACATTAAAAGTTATCCAAATTATCGTTTGGTTGTTTTGTGTAAATTTATACAATATAATAGTTCATCCTGTGGATAAGGATTTCTTTTCTTGTCGTCTGTCGCCGCCATCGCCATTCGCCACCGCTTCCGTTCATCATCAACAGGAGTGAAAAGAATCAGCAGGATATTTCCATTTGGGTAAGCATCCATTCAAGCAAATTAGAATTCCAAATTATAGCAAGTTTTACTGTTAATTATACCAACGAACGGCAGTGTAGAAAGAGGCTCTGATGGTGTATACATTTTCGATATTGTGCTAAATATTTGTTGCCAGCAACAGGAGGTAGCACTAAATAGCAACGGGGAATAGGGACAAAGAGCGAGCTCAATATGATGATGAAATTGTATCTTCCTATCCTGGGGATGCCCATCATGACCGAATCGTTCATAATTCATATTTTAACTCCTCTACGTTGTAATCTATTTTTATAAAATATTTATGTAGGCAAGGTCCATGAAAGCTTTGGTTCTAAAATTAAGATTCGTAAATCGATTTATATGAGGGTATACCTACATTTTAAAATTTATTTTTTGGGTCATCATAAAAAATAGACACTTTTTTGTTTTGTCAGTTCGATATTCAAATTAAAGGTTGGAGGAGAATGAAGAATGATGGGTTTTTGAATAATTTATTGGGGTTTATAAAGTATTAAAATGGATTACAACACAACAGGAGAAAGGACCTTTTTGTGTGATGTGATTTAATAAACAATTATTGTTGGGCGTTTTAATATTCCATTAATTATTGTGAAATTTGTTGTGTTTATTATTATTTTTGTTTGTTTCTAGAAACGGGGTGTTTATTTGTTTGCAGGTGATTTATCAATTATCGGATTATAGATTTTTGGGTAAAATAATATATTTTACGAAACGACTTAAAAACAAAATGATTTTAATGAATTTTAAAAATTTGCAAATGGGATTTTATAAATAAAATAAATAAAGCAAAGCTTTTCCAAAAATGGCATTTCCATTAATTGTTAAAAATTTTATTATAATATATGAAGGTCGGGCAGATAATTACCTACCAACAAAATTGTCGGTTTTTCATCAGTCTTGATTTTACGTATCGAAATTAATAAATTGGTGTATTTGAATTTTTATCAAATTTCGTTGTTAAGATAGAAATAGGTAAGGTATACATTTTTTGAACTACGAAGCGATTTTGATAAAAAAAAATACTTTTGGGACCAAATAGGTCACAATGACTAGTCTACTTTTAAGGAAGACGCATTTTGTTTCAAAATATATTGATAAAATTGTTTGATTTAAATCAGTTTGTGAATTGTTTCTTATGTCTAACAGCCTTATGCATAAATAAATTGTAGAGAGTGCATAGTGCTATGCACTCCTTATAATGCCTCTGAACGCAAAAACCTTATTCATAAACTTATTCAACGTTGAATAGAGGCAACATAAGCTAAGTGCGTTTCGAGGTTGTATAGAGCCTACATAAGGGTTCTTTTGTATCAGAATGCCCCTTTGACTCATACACAACAATACCCGTGTTTTTTTGGCATTCTATAAATAGTACAGTAGAAAATTACCAACGCATCCGCAGTAGCCTGGTTTTTGTATTACAAAATTGGTTTAACTGAAAGAACACCTGTCAGAATATTAAAAAAAAATATAGTATTTGTGAGAATCAGAAGCAGTCAAAATTAACTTCACGAAAAAACTAATACTAACCAACATTTGAGAATGAAATCACCAAAAATCCATTCGAGACTCGGAAAACTATCCGCAGTATGATTCTACTTTAACTGTTATCGGCAGTATTCATATTGCCGATGCTGTTTTTGTTTTTCATGTAAAATCCCACAATAGATAGCTACTATGGAATACTACTATGGATAGCTTTTCCAATAAAACACGGGTAATAATGTAGATAGATATTAGGGGGGCGCTTATTTTTGTAATTTTTGAGTTGTTGAAATCTGACTATCAAAACATTTTATAAAATATAAATACAACAATAAATAATGTTGGTTTAGTTAATTTAACGTACATTAAGAATGTTTTTTTGTACACTTTGTTTTATAGAACCTGCTTAATAAATGTGAAAGATTTAAAGATTTTCCATCAAATCTTGCAACTTTTGCAAATGCTCGACAGCATGCGTGATTTCAATCAAATTATACAAAGAATCAAAGGTGTTTTCTCGTGATACAAAGAATCGCTTTCACCACTCTCACGGGATAATGCTTTTATTTTTCTCGGTATTTAATTGCGAAACAGGTGTACCGCAAGGTTGCATTTTGAGTCCATTAATGTTTGCGTTATTCATCAACGATGTTGAACATCATATTCCAGGTGGGATTGGTTTTGGTGATCTGACAATCAAAGTACTGCTCTTCGCCGACGATATGGGTATTTTGTCTGAGAATCCGTTCACCTTACAGCTCCAAATTAATAAGTTGAGAAACTATTGTAATATATGGGATGTCAAGATCAATACATCCAAATCAAAAATAATGGTTTTCAGATCCCAAAATCGATCTATTAACTATGGACGTAACTGGACATTAGATGGTCAAACAATGGAAGTTGTCAGTGAATTTAAACATGTAGGATACGTGTTCACTTACAACTTAAATATTCGAGCACATATTAAGGAAAAAACAAATGTGGCTAAAATAGCTATAAACACAATGTGGTCAGAGGTTTTCACCAACAAACATGTAGATCCAGTGTCTTCATTTAAGGTTTACAACGCTACAATCAACAGTTATTTTTGTTATGGAAACGAAGTCTACGGGTTCCAACAGATTGATGAAATGGGAGCTATACAAAGCTACTTTTTTAAGCGCATTTTTAAGTTGCCTTTTAACACCCGTAGTTACGCCATTCATGTGGAGTCTGGCTTACCTCCAATATTTCTTAGAAATTTTAAGTCGAACGCTGATAATATCATCACAGTTATGAAATGGTCAGATCAGAACCTACAAAAAAGAATTTTATTGGTATCATTTCAATGTGGATACAGCCCAATCAAGAATTGTTATGATCTTGCCGTAACTCCTAACTCTGTTATGTCATTGTCAGTGGAAAATCTTGAAGATCTGAAAAATACTTTCTATGATTGCATCTCTCAAGTAGATGACAAAATATATTGACGTTGCTTTGAAAGGGCAAGAGTATTAGGATCTCGATCTATTTATAGACAACTTAATCTAAGACTCAGTGAGAATAATTACTTTAGAGACGAGTTTTCAGCTTTTGAAAGGGGTTTAATTTTTAAAATTTGGACAGCAATGTTGGAACTCAATTATAGGATATATATATATCAGAACAGAACTGATATAAACCCTATTGGCTCACTGTGAAACCTTCATCAGAACGAAGACGTTTTACATTTTTTAGCGGTGTCCGATTTTGCAAGAGATCCGAAGGCTTTATATAAGATCCAGTTTTCTAACTTCTGAAGAATGTATTTAGGGTTCTAAATGCAGACTTATACGCTATGTGTTACATGCAAGAAGTTACCGAAATACGTATTTGAATTTGTTTTGAGTCCCGATCGATAATGAAAATTTTGTTATAGCTTAACTAAAAGCCCCGAACTTTTTCATGTGCCTCACACCTAATAATGCAGTTCTTTTGTAACTTCCCTACAGAAACGTAGGTTATCTTTTTTTGTTTTAGCTAAACTAAACGGCAAATTAAAATTCACATTGTTGAAATTGTATTACTCAAGTAATCTATTCATATTCATTTCATTTTCTTAAATTGTTTGTAAGCATAATCCTTTCTTTTTTATTTCTTATATCGAAAAAACTCTGTAAAATAAATAGATATTTTCTTTTGCTTTATATAAAAAAAGAATATATTAATCTCTCTTTTTAATGCTCAAATTTTTTTTAACTGGCAGGCGGCTCATAAAGCCATGTTATCTTTATAACAACTAATTGATGTAACATTTTAATATGAAAACAAAATTAAGAACATAATAATAATAAATAATCATAATAATATCTCGAAAACCTACGAAATGAATTTGACTTTCCATTTCTGAGGGTTGAAAATTAATTCCACTTAGAGTCGATTTTTCAATCACCAGTTAAACTATCAGAGGTATAAATAAAATAATTATAGCAACCAGGAAAAAATATTTGTTTTTTTTTTTCGAAGATTAAGTAGGCTCTGTCTGCAGTTTAACTGACTGTTGACAATTTTGTCCCTAAATTATGAACATATTAATGTTTGTACAATTCATCAAACATGATGGGAATATACAAAATAAATGTACATATATAAAAAAGCATTTGCTATCGAAATAATGATTCCCCCAACATAATAACCTCGAAGGTTCGTTACTTCTTTTTGGGGTAATTTCCCGCAATCATAACAATTATCCCATAAACATAGTAATTCACTTTTTCAAAAACAATACTCGTAAAAGTTATCTTACCAAATTTTAGGTTGAATTATGAAAAGCTTTTCGTACCAGGTTAGTCGTTGGCTGATGGTTGACAGTCGATAAAAATCCATAAATTATGTACTGAATAATTGTGATTGAGTCCCTCATTAATGTTAATAAATTCCTAATAAATTATAGAAAGGTCATACGACACGCATAATAATTATTTCACATAATAAATTGCTTTCAAAATTAAGTTTTATAAACGTCATAAAGTCATTATGTTTTTGCCAGGAATGTTTTTGTAATCCATTATGTCAAAACAAGTGTTAATTTTTAACCAAAATTGAAGTATATTAAACAGTAATTAAAAAATTCAATGAATATTTGAAATATTTTAAATTATAAAAAAGTCTATATATTCATATTAATTTTATGTATAGGTTTTTATTGATTATATATAGATTGAGCTCTGGAGCTTCATTTTGTTTGTTTTGTCCAATTAAAAATAAATATGATAGGCATGTAATGCATTGAGTTTGTATAGAATCTCAATGACGTTAGATATGAATATCAAATGATCAACGGTTAGGTATGAAGGTAAATACTTAAAAATTAAACAAAATATTGGTTTGATATTTCGTTATTTGATCCAAGTTTGTTGTGCGAAGTGGGAAACTGATTTCAGTCTCGTTATGACCAACACGTACATTTTAGCAATAAATGTTTTTTTTTTGTTAAAATGTGTCGTTAAGTAGGTATCTGAAATGTTTCATAAACTAAGAGCTTGACGTTATTTTAGAAAATCAAAGTTTTGTATACTTATACATTATTTATTATTATTACTAATAATCAGTTGGTCTCTTTTACACGCAAATAATTCATTCTCAACTACTTTCCATTAAACAAAAAATAACGAATCCTTCAAGACGATATTATTTCAGCTTGTCATGTCTTAAAAAAATAATTGGTTCCTTCATTAGCTTTAGAGGTTTTTAAAATAAAGACCAGTTATAGCGTTTTCATGGGTTAACTTTTTCCTTAAAACTGTCTTAAAATATGCCGTGAAAATAAAGGAAATGGAGAAACTGCAGTATTTTTATTTCATTATTTGATGTATACCTAACTTATTCATATCTGGCGGATGCTGTAATTGGAAAAATATTTGTGCGTGTTTTGTTTGTAGTCAAGCACTTGTCTTAAAATTTTTTCATGCTAATAAACATGACAATATTTTTTTTGTTTTAAATAGCACACACAAATTCGTATTTCGCCCGGGTGACCTAACTTAGAGCCATTCACTTTACGAGTAAGGGTCTTTTAAATACGCAATTTTTGCTTCGTTCAGTTCAACCTATAATCAATTTCATAAGAATGATAATTTTTATTGTTGTTATCTGTTAAACAGAATCATATTAAGGTAGAACAGAAGTGGCAAAGTTTTGTCATAATGGCTCATCGCCCATTTTGATAAAATAAAACAAAAAACTTTTTGATCAACATAAACACTTCATTGATACTTAGTGCAAAGCAACTCAACCAATTTGTTTACATTTTAAAAGGGAACGACTCCCATGATGCCATAACCATGAGCTTTCACTATGTTAAACATAAGTGGTTGACGTTTATGTTCACTGGTGGTACTTTGTAGTTTTTTTTTATTATGAACAAATTGTTAGGAAAATTGGACTTATTCAATAAAAATTAACTTTGATATGTTGAATTTTGTGTGAGAATGTTATCAAAGATAGAGCTTATTGAAAGAAAATTGAACAATTGATTTTAATAATAATTTCATTTAAAAAAATTGCGTTTATTTCATTTTTGAACTGTTAAAACTAAAATTGACGAAAATTAATAGAATGTTTTTATTAGAATCGCAATTACCTACCTATTTTTACTTGTGATATAGGTACTGTATGGCAGGTTTTGGATTCGAAATAAAATCAAACTCGCGATAATATTATTCCCTAGCATTAAGATGATAGAGAACGCGAAAAAAGTGGGTCCCGCAATACTGTCCGTCTGTCTATCTGCCTGTACCTTGACCTCTTTATTTTTAGATATAACTTTTTAGCTATTAAAAATAACAAATTCATAGTTATTTGTAGTAGCCCGGCTTTGAACAATTCTAAGTTTCTGTCTAGTTTGGACAAGGCCCTAGTAAGTTTTTCAGTAGGAAAAATCTAGACGAGGAAAACTTGTCAGATACTTAATCCGCTTTTGCTTGATTTCAGTACCAAACATTTAGACAAGGGAAACTTTTCTAATACTCGTGAGACCCTCCCTATAGTCAAAACTTGTTTGGCATGTTTCGGTACCTCTGCAGGAATGTCTCTTGTACACCAAAAACAAAAAAATATAAGCAACATGGAATTTCAGTATCATACGACACTTTTAACAAAGTCAGAACAGAACAGAACAGATTTGTGAGAATCGTAATACAAGTTAGAACCGAAAACCTGTTTTATGTTGTTCTAACTAAAAACAAGCACACAAAATCCTGTTCTATTCTATATGCTTTTGTGGTGGAACGAGACATTAGAGTATAAAACTTATTCACTTTCGACATTGAATTTTTGTAAAACGTGGGTATTGAGTAGGACATTGGACTGACAAGCAGAATATCGCGGGATTAAGTCCTTCATAAGGCAACTTTTTTTTTGGCTGACGAGGCAAAAGGGTTCCTAATCGCCAACGCCTTTGTTCTAGCCTTTTCTAACACTTGCTAACTGCTTGCCAGAATCAATCTAAAACTCTCTAGTGCCTTATCAAAAACTAGATTGTTTTTCTGCGCGGGTTCGTTTTAACATTATTTTATATGTACATATAAAGTTTTAGGGTATTTCATATCAAAATATACTAATAATAATAAGTTGCTAATTTTGTACGCAAAAAAAATTATTGCGCTGTTGGAATTCGAGATACCAGGGGTACCTATTAACTTGACATCAACTTAGCAGTTCAACTTTTTCAAAAATGTAAATAAACGACCTGAGAGTGAATAAATACTTAAATATAAATATTACGACATCAAGTAAGCAGGTAACCTTGAATTTCACAAACGAGTATTTTTGATTAAACGAATAATTTTAATTTGCACGCGAAAAGAACTACAAACAAAATTGAGATTCTTACACTTGTTATGCCAAATTCACTGACACCGTCTTGAACAGGATGCTGGCGATACCAAAATTTCATATTGTTCTAATTTAATCGAAAATAGGTAACGATTCTGTCGAAATCTTATTTATAATAATTAATGCGATTGTTAGAAAACTACCCTTCAGATTCTTGTCAAAAAATTAAATAATCTGAGATAGGGCTTTGACGTTTTTAAAGAAAATTGCCTTATTTTTGGGTTATTCCCGCGTGCAGCTCAATAAATAATTCGACCAAGTCGTTTTCCAAATATTGAGTTTTGAAAAAAGAAAATATAGAAATTTTTAAAAAGAACTCAAAATGTTTGTTTGAAGATGTTTGTCCACAATACTACCTACACCTATCGACAAAATTCTTGTTTTATCTTCATAATAATAATAAAATAATGAAAATGCTATATAAATTTGTTATCGATATGGAGTGTAAAAACAATAATGCTAGCCGTGTTTTTTGAGAGAGTGTATAGCAACTCAGCCTTGTAAATGTAAAACAGAAATATTCTTTAAAATAATTTTGTTTGTTAATGTAAATTTTCTGAGTTGCTATACAGTCTCTCAAAACAACACGGCTGGTGTTAAACGTTGAAGACTCTTTTACCAAATAAGAGTGAATATTTTTGAATAGAAAAAAATCTTGATATTTGTAAAATTTAAAAAATATTTGTAAGCCACTTCATCTAAAAGAGCAATTATAAGTAGGCATGTGGCCTTGTAATGCGCTTTATTCGTACCTAACAATTCGCAAACTTGTAGTTTTGATGAACCAAATTTTGCATATGTAACAATAGCATCCTCTTCTTAAACACGAAAGAAGAATTTAATTGAACCGAACAATCATCATCATATACAATATTATTTCTGTTGTCAAACTCCTTTTTCCTCATTTATAAAATAGTCAAATCCACTTAAATAGGTATCACTGAATAGGAATTTACACATACTCATGACATTGCACAAAAACTTTATATTATACCACACTATTTTCTATAAATTTCGGAAATTTCAAATAATTCATTAAATGAAAAATTTGACATAAAGAATACCTCACTTTTAACCCATTGAATGAGTGAAAGAGAAAAATATGTTTACTTCTGTAATTTAAAATTCTCTTTTTTTTCGCTGCACCTTGAGTGAATAGAGGAGAAACATTCTTTAGTTACACCATGGATGAATGAAAGAAACATATTTATTTCTTTTGTAATGCATAATCCTCTTTTTTCGCTTGCACATTGAGTGAGTGGTGGAGAAATATATTTGTTACCTACTTCTGTTATTTATAATCTTTTTTCTCATTATAAAAAGCCGAATGCATTTATTAGGTATCACTAGATTGCATGAATTAAAGAAACATATTTATTAATTCTTTAATTTAAAAAGGCTTTTTTGAAAATAGCGTGAGTTACACAAACACAAATGCATTCACACAGGGTCGGAATGCAGTGAAATAGCTAAATGCTGGGGCCCCCAAAAGAATTTGTAGCTGTGTTTTTGAGAGATGTATTTTTGAGATTTAAGTTTAATAGTTAAAAAGCTTATTAAACTAAATAAAAAAGTGAAAACAGCATATACATAAAGAAAATGATAAACAAAGAATTCAAAAAGATTTCATTCCTACATCAAATATTTACTTCGTTTACATGGAGAATTGAATCAGACTTGAAATCGGATTCAATTCCATATAGACCTGGATCGGATTCAAACAGGATTTCTCGATCCGATTCCACTTTGTGAGCTGAATCGAATCGAAAAATACAAGTAGACCTGAAGTGAAAAATTAAAGAATCGAGTTTTAAGTGTGTGTGTATTTCAATTTGCTTTGTTTTATTTTGTTGTTTTTTTTTTTTCTCTCGTAGTCACCATATTCATAAACTTATTTCCGCACGCACACAGTAAAGTAAAAGTGTCACTTCAAGTGTACCTCGATTCCATTTGAATTCGATTCAGTGAGGTCGTATACCAAGATCGAAACATCAATCCGATTCGATTCGATCGTCGAATCCTGTCATGTGAACGATGTAATTGTTTTAAAAAGATGTTTTGTAAAACTAATTATGTTCATATCAATAATAAAAAGAATTTATTTCTTTTGTTCAAACATTCTATTTGAAAATTTAAAGCCTTATTGAATGTGCGAAATTTTCGCACGGGTCAATTGAATTGTTGCAAATGTAAAGCATTTAGTGCATGTTTAAGTTACTTCCTTGATGCTTTGCCAAAAATCATTTTCCTTATGAATAAGCTTAAAAAAATGTGGAAGACAATTATTATTGCATTAGAACTATATTTGTCATGTTTCTTAAATCCTTTGTTCGCTGGAATTTGATGATAAAGGGTTCCATTAGCCTCGATTAAAAGTTCGCCTTGGTATTTAATTTTAATGTGGGTATCCAGTCAATCATAAATTTCAATATTCCCAGTGGTTTCAAGGATCAAATAAAAATTATTTTCACGATGAATGTTTCATATGTATAGCTCCATAAGCAATTTGTTCGATCATCTCTTTTTTTACTACGAGTTTGTATCCATCAAACAGAGATTTATATCGTTTGTTTTCTTATACGAGTACGGAAAAAAAACTAATTTCTCAACAAAAATAAATGGATATCTTTGATTTTTCTTGTATTCGAAAGTAATTCTCAAAATCAATGGTTCCATAGCCCTTTTTCCGTTCAAATAAATGGAAAATTCATGACGGACATTATTCCTTCTTTTTTTCTTTTCTCATGAAATCACTTTTGAAAAAAAGGTCGATTCATCCTTTTTATTTTATTTGTTGTTTGCTCTCTCACTCGATCCCTCTCTCTCTAAGTAGTAGTAATATTTTAAAATGTATCCCTCATCGATATTGAAGTTTTGTTTTGTTTTAAATTAATGTTTTGTGTAAATCATTCAAGGCCCCCTCATTCATCATCATTGTATTTAAAGGTATATGTACAAATGTATGTATGTACGTACAAAAAGAAAAACAAATCATTTTGTCTATCGGTACCAAAAGCATGCCGGTTTTTGAAAACTCTTCTTTGTTTAGGCAATTAATTAAAAAATTGTTTATATTTTTGAAAAATAAACATTTTTCCCAAGGAAGTGTAGGAACAAATAATACACACAACAACAAGTGAAAATGTTATATTTTGTATTTTAAGTTTAAGTGTACATAAGATTCTGTATACTTACATACGTACATATATCTTTTACGGTGATATTTTCATCATCTGCACCTTTGCTCAAAATAATTTATTTCTCGTTCTGCTGAGTCAAATCGTAAAATTTGATTATGAAAATATAAAGTGAGAAAAATTATTGAATTTTTTTTTTGTTATTTGAAAATATAATAAAATTGCAAAGTAAACAAAGCAAATTGGTGTTTTTATTTAAATGCTGCAAAATATGAAATAAAAGTTGAAAATTTATGAAAAACCATAATTATTATGGCCAGCAAATTTAACTAGGTAATTGTGCTAAGCTTATTTATTAGACTCTAGCGAGTACCTTTGCTATGTCTTTATGGATATGTGTAACTTTTATTTTACAGCAATAGAAGAAAATTAATATATAAAAGGAAATATGATTTCATTTTATACCGGGTGTTTTTAAAATTTCAGCAGGGTTATTTAGGATTTTAAAAAAAATAATACAAAAAATCTGTTTCTTAACGGAAAAGTATTGATTGTTGATATTGTTGTGCTTTTTATGTTTTTCGATTCGAGAAGCACGATTCTCGAAAGGGGTCTTACCTTTTACCGGTGTTATGTTTTTGATGTGCTTTTGTCTTTCAAAAAAAAAACAATGTTTATTTAACTTAATTTATTTTAACTATTTTTTTATTACTTAACTATAGATTTACATCGAGTTATTTTGTTATTGCTTTTAATTTAGTTGAAATAAGAAATCTAGTAAAGGAATTGTAACAAGAATCAGTGAAGAGAAAAAAGAGATCTTTTAGCGACAACCGTCCGAAACAGAGTGTCACATCGATGGCTCGTCACCCGACACGACGAAACAGAAAGTATGCAACATGAGCACAAGTGTGCTTGTTTGTAGTTGCTATAGGGTTCAATGCACGTTTGCACGAGTGCATTGATTGTTGAATATAGGAAAATGGAAAATGATGAACTGGGAATTTTGGGTTTGGTTTCAGTGTAGCAGGCAAAGAAATTGGAGAAGTTTAATGGATTGGGAAAGTGAATGGGTTTGGTTTAAGTGGAGCGATCGTTGATCGCGTGGTTGACAACATTGGAGTTGAATGGAATTTTTGTAGGTAATTAAAAGGAAATGATGAATATGGGAATTATAAGTGGGTCGGATATTGGTCAATCAAATCAAAAGGAAATGATGACTGTGGGAATTTGAAGTGGATTGAATTAGAATGGAATAAGGGAAGATGATAAGGGAATGTTGTGAAGTACGCACTTTACAACAATATCGATAATTATAATATATTTCGCTAACAATTAAATTAACTTGATATAATATGAACGTTTGAAAGTCAACATTTATGGTACAAAAATTCCCCATAAGTTCAGGATCTCATATTTTTACTTGATCTATACAACAAATCTATTTTGTGTCAAAAAAATGTCGAGGTTTTAATCAAAATTACCAATACGACATGACAATGAAGATGTCCAAAAAAGTGATTTTTCTTTTCAACTTGAGAAATAGTTTTTATTCACTCGAACGCTGGAAAATTTCTCTTCACCGTTTCAATTTGCTAGACCCTACATCGAGAACGACGATCTGGATGAACCATTTTCCTGCTTAGAGGTACAAATAGTGTTAAATGAGCTCCAAAACAATAAGTCTCCGAGATCGAACGGAGTACCCCAAGAATTCTATAAATTCAGCACTTTCCTTTCATAGAAAGCTTTAAACCAAGCTTATGATAGCTCCTGTTTACCAGACTGTTTCAGAGAGGCTTTTACGTGTCCCAGAAAGGTGACAACAGAGTTCTGGCTAACTACAGAGGCATATCGTTGCTGAATTCTTCAATAAAAATTAATTTCAAAACGACTTTACAAATGGGTTCAGAATAACAACTTGTTGAGTGAGTAACAAGCTGGCTTTCGGGAAAATTATTCGACAATTGATCAAATCTATTCGTTCACCAACATAGCTGAAATATTTGTAGGAAACAAAAAGAACCTCTACGCTTTTTTTTTATTGATTTTAAGGCGGCATTCGACACCATAGACAGGAAAGCACTTATTTTGAAGCTGAACAACAAAATAATCTCGACAAAGCTTGGAAACGTTTTAGAACAACTGTACGATTCAACAACCTCTTCAATTGCATATGGAAACAAACTTTCCGAACAATTTCGAATTGAAATAGGACAGAGACAAGGCTGCAGCTTGAGTCCTCTGTTCTTCGCCCTGTTTATAGATGAAATTGAAGATGTGTTGCAAGAAGGAGCCCGCATTTCAGCTGATCTTCTAATCAAAGTCTTAATGTTCGCTGATGACATCTTTGTCTTGGCTGAGTCGCCTTGAAGTCTGCAATTGATGATCAATAGAGAATAGGCTCCAGGTAAATCTCGCCAAGTCAAAAATAATGATATTTCGGAATGAAACCTGGAAATTTGGAGACCGAAAAATATTGAGGTAGTTAAGGAATATAATTATCTCGGAGTAAGGATCTCCAGAAACCTAAGGCCGAAAAACCATATGGTAGACAAACTACCGAAGTCCAAAAGTGCCCTAAACGCAACTTGGAAGAGCGTCATGCAGTGCAAGGATGTTGAATACGAAGCCAAATATCGCATTTTCGAATCAACAGCGAAAGCAATCATGTGTTATGCAGCTCAAGTTTGGGGACACAAGCAGTTCGAAGAAGTGGAGCAGCTCTTGAGATACTTCTTAAAACGAACCTTGAGGCTACCAAATAGTACGGCTAATCACATTCTTATGCTAGAGACGGGTCATTCTCCTTTGTTCACATCAACACTCAAGATGCAGTTTGATTACATACTCATAAAGATCGAAATGGAGGATAGTCGTTTACTAAAAAAATAACCATGCTGGTGATACGAAAGAGAATATCATGCTTCGAGTCTTGGAGAAATTTAGACGAGTACTGTGGACTCCAAGTTTCACTTCAAGTTGGTAGGATGGACACGTGTAAAAGCGAACCTTATCGTTTAATTAGTTTGGTAGACGAAAGGAAAAGAGAAGATTATGATGAGAAAGCCAGAAGCTCGACTTATAGGTGTATATATACGCAACTTAACTACAACTTGGCAGCTAACAATTACTTCAGAGTGGAGTATCCAACCAACCTCATGACACTCATTTTAAAAGCACGAGGAGAGTTACTCCCCCTGAACTACATGCCGCATAGAAGTGATTTACGAGAAACGTGTGAGCTATGTAATCTTGGAGAGAAAGAGGACGTTTTTTACTTTTTGGGCAGATGTCCGATTCTGGTAGAAACGAGAAGAAGTACCTTTGGAAAGAATTACCTAAGCAATGCTGAAACAGTTGATATTCTTAGGCTCGTTTCACACACATTCGGTTTCATTCGGTTCGGTCTCTATTCGGTTTGTATTCGGCTGTGTGAAACGATAAAACGGTGCTCTACGGTTTCTATTAGGTTTTGATTTTTGCCGTTTTATCGTTTCACACATATCAGGCACAGCCGAATACAAACCGAATAGAGACCGAACCGAATGAAACCGAATATGTGTGAAACAAGCCTTAACGGAGTAACTGACTGGGATGTTTTGTACCAATATACTAGAATAGCTCTTAGCTACAGAAAACGAATTTTTGATGAACTTTTTTAAATACAAAAAAAAACTGAACACTTATGTATTATCCAATTGGGTTTTTTGTGTGATGACACACTCGCAGTTATGCTGCATAGATTTCGCTACGTCATTTATGTATTATGTTATATCAATTTATTATAATATTCGCCAACTGGCAGACGGCGTATATGCCATGTCATATAATGAATGGACCCCAAAATATTGTAAATTGTATTATGAAATAAAAATCATTTGAAAATTGAATTCACTCGAAGTTGACGTTTTTAACTTCCGATTCTCGACTCTAAAGTTGTTAAGCTTTCGATTTTCTCAACTTCCAGAAATAGTAGAAGTTAACGGAGCAAACTTGGGATTTTGTTTGATTTTTTGTTTATTCAATTGCCTGTTTAGTTTTGACATCAGGTGTCGAAAATCATTTAATTATAAAACATACATACAGAATTCTAATAATGAAAAACTGTTTATTTTTAAGGTTTTATTGAACAAAAAAGGGAACCAAAAATTTTATGCCGAATGTGAACGGATAGACGAGAAGCACTTATTCATGAAAAGTGATAATCTTGGAGGATTTGTCAATTCCTCACAACAGGTGCAAGAGCCGGACGAGGCTGGGAAGTGAACCCAGACCTCCAGCGCATTAGCCATTGCGCTACGGGCTACTACTGTCAAAAGGAATGGAAGCGACCTATCGACACGCGCATACCCTGAATGGTTGCGAGTTGTAATTCACTAGGCTCTGTTTATTCACGAGCCGTTGCGCCACCCAATTTATTTATTTTATTTATGTATAATATTGAACAAAAAAATGTCTTGTTAAAATAAAACTAATTTCTGTTTGTCTATTATTTTTAATGATATTAATGTGACCAGATCCAAATCCAAAAGTGGTCAAGCGAAAGCAATGAAACTCTTTATTGTGGACAAGCTCTCGATGCACCTCAGCCCGTTCACAATCAATTGCAGCCCCTTTCAGATCTACTTGTTCACGTCTCTTAAATCTCAATCACAGTTTTATGTTTGCCCACAGAATGTTGCTGCTTTTCTTCAGACAATTTGAGATATTTATTTGGAAATTCTTCTGTTTCTTCGACGATTGTGCAAAAGAGCGTATAAAGGCTTTTGCAAACAGCTGCTGTAACTTCGTTCGAAAACATTGACTCTATGTTGCGTTGTTTTGTCGTTTTTAAGTGGAAAACTTAATTTTCAAAAGGCATACATTCCTTTTCGGTATTGGTAGTTCGTCTTTTTATTTTCTTTAACCCTTTAAAAATGTAACCGTATTTGAAATGAGTTGAAAGTAATGGTGTGTCATATATCACAAAAAACATGAATAAAACATCTCTTAATAATTTTGATTAAACTTCGGACTTGTTATTCCAACAACAGATTTTATAATTCTGCATCAAAGGTTTTTGACAAAAAATGTCATTAACGTAAACAAAGTTTTAAAGTTTTTAAATCAAATTACTTTTTTGGAATATTCCTAAATATCTTGTCAATTACTTGGTTGATTTTGTCATAGTTCATTCAGTGCCGTTAAGCTTGCTTAAAAATATTGCATATGAAATTTGTATAAATAATGTTGTCTGTGAGCAAATAAAATCAATGAAAAATTATTTTTTTTTTAAATTGTTGATATTTTGTCCACATTTTTATGTATTTTTTGTAGTAAATAAGAAATTTTGAAAATTTTTGTTTTTAATATTTACTCGTCAGTAATATACAAATAATTATGGAATTATTAATAAACACCGTCAGTGTCCGACTTTATACTTGTTGTTAACTAAAAGAGCAAGTTCATGCGCAGATATTAAACTTTTTAGTCAACTAAGTACAGCGTACCCTATCGGCTTTCACGACAAAACAAAACTTAACGTGCATTCAGGCAACAATTTAATAAAATTTTGTCAAAAAAATCAATAAATTAAGTACGTATACGCCGTAGTGTACCACAGTGCACCCATGTTTTTAGTGAGAGTTAAAATACTAAAGCATTATAAAAATGTACTTACGTAAGATGAAAAAACATTGAGTAGGTGATAGCTCGAGAGAAAATGTTATTTCTAAAACAAGATCATTTGTACAGTGAACCTTTAAATTAAACTTTTAGCAGCTCACCTATTGGAAACAGCATTAACCAAGTTATTTTCCAATAAAATTTGAGCTTAAAGAGGCTGTATCAAAAACTTTTAACTGAGTTCAACTCGATCTTCGGACTTATTTTAGAATCAATCAATTTCAATATAAACAATAATCCATACAATTTTTAAAATGATACTTTTGGGTCGTCAGTGAAATTTTGTGTATGTATATGGAAGGCGTCATGATCCCTTATTTGCAAGCAAGCAATATCTACCTACCTTATATTTTCTTATTTTGCAGTTTATCTTGTTATACGTCACATTGCAATCTATGCGGTTAAAAATTCTTTCTTAAAATTCTTTCCACGCAAACACCTTGTGGTAAAAATAAACTTCCTTTCCATCAATATGCGGATTCACTTAGTTTCACTTCTCACGTTCATCCGTCGCGTCGCCATATATATTCACAGACAAAACGTAAACAAACTTGGTATGACGGCAAGCAAGAAGTGCAATCGATTGAAATAATGCACCAGAAGGATAGACAAAACACGTGGTGATATGGTGGTGATGATGGAGGAAGAAGCTTCTCTAATATTAGATTGATAAAGACGGGTACAAGTGGGAATGTAAAGTGGTGTGTGCGGTTGTACTTTATGCTTCTTATTGCATCATGGGACACGGGTGATAAGTTTAAGCTAAAAGCTAATGGAATGAAAAGTAAACACTGACTAGTGTTCAAAGTCCAAAGTGTGGATGCGTCCTTGTGGTCTTAAAGCCTTGACACACTACCCTCTTTCCAAACTGAAGAAATTATTTTCAACTTATTGGTTGGTATATCGTGTTTTTTTTTTTCTTTACATATACAAGGTGGGGATTATTGATTTTTTGTTATCTGAGTCGTCTTTCAATTATTTCATTAAACCGAGACTAACGATTGACATCATCTGGATACTGGGGAGGCTTTTGTGCTTATAAATGGAATCCAAAAATCTCCTTCGATACCTTGAGCATGTAATATCATACATTTAGATATCAATTTGCACAATAGCATAAACATGTTAAATGTATCGAGGGAAAAAGTAATTTTTGTTTCGTAAATCTCATTCATAAATCAAACGTCAAAAGCATTGACCTATTGGTTTTCTGTTCTTCCACTTTTTCTGCTCCTCGTACAATATGGTCCTTTTTTCCTTGGCCAAAGTATGTATAAGCTGCTTTCAAGATGAAGGTATGATCTGTTTTGTATAATAAATAATGATGGAGAAAGAATTTAATTGGCATTCAGACCAAATGGGTATTATGTAAGGTAAGTACCTTCTTATTTTTAATCATTTAACATATAGTCGGTCAAAAACTTTTCCGTAAATCTTTTTATTCTACTTTTCTTCTTGTGATATTTTAATGCACAGCTTTTTATTTATTTAAATTGTGCATACAATTTGATGTAAAGCTGGCATTTTGCATATATAAAAGCCCGTGATATCAAGGAAGGTATTTTTATTTTTGAAGGAAAAAATAAAAATCAGTTTGTATAGTGCAAATATAATGCACTTTACAACAACTCCCAAAATTATTACACTTACTTACTTTACTTTAGATGGCGCTCATAGTCCAAGATTTACTACGACCTCAACCAACAAGCCCTTCCAGCCAGCTCTGCTCCTAGCTAGCCGCTTCCAGTTGCGCACACCAAGTTGGTTTAGGTCGTTCACCACTTGTGCGCACCACCGTTATGGGTTCTTGCTCTTCTGCGTACACCATAGGGGTTTGGACTTGAAGACTCATCGGGCAGGTGCGTTGCTGTCCATACGCTCCACGTTCCCCAGCCATCTCAGCCGCTGTATTTTCAGGTTTTTGACCAGGTCAACGTCTTTGTATAGCCCGTATAGCTCGTCGTTGAATCTTCTCCTCCACACTCCTTCGATACACAACGGACCGAAAATCACACGAAGAATCTTCCTATCGAAGCGCCCTAGCAGACTTTCATCCGATTGTTTAAATGACCATGCTTCCGCCCCTAATGCAGAAGTGGGATGATTAGGGTCTTGTTTAAAGTCTCCTTAGTTCTCTGAAAGAGGGCCTTACTATACTTAAATGCCTTCTTAGCCCAAAAAAACAGCGGTTTGCAAGAGTAATTCTTCGTTTGATCTCTGCACTGATAACATTTTGCGAGGTAATAGTGGAGCCCAGGTAGACAAAGTTCTTGAAAATTTCGAAGTTATATCTGTCCATCGTGATATCTTGCCCGAGTCGACGATGTAGATTTCTTTCTCGATGACAGCGTATACTTCGTCTTGTGCTCATTACCCGCCAATCCCACTTTAGTCGCCTCCGATTGAACGCTCGCAAATGCGTCTGCCACAGCTCGCTTCGTTCTGCCGACAATGTCTATGTCGTTTGCATACGCAAGCTATTGAACGGAACGCTGGTGTTGACTTGTGTGTTGCGTACATTTGCTTCAAGAACGATGTTAAATAGGATTATAAGGTACACGAGTTCCAAAATCATAATCTCCAAACCAAAATCTCCAAGTTACAATTCCCAAAACTTAAATCTCTAAATTTATGATCTACAAGAACTTAATCATGAAACCCAAAATCTTCAATTCTAAAATCTCCAAGCACCAGAATCCCCATGTTTTGGCACGCGCCAATATTTCTTTCCTAATTTCTTAGATATACACAAGACATGAGGAATAATAAAAATGTTCAAAATTAAAACGAACATTGTTTTCTTTTTTATTATAAACCTTAAACAAACAAAAATTAAAATAATTTAAAATTCAATTATAAAAGTTAAATGAAATAAGGTATTCAAAAAAAAATTAACAAAGTGAAATATTATATGCCAGAAATCGCAAATACTCCATTTTATTGCTCTGAAGTCGCTTATAAATAACGTTTTTTAATTTCTTACATCTCCTTACATTTGCTTTTTTAATGATGGGTTGTTCACTACTGCAAATTTGTTCTACTGTAGTGTTCACTACAATTATTTCCTTTGATAGATCTTGAATCAAAGCATATAAACCGGAAGTTTTTTCTTGCAACAATGCTCTTGAGACGGCGGCGACGGCACGATGCCAGGCTTCAACAGAATTCAGCACAGGACTAACATTTGGGTCCGTAATTTTTGTTTGTATAACCGCATAACCAGGAACACAGTCTTCTAAAATCACCATCATTAGATCTTTTGCTCAATTCCGAAAAGTAGTCTGCAACATCTTCTGGAGGAACAAATGCCAAGCTTTTGAGCATCTTGGTAGATAAGCTTAATGCTTCACTATTTAGTATTTAGTTTGAAGTCCCTATTTTTGTACCCTCCTCCAGATTATTTCCCTAAAATGAAACAGACATCCCTGGAAATGGACAGAAGGTAAATATGATTTTGCTGCCGAGTAAATTGTTTTTTTTTTTTTTTCACAATCTGAAACTATTTTTACTGGATTTAGATTTATATATCGTTAAAGAGCCAAATTAAATAACTCAGAAAAGAATTCAGAGTAAACCTTCTTAGTCTTTTTGATCATTAAGCAAAAAACCAGAGGCACTACTTGTCCATCCTTGAGACCATGAATGCTAAATAACTGACGCATTATAGATGGAACGACATAGAATGGCCCATCCATAAGCCAACACTGACACTCCCCTAAAACTTGAAATGAAAATTTTGTTCCCAGTATTGTTTTTTTTCCCCGTCACAGGACTTTTCACTTAAAACAAATAGTTCGCCTTCTAAATATCGTAACTCGTCCGGAATATTTATGTATGCCTAATCTACCGGTTCATTAATAATTGCATCTTGGTGACGAATTCACCTTAATTTTCTTTTTTGAGCACATTTAGATGGCAAGTATACGCGACATACTGGTTCACATTTAACAATGCTTTCCCAAACTATTTGCGATGACGGCAACGATGTTGAACTTATTGCCATTTGCTTTAACTCGTTGTTCGCTTTACAAAAATGTATTTTATGTGAAAAAGGGTCATGGTTATGTTACGTGATTTTCATCAGTTATTTTAGATATCACTAAAATTTTGCAAAACAATATTTTTATTTTTAGCACAACACCATCTGAATTCATTTTTTTTAATTTTTCGAATGAAAATGAAGTCAAAACAATTAAAAAATAATTTTTCCTTGCCCTAGTAGAATTTTAGTACACTTATTTCATTCATTGTTTACGATTTATCACTTACATTAGCCCGACAGCCGCGACGCATTACAAGAACTGAAAAGAAAAGCGGTTGAACAAGTTTGCAAAGTTAACGGTTCACTAATATATATTGTTATTTGATAAGAGATTGGTAAAATTTTGTTGGTAAGACCATAAGACAATCGGAACATGCTTAGTCCTTATTAGTACAGGAAAATTATCAACAAAACAATCGTTTTATGGAACGAAATAAAGGACAGCTGTATTTTTTATACCTGAAAGAGGGCTATTAGAAAAGCTTATGCCCAGTTTTTCAGGACGTTATCACCCTGGGGAAATGGAAAACGCGAATTGATCTATGTCTCCAAAACTATTGATTTGAAGTAAAAAGTTGTTATAATCAAATTTGTTGGAAATAAAATTATCTTTTATTTGTCATCATAACTTTTTTCTGCGTGGACAATATTTTTGAGGTTATGTCGTTTTATTTTTTTTTTTATTTATTTTTACTTCTTTTACTTTTTCACATTTTTCTTATTTCGTAAGAAACTAACGTAAATTGTTCTCATGTTGCAAATTGTAGACCACAAAGTTTAACAAATTTGCATATATTTTTGAAGATGATGCGGTATCCTAGTCAAAAGTTAGAGCTTTATGAATATTAGCAGAACAAAATTAGCAAAAATGTGTTAATGTGAAAAAAAAAACAAATAATAAGACGACATAACCTTGAAAATATCGCCCGCACCGAAAAATATGTATGAATGAACCAAACATAATTTAGGTACCTACAAGCTTGGCCTTACAATTTTTCTTCTAAGATCAATAGATATAGATAAATTCTCGTTTTCCAAAATGGCAAATTTCCTCAGGGAGATGGCGAGCGTCCCGAAAAACTATGGACATAAGCTTTTCTAATAGCTCTTTCAGCTATAAAGGATTCAGCCGTTCTTTATTTCATTCCACAACAAAAATCTATCTTTCCTGTGCTATACTATTTGACTAACAGTGAAACTTGTAAGTTAAAAATATTTGTAGATGTATAGTAATTGTTGTTACCCTGAGGTTACACGAGCCAGGACTGGCTTACAAGTTACAATACATTAAATTTTTTTTACTAACACATGCAAATATGAGCAACTTGCTCGTCAACTGGCTTGCCATTTTCGAAGCAAGTTGGGAAACCAGTAGAGAAGACAGTGGCCTCGTTCAGACTTGTATATAAAGATATATGGATAGCTTTTCGTTAGAAATGTAATACAAAATTAAATATTCTTTCTACCACAACTTTTAATGAGAGGAGGAACCAAGAATTTTTAACATTTCCAAAATAGGCAACTGTCAAATATGATTGAAGGTTGGCTAATATTATGATGAAATATACAAAATCTCTTAAAAATCCTTATTTTTTAAAAGTATATTTTTTGCTTAAGAAAAATGAGAGTTTTCGGGATTTTGGGTGACGACATTTGGAACATTCTGTTACCTATTTGTCAAGTCATAGACTGCCAAATTAAATTGAAAGATTGCTACTTAAAGATATCTGAATTTTTCGAGATTAAAGCCGGGAAAAGGCGATTTTAGCACCTTTGGGTGACATTTTGAAACGAAATATTCCTCGTACGACGTAATTTAGTTTCTTACCTATCTGTCAAATTCCATTAAAGGATGGCTTCGATGATGATTGATTAAAAAACCTCCAAAAAATCAAAAATTATTTAAAAAAAAATCGAAATTTTTGATTTTAGATGAAAATCAATCCATGTTAAGCATTATGCGTTGACCGTCGCAAGACGATGAATTCGATCATTTTTTGAAGAAAAAATCGAAGTCCGATGCCAAAGCAAATTTCAATAAAATTGTGTATTTAGAATCCTAGATAGGCTGTCCTAGTAAAAGCTGAACGTGACCGCAGATATTTGAAGGCAACTTGCTTACCAGTTGCCTGCCGCCTACGTCACAGCATATTCACGTATACGAACTTGACAGTCAATCTATGTAGCCAACTAGCTAGCCAGTACTGGCTCGTGTAGCCTCAGGGTTAGGTATGTAGATATCTATGTGCTGTACATATTCGGAAATCCCCACGGTTTTGCAACAGGTAGCAGTGCCAACGGCAGTTTTTTGAATTTTATTTCTGGGGATTTTGGATAAGAGGATTTAGAATATAAACATTTTGGGTTTAGAGATTTTAATTTTGGAAATTTTTCAAACCATGAACATTTAAGGATTTGGAGATTTTGCGTTTGGTTATTTTGTGGGTCTCCCCAGTTGTACAACACCTAAATCTGAGCATTTGAACAAATATTGCGGCCGTGAATGCAAAAGTGGGCTAACCAACTTTCTTTTGACAAAAGTAATTTTTTTCTTAAATACAAATTTATTCAGTTTCATTTACTCAAAAGTAGATGACATTAAAAAATAAATTTTACTTTTTTATAATTTGAGCGCAAAATTGGCGTAACCTGACCAATATGGATATCCCAAATCGGTAATATTAAATTTTCATTTTTATGCCAATTTTTGGAAACTTTCATGTCACGAACTTGGATGTTCTGTTGTAAAAGAGGTAAACGAAAGAAAGACGAAATTCAATAATATTGAAGAACTAATATAAAAAGAGAAATAGTTGAGCTGCTGTAATTGTTTATTAAAAAAAAGCAACAAAAGGCACGCAGGGCAAAGGAAAACGAGACGAAATTGGTTCAAAACACGTAAATGTCACGAAACCTTCTCAGCGAAGAACTTCGGTTTTGTATGAATCAATTCTAGATAAAGTATATTTTGTATAATTGAAGGAAGCTACAGGGCACATATATCCGTTGAAACTGCAGTTTGACAAAAATTTAATAGGAGAAATAATTTTATGCATTTTCAATAAGCAGACTTGGTACACAGTCCTTGGGCAAACGCTATTTCTATACACGGTGGCCTAAAATTACCGCCCAAATTGTCGCAGAAGAAAATCATGGGTTCCTAAGGTAATTTCAAGTCGAAAAACTTAAGAGGTAGGTAATTTGCTCGTTCTCGCTCCGTTTTCGACTTATAATGGTTTTTACGATTTTTATTGGTTTTCCCTTTAACTTTGCCAAACTACAACTGATTTTAATTTTTTTTTTTATTTAATCAAGAACAGTTAGAAATTTTTATCTGTCATACATTTTTTTTTCTGTGGGGATAACGGTTTTCCCACAATATATTATCAAACACATTTTTTTAGTTTTTTTTAATAATTTTAAATGTATTTTTAGGTAAAAACTGTTATGTATTTTTAAGAACACAAATTGGGCCTCTTAAGTTTTTCGACTTGAAATGACCTCAGGAACCCATGTTTTTTTTCTGCGGCGGTGATTTTGGGCCACCCTGTATTTGTAACAGGATTTCTAGCCTAGAAGTAAAAAAAAAAACTTTCAGTTTCTTTTTAGTTTGATTTAATGTGACAGGATATGATCTAGTATAGTATGCACAAAATGTTGAAGGTGTGAAAGAAGTGCCATGGAAAGTCCATTTATGTAGGTCCCTTGCAGTAGGTGTATGTACATTGTACAATTGTACATATGTAAAACTAAAACCTGTGTTTTGGTACTCTTAGCCTGGCACAAAAATCTGCCCGACCTTTACTTCTATAATTGATGCTGAGGCTCAAAGAAATCGGATGCCATTATCAAGAATTTTTAAATCTTTGAAACGGTATTTACATTGAAAGTATTTAAAAATTCGATTACAGTGCAAAGCGTTTCTTCTTCTTTTATATTGTTTTCGCTTTTTTCGATCAAGCTTAGTAGTTCTGGTAGGCGGTAGGCTATGCCCAAAGAATAAGCACCTCAATCGAGTTGAAAATATATCGCTCATATATTTTGTATCGTCCAAAAAATAAAAGAAGAACTTGGAAATATGGCCCAAAATTACTTTTGCTCCAAGCTCCAAATTATGAAATGAAAATGTCAACCAACTATATTGAATGTAAATTGTTTTTGTAAAATGAGGACAGAATCTCTTCGGTTTGTGGTGATTTTTCAAAACAAATAATTTCAACGGAATTTATAAAACACACCGCCCAGGTGTCAGTGTCAATTAAGTTTTCTTTAACAAGAGTAGGTACGTTGAGCGGCCAGCTTTATGGGTTCACTTTTAGGGTCCTCTGTAACGCTCGTGCGACTCCGAAGCTAAGCTTACGGTATGGTCAATCGCAAACCAGACACCTTTTTCAACAGATTCCTTACTTTTGTAGGATTTTTTCAGAAAAAGACGAATGCAGTAAAATCTAAATCGCTTTTGAATTTGTAGTACTCTTAAAAGTATAATAAACTCCAAAGTTCGGTTTGAATTCATTAAACTGCATGGCATTTTCTAAACCATGTAGTTTAAAAGCAAATATTCATAAGAATTTGGTTTGGGAGCTTTTGCCTAAATTCAAATTTTTCTATGGGTTAAACTCTAATTTAAATTTACCTTAAATTCGTTTATTTTGTTTCGTTTTTAGCTTATCTAGCTTCTAGAACATGTTTGGGCGATTCACTTTGCGACTTGTACATTTTCTTTAACTTTTTAAATGCTTAGTGAGACCCTCAATGCAAATGCTTCACATTATATAGTCAAGGATAAAATTGGGTCCCTTTATTTGAATTCAATGAATTGTTATTGGGTCAAACCATAGAATTTATCTAAGAATATTACTCAAACGACTCAGAAATAAAAGACAAAATGTATTCATCCAATCAATCGTATATAGTTGATATTAAATTTAAGAACTGACCTTTTTTTCTTATCAATACACAAAAGCCATAATAACAAAAACGAAAAAAAAAACAACATCATGTCACAAAGTTTAGGCTTGTTATAGAGTTTTAAATTAAACTTTTACAACACGCACAGATGAATATTTAGGCATATACAACACAAAATAATATTTAGATTTTGGATTTTCAATCGGTCAAATAGTTCCTCCCCACAAGGGGGATGACACGACATACATGGATCCCTCTTCGACAACACTATTCCGAATCCCCATATAAGAACCCAAAAATACACATAAATTCAAAAACCTTTATTGACAAAGGACAAACTCATGTAAAGTAGCCTTACATTTCTTTTTTTTTTTTTTTTCATTTATTTTTTGTACCTATCAATTTTGTCGATTCAGGGATCCCTTTGTATATAAGTCATATGCTTATGCATTTTGGGGTTTTCAATCTAATACAAATATACATCGTATATACATATCTAGCACCAACGTATACACAAAATAAGGTGTTCTCTTAAGGTAAAATAAATATTAAATTTAAAAATGTTTTTGTAACACATTATGTAGAGAGTGTTTAGTGTGTGGGGTTGATATAATATTATTTTTTTTTGTGTCTACGTTGGCTTTTATATAAAAATATGCAAAATAGCCTACATATATGTTATTTTGTTTCTTGTTTTTTCTTGAATAAAAGTAAACAAAAATCTTTTATTAAAAGAAATACGCTACCTTAAAGGGTTAACAAAAAATGTAAATTTAGAAAGAAAAACTGATGAACATTGCTTTAGAAAAAACACGGATTTATTGGAGTTATTGGCACAAAATTTTAAACGATTTAATAAATTGTTAAAGCCATTTAAGTAAGTTACTAAGTTAAAAATAAGATTTTGCTAATTTTAAACGATTTTAACATCTTACTATCTCTTAACAATTTACTAAATTTAAATCACAAAATGGTTACTTCAACTTTTAGCAATTTGCTAAATCCATACGACATCTGTCAAATGTCTTACCCATTTTAATTGGAAAAGTGCATTGCGCTTTTTGTATGATTCGTGAGCAAAATAGTAAATTCGTAAATAAAATAGTACTAAATGTTTGCGGAAGACGAAGATTTCGTTGTATTTGAAGATTTAGCAGTGCAGAAAACCCAAATCAGCTAATAATAAGGATGGCCACCGAGCAACGACAAACCGAGCCGAGATACTTCAGTGCGATGAACATCCTGGACGACAACATCATTACAGACGACAAGCAAGCAGTTTCGTTCTACACTGAAACCGGGTCAGCATATCACCGTGGCTAAACGCCAACCCAGCTCCCCATCAAAAACCACAACTTGACAACCGGGACGGAACCTCCCGAGGACAATTACGTCAACCGACTTTTAGATTTAATTTTTTGAAAAGTATTTTATATTTTATAATCCTTTAAATTTAAGACAAAGTATAAAATTTGGGCCCCTATGTGCCAATAAATGTATAATATCATCGTATCTAACTAGTTATAAGTCAAATTGTAAATATCGTTGTTCAATTAATATGCTAATGCTAAATGCGTTGTGCAGAAAAGTGCGAAGTTTTAAATCCCGAGCACATCCGATTGAAGAGCTGGACGATGGAGAATTTTACTCCAGAAATTAAATAATGTGATTCAGTTTTATTTTTAATTTCAAACTAAACTCACTTTTAGTTTTGACCATTTGCTTTTGTCCCGTAGGCTGTCGCTCTCAACTTTGAGAATGTTAACTATGTTCATGAGAGAATTTTCCATTCGGAAGATATGTACATCATTCACCAGTTTCAGCTTTCCATGATGCAGAATGCAGTAGTGTGGAAGGTCGAGCCGTTTGTAGTTGTTATTTTAACAACATAAGATTTCAAAGGTGTTTTCTCGTGATAACACTTGCAGTTAGGCTGCATAGCTTTCGCTCCGTCATATTTAACATTGAAGGTTTTGAATAATTCCAGCCAAATGTAATACTCGGTGGTAGCCAACACAAATGGTTGTTGTTCATTCAAAACCTTCAACATAAGATTTCTTTGATATAACTTTGCCGCATACTTTAAATGTCACCCCACACAATTGATCCGGCATTGTAGAGCTCTTGGGCGACTGCGAATTTTGTAATATATTTTTTCACTTTTAATAGATTAATTTTCTATAAACTAATTAAAAAAAATCTTCTTCAGAGAGTAAAACAAAATTAAAATCATAAACAAAACAAATGTGACTTCTGACTGACATTTCCCAATTAGCAATTTACTAGTTAGCAAATCGAAAAAAAAGGTTTAAAATTTTGAAATAGTTAGTAAATTACTAAATATTTGGAAAATTACTTACTAGGTAATTGCTAAGCCCTTAACAACAGGTTGTTTAAAATTTTGCGCCATTATGTTTAATCATCATAGCAATGAGGCTTTGGGGGAATTTTAAAAACGTACTTGAGACCCTGTTTTCATATACCTGCAGGATTGTTAAAGAAATGTCCCTAACGAACATGAAATACATTAAATAGGTTTTTTAAGGCCTTTACTTCAGTTTTTACTTAGAATATACATATGTATGCCGATACACATGTAGGCCCTATATGCGTAATTTCATATGAAATTGAAATCACTGCATGATTTTATGTTTCTTACAAACTTTGTTTAAAGGAAGGAAATTCAGAAACATTTTAAATTCGTCATTTTTATGCTTAAAGCCTTTAGCTCTAAAAAAATTTCTATTGGAAAAAAGATATGGGATGAGATGTCATTAAGGCTGAAAAGTAGCTATTCTTGCAAAAAATACTTTAATTAACAAAATCAATACCAAGTAATATACAAAATGAGGCTAAGAAAGTGTATTTTAAGGATCTTCTGTTTTTTACTGACTCCAATTTAAAGTTCTTACCTTAATCTTTAAGACCTATAAAAGCCCTTTTGTTATTTTCATCCATCTTATTATGGTTTAAAAACTGGTTTAAAAATGGCACTTTTTTAAATAATAAGAAAAGTAAATAAGTATAAATTATAATAAATGTGAGGGTATACAAGGTTCCGAAAAGTTAGAGGCTGTAGGTTTGGTAAAGAAAATACAGTATCGGAGGGGAGATCTATTCCCTCCGTTTAAGCCTAGTACTCAGTTCAAGTGAAAATGAAATTTCTATATAACAATGACACTTATTTCACAGCGATGAAATTCATAACGAGAGCTGAGTACCCAAATGTGAGAGCGAAATATGAACCGGTTCAAAATCAATTTCATTTCATATTTTCATTTCCTAACGTACAACCACTAGGAAAAAAAAATAGAAGTGTGGAAAAGTGTGACATTTGTCAATAAAATAAAATAAAAGTTGTTATAATTGGCTAAGGAATTATTTTGGATCTTATGATCGTTTATTTTTTGAAATAATTTCGTTTTATAGGAGCAGAAAAATCAGATGATACAAACAACAAATGACAAATATGAAAAATCAAGCCTACGCACTATAATTTTTAAGCCATATTGCAATGATAGAAAAAAGTAACAAAAAAGAATTTGTAGACAATTTAATTTGCTACAAGTTTGCCATATAATTTGTTAAGTGGAATAAAAACTTCCTGCGTTCCATGTGAAAGTAGAGTTAACACACAATAACACTCTTTCGAATACCGAAGTCAATCTTCGTCTCAGATTTCTTCCCAAAACACCATATAATGAAATCTAAATGCACCGTACTAGTTCCACCATCTGTTAAGCATGTGCTTTTGCTAACCATGAACACATATTTCTGAGAACTTTCCTATTGCCTTATTCTTTTATTTTAGTTTTACAAATTACTATTTCATGGGTCACATATACGTACACAATCCAAAACAACAAATAATTGAATATATGTGCATAAACTTCCAATTGGTGTATTGCATCGGTTAATTTATAATTCATTACACCAGTGCGTTTATTATTATATTTTATTCGTCAATTGGATTTTAGTTACAGTGTCTCAAAAAGTGGGATTGAGCTTAAGCAAGCTAACTTTAGAAAGTTAATTCGGATTGGGACGATAGGGATATCTGCGTTGGGGGCCCCAAAATGAAGCATTTAGCTAAAATAAGTTCATTTCGCTTAGTGCGTTGAACGATATGTTTGACAAAATAATACAAATTTTAAATGTGTAATCGGTCGAGGGTAGAACTATAATGTGTCGTATTTTATGATCCATGCGGATCATCACCTGAAAATAAAACAGTACAGATCAGAGCGAGAGCGAAAAAAGTGTTTTTTCAAGATAATTTGAAAAAAAAAAACCGTTTATCGTAAAGGTAGATTTGAATTTTTCTTTGACATAAACACAATATTTTCTCTAAAGGTACAAAGTGAGTAAAAGAATAACAGGGTTAGGAAAATTTAAACCAAAACAAAGTTTTTGTTTTATCTAAAACTAAACCACTCAAAAAGAATGCTTTTGAATTTGTCGACACTTTAACTTCAAAAAATACCTACATGACTACAAGGCAGATAAATCCGAGGAAAAATAAAATGAGGCCATTTGGGTTTCGATATCTTTCCACCGGGAGCTACCAATATTTCAAACAAGTGTAGCTAACCTTTTTTAAATACTTTTCATGAAGCAACAGTTGTTTGAAAATGAAATTTATTATATCTATCGCAGTTCACAGACAAGATGTTGAATATTTTTATATTCTTGTCTTTCACACACAAAAGATAGTAGATAGGGTGAATAAAGGCAAAGTATGAGATACTCGTCGTATAATAAAAAATCCTGTTTTTGTTCTTTTTGGGTATATACATAGACTTGAACAAAAGGACACTCCAATGAGTTCGGATTATTTTTTTATTGAAATATAAAACAGGGAACTGCTTTTTATGTTCTTTTAAAATTGAAATTTGAATATAAAAATTACTTTCACTGAACCGCGAAAATTATTATGTGAACAGTTTTTTTTTATAACAAAATGAGTGCTAAAGATTTATTTTAGTAGTGGGGTATACAAATTTGTCTCTGGAAACACTCTTTTTTATAGTGCTTGAATTTTTCGTATACTATATGTACACTGTACAGTGTACACATATTGTATTGTACTTGCATTTTGCAATCATGGATGATAGTTTGCGGTTTACCTGAGGGCTTAGATATTTAAAAGGGCATAGGTAAAAGTCCTACATGCTTATACTCTGAACATATTGTTTTGAAATTCTAATAGATATACCTAAATATTATTTTTATGAATATTAAGAGGGGCCGTGCGGTAAATTATTTGGTATTAAACAGACGGTGGTAAAATTAAGTAAAAACTAGGCAACTTCCGAACTACCACGTCATGATGATTTAATCAGTTTTCATAGTGTTATTTTTTTCTTTGTTGAATACTAAAATTCCAATATTTTAAATTAATTTGCAGTAAAACCAAATATTCTTATTGTTCTGAGCTAACTATGCCAACTTTATTACCAGCCTAAAAAAGTATTTTTACGAAATGCAATCAATCATTTAAAATAATAAATATCATGGTTAACTTTTTGTTTGTTTGTATAAATTGAAATATCAATCAGTCACGTTAGAAGTCTGGTCTAATTACCGTTGTTATAACGATGGATGTAAAATCGAAATAAAATGAATTCCTCGTTGAATCAGATTAGCAAAAACAAAAAACAACAGATATGACCAAGTGAAAAATGCTCATAATTATTCATGTCTGACAGAAAATGTATTAATCAATTGGGCTAAAGTCAAATTGAAGTTGTGTGGTAATTAAAATGTTGCTATGCTGTGAAAAAGCCAAGAACTCTGAAAAAATATTAGTGTTAGTGGTTATTAAAAACATTTGGTCAGATATAAAAGGTTATGTGCCAATTGAAAGACGCCAATTGATACACTTTTGGAAGTCGGGGTGACTAGTACCAACACAAATAATTGCAAACAAAATAGTAGGAGAGAATTTACTTATTACCCACCCTGTCTTGTAAAACTGTGTCTCTCAATGACAAGTGAAAACCTAGCATAAGGCTTTAATTTTATTTTAGCCATTGAAGATTGAATAACATATCTTAGCCCAGTCAAATTGGACAGTAAAATCGCAAAGCGCGATGAAGTTCTGCAGTTTTGATATGTTGTTGGGGCCTGATAGAGTAGTCTTTAGCTCAGTTTGCAACTTCGAAAAACCAGTGCTCGCTGCAGGAAAATTGCAACAAAGGAATAAAAGCTAAAATCATCCAATTTTTTCCGACATTTTCCTTTATCCACTATAATCTTGTTTGTTATAAAATTTTCTACAAGACCAAATTCATGCATGTTATATTTGTCTTGCTATCTAACTATGAATTTAAAAAAATCTGAAAAACTAAGTTATTTTGACGCACTCAAAAAGTTAAAGTATAGGTCCAAAAATTCGATCACAATCGGTCAAATAGTTTTGGCAAGAAACATGATGTTAACAAAGTGAAACAAGCAGTGTTTGCATCATTGCTGTGGTCAAAGGTACACGTACTTGGAACCCTTAACTATGATAAAATATAGTTATAATATTTAAATCATTTTTAAGCAACTTTGGTAGCGATATTAAATGTTTAAAAAATGTTCCCAAAAATGCTTCAAGAAATCATTTTTTATTTATACAGTGGAAAATGTTCGTAACTTTGAAATCGCTACCAAAGTTGCTTAAAAAAAGATAAATTGCGTTGTAAATGATGATGATTGGTGTTGCAACCATGAAAACGCTATATAATACCTGCCTAATGTAATACTTGGTGATAGCCAACTCAAGTGGTTGTTATTCTTTCAAAACCCTTCATTTATAATATGACGGAGCGAAAGCCTTGCAGCCTAACTGCAAGTGTTATCACGAGAAAACACCTTCAAATTTTTGTTTGCCATTTTACAACAATTCATTTTCATAAAAAAGGATTATAAAAAGACATAATTGACATAACTCATAGGTTATAGCATTTTATCAATCGTGTAAATCCACCATAAGTTTATTTGAATTATCATAATTTTTTTTTTGTTTAATGAAATTTCTCTTCAATTAATAAAGACAACCACACGAAATAATAAAATAATTTTGTCATTCATTGCAGGACAAAACTCAATTATGAATTTTAATTAATTAGTAGAGGTCTGATGGTGTATATAGTATATAGCATGTAGTGGTCGTGATGGTGCTGCTTCTGTAGGACGACAACGCAAAAAAAATTAAAATACAACCTCTATTGCGTGCAAGGATGAACGAGACACATTTAAGCCAGCGAGAAGTGTTATCGTATTCGTGGTTGCTGGTCCTGCCGGATATCCTACAGCGACTCAACTTGGTGGTATAGTGATAGGTATATAGAGGGAATTATAATTCAAAGCTTTAATGGCAAAATGTGAAGCCAAAAACACAGCCAGAGATTAAAAAGGTATGAGAGATAACTTAGCAAATATAACACAAAAACCTGCACATTGTTTCGTTCTATTCTATGCCCCTCCCTTCCCCCGTAATAATTTCTATCTGTGACGTCTAGCTCAGCCACATTCAGAGAGTAGGTAGTTAGAGACTGCTGGTGGCATTAATTTGCCCGATGAGTTAGGTCCAACTTACAGCGCCGGCCGGCACCCGCACAGGCATGGATTGTTGATAAGGCAAAGTAGGCAAAGCGTATGAGGCCCATGAAATATTAAAATTTTGTTAAGGTGTTTCATCAGTTTTACATTGAAGTAATACCCGGCGAACTTCGTATCGCCATATTTTTTTTAGTGAATATTTTAGAAATTCCTGAGACTTGTTATACTATTTATCAGTGTTCCCATATTGGTGGTTTTCCAACCAAAATGGTTGGAAATCAACACTTTGGTGGGAAGAATAGTGGGAAAATATATTTCTTATTCAAAAACTTACTCTCGCACAAATAACTTGTGCCAATTAGTGATAATGATAGTTGAAATCTATAACGTGTGTAGGGTGCCTTTTGTGCTGTCAATTGCTAGCGGTACTTTACGTTTGTATGTTTGCATTTATCCTTCTGGTTTATTGGCCGCGTTCAACGCATCAAATTTTTCAGTACTTTATTTTCAGATGGAGCTTCTGATTGGCCAGCTGTAATACAAAGTTAGCTGACATTCAGTTACGTTTAGTGAAGTTTAGTTACGTTTCATCTGAATTTTCAGCAATAAATTCCCAACTGAAAATTCAGCTGACAGCTTTTCTATACAAAAAGAAGGCTCTCAATACAAAAGTGACATTTCATATAATTTTGCGTTCAACGACAAAAATTAAGTACTTGAACGGACCCATTCTTTTGCTTTGCTCGCAATTTAGTAAGTAATAATGTGTATCCTTTTTCCATCATATTTCACCATTTTTATGAATATGTTCCTAGCTAAAAAGCCTTTTATTTTATTTTATTTTATTTTATTTTATTTTATTTAATTTTTTGTATTTTGTTTTTATTAATAAACAAACAGATCACTCATCTTCAAAAAAAAATATTTGTAAGTCTTTTTTTCTTATTCTTAAGCTTAAGACTTATTTATTTAAGTTAACAAAATGAGAAGTAAGTGTTCGTTTACTTTTCTTACTTAACATTAAATCATTTTTAGAAATATTATGGTTGTTTTTTCCCCTCCCAGTACAAATTTAGTGGGAAGTTCTTTTTAATTTAGTGGGTTTTTTAAAATTTCATCTGGCATCACTGCTATTTATGCCCACCTCGGCTTCACACGGGTTGTGTGCGATTGCGGACTAGAGAAACGTAACACTTCCGGTAAATTCAAATTAGTTGGATTATCGTTTTCGTTTTTCCTTCTGGTGAGAAAACTAATAGCTCCGATGGTTTGGCGACCCTAGAGCATGAAACGTTCAACAGCACCCATGCGAAAAACACGTCATTTCAAGGTTTATTCCACACCTTTCTAGCGATTGGCCTTGAGATTTATTAATAATTGTCATTGCGAATGCAAGATTGACTGGAAACTGGACACATTTAAAATCAAAATGAAAGTCAGTTGGTATTAGTGGTATTCTTAGAAAAAGCACATCCAACCTTTGAACTTTCCTATGATTATAGTAAGTAGCTTTCATCAAATGTTTCACAATTTTTTTAAGATCACCTAGTTTTGTTCAGATTACGTAATATAGTTATCACAGAGCCAACAATGAGCTGTAAATTGTTTGGCGGTAATCCTGGCAAATCCAGTGACTGTTAGAATTCAATTGGATAATTAACTATGTACTTTATTTGGATCGATAATGGAATCGATCCACTAAAATTAATGCATTTGTCCATCAATTTGAACCTGAATTTGTATATTATCTACATACATACTTATTTTTCGCTGTTAAAATGGCTCGTTCGCTCAATCAAGCATCGTTTTTATAATAGATACCAATGTTTTGGAACACTTTCGATATTAATTCTTCCTTTGACGTTGTGAATTGACAACAATTTGGTGGAATAGAATTGAGGTCAATAGAAGTGTTAACAGGAATTTTCCCATTGCAAATGTATTGGAAAACACTTCCGTCGATATCTCATTTTGTAACGCCAGTACGATACACCTCTAAACACACATCAAAACACACGAACACCATTTTGCTGTTGATAAAGAAGCGGTAATTGTATATAAATTAATATAATTATGATGTATGGTCTGTTTTAAGTTATGAACTGCTGGCTTAACAACTGGGCGTCAATCTGTCAATGTTTTGTTCATATATTGAAGATCTATCACAGTCTTCTGCTGGCTTAACAACTGGGCGTCAATCTGTCAATGTTTTGTTCATATATTGAAGATCTATCACAGTCTTCTGTCCCATTCACTTTTCATATTAGGAGATTTAAAAAAATATCTGTTCGATTTTGTTTAAAATTTTCTTTTCTATAAACCTTGTCCTGCCAATAACAAACACAAACAAAAAAGAATTATTCAATTTAGTGCAGCCGTTCGGAAGTTGTGCGCTTACATACATTTCGGACTTATATTTTTATACAATCATCAAAAGTAAATTCACGAATTAAAATGTGATATTCATAAAAAATAAACTGCTTCTTATCGTTCAGTACCAAATGTAAACAAAAATCTACTACAATCAATAAGAACCCTTTTGCACCAAACGATAAACTGCTTCTTATCGTTCAGTACCATATATGAACGAAAATCTACTACAACCAATAAGAACTCCTTTGGTCAGTTGTCACCAAAAAGTGACTTGCTTATAACAAATGTGGATTTTTAGTATGTTTAACTGATAAATTATTGGTAAATTAGTTATAAACTCCAATTTGGATATTTTATAATACAAATTCTTTATACCTACTACTGTTATTGTTTTATTGCTAATATTTTGCACTAAACTCACTGGTGTAAGCTAATTCGTGATTAATTCGCGTTTCTTAATAAGAAATACCATACGAAAAGCCTCAACAGAGTGTTCCCATGAGCTCAATATCCTGACGTCCCTTAAATTTATTAGTCCAGCCGTAACAGTACCGTATTGGGCTCACTATCCACAATTTTATTCGCATTACATTGTTATTTACAAACTTTTAATGAAAACATGGATATGTGTGACGGTCGGCGTCGCAGTTTAGGATCGCTACCCGTTGGCAGTTATCCCTTTCGGTTGACTGGAGGTAGGGTATTTCATTTATGTGTTACATAATTGGGGACTTATATGGAAACGTTCTAGCCAACAAAGAGGGATACTAAGACTAACGTCCCTTCGCTATATGTATGTGCTATTTGCAGATATATTTATATCTAACCATATTAATATATGTAAATATGTCCATGTGCAAGTATAGATCTGTAAGATTATTACGTTGATATGTACATATTCGAGTTCTGAATGAATGCAAAACTATAGCTATACCTTTATGATATACCTAACCTACCTAAAGAGAAAATCGTTTATATGTACCCCTGTATGTAGGCATATTTTGATATGATATCTCTTTATAGCTGAGTAGGGATATATTTAGCTATATAAAGCAAAAAGGCTTATCTGTGGAAATGACACTATTATAATATTATTACAGGTACATAGAGATAGATACATTTATACATGTATCTATTGCACATTACACTATTTAGAAGGGTGTGCTTTGTTCTCCGCAGGCGTGTTTTTTTTTTTTTTTTTTTTTTTGAAAGTCGCACTAATTTCTCTAATCGGATTGGAGTAGGTAGGTTAGGTACAAGTGTAGATATAGACTTTTAATGAAGGTAATTTTGTGTTATTAACAAAACATGAAAGATAAAATCTTTTCATAAGCTTATTGTGATTAGTTTTTGATTTGCGATTGTTGACAGAAAAAATTTAATATTCATTGTGTGTGTTTTATTGAGAATGAAGTTGAATTGAAAAATAATGGCATTCTTAAGTATTCATACACACAATAGTTTTTGAGGACTTTAAGTTTTATATTGATTAAAATAAATAAAGAATTTAAAAGTTTTTTTTGTTGTAGAGCGACTAGGTTTAGGGTTTAAATAAAAAAAAATTGTGCTGCCACCATAATTTTAAGGCATGATTTGAGTTAAAAAAAAAAAACATAATTTCTGATAATTTCTGTGTTTCTAGATAAAAGACGTTTTTCTTTTCTAGCTCAGATCATTACTGAGTTGTCATACAAAACCTGACACTCGGAGGGCGCTCGATAAACATAAAATAAAATTACCTTGCACAATTAATTCAATTTTTAATCCATTTCCAGGTTGTAGAATGTTGGATGGAGAATATTTTGTTTTAAATTAAAAAGAGCTTAATTTTTGACTCGAAAAGATTTGAACAAAGCTTTGAGTCTAAAAAGCAATAAAATCATTCAAAATCCTGATTTCTGAATGCCCTCAATGCGAATATTACTGGTACTATGGATTTGTTCTGAGGAAGGATTCAGATAGCGTTTCTTTTGCTGGAGAACCTTTTAATTTTTTTTAATTGTAAAATACGTGTGTATGTTGTATGAGATTTTAGTTCTATCACAATTCTCTATTCTGCATTTTTAAAGGAAAACTCGCTTAAACGCAAAATTTACTGAAGCGAAGAAATTATATCTATGAATTAAAAAGCACTAAAATTATGTATAAAAGAATCAAAAAAATTAAAATTTTTTAAGTGGTTTTTGAAAAGCTGGTTTTCTGTCAAAAGTGAAAGTTTCGAGACGAAAAAAAAAATAATTTGTATTCTAAAGTTTATGTTTTTGAGATTTCTAACCAGTTATTTTTATTTAAATAGATACAGTTATTTGCAAAGCACAAGAAATAGAACGAGTCAAAAACGTTCTTTAGGATCCAGTATTGCTCAGATTATTTATTTATAGGGATGTTCAATTTTGTTTGGTCTTTCTAAAATTATATTTTAGGTTATGAAGTCAGACTTTGAATCAAAACAATAAAGGTACTTTTCTGGTTCACCCAACTATCACCAAAAATTAAAGAGGGGTTTTAAAAACTTAAAAATTAATTTGTGAAAAATCTATGATTACTCTACAAATACTGATTGCAAGATTAATTTTTGTATACATGTATAATATTGTGCAGACTAATAGGCCAATATTCCTGTAATTTTTAAAATTGTTTCATCAAACCTTTTTGTTGATACCGAATGGTCAAAGTTTTACAAGTAAAGTAAATTAACAAATTTTCTTTCTTCTTATCATTGCGCAAATCATCAAAATGAAAAAGAATATAACAATTTGTTGCGAGGTTTTTAGTTTCGTGTTAAAATTTCTTTAACGTTTATAAAATTATTATTGCAAAAAAAAAAATTAAAAAACAATTAAATATTAGTCGACCTTTTTTCTTCTTCTCTAGGTATATCTATTAAAAAACCTTTTAAACAAGTAGTACAAAACAGCAAAAATAAAATGTTTTTTTTTTATTGATTTAACTATTCGGTACTCTGTGAGATTGTTCTAAACAGAAATACAACGTCAGTTATCTTACACATTTTTGAATCCCATTAAAGCCATTTTTATTTTTGTTTAAACAGTTCCTTTGATTACTAAATTGTTCAGGGTGGTAAAATTAAACAATAGTTTTACCAAATTTGAATATCCTATTTTTGAACATTTTCTTGCAACAAAAATACAATTTTTAAAAATCTAATCCACATGAAAATCAGAACTAGTAGTTGTGGATTTAATTTAGTAATTAAAACACTAAATAAGAGGTTTATTTTCGGTTAACTGTGTACGCGGTGATTCCGTACTTCTACCTGCTAGCGCTGGTACATAGTGAATCAGTTTAAGTATTTTGAACAAAAAAATACTTTTTTAAGTGTCCCAAATGATGTTTCTTAAGATGTACAAAGTTAATAAACGAAAAATTAAATGCGTCTTAAATCCTAGCGTTTTTAATCAATAGCTTATAACTACATCGAGTAAGAATACTTGTTAAACAGTTTACATTACTGCTATTTACGAACTTAAGTTTATCTACGCAAAACTCATCAATCCACATCAATCTTGTAATCATTATGTTGTTCTTACTGTTTTTAGTTATTTTTAACACCAAACAATTCTTTCCATAGACTTATAGACGAAAAGTGAAACTATATTTTTTTCCTTAAAGCTCAACATATGTTTTTAAAGGCAAAAATACCTTTAATAAAAATCATACAAGTCAGAAACTAATGCAACTATGTGCATATGAATCTTTGAATTGAAAATTTATTGATATTTTTCCTCTTATCAATAGAAAATTTTCAGAAAAATATTCTTTCATACGAGTACATCGGTTACATTCAAACATTTTTCATTTGTAAAATCTCTTAAGTAAATGTCAAATGTGCAGACAATAAAATACATAATACTATACATAATGTAATGTTACTCATTGTTTCTACCCCTCTATTATGCTCCTGTGGTTGTGCTCCATGCCAACAAAAATGTTTACTTAAAAATTACATCTCCTTCGTTTGGCAAACGTTACCTTAACAAAAAACAAAATTGGAAATCCCCGCGTAGATTCAATCGATTCCCTTGTATCTTCTTCCGAAAACTTTCATCATTGGCATTGACAGATAAAATCACCTGCGGAAATGCTTTCTTTCAAAAGCACCCGCACCTGTAAAACTTTTCGTATTCCCTTGCTTCAATTTATTTCCAAACCCCAACAAATACGAACTGACATAATAATTTTTGTATTTATTTATAGGGTGGCTTGCGGGAAGCGAGCGGGATATATTTCCCCCGAGTTATTCTTCAATTTATTACAAGATCTTTTTTGTCATTTTTGTTACAAAACAGGAAGAGAGATAGAGAGTGAGAGGGGCAAAACAAACGAAAAGGAGTTCCTCTTCTTGATGGTGAGTGTGACTTTATTGGATCATAAATTCATCCTTTGATGTGATTCAATTGATTTTTTTCTTTTCTTTGGCAGGAGTACTCGTATATACCTACCTAAGCAGGAAGCTCGACGTTTCATTGAACTTCTAAGAATATTTTATTTTTGTATTCGTGTCTCTTCCACACGAAAGGACACATTATATTCGTGTTATACGTGACAGTGAAACAAAATCCAATATGTACATAGAATGTTTGGCATAAGACCTCCTATCCTACAGCCTATCTGAAACCACCATTTCTGTATTAACCTTACCTTCATAACTTGATAGCAGGTGGTTTATTTTTCTTTATTCTGTTATTATAACATTTTATGAAAGATATTTTTGGAAATTCTACTGAATTGAACTTTTTTGTGGTCAAGTTTCTTTCAAGTTTGGGAACTTTAATTTGCTTAAATTAATAATAGAAACAAAATTTACGTATAAGTGTAGTTCATTGTGACTTTTTTTTTAAGCATTGAATACACAAAATTACAAAGAACTTCGAGATACTCGGAGCTTTTCAATTGTAGGAAAGTATCGTAAAAAAAAACACAAAACAAATATAAATATGAAACTTATGAACAAACTTTGGAGAAAAGTTGCGCGAAATAAGACGAAGTTATAAACCTTTTAAAACATTTAGAGAAACAATTTATTGTATAATGCTTAAAACATGCCACGACTATATTACATTAGCTGGTAGATATGTATATAGTCAATAAGCAATAAGCTTCTTTTTCAAAACATTTTGAAAACTTCACTCTCAAGAAAGAAAAAAGTTATAAGATTTACTTGAAACACTTAAAATAGACTGATATTATTTCTATGATAACATAAAAGTAAAAACCTTGACTAAAATTATACTTTCGGCAGGTGACGTGGGAGAAAATTTACATTTTGCATTGGCAGAGTTCTCTGACAACATCAATTAGATTCCATCTTAAATTCAAAAATTATACTTGCCATTAATAATTCAAGGACAATTTTTGTTAAGCTTTTTTCTTGCAGTGTTGTTCGTCTTTCAGTGTTGTTCCTCTCCAGAAATTTTACTTGGAATATTGATATTAAATTTGTCGACGTCATTTTTTCCTAGCCAATATATAGGTAACTCTACACGTTCGCTCAACCAGACATTATTTTTTGTAATTTCGAACAAAATCGCATTTATATTTATTTTCGTAGATCCTTAATCGTTCCTACATCTATTTACATATATATAAATAGCCTTAAAATTTATTTGTGGTACCATTTGCTCAAAAAGTATCCAACCGATTTCGATAAAATTTATATATGGTTTAAAAGCCATAGGTGCGTAGATGAGCAGAATATACCTTAGAAACGCATTTAGACACTGTGGGTCATTTTTGTTTTAGCACTGACTGAATATGCACAGTGAATATTTAAAAAAAAAAAAAATTTAAAATTTATAAAACAAATTTTTTAATTTTCAAACAATTTGTTTGACTCTAGAGAAAAGTTTCTTATTGGTGTCAACATGAGTTTTTGAATGAGATTTTGGTCGAATTTCGGCCAGTTGGCAATATACTAGTTATATCAATTACACTACACAAACCAACTTAGTGTGAACCTCCAAAAATGTATTACATTTTGTCTTAAATTAAACAAAAAATAATAAATAAAAGTGCGTATACGCCCTGTGACCCAGTCAAATAAGACAAAAAAAAGTGCTAAAATCGCAAAGCGTGATGTAGCTCTGCTGTTTTGATATGTTGTTACGGCTTGTAAGAGTATTCTATATCCAACTTTGCAGCTTTCAAAAACTTGTGCTCACTGCAGTGAGCTTGTGCAAAAAAATAACAAAATTCTAAAATCACCTACTTTGCTCTATATTGCCCTATAGTATTGGTTCCGTGTGAAAATTGTTTTTTGGCAAGTCCTCCGTCGCCATCGGTCTGTTGTCTGTGTGTCTGTCTGTGTGCTACGTTTTACATCAAACTAAAGCATTAACGGTTGGACAGAATTGCTAATTCGATAAAGGAAAATTCAAATTGTATTCTTAGCTTATCTAGAACTGGTAGCTGCCATAAAACGATTTCGGTTTTATCAAGTTTTCTCAAAATTGACTATCAAGATTTTGAATTAACTTCGTACATGTAATCTTTACGGGCCGCCTCCACAGGCCATGAACGATGGCCGGACTATGAACATGTCTAAAAAAAATCCCATGGAGTCCAAAAAATCCATGTCCATACGTGTCGAAAAAAATAACTTTTTGAACAAGACATGGAGGGCTGTTCAAAGCTTGGCCATGAGATGACGTTTCATGGTAGTGTTTTTTTTGTTTTGTCTGGTTTTTGTTGAATGTGTAATTGAATTTTGTTAGAAAACATAAAAGTAGCTGTGAGAGGCTATGAACGACATGACATAATTTGCCCAGTGAATAAAAATGGACTGTTTGTGTATTGGATTGTGGCTGTGATGTGGGACATCTGTATGGCCTGTGGAGTCGGCGTGTTAACAATTTTAATAATACTGTACTATAATACCAACTATGGTTTTTTTAAGCTAATAGCCTCGCTCTAACTTGTTTTGGGATATTCCCTAACACCTCGTCGCTGGCCCGGTTGTCAAAAAATATTGCATTTAAAATTTTAATAATTATTTGTATTCCCAAACATAAAATCTAAGACAATAATCCATATGGAAGAAATTTTTCACCCCTTCTGATCTGGCTGTTATCTATAAAGCCTTTATTCGTCCAAAACTCGAGTACAATTCTCATGTTTTTGGAGGTGCTCCAATAACTCACTTGAGTCTATTGGGTAGAATTCATAGAAGAGCTATGAAAATGATAGGTGATAGAAATATAACGGAAGCATTTGCACCTCTCGAACACCGTCGCAATGTTTCATGTCTTTAGTTATTTTACCTTTATTTTCATAAACAGTGCTCTAGCGAAATAGCCAGTTGCATTCATCCCCTAAAACAATTCAACCGTAATACTCGCATTTCTAGGAATGCACATTAGTTTACCCTCGAGCCCAACTTCGGACGTACTGTTAAGTATAGAGATTCTTTCTTTAGTCGCACTACAAGAATGTGGAATGCTTTACCCGGCACTATTTTTCCCTGCCATTTTGATATTCAAACCAATGTGCACCGGCATCTCCTCTTAAATCCTTCCCTATTTTCCTAACGCTCGAACTGTGTTCAAACATTTTAAGGGTACTAAGAACCCCTTTAGTGCGCGCTTAATTAAAAAAAAAAAAGACATGTTAGTAAAAAAAAGAAAATTCAGAATTAAAAAGACTGATTGGATGGTTAAACAGTTACCCCCGTATTTATAAAGGAAAAATAATTATTTCGGATCCAGTATTTAGGAAAACTACACCATGGAATAAGAATTCTCCGGACTCAAACTAAAGGGAATTGCTTACTGCTCCATTTGAGTCCGGAACATTCTTATTCCATGGTTTAGTTTTCCTAAACACAGGAGCGAAAATAACTATTTTTTCTTTATAAATAGGGGATATAATGTTACAGTTTATGCTATCTTTCAAATGTTCATTCCTTAAATATTAACCTGTACCATAGAGAAGTCACTATACAACTTATCAAAAGCATACCTTGAACTAACAGAATTCCGAAAACCTTTTTCTTTGTCTTCTCCCAATTAAAATTATCAAGAAAATTACTTGACAGTAATTTCCGTTTACATAATTCTCCATTATAGAAACACTAGGGACACATTTATTTTCCACCATAAAATGTTAATATAAACTTTTTGTTCGATAGATGAGAGACTTGTTAAAGAAATAAAAGAAAAAAGCATGAATTTAATCCAAAACTTTTCACTTTAAAGGAACCTATTTTCTTTCTCTCAATACCATGTTTGTAATATTTTGATTTCAAAGAAGGATTTTTTTATTCCAAGCTCTTAAAGATCTTAATATACTGTCTCTATTTGGGAAAACTTTTTAAAAATAGATGGATGTGTATAACTTCAAAGTTGACTTTATCATCGAAAAGCAACTTCAAACAAGTCTTCGTCGACGTAGAAAAAATACATTACCTGAATGTTATCTTCTGAATTCATAAAATATGTTTCCTATATTCTTCATTGAAAACTTTGTAATGTTTGAACATCTCAGATTTCAAATCGTTGAAGTTTTTCTCTGAATTTTGATTTGCTGTTTTGTGTACTAACTCCCTTGGGTATGGAATATGAAACTATTACTTAAGATGTAATCTTTTTGTTTTCTTTTTTTTTAAAGTTTTCTGGTTTCAAAAAAAGTTCCAGGTTCGTAGGTATTTTTATTGATTTTGTTGTTTTTTTGCTGAAAATTTAATATTAAAATCATCATCAAACAACTCGTCGTAAAAGCCTTGAACTTTACTAGCTTTTCCATCCATTTGAAGCCTCAATTTTGTCTTCCTATTTTCCAAGTCACAACTCACAAAATTGATGACTCACTCAAAATGTCGTTCAAATTTGTGGGTTTTCTAACCTTAAAACAACCAAAAAATGTTACCTCTTTTTGATGTTGGTGCCTTTACATTGATAATTTGTATTCCTTAATTATTTTCGTGAACCTTGAAAGGCCTTCTTTATTTACCCAACCAAATAGACCGCTTCTTTATTTCACTAATTAAGTCCGAAAATAAAGTAAGAAGGTAATATTTCATCCTCCTGAAGCACAATGGTGGATGTCGTGCTAGTGCCATGTAATTACCATTTATTCCGGTTCTTTAGCACGAAAGCCTTAATTTGAGTAATCAAATATGGCAAGTTGAATAATTTGCCTACAATTGCCATCGTATAGATTCATATGGCATTGGCATATAAATTGAGTTTTATTTTATATGTGTGTTTATATGTGTGTCTCAGTGTACCAATTTATTGGTGGCAGCCCAGCAAATTATTCTTCTATACTTAAATCAGTTTTTTTTTGTATGAAAATGAAGACATCCTTACCCTCAATCTCTCTGTTGAGGGAAGAAGATACAAGAATTTCACGCAACATCCATCTATACATACTTGTTGCCTTAGATTTATTTAATTCACAGTCCCGTAGATAGAAAGGTTCTTAAAATATATTATAGCCATTTTTACCAAAGGGACCTTAGGGACAATTGCCCAGGGCGGCAAATTTTGGAAGGCGAAAATGTTCAACAACGCTTTACAAATCTCTAATAATCTTGATAAAGCAGTAAATCGATAATACACGAATGTATGGGCGAATTCGTAATCGTCTGACTTACTTAGATCTGCAAAGTTTGTGTTCGTAAACAAAAATTGAAATCTGACTTCAGTGGGCCTGCAAAACAAATTCCGTTCGTAATCATCAAAAGTACGCAGAAATCAAGTCGGCGTCGGGCAGTTTATGCAGAAAAAAAAACATTCTGCAGAAAAAAAATTGAAATTAAAACAGGAAAACATTTAGAGGGTGGGTCATCATTGGACCATTTTTGTTCAAAAATGAGGCTGGGAACAACGTTTCGATCATCAATGGTCGTTACAGGGCCATGTGAACCAACTTTTTTTTTACTAAAATTAAAGACATGGATTTGGACAACCTCTGGTTCATGCCGGATGATGTGCCATGCCACTCATTACCACAATCGATCGCACCAAATTTCAAAATCGTGTTATCAGCCGTCTTTGCGATGTCAATTGGCCGCCTCGGAGCTGCGAATTGACCCCTTTGAACTTTGTTTTTTGTTGGGAACCGTAAAGGACCGATGTTATGCCAACAACAAGTATTTAGCCCACCCTGTATATGAAATGGCTTTGAAGTACATAAATACATATATCATCAAGATATTTGTCTATCTTTGCATATTTTTTTCCAAATTTCACCCAAAAGCCCTAAAATCACATTTTACAGCGCGAAAATTTAATCTCAAAATTTTTTTTTTTTGTTTAATAATCGCGATTTTTTACAAATAATTATCTGCACTGTGACGTTTACGAATACAATTTTTTTCAAAAATTGACACTTAAGCGTCTTCTGCGGGCAGAAGAAAAATCAAATTGATACGCAGAAGCTAAGCAGACATGCGGCAGATCTGTCGCAGATTTCTGCGATTACGATCTCGCCCTATATCTATATGTTTACACATGAACATGTTTTTCTTTCCCGCATAAACTATCAAAGAAAAAATCCGTCGCCTTGCTTCGACGCAAACAGATGTTTCCTTCTACCTGATGAGATTCCGCTTAATTCTGAAACGCGCCATGAACCATCAGCTTTGTTTAAAAAGTTGCGTCAGAACCCATTAGTGTTCATGGTAATTCTTTGGACACAAATATTGGAGAAAATCAATGCTACGAATAAATCATAGCAATCCGTCGATCTCGATCACAAAACAGCCGCTGATTTATACTACTTATCATTGGGAAATTATTTACAGGCAATTCGCATTGGCGATTTTTCAGATATTTATAAAACAGTGCCTGAAATGACGGGTAAGAATTGGGAGGATGAAGACGAGTCCCAGAGAATAAGTATGGGGAAAAGGCAATTCGATGAGGGCAGTACTCCAGAAGTTCGATCCAACATTAGACAGAAAATGGAGTATGATTGTTTCAATCAAATAATAGATATGTAATGTGATATCTGAGCTCAAAAGACGCGAGAGCACATATTCACATATTTGTAACACATTTGGATTCTTGAGTTAGGGGATACCGATAGTAAACAAATAATTGAAGCAGCACTTGCGTTGGCAAACAGCTATCCTAACGACTTGGATGAACAACTCGGTGAAGAATGTCTTCAGTTTAAGGAATTTTTGCACATCAACAATATTAAAACAAAAACAACCATGTCTGCTAAAATTGTTTCCAAAAATCTAATTTCCTCATATCCAAATATTTACACCGCATTGAAAATTTTCTTATCAAATGAAAATTATCTGCGCATTTCTTTGAGCCAATGGAAGCTCAATAGTCTAGCTCTCATTGGAATTTTAAATGATATTGAAAAAACCATCGATGTTGATGCAATAGCAGATCGATTTTCATTTTTAAAAGCACGCCGTAAAATTATATAAAAAAAGATATTAACTCCCACACCTATAAAAAAAAGTCTGATAATTTTCTTGTTTTTAAAAATGTCACGTAATTTGAGTACTACAAAATGTACCTAATAAAGCTTTAATGAAAGATATTTAATTACCTACTATTTCTTATTTTTTTATTTTTCTTCACAAATTTACGTGATACCATTATAATTATTGTTTAGTAGTTGCTGCGGCACTAGGCCAACTATTATACTATTATTTTTTTTAACCGTGACCAGACAAACATTTTAGGGGCGGCAGAAAAAAAGTGCCCAGTTCGGCAAATTATTTAAAAATGGCTCTGTTAGAACCTGCTCAGTTTGTTTCATTTTTTAAATGTATAAAAGCAATATTTTGGTTATAAAAATAGGGTCGCTCCCGTACTATTTCGGATAAACGTTACTTCTACACTCAAATACACTCATACCAAATTTTAAAGCGATTAATGAATACTTTGTTTCGATATTTTTTGATAGAATCTTTTTTTTCAGTACTCTTAAAAATTTGAAATTTTTGAATTTTTGTCCAAAAAGTACAGAATCAAACCTTATGTAAATAATTATTATTGAAACATAATTAGCACAACCTTATTTGTGGTCATAGCCCCTTACAAAAGTAAATATGAGATACCGCCCTGAAACATTCAAATCAAAACGTAAGATTGATGTGCAAAAGTTTCTTTTTATTTAAGTGCAAATCCGAATTCCAAATAATAAAAATCCTAATATAAAAAGATGTCTAGAATTTTATATTCTTTCTATTAAGTTTAAGTCAATAAAATTTTTCATAGCTATACTTTTCAAAGTAAATTAAGAGATTATCTTGAAATATATACATTCAAATTCAAGATATAGGTATGTATTTATTTGTATATAATTCAATAAACGAAACAAAAAAGAAATAAAATTGAATAGGTATAACTTTGATACTAATTCAATTAATCAGATGATTGTGCGTGACATGAGATAATACTTTGTTCAGCGATAGAAAACTTCGAATGAAAGAATTATAGAGTAGCAGTATAGCTTATCTGTTGCTTTTTGGTGAATTGAATTTGTATTTTCAAGTTTTGTGGCCTAATGGTAGATACATAATTTAACTGGTGTAAGTGGGAAAGATTAAGGATAATATGTACAGTCCATCGAATTCAAAAACATAATCCTTATTCTAGGTATAGGTATGTCTTTCGGAATGGATATTTTTGTTAACCAAATTAAGCCTATTAGCTTTTGTATTTTCCTTATATAGGTACTTTATGCTATGGACTTTATACAGGGTGTCCCTTAATTCGTCAATAGTATTTTAGGGCATGATTCTTGGGTATATTCTAAGAAAAAAATTGTTTCAACAGTAAGGGCCTATCTTCAATTTTGATATCTTTTATCAGGGATATAAGAAAAGTCTTACTATGGTGTCTGGTATGGAGTTGGGTCATCGAGCAAGGATGCTTGTGACCGCCATCTCTACCTACCTAACTATGGTGTACCCTGACCCATGTTAAAGGTATTTGCTTAAAGGTAAGTACTTATAAAATAAACTTTGCTTAGATCTTTATTTTTATAAGAAATACAAGCCTTTGTAATTGCGTTTAAATAAGTTTGATATCTTATCTCAGTTTAAAGATATTCCAATTTTGCTGCCCATGCTGCAAATTTTTTGACTTTGGTGTCAATTTTCTCCATAAAATGTGTAATTAACATAAAGTTTTACTATTTTTTTTTTTTTGAATGAACGTAATAATAATAAAAATAAAAATCTCTGACAATTTCGGCAAACCCCATATATTTTGTGATAATTCGGAAAACCAGCGCCAGTTACAATTAAAAAAAAAATTGTTTTTTTTAGCTTTGAGCTCAAAAAGCTATGAATAAAAAATGAGATGTGTGGTTATCGATAATTTTTATTTATGTGTTAACTAAAAAAGTTATAGACCGAGAGCTGGCAGCAGAGTTTGGTCGTGAAAGGAAACCAAAAGATTTTAATAGTATAAGTAGTCCTGGTGAAGGTGATAACGAACACGTTCGTCTGCCAGCATGTAGTGGCCCCGTTACCACGTAAAAGTGCATCGAAAGTACAACTTTTCTGAAAATGGAAATTGGGTGGGAAACCATTTCAAATGTAATACAACTTGACGCTATCAACTCCCTGATTACAAAATGACAGACAGACGTCTGTGGTCCCAAAACCCAGACAGACGTCCCCGAAAAAGCGATTTTTTGTGGCGGTTTCAGGCTTTTGGGAAACCACCTGGAATTGGTCACAACTTTTAGCCATGGACTCCCTAAGTGTGAATATTTACGTGACAGACGTCTAAGAGTGCCTGAAACCCCTGACAGACGTCCCTGAAAATGCGTTTTTTTGGGGTTCTTAGTCAAAAAGGAAACCACTTGAAATGTATCACAAACGAAAGATCTTGACCCCCTGAGTGCGAATATGTACATGACAGACAGTCTAAGTGGCCCCAAGACCCCCGACAGGCGCGATTAAAGTCGCGGATTTTTTATTGAAATTTTAAGATCATTGATGTATGCCACCAAAATATATCGCAATCGGAAGGTCTTGACTACCAGAGTACTAATGTATACAAAAAAATAGTTTTTAGTGTCACCCAACAGCTGGAAAGGCGTGAAATAAATCGCGGGTTTTTTTATTTAATTTTTTTAGTAATAGGATTTTGAGGGAAACCACTTGAAATGTATTCCAATCAAAAGGTCTTGACCCAAAAAAAATTAAAATGTAAGTGACAGACGTTTGAGTGGCCCCAAGCAACTGACAGCCGCGATATAATTTAATATAAAACTTTTTGGTGTTATATTTTTGTTGGCTATATACTATTAAAGTCGGAAAAAATATGTAAAAAAACAGAGTAGCTTTAAAGCGCTAAACTGATAGATAAAAAGTGGTCCAATTCTGCTTTAAATGTGTACTCAAGTACTTTAGGGAATTACAAAATGAAATATTGAAACAAGATTCAAATCGGTCTAATAGGTTTGGGATGAGAAATAATGTTAATTAAGTGAACTGCGAAATTTTTGCGTCATTGCAGTGGTCAAAGTTAGACATTTAAGCTGGCGCTAATTTTTGTACACATACTTGGAACCCTTAGCTATTGTAAAGTATCGTTATTATGTTTATTTTATTTTTATAATTAAATGTCATCTTATGGAGAATTTTATAAGAAACAAATACTGTCTGGATGTTTTTTTCCTAAGATGTATATTTCCAAAGTTATATCGGAAAATAACAAAAAACAGGGAGTGAATAATGCACTTTCTTGAACGTTTTGATTTTTGCTGCAAATAGTACACGTTTTTGAGCGGGAGCACTTTCATATTTCTGATCGAATCCTAATTTGCCTAGACTATTAATGTTATTTCAATAAACTGAGACAACAAGCCTTTATATATGTAGAGTTAAGTCTATCAGTAGATTACTTTCATTTTAATTTATTGTTATTTCTAGGAGCCAAACTGGTGCCAGCACAAAACTTTACATTTCAAACTTTATCAATAAATTATATCTTTTCAAGCTAAAGATCCCATTTAATTTATTTAAGACCATTCTTTTATTGACAAAAAAAAAACTTATTGTTATATACATACATATACACATTCTTTCCTCTTATTGAACATTTGAAAATATTTTCGCCCACACAACAACAAAACACAAACTCACATGAAATATTTCACAAATTCATGGGACTCTTTAATTTGTTTATCATGCATGAATATCATGAATCATAATTAATTAAAAACTTTTTCATGTCATGACAGTGGCGTCAGGCATACGCGAAATATCTATGTCTTCCTTATTAGAATTATATTTATATTATATCCTTATAGCATCCTTATTCAGAGGGTTCAATGATTATGTCCAGTACTACAGTTATTTTGAAGAAAATATACTTAAGACTTCAAATGCGACTAGAATTGGGAAACCGACAGTTTACCCATTACACCACCAAAACCACTTCATGCTAATCTCCATTGAACTCCAAATTTGCAAGCAAGTACCTATTTCTAAAAACACAAACAATATACAAAATAATAGACAAGTCCAAGTTTGTGCAGTCCAATTGCGCATTTTATTTTTCATTCCAAAGGACTGTATAGTAGTAGCCCGTAGCGTAATGGTTAGTGCGTTCGACTGTCACGCTGGAGGTCTGGGATCGCTTTCCAGCCTCGTCCACCTAAAAACTAAAAAAGTTTTTTCTCAGGGCTACTGCCTCTTGCGAGGAATTGACAAATCCTCCAAGAGTATCACTTGTCACGAATAAGTGCTTCTCGTCTAGCCGTTCGGATTCGGCATACAATTGTAGGTCCCTTCCATTCCTGTCAAAAGGCGCACACAGGAATGGTTGCAAGTTGTTAGTCACTAGGCCCTAGTTCTTCATGAGCCGTTGTGCCACCCGATTTATTAATTTATTTTATAAGGACTGTATATACGAGAGATAATCGTGATTGCATGATGTGTATGTGGAATGTGTATGAGCTGTTTTTATTAACTGATAATTTTGTTTACATATTTAATTGGAGGTTTCTTGAAAGAACTTTAAAGTTCATCAAGTTCTTTCGAACCCAACTTTACATAGGGAAACAAATTGATTGTTAAGAATTTTTAACCAAAAATCACTTGCACACAATTTTAATTAAAAATATTTTCTATTTTCATTAGGTATAAAAAGCTGGTTTAAACAGAAAGCTTTAAAATAATTCAGCATTTTAATAATTTGTGGCTATTGTCCATAAGTTGACTTTTTAAATGAATTTAAAATGAATATAATTATATTTAAATTAATAATAATACTTAAGGATTTTATTTTCTGAGGACCAATTCGTCTACAGTCAGTTAAATATCAGGTAGTACGTATTCTTAATTTAAAGCAAACATTTGATCCTGTTGCTGTAGTATTTACTCCTCTGATAGCTTAACTGAAAATTAAAAATCGGCACTTAGTTGAAAAAATAACCATCATTGGATTGTCAAATAAATTATACTGCGCAATTGAATTAAACGTTTGTGTTCTTCTCTTAAATTCTTTATTTAAGCAATTTTAGTTTGTAAATCTTAAGAAATTTTGCAGAATGCATAGCAACACATAAAAAACAAATTATTGATTTTGAGTCATTGATCGCCACTACTAATGAAGTATTTTGGTACATAAATAAGTAATATTTCTAGTAAATAACTTGGATTTTTTTTTTACTGTTTGATCATATCTATTTCTGCATTTCTTCTTAACTTAATTTATTTAAAGAAAATTAAAAAAATCCAACTTTATGTAAATAGTTGAATAATGCAATTTGCAAAAAGTTTCTATTGTGGGGAATCGAAAAGAAAAATAGAAAAATGACGCCCCCCCCCCAGCACTGAATACACCTTATTATATCAAAAATTAAGTTCAGGATCTAATTTAACTCGATACTATCTTGGATTATTTTAAAGTTTTTAATACAAAATATTTTCCAAAAAACATGGGTTTGGGTAACTACTGGTACTGGCTAAGGTGACAAGCTTTTTTCATGGCATGAGAAAGAGTATTCTTTTGGTCGGTTTCTTACATCCTCGCAAGCGAGACAGTAGCCTTAAAAGAACAGCGTTTCTGTAATAAAGTTATAGCAAAAAATCTGGGCTCTCATCACGTAACTTTTCTGACGACTATCGTCCAGACGATTACTGCGAGTACTTTTTTTTGTTATATAGCCGTTAAACTGGTTCGATAGATAACTCCACTTCAAAACACCAATAACCTTTTGAACGAAGAATGACACATTACTATTGAGTTGGTATACCAGTTAAAGATTGGCATTATTATTCTATTTACAAAACAAAGTGCTGCATGCAATAACTTCTCCAACGGTGTATGATAAATTACTGTTATGTAGGTAGACTTGCTTACAATGTCATGACACATGCACCTATAAACCCTTATAATTATATTATGATTATAATATCCAGTCCCAAAATTTGTCGGCTTGTAAAATATAAGAAATCACATCTGAAACTAACAAAATACACCAAGACGATAGATAAATAGGTATCGAGCAGTCGATATCGTCGAGACGATAGTAAATCACAGCTTTTTTAATTACATGAAGCAAAACTCAAATCGTCAATTTGATATTTTTTGAACGATACACGTTTTGTATTCTTACGTGAAGCATAGCTATCGATAACGATATCGAAAACGATATCGTCAGAGTTATGTGATGAGAGCCCTGAATTTTCAGGTCTTAGTCCAAAATTTTACTAAACGGAAATATCTTGTTTTGACGACTCTTTTTCTGCAAAAATTCTTTAATCTCACTCTATAAAAATGACAACATAAATTCGTTATAGTTTTGCCCACAAGTTAACCAAAGAAAATGCTCAAATATCATTATTTTGTTGGAAAATATTATTCAAGTAATTCGACGCATTTCATGTTTGTGTTGAATCATTTATTTCTGAAGAATTAAGTGAATCGTTTTATGCTATGAGTAATGCATTGTCATACAAATATATAGGAAAAGTAATAAGTACATTCTATTTTTGATTAAATGATAGTCAATTTTTATTGCGTGTTTAAATTGTTCACAAATGTATGGCAGGTTCTTCGAAAAATTACAATGTAAAAATGAATACGTTTTACTTTGAAACTAGGTGGAATCTCGCACAATTACAGTGCCTATTTAAATTATACCAAAAATATCCTTACCAGCTAGTACCCAAGATACTGTGGCTAGTATCTATACCTACCTAACCTAACATCATAAATATCACAAGTCAATAAAATTTCCATTAAATCTTGAAAAATAAAAATTCAGATTTGTTTACTTATGAGCGAACATGAAAAATGGAGTTCATATTATGTAGGTAGGTACACATAGCAAACATTTATTCATCAATGTAAATTGGAAAAGACGATACAAAATTGCTTGCAAAACTCTCATAAATTTTGCATGTAAAATTGCTTCAATTGCACACGAGTAAATAAAAAAGTTTTGAGAAATTATAAAAAAGAAATCAACACATATTTTGTGAACGTAAGCGACTATACAGTCAGCATAAATCTCATTACCGTAACTCGAAATGGTGTACAGCTATATATATACAAGTACCTATGTTTAATATTTTTTTTATTTTTATTTAGTTATTTTAGTCCAGGACGGCGCGGTGTCAGTTCTTGGCGCCAACGACAATGGCACGGTTTAATCTAATTTCCTTCCCATTTTTCCTTTCGTTTTTTGCATGTATTATAATATTTCTTCTTCTTTGATGTTTATGTGCAGTATGCACTATGCACACAAGCACTGAAGATTTTTTGAGAAAATACAAACTTTGCAGCTGTGATCCATTGATTTCATAAAAAATACCTATATCTTGAAATTTGTATGCATTTGAGTGAAGGCAAAGTGCAAGCAGCTATATCAAAGCCATCTATTTACTTTACTTATACCCATTTCCCTGACATTTCCCTGAACAAAATTCCGATAACGCTTAAACTTGGTGGGGACCTTCCACGGACTATAACGAAGCAATGGCGAGAATTCCCCGTCGATCCGACAGGAGCACAACTTTTTACGCATGGGCAATTTGTATGCATTTGAGTGAAGGAAAAGTGCGAGCAGCTATATCAAAGCCATCTATTTACTTTACTTATACCCATTTCCCTGACATTTCCCTGAACAAAATTCCGATAACGCTTAAACTTGGTGGGGACCTTCCACTGACTATAAGGAAGCAATGGCGAAAATTCCCCGTCGATCCGACAAGAGCACAACGTTTAACGCATGGGCAATTTGTATGCATTTGAGTGAAGGAAAAGTGCGAGCAGCTATATCAAAGCCATCTATTTACTTTACTTATACCCATTTCCTTGACATTTCCCTGAACAAAATTCCGATAACGCTTAAACTTGGTGGGGACCTTCCACTGACTATAAGGAAGCAATGGCGAAAATTCCCCGTCGATCCGACAGGAGCACAACTTTTAACGCATGGGCAATTTGTATGCATTTGAGTGAAGGAAAAGTGCGAGCAGCTATATCAAAGCCATCTATTTACTTTACTTATACCCATTTCCCTGACATTTCCCTGAACAAAATTCCGATAACGCTTAAACTTGGTGGGGACCATCCACTGACTATAAGGAAGCAATGGCGAAAATTCCCCGTCGATCCGACAGGAGCACAACTTCTTACGCATGTGCAATTTGTATGCATTTGAGTGAAGGGAAAGTGCGAGCAGCTATATCACAGCCATCTATTTACTTTACTTATACCCATTTACCTGACATTTCCCTGAACAAAATTCCGATAACGCTTAAACTTGGTGGGGACCTTCCACGGACTATAACGAAGCAATGGCGAGAATTCCCCGTCGATCCGACAGGAGCACAACTTTTTACGCATGGGCAATTTGTATGCATTTGAGTGAAGGAAAAGTGCGAGCAGCTATATCAAAGCCATCTATTTACTTTACTTATACCCATTTCCCTGACATTTCCCTGAACAAAATTCCGATAACGCTTAAACTTGGTGGGGACCTTCCACTGACTATAAGGAAGCAATGGCGAAAATTCCCCGTCGATCCGACAAGAGCACAACTTTTAACGCATGGGCAATTTGTATGCATTTGAGTGAAGGAAAAGTGCGAGCAGCTATATCAAAGCCATCTATTTACTTTACTTATACCCATTTCCCTGACATTTCCCTGAACAAAATTCCGATAACGCTTAAACTTGGTGGGGACCTTCCACTGACTATAACGAAGCAATACGAAGTTCCCCCTCGATCCGACAGGAACACAACTTTTTACGCATGGTCAGTTGTCGAAAAAATCAGTTTCTAGAGGAAACAACTTTTTAAATATAAATGCTATCGAAAAGTAGTTTGAGTACGGTTGTAGATCACAAAATTCTCTACAAAAAATCGTCAATGCTAACAAATGGGCACGACTGGATCGCACAAACTTGCTCTCGCAGCTAACAACCTTAACGTAGCTTGAAGTTGACAATTTGCACATGTGTTGGTTCCATAAAAATATGATATCATTAAAAAAAGTTTTTAAAACAAAGGACCTCTTACATAAAAATTACTATAAATTTGTTATTTAAAAAGCTAAAGCAGATAGAGCTAAATTTTCTGATTTCTTTTATAAACATAAATTTATGAAAAAAAAAATTAAAAAGTCGTTAGAGCGGTTTTCTTAAAAATTATTTTTTTATATATAAAAATTTTTGAAAATTTTTAAAAATAAAATTTTGGATGCCAACATTTAGAATAAAATAAAATACAATTTTACACAAAATTAAAAAAATGTTCATTGACCAGTTTTCAAGATATTGAATTTTCAAAAAAAAAAATTCAATATTTTTTTAAAATCCAAAAACTAATTTTTCGAAAAATTGCATAAGCAGAATTGTCGAAATTTTAAAGTAGGTACGGTACCTTTGACATAAGAGAATTGGTTGAAATTGGTGTAGCCCTTAACCAAAAAATCGGTTCTATGACAGGTACCGTTAATAACCGTTATAAAAAAAAATTTTACCAAATTATTAACTGTAGTAATTAAAGTAGTTCCTAATTTTTATTTCAAAATCGTTAGAGCCGTTTTTGAAATAAATCAATTTTTTTTTTGTGTAGACTACCGACTGCTCTGATTGTTATTAAATGAAATCAATATTTATTTAATAATTCCCAACGTTTCGATTCTTGTTGGAATCTTCTTCAGGGCTCTATTGGTAATATCGATATTACCAATAGAGCCCTGAAGAAAATTCCAACAAGAATCGAAACGTCGGCAATTATTAAATAAATATTGATTTGAAACACAGACTGCATTCGGCTTCTCACTTAATATAAATCAATTTTTGTATATTGTTTGGCAGGTATACCGCAATTTTTTTAGCTAAAAAAAAAAAAACAATTTCAATTTCCCCTCTAGGGAGTACCATAAGAACCTTTGGTCCAAAGTTTAATGAAAATCGCTTCATCCGTTTAGGCTGCAATTCGAGTTACAGACAGGCAGACGGACGGTAAGACAGACAGACCGAATTGCGAGACACACTTTTTTCGCGTTCTCAATCATCGTAATGCTAGGCAAAACTATTATCTCATGTTTTTTTTTTTTTTGCACGAATCCTAAACTTGCCCTCCTTTACTACGTTTATCGCAAGTAAAAAGTGTAGTTACGTTTTGTATACCACAAAATGTTTTATAAAAAAGATAAAGACACGATGCCGATCTAACTTAACATGAGCACTTTGTAGTTTATATTTTACTAAAAAGTTTTAGGCTGGCCAAGGGAGCAGTGTTGTTCACTGAAAATATTTAGTATAATAACAAATCCTGAGTTAGTTTAGGATACTTCATTGCTATACCTTCTTCTAATTTTTGTGCGGTGTATTTGTACCTTCATTTGTCCAACGGTACACTAAAAAAAACATTACCAACATGTAAATATATTTTTTATGTCATAAAATTACTTTTAAACTTATTTGGCACCACTTGAACACACAACTCATTTGGTAAAATATCAAAGAAAACCAAAAGTAGGTACATTAAGAGAAAAATATTCCTTCATTCGAAAATATTAGGATTGATGCTTGGATGTATTGCGGTGACTCCGTACTACACAAACTCAGTTTCCTTCATTTATGTTATACTTTGAGCATCATTAGAAAGTTTTTGATTTGAAATCTGCTTAACTAGATGGATTCAATCCAATGGATACAGGAAACCAAGCCAAAACTTCTATATGCACGGTATTAATAAACACTTCAATTGGTTTCTTCAGCAGCAGCAGTAGCAGCAGCAGTAGCAGCAGCAGTAGCAGCAACAACCTTTCGAATCTCTGTTGTGGATATTCAATTCATTAGGTGCCAAATCGATTGCTTCCAAGGAAATAATCATTTTCGACTGAACAAATCTCCGGAGATTCATGATACAGATATATACAGTGCGGATATATATGATTCAGCTACTGCTTCCAGAATGAGGCTTTTATATCCGGAAATATACCTACTCGTATAGAAAATACAATGCAATAATCATCAATATGCGCTCGTTTCCATTTAATTTTACTTCGTTCCCTGATGTTTTGTATGCAGAACGCATATGGAGCTGATATTGTTGAAGCATTAATATTTCTACAAATCGAATGAGGGAATAGCATCAGATGAATTTGTTGCGGTGCGGTGGTAAGCCATGTGAAAATTTGTATGAAAATGTTAAAGGTTTAAGGTTCCATTGAAATCGATGATGTTTTTTTTCGAAATTTGCCGCTTTTATATGAAAATTTTATTAAAGTTATAAACTAAATCAGTTCAGTCATAAGGGAGCTTGAATCTGATGGTAAAGGTCACATTTTCACAGAAATGTTTTGATTCATAGATCTATTGGGCATTGTTTGAGTTCTGATGATGTTTTTTTTTTGTTCGAATGGATCAGAATAGTTGGATTTTGATGTAAGTTACTTTTACATATTTTAGAATTATTTATTTTTGTTTGTTATCTTAAATAGCAGGTAAGAGGATTTGGCATATTTAAAAATTGAACTAATTCAAAGCAATAAAAGGATACTTAACTTACTAAATCATTTTTGTTGGTACCTATTGTGAGGATGATATGTTTAATAAATCTCATTAAATATTTGATCAATTGTTCATTTTGAAGTTGTAATCATTTTGTGAATCATGCTAAATTAAAAAAAAAAAAAACAGATTTTTGGAAACTTTTCTTCCATCTGACTTTTCTACAGAATTCTTCCTAAGAAAAGAAGTATTCAGGTTCAACTTTAGGTAGTGATATTATCTTTTTATTTTAACTTAGAATTTTGTTCTATGCAGAAAACATATATAAGTTCAAATGGATCGCACAAACTTTCTCTTTTATTTTTTCACTTGATATGAATATGATACATGATTGCCTCATTCAAAAATATTTTTGAATCCCTCTATTAATTTTTGAAAAACTATCTACAGAATTTAAGAAGAATATAATATTTATAATGAAGTAAAAATATAATTGATATTCAATTTATGAATTCCCGTTGGAGGCATTTCCCAATAAGGTCATTTAATGTATTTCACTTAAATCACTAGATTACGGACATAAGATACATTATTACGAAATTGGAAAAACTACTTACGCAATTTTAAGTGAGTTTAAAATTTGCGAACAGTGGCACTTTTTATACGGCAAGAACTTGAGATTTTGATATAACGATGATAAATAAATTATAAATTTGGTTGCGCAACAGCAAATGAAGAACCAGGCAAGAGGCAGTAGCCCTGAAAAAAACGGTTTTAAAGTTTTTAGATGGACGAGGCTGAGAATTGAACCCAGACCACCGGCTTGACAGTTCAACGCACTAACCTTTAAAAATGAAAATAGTGGGTCTCTTATGTCTGCCTCTCCTCACAGCCGCAGGCCATAAGTTTTGGTGGATTTTCTTCAAACTTCAAGTTTTTTTAAGTTTTTAAAATTACTTTTGGAACAAAATAGCGGTAAACCTGCCATACAACTACAATTTTTCTTAGCCGATGGGGATTTTTTTCTTTTAAAATGGTTCAAACAGTTTTGAGAAAAAAAAACATTCAGTAAGTTACTTTACTTTGATAATATGTTTTTTTTTTTTTCGAAAAATGCTTTTACTCTAGTACAACCGTATAAATGTGAGTTTTGATTTCCTCGCGAAAACGGATTATTTTTTTTTTTTAAAGGAGAATAGGCTAAAATATATGGGACCTGGTCTACCTAGCGCCCAGAAACGAGACATTTGAAAATGATTACGTACGAAATTTTTTTTTGTTCTAAACAATGGGAGTTAGCTAAAATAAGCGACCAAAGTATTTAGAAAATCACTTTGAAAACTCGAACAAACATAGACGAATTTTTTTATATTTTGTCCATATTCAAAAATTATGCTCTTAAACTAAGCTTTCCAACGTTGTATATCTCAATTGTGGGCACTTGACGCTCAATTATACCCATCCATTAAATTCGCTAAATCAAATAAAGAAAAGTAGGATTTGTATAGTGTTAAGCGAATTATTCGCCAACCATGATCTTATTCGCTGATATTGGCCATCGGAATAAAAGTAAATTTAATTTTTCAGTTCATCGAAAGTGACCAATACTATCATTTCAATGGAACACTATTGCAATTAATTTTTGCTCTAATTGCAATCTTTGTTGCCATATACTGCCTAAACCCCATGGCTTACAGTTTTGTGTCCATATAAAAAAAATGATCTACTAGGGCTAAGCTTTCCAACGATATATATCTCATTCGTGTGCAATAGGTAGACCAAAATGCCCATTCTCCTTTGTTTTCTAAAAACCTGTTTTTTGGAATGTAAAAATAAGTTCAATTTTATTTTTTTGAAAAATCAATATTCAATTTTTTGGAAGCCTTTTAAAAACTTTCTAGAACAATGCTTTTTTTTGATTGATTTGAAATTAAAGTTGTAACCAATTTTGTTTCGTAAAAATATTTTTAAAACGTATTTTATATAAAAATTGCATTTAATGTTTAGCTAAAACCTCAAATGTTTTTTTTTTTCAATCACTCAAGCAACTAATACTTACTGAGTGCTATTTTAGAACAATCTTCCGAAAAAACATTCTATGTCACAAACTTTTGCAAATCTGCACGAAATTATCTTCAGCGTCTTATCTTTTTATTTTCATAGAAACAAAGCATCTCTACTCGTATATACATACATACATATATGTTTACTTCAGCAGTAAATTAAGTGGAAATTTGACTTCCCATCAATTTATCTAATAAACGTTCCTTATCATATCGTATTGACACTTATCTAATAAAAACAACACATCAAACCTTTCAAATGTGTTTGCGACATTCCTTTCATCGAAAACCGTTATCAATGTCAATTTTTTTTCTCAAGTTTTAATCAAAACTAGATGAAGTGTCATTTGATGTCACTCCTCTAAAAGCAAATAAAGATCTAAAATCCTTTTATTGGCACATTATCATGAAAGAAATAAAAAACAAATCAAAGTCTTTTCAGCAGCAATCCCAGATCAATTAATCTCTTTTCCTCTACGCACTAAAACCTAACCTAATCCCTTTTTCTAAAGCTGTAAACATCCAATTTTGTGTCAAAATACACTCTCAGTTATTGAATAAAACGATCCTGTATAGCTTTGGCCAAACATATTTATAAGCGAGGCATCGCAGAACACGTCATGCATAAATCATGATGAAACCCACCATGATTGCTAATGGACTTCTAATATTGTTTTTTTTTTCATCCTTTCTTTCCTACTATATAAGGATATCCCATGAACACATTCATAGTCTCAACTTTCAGCTCAGAGGATACGAGTAGGTACAAGAGATCCATTTTGTATTTCTTATGTCTTCTCACATAATTTTGTATCCTCATCAAAGTTTATGATAATAACGTTGACGTTGTCGTCGGCGTCTCGGTTGTTGCAGGGGCTAAAATTATTAAATTATATGAAAACAACTTATCTCCTCTCTGATCCGATAAATATAAATTTACTGAAACATAAATATTTGCCAAAATATATAAACAGAAAACTGAAATAGGATGAGTTGGCATATTTCTTGTATTATTATTGTTGTTGTTGTTGATGGTTTTGATGACTTCGTGTCGGGCAGAAGGAACCTTTCGGACAAAGACTAAAAAACTTTAATGCTGAACATAGCCTTTTTATTGTACGATATAAGGTATCGAGTTCCTTAAGTATAACCAACCACCCGCCCTTATTGTTTTCTCGTTATTTTTTTGTTTTTGCAAAATCAAATGAAGCATCCCGATTTGCTAACAAAAAAATGGAAAAGAAAATTTATTCTTTAAGGGAATACCTATCATATGTAGGTATACGTGTTTCTTTTACATTTTAAGTGGTTGATTTGGAGAAGGTATAGAGTCTATTTCCGCAGACAAAAACAAAAATATAAAACACAAAAATGATGAAAGAAAAGCCCACAGGCCAAAAAGCTAACAAAACTTGTTTTAGAAGTTATCAAAGAATTATATATATATTTTTTACTCTTCTTAACAAAATAAAACATGAAAATCGTTATTAAGAAGGAGCATCATTATTATCATAGTCGGAAATGGTGTAGTCGCTTTATTTTTTATAAACTGCTGTAGGTAAGACGATTATAAGATAAGGTCGCACAGACTATCAAAGGTTAAATCAAATACCTTTTTCTTAATAAAATAAGTGGGTAAGAAAAAGATGCAAATTATGTATATATTTTTGGTAAGTATGATGTTTTGAGATTATGATGTAAGAATTGAGAAGTATATTTTTTAATGAAAATTTTACTGAAGTTTGAATGTTCTATTAAAGTTATTGTATAGCTTTAAATTAATTTAACATCAAAAAATTCTGCCTTTCTGGGTATCTGTAAGAACGACTACAGCCTAAATGGACTCCTTCGACATGTTTTTCAATATTTTTATGACCGAAAATTTTATTATTTTTTTTTTTTTTTTTTTTTTTTCAAGAAACGCCCCCACAGATTTTCATAAAAACCAATTCACTTTATTATTCAAGGTAAACCTAAGTTATCACATTACATGGTGCTTGTTAAGATTTCATTGTACATTTCTTTATAATGATTTAGCCCAGTAGGTTGTGGTGAGATCGAATCCCATTAGAAATATATTTTTTAATGATATTCTAAAAGTCTTATGCTGTGACCTTGAAACAAAGTTTAAAAATTCTTTTTTTCGCGAATATCCCATAAATAAGGTGTTTAAAGTCTAATACGACCTTGAAAAAAGAGGAGGAGGGAAATTTTGAGATGTCAAAGAGATAGCACTAGTTTTTTTTTCTGCTCTGTTAATCCATTTTCCACCTTAATTTAAATGTATTAAACTTGTTAAAACACTTCCAATTTTTCTTTAAATAATTTTTGCAATATGTTAAAAAGTAATATTTATATAACAAAACATCCACAACAAACTCAAATATTTTTTCCACGTTTGTGTAATAAAACCAAAAAAAAAAAATGTCTTCTGCTGATTTAACCTTAACTTCAAATGTGGCTAATTCGGAATTAAAAAACACACGGGCCAAAAAGAAAAATTCAAATTTGGATTCGGATATGTCATCTGATGTGTCGAGTATTATGCAAACTATGAAACAAACAATAACTCAGTTAATCGAGAAGAAGTTTAAAGATTTAGAAAAGCTTTTGCGCGATAAATTTGAAAAACGCATCACTGATCTTCATAATGATGTGGAACCGCAAAAAATGAGCACCTTGCGCAAGAAACTGAGACCATGAAAGAAAACACTCGAGCTCTAGAAGACAATCACATCGGCAAATAAGTTGTCAGTTTCTCTTAGATGCAATTATAACTGGGATTCCACTTAGGTGAAAATTAAATGGATGTTTTCGATAAAATTTGCACTTTTATTGGCTGCACCAGTGTAAAACCTATACATATTTTCCGTGTCAACCCGAAGCAGAGACATCCACATCAAAGTCGCAATGCATCAATTATAGTTAAACTTTCCAATCAATTTGAGAGAAAAACACTGATGAAATCACTTTTTAATTATATAAAATCCAAAAACAAGGAAGCTTTACTTTTATCGAATATCGAATTCACTGACCGCAAGCAAGCGTTTTTTTTTATCACGGAGAGCCTTGCACCACATGAACGAAGTTTATTCACCTACGCCTATTCCTTAAAAAAAGAAGATAAGATTGCAGCTGTCTTAACTGTGGGTGGATTAGTTTATGTAAAAAACAATTGGAAGCGTGGACAAAAAAATGGTAAGCACCAGAGAAGAGATCAACGAATTGATAAGCGAAGGCGGTGGCGACAGCGACGACAGCACTAATAAACAGGTTATTGTCGACCTTTGTACCACAGACCCAAGCTGTTACGATTCGGAGCCCCCACTAAGGGTTTAAGCAAAGTTCAAACAAATTATTTTTCTTTTAATTGTATTATATTAATCATTTATGCTATTATTCATTTCTTTTTCTCTTATAAATATTATTTTTCAATCAATTTAATTTATTTTTACTTTTTCAATTATTGTAAATAGAATTTTATTTATTCCCTTTATACTGTTTTTTTTTCAGTGTAGGTATTCTATTCCTTTTTGTTTTCATAGATTCTCGAATTGTTAAGCGATCACATAAACTTCTTTTTTCGAATTTGTGAAGCGATACGCTTTTTTTTTTTTATTTGTATATAATGAGTTATTCTAGTAACTTATTAAACGTTTTATCAAGTCAGTACAATGGTTTCAAAGTTTGCCACATCAATGCACAAAGCATTAATGCACATATTGATAAGATAAGAGACTTATTTTCGTCTAAATCGATTGATGTTTTGTGTGTTTCGGAAACTTGGCTTAAAACAGAGGTTTCAAATGTGCTTATTGAAATCCCAGGATATAAAGTTTTTCGTAATGATAGATCTTCAAATAAAAGGGGTGGTGGCGTTGCAGTATACTGCAAAGACGCCTTTTCCTGTCGCGTTCTCTATTGTCCCGAATCGTCAGAGGTCGTTGAGTATATATTTGTTGAAATTTTTGATAATGCGAGAAAATTGATGATAGCTTGTGTTTATAACCCACATAAAAGCGTACCTTTGGACTCTTCTTTTAATAATTTCGCAGAATATAGTTGTAATTACACTGATATACTTATTTTAGGGGATTTCAATAAGGATATATCCAACGATAATCATGATTCTATTTGTTTTTTCGATGACTGTGTAATGAGTGGACTTCAAGTTGCGAACAAATTATTTCCCACCCATTTTCGCCCAAACTGTGCAGCTAGTTTACTTGATGTGGCAATGACTTGTAGCCTCGACAAAGTTTTATTGTTTGACCAAATAAGCTTGATTGGAATTCCTTCATACCATGATCTCATTTTCGTTACTTATGACATATGTTTCATTTAAACCCCAATGCCAGACCAATTAACTTTTAAAGACTATAAAAATATAAAGTTAAATGAATTGATACAGGATTGTGTGTCATTTCCGTGGAATTTATGTTGGAATACACCAATTGTTGATGTAAAAGTCGACCGTTTTGAATCGATGATTATGAATCTGTTCCAAGAACATGTTCCATTAAAGAATGTTAATATCGTTGACTCTCGCATTCCTTGGTTCAATATTAAAATTATGAGACTGATTAAAACTAGAGATCGATCTTTTTCCCGTTGGAAACGCTATAAAAGTGAGACAAATTGGAATTTATTTAAAATAAACCGAAATCGTGTTATCTGTGAAGTTAAAAAAGCTAAAGCCAGGTACTTTTCTTCAAAACTAAATACAAAATTGCCTAGTGGTGTTCTTTGGAAAAATATTAAAAAATTTGGTATAGTTTCCAAATCTAATACAAATGTGTGCGAACTCGAACCAATGCAATTAAATAAGCATTTCATGTCGAATAGCTCTACAGATAATTAAATTCACGAATCTGCAGCTACTTTTAACAGCACGACCGATCATTCCTTATTGAGGTTCAATTGTGTTTCCGAGACAGAGGTGTTAAATGCATATCAAGTCTAATGCAGTTGGAGTAGATGGAGTGCCTATAAAATTTATCAAATTGATTTTGCCGCATATTATTCAGACTTTAACGCATATAATTAATTCATGTATAACAACTTCTACTTTTCCAATGTCTTGGAAGAAAGCCAAAGTAACTCCTCTGCCAAAGAAAAAGTATGTAAAGGTCCGAAAGATTTTCGACCAATTTGCATTTTACCATGCCTTTCTAAAATTTTTGAAATCGTTATACGTGGACAAATTAATAAACATATAACCGTTCATAAGTTACTAAGCGCATTTCAATCCGGTTTTAGAGAAAATCACAGCTGACAAACTGCGACAGTCGAAATTCTTGATGACATACGGATGGGATTTGAAAAAAACCATTTATCCGTACTTTGTCTTCTCGATTTTTCTAAAGGGTTTGACAGTGTTAACTTTGAAATTTTATGCGAAAAACTGATGAATCTGTTTAGTTTTGATTACCTCTCTGTTAAACAATAAAGAGCTATTTGACTGGAAGAACTCAAAGTGTTCACACAAGCAGAGGTTGCTCAGAATTGTTGACCCTCAAAACTGGAGTTCCACAGGGATCTATTCTGGGTCCCCTCTTGTTTTCCCTTTTTATTAACAATTTGCCATCTGTTTGTCAAAACGTCTCATTACACCTCTATGCCGATGATGTGCAAATTTACTTATCACGCCCATTGGGCTTATAGAAGACTGTGTTTATAGGTTAAATGAGGACTTGCAATCTATTGCTGACTGGGTATCAGTAAATCGTCTCAAACTCAACCCGGAAAAGACCCAAGGCATAATATTTTCGAAACACAAAATTGATACCACATTACTTCCTCCTATTCAGCTAATGAAAAAAGATATACCGTATGTTAAAAGTGTTAAAAGTCCAGGAATAGTTTTAAATACAAAATTCTCTGCTAGGGATAATGTGAACTTGATCGTCAGATCAATTTATGCAGGAGTTATACAGTTAAATGCATCTTCATCAGTAACACCATTTGCTACTAGGCTGAGGCTTGTTAAAAGTCTCTTAGTACCGATTTTTAGTTTTAGTGCTGTTATTTATAGTAAATTAGATTCAGTTTCTATTGAAACAGTTGGTATGCGATGGTATCATGCAATTTATTTTTATTTAATTTTGGGCTTCACTTGCAATTAAGATCTCCTGGCCCCCAAAATATAACAAGTTTCGTTGTAATATTTTTAAGAAACAATTTAAATTTTAAACACATCGAAAGCATGACAAAACAACTCCCAAAACTACCCATAAATATTCTGATAAGGGAATGAATATGTTTTTGTGTTTGTTTTTCTTTATAAACAAGGAAAAGGATTATATATGTGTGCTTTTATTTGAATTTTGTTTAAATTCTTAAATAAATCTAAGCTAAGTTCTTTGATTAGGGTTAAGTTTACTTAAATTATCTTTTTATTGACATTTCTCGTTCTGCAGCCCTAAACCTAATGCAATCGTAGCGATTATAATGGAGCCGGCAACATTTTGCTCCCGGGGAGCTGAGGACTTTTCTTAGTTTTATTTTACGATACATTGACCTCCTTTTTGCAAACCAAAACAATATATTTTGCCATTCGGTAATCAGGGTGAATGATTTTGTAATTTTTTCCATTCTTCAGGCATAGGTTTAGGTACTTATATTAAAAAAAAAAATAACATCACTTTTACCTTCGACAAGCATACAAATATGTTTTACCTAGTAAAACCTAAATAAAAAAAAAAACTAGTAGGTACATACAATAAAAAACTACTATATGGACTGGACTTATAAACACAAAACGCAGCTGTTACTCGTCCACGTTGATGGGCTGCCCACAACTCAATTACGTTTTTAAAATGTGTCTTATTTTAAAACCTTTTATACATTATGACGTAATCGACTTGTGTATCAAATTTTATTAGAATCCGGCCAGACGTTCGAGTATTATTGAAGGACAAACATCCAATAATATATTTACAATTTAATCGAAACTTTTGATTTACGTGAAGGAATTATCAAATTTACCTCAAATAATTTTAAATAATCCAGTGCAAAATTTAACGATACTTAATTTTAAAGTTCTCTAGAGAATCCAATTGTTTAAATTTCATTTTGTAAGCAGAATAGTGCTGAACCTATATTTATGCAAATAAAAGCGTATATCATTTCATGGGCGAGCTTTAAGCAAAAAGTATTAAGAGTTTTTGATTTATTTTGTTTCGATTTATAGGTTCAGCGGTCTAAGAGGTGAAGTATTTTATTTTTCAGATCTTTGAATTGGAAAATGATTTAATAGCTTATTTGGAAGAAAAGCTATTTATTTATTTATTAATTAACATCAATTAGAGATTTTAAATCTACAATTAGACTAACGAAGGTTATAATAATAATAAAATTATTATTATTATAAAAAAAAAACAAGCTTAAAAACAAAATAATAATTGAATATAAATATACACATATGTACAAGTAATATAAAATAATTTACTAATTTGAAAAGTACAACATTATGTTATTTCTTAAAGTAAGTCTACTTAAATGAAAATTAATATCAATATTATTTGAATCAAGATTAGTTTCTCTAACACAGTTATAGGTTCATTGAGTGCATAGTTTACCCTATGTTCATTTTCACGAAGCATAACACGTTCTCTTAGCTGTCGAGATGGAGCATAAATATCAATTAAAAATAAAAGAAAGGGGCATTAAATATGATTAGATAATATAACGCTTATGAACACCACCGAGAAAACTTTCCTTCTATTAACTAGTGACTGTATACCAAGAAGTTGACATCTAGTTAAGTACGAGGGAGTTTCGATGTTCCAAACCAATTTCCAAATTACGAATCTAGTGAAGTTTTTTTTGAATCTTTTCAATTCTATAAGAATGAATATTGTAGTATGGATTCCAAATCACACAGCAATACTCTAAAATAGACCTCACATATGAGCTATAAAGGGTTTTAAGCGTGAAAGGATCCTTAAAGTCTTTGGAGTAGCGTTTAACAAAACATAACATGGAGTTTGCTTTGGCTACAATATATTCCACATGCTTAACAAAATTCAATTTAGAGTCAAAAACCACACCTAGGTCTTTTTTTTTCGGATACTCTTTCTAGAATATGTCTCTCAATTTTGTAATCAAAGAAAACTGGTGAGAAATTTCGAAAAAAGAAAAACAATGACATTTTGAGACGTTCAAAAACAATTGGTTAGTTATACACCATTTAGTTAGCCTTTGAAGGTCTTCTGGCAATAGATAACAATCATCAACAGATTTTATACATCTGAAGAATTTTAAATCGTCTGCGAATAAGAGTCGAACAGAATTTGAAAAGATGTTAGGCATACCATTAATAAAGATGAGAAAAAGCAGTGGACCAAGATGGCTTCCTTGAGGAACACCTGACGATACAGTTATCGGATAGGAAAGGAATCGGTCAATGAAAACAAACTGTATACGACCTTTTAGGTAAGATACTAACCACTTCAACATAGTTGAGTGAAAACCTAATCTTTCAATTTTTTTTAATCAAAATTGAGTGACTGACTCTGTCAAACGCCTTAGAAAAATCGGTGTAAATAACATCGATTTGGTAACCTTGCTCGAGTTTGTTAATATAAAATTTGAGAAAATTGAAAGATTGGTGGTTGTTGACCTTCCTACTACAAAGCCATATTGAAATGGTGAAATATATTCCTTTAGGAAAAACGATAATTTAGCATAAACAATTTTTTCAAAGAGTTTGGGTATTGAGAAAGTTTACATATAGGACGATAATTCGATATTTCTTGTTTAGGGCCAAAATTAATGGATTGGAATAATGAATGATTTTTTCCATTCAGATATAAATTCACCACTTGCAAAAGAGCTATTAAATATGTGTAGCAGAGGCTCAGAGAGAGCGGTTGCACATTTTTTTAAGAATAATTAGAGGAACATCATCAGGACCTGGATTTGTATCACTATTTAAATTCAGAAGAGCATCTTCAACTTCCAAAAAATTTACTCTCAGCTGTCCAATATCAACTAAGAACTCATCAGTTAAAAATTCCGTACTATCTGAATCTTCTTCATCAATTAAGGTAGTGTAATTAGATTTGAAGTACTCTGCAAACAAATTACAAATAGTCTGAAGATCTGAATATGTAGAACCAGAGTATTGCATGCTACTTAGAATCCCATTTGATTTTTTTTTATTCTCAATAAACGACCATAAGCACTTACTATTTAGTTTTAAATTAGATTCAATAAACAACATATAATTTTTGTATAGAAACTTGCTTAGAACATCGAATTCTCGGGCTAACCGGATATAGTTATTCTTAAATGAGGTATTGTGTACATTTTTACGGGTTAGCTTGTAAGCCTTAATTACATTGCTTAAATTACAAAGCCTTTTATTAAACCACGGTGGTTTCGAATTAGTACTAATTTTGACTTTGGGTACACATAAATTAATTGCCTCTTTCAGAAAATCAATGAAATAATTGTATGATTGCAACAAATTTAAGTAACTTAAATTTAAACGCCACGAAATACGCGACTTATAACTCGCTATGCCGTCAAAATCTGCTTTTGCATAGTTTAATTTAAATTTATTACAGTTGAATGATTTAAAATACTGAATAAATGAAAAATGAATGGATAAAGCATTATGATGAACAGAGTTTGGAAACATTGGGTATATAGATTTATCAACTGAAACAGATAATTCCCTATCAACAAAAATAAGATCTAGTATACGGTTAAAATCATTCTTAATTTGATTAATTTGAATTAAATCATAACTAGCAAAAGTATCAATTACCTCAGTTTCATAATCATAATTTACATTAAAAGATAGCAGTTGGAGCTCTTTGGGATTAAAAACCCAATCTATGTTCGGAAGATTAAAATCTCCAATTATTAAAAAGTGTTCATTATCTTTCAGCTTCAATAAATAAAATTGAATATTGTTTACATGAATTTTATATATTTCTACTGAGCTTCTTGGCGGAATTTAACTAACAACAACAAATATAACCCATTTTTTGTTGACTTTAACTACAATTTGATCAATGTCATAAGAATAGGAAGAGGCAGCAGAAGGCAAAACTAGTTCAACACATGCGAATGTGGAGCGAAGAGCAAGCATTACACCTCCTCCCCTTTCAAATCCTGTTGTCATCGAACAGCGATCTTTGCGAAAGACCGAATACTGTTGAATATTAAATATTTCAGCATTGTGGTGATTGCTCGTAAGCCAAGTTTCAGTAAGCGCAATTAAATCATATTATTTGCATGACGAAGATAAGAGCATTTTTTGCATTTTTGTACGCATACCTCCAATGTTTTGGTAATAACCTAAGGGATCATTACATGTACTTACATTGGAGAGTAGAAGAGATTTAATCATTAAACTATCTAATAAATAAAAATAAATAAATAAATTGGGTGGCGGAACGGCTCATGAAGAACCAGGCCTAGTGACTAACAACTCGCAACCATTCCTGTGTCGACAGGAATAGAAGGGACCTACAATTTTATGCCGAATCCGAACGGCTAGACGAGAAGCACTTATTCATGACAATTGATACTCTTGGAGGATTTGTCAATTCCTCGCAAGAGGCAGTAGCCCTGAAAAAAGCTGGGAAGCGAATCCAGACCTTCAGCGTGACAGTCCAACGCACTGACCATTACGCTACGGGCTACTACTAAACTATCTACTTAATAATTTAAAACGATTTCCTCATAACACCGACCCAACAAGTACTTGCATTACTTCGGTGGTATCTTGTTACTTGCACATATTTAATCATAATTAATCCAATAGTGATATTAGCCGCGTTTTATTATCCACCAAGATCCATATGGATCATGCTGTGATAATAAATCGATCCAGATCCCACAAACATTCAGCATTAAGATTGTGGTATTCCTGATTATTTTGACGTTTTGAAATTGACATGTAAACAAAAAATATAAAATGGAAGAGTAGTTAAAGCAAGTGTTTTATTATCATTTATCGGGATCTGGATCTGGATCTTGTTTTTTTTTTACAGTGTTGACAACATTTACGAATCAAAATGGTCACCTGGTGTTGAGAATTAAAACTTATTCTTGAATCTTGAAATAGATCCAGATAGAAAGCAGGATTCCAAATTGTTTTTGTAATACGTGTAAAAGTTAATCCAGATCCCGATAAAAAATAATAAAACACAGCTTTTATTTATTAAAACTTATCTAAGCAAAACAAGCACGAACTTGCTAATTGATTTGAAAATGATTTCTATAGGCAAACAGTTTAATTTTTAATATACCACTTGGAAATCGATATTGATTGAACTTTTAAACAAGAATAAAAAAAAAATAATAAAAAAAAGAATATACATAAATATACAAAAGATATAAAAATTACCAAGAAAATTGAGCACTTCCCACTCTTTCTAAATAAGTTTATGAAGTGGCCTTCATAGCAAATTCATAAGAAACACAAAAAATCCAAACAACATTTTGATAGCCCCAATTAAAAATTATCTTATTTTTCCTTTTTAAAAAAAAAGAAAAAAAAAACAATCGACCAATATTCACTGTACATTTTTTTCTGGAAGACATTCGTGCTTCGCATCAAAAATACATTTTATATTATTTAAAGAAAATTATTAAAGTGAAGATAGAAATTTTATAGCCCCAAGAGAGATGAGGCAAAGCCATATGTGATGCCAAGTGGATGGGGATTCGTTGTGTTTATGCACTCTTTTCGTTATGAATTCCAAGCGATTTTCTAAGAAAATGTTTTATTAATATCAAGGTAGCAATAACATTGCAGAGAGCCAGAGATCACTGAACCGACATCAAAGAATATAATAATTTTTTTTTTTTCTGGGACTGTGCCGGCCGGTAAAAGACCTATGTATGTCTTGATATTCCACACTCCCGCATCATCCGGGCCGCCTGAAGACCCGAACTCGTGACGTACTGGCATACGTGCTGTTTGTTTAATGTCTGGCAATCTGTTAAATTTTTAAAAACGGTAGTTGCTCTATAGGCTCTATAATAGTGTTACCCAAAATCTGACGCTTTTCAGTTGTTGTACTCACCACCAAACATCAGTGAAAGACCTAACCTACTCTACGTGGGTGTAGGGCCTAATAATGGAGCAAAGTAATTTTGTTCCAGCTTAAGGTGTGTAGTATGTCCTTCCATATATTACTTCATACGTTACTACCTGGTATAGGAGAAGAGGTAGGCTGACTTCATAGATAACTGACAAAATCTGAATGGTAGACCGAGGATCTTGAAACGTGTGATTTCACCAAGCTCAAAAGTGGTCCAAGTATAATGGTTTTGTTTGTTATATCTAAGTACCTATGTTTTAAATCACTTTGATTAGACTAAGTGTATAAGAGTGAGGAGGTAGTATATATCAATAAAAATGTGACAAAATGTGATATTCTTGTGACTTAATTTATGGACGGTCATAAAAATCATGGAGGTGTTTTTGGTTGCTTCAACGATATTTTTTTAGGTTTAAGGTTAAGGAATTTACTATGTCGAATTCATAAATCAAAAAAGCTTTAATGTCCCAACAATTGGACAATATTTCTCGCAATTTATATTTTTTCTCCAATAATTTAGATAATAGGTATAGAATTTTTAGTATAAAATAGATTTAAATAGAAACTGACAACATTAAAATAAGATTTTCTAGAATGTATGATTTTTTTTCTTAATCTTAAATTAAACAACTAAGTATTTTACCAGAAAACGATACCTTACAGCCTTTTTCTGGCAACCTGACTGATGCCTCACAAGTCACAATAAACTCATAACTCATGGTGAACTCTAAAATGATAACTTAAAAATTATGATCTGCTCCTTGGCAGATCACAACTCACGTTGTTCTTGTGAGGTTTCTTGTGAGGTCTTCCACAGAATACAGTACAAAGAATAGCCCCACAACGGCAGTATAGGGCTATTAATTGAGTAAACATTAAGAAATATTCTTTTTATAATTTTGTACAAAAACTATAAAACCTTTCATCCAAATAAGAAATCGCTTCAAAGTTAAAAGAAAAAGTTTAAGAATGGTACTTCTTTAAGACAGTGACCCTTTACCAAAATATATGCATGACTGGATCGCACGAACTTGCTCTCGTAGGTAACCACTAGAATTCAACTAGACATTGACGGTGTAGATAAAATGAGATATGTATGGAATATGGATATACCTAAACAAGTATAAAGCAAGGCATTTTTTTTTAAAGAAAAAACACATAACTTTATTTCCATTGGTCGAATTTTTTTTTAAACGTGGTATACAGTATTATTTAAACTATTCTAGACTTAACGTAAATAGGTAAAGACGTTTTAATTAAAACTTGATAAGCCCGAAATTGTTGTATGGCAGCTACCCATTCCAGAGGAGCTAACGCGAAAATTCGAACTTTCCCTCTACGGTATCACATAAAAACGCTTTACACCAAATTTTAATCAAATCCGTCCAACAGTTTAGGATCTAGCTAATATCTTGTGTTCTATTGGTCGGATTGGCAAGATTATGACGTTTGGACATAAAAAAATGACAGAGCATCATAGCATATATATTTTGTTTAATTTATTGAAGCGATAATACCTCTATTGGCTATTTTCAAACCCCAACCCCCGCCAAAGGCTGAACAAAAAACCTGCCACACTTTTGTTTTCGATAGCACGATATATGCACCTACAAACCCTCATACTCATATGTTTATCAATTCACTCCGAAAATTTGCTGTCGACTCTTAGACTTATAGGTTTTGTCTCCAAAGTCAGGGAAACCCACAAACAAGAACTTCAGGTAGCTATCCTTTTTTTAAATTAATCTTTATAGGCTATAGCCATATTTCAGCCTGGTAATAATTTTGTCTAATTTCGGCTTGACTAAGAGTAGTTTTCTATGTCGAAATTATGGTGGCCTAATTTCGGCTCAATAAAATCAATACGAGAAACACATTTTAAACACCAACATTTTTCTTACTGCATGACATTCTCCATGTTGACCTAAGAACTATTTAAAAGTGCCCAATCATCTGCATAAAACACACTTAAGAAACAGGGTCCTATTTGAATCATTTCTTGACTTTTAACAAGCCAAACAAAATGACACATAAAACTACAGACAATTTTGAAGACCCAAATAACCTTCGATTCAGAACCAAAGCTGCCAACATTTATTCAAACCCAATTGACTTTGAAATTGGTTATTTCAACAACTTATTAAGTATTCATAGAAATGGTTATTTATTTTTTTTTTTTTTTTCAAATCCAATGTGTTGTCCTTCAACAAAATTGATGTGTGTACTGCAGACTGTAGACGACATCAATGTTTAACTCATGTGTGAAATAAGTGGGTGCGATGAAAAAAGAGTCCATACAAATTTTATATTGATTGATTTAAGGTTGAGTAACGCACAAAAAATGCTGTTTTTTTTCTGCAGAAAAATCCAGTTGGTGCCTTAAACAAGGCACAACAAGTGTCGAAGTATCGGACGTAAAAGCAGAAGCCCGTGTAATATCTTCCAGTAAATCTTCATATATCCGAAATGTCATTTTTATTTTATGGCATAGATACTCAAAAGATGAGTTGTAAAAATAAAGTAAAGCTTTGCCTACATTATTATACGGTCTATTCACATTGGGTGAAGTGAGAGTGTCGGCCTGCAAAAAAAAGGTGTCGAAGGGACAAAGTTAATTTTGAAATAACATTATTCGATACTCCAATAATCAAATATGATTGATGTCATACAAAGACAACACAATTATAAAACGCTGGTAACAACCTTTTATACACTCCATATACATACATGATTGAATAGCGCCAGCTGCCGTTTAGTATTGATCATAACAAAACTACCAGCACTTTATTAACTATGACTTGTGATTCCGTATAAATGCAGTTTTACTGTATTTACTTGTGTCGAATCGAATATAATTGTTAAAAATGTTTTGTAAACTTCTTCAGTTCTTGTTATTTACTAAAATTTGTTTTACAAACCTTCCTACAAATTTAAGAAAACAGTTTTTTGATTGGTCTTTCAAGTCTTAAGAAATGTTCTGTTGGTGTCATTTTTAAGTCAATACAAGTCCGACTTACTACTATGATTATGGTGCCATAAATTCCATCACAAATTCCTGAAAAATAAATCTTTCAAAATACTTAAATCAAGTATCTACAATTTAAATGCTAAAATTATATATATCTGTTATTTCATTCCCTCAATTTTTCAATATGCGTTGTAAATATTTAAAATACATATTTAAGCATTTTGTTCCTGCGTTCAAAGTGATACTTTCCGTTTTAAAAATGTCCAAATAATACAACTCTCTATATAGATGAAGGTCTACAAACCTCTTACCATCAAAAAATAATTTTTGCCCGTCAATCTTAAATTTATCCTTCTGATCCGAAAATAATTGCATTTTTATTTGAACAGCAAAAACCCCCGTTAAGACCTTAAGCAGTTTCTAATTTTATAGCAAACCATTTCCGAACTTTAATGTCAAAATGTTTAATATAACAATGCCCATCGTTAAGTTCTTCCTCCTTCCGCAAGCCTTGATCTTATAACAATTTTTGGTCATCAACGTTTTAACATCCTTTTATTATTATGAGGGCATAAGCTTGTAAGTAAACTTTCTAAATCTTCGTTTTGGTTTTGTCTCCTATCTATCTACCAACATCAACATTTCAGCTCCTTCGCATTTATTTTAATGGTAATTTTCATTTTAAACTTTTCCTCCCAAAGACAAAGGAGAAGAATATTTCAAGAATAACTTTTGCGACAGCTTGCATAATAAGGACATTCAAGCTATTTTATACCAAGTCAAGATGGCAATTAGGGTAGGTATACACCTCTCTTTCTATCTCCAAACAAAATTCGACCTTTATAAGAAATAAAACAATAACAAAAATGGACAAAACAACAACAAACATTTTCCATTGTCACTGTCAATGCATAAATTACACTTTATCTTAGTAAAATTCTCATCTAAGGACTTAACTCCATCGGGGATGATAAATTGAAGAAAATATAGATGAGCGCCAATGTGTTTTTCATCCGGACTTATGGATAAGCTGTATTTGTATGTCTTGGAATAATTTCTTTGAGAAAATGTTTTTGTACCTACCTACAAACATATCAATAGATGGATATGTGTACGTGTATACCAGCGACGTAGCCATAATTTTACTTCGAAGGGGGCCCTAACCAAAAAGTCTCAAGCTAACAAGACTGTAGAATGTACATCGATCCGTTTATGAATATAAATTTAAAGAGAATTGAAATTGTGGCTTCAGCCCTCTCACGTTACGTGCCTGCTGTACCTTCCTATATGTTGTCTTTATATGATGTTTTCTGCACATAGCATTCATTGTCACTTTGTCAGTGGCAGTGGGTGTTGCCTATAGTCTACATCTGGTATCCTAAAGGATAAAGTGCAAATATAAAGAGAGCCTTATTGCTCGTATTTTATGACACATCCTAAAGCAAAAGATGTCAACATCATGCAAAAGGCACTTTGTTAGTCTATGACAAAGAGTTTTTTTTTTTTTTATATTTTCTAACTTTATCTTCGATTGTTTTTTTTTATTATTTTTCTGAAACAAACAATTTATTTAGACAAACATAGATGTCAGGTCAAGTTTGAATGGGTGTTGGCTTATTGTTCCAAAGCCAAAGCATGAGAGCGGGTCGAAATTCTGGTTTTGAAATTCTGCTTTTCGAAATTCTGCCTATTGTTACAAAAATTCTGTTTTTCATAATTCTGCTTCTTTTTCGATTCTGTTTCCGCCTTTAAAACTTCTATTATTTTGTACGTAAAACAAAATTGTAATTTGATTATGGGAAACATTCAAATTGTTCAGCGTGAGTCGGGGCGAGTCAGGGTATTTTATTTTAAAAATTAGTGGCAACTATGTTATAATAATTTTTTTCCGGCATTGATGTACGCGGATGACATCGTATTTCTGTGATGTGATCCTGTGGAGGGTTTGCAGTTAATGATAAACAGACCAAACGTATATTGTAAATGTTGGAATTTGACATCAAACCTAGATAAATCAAAAATGATAGTGTTTAGAGAGGGAGGCGGCCGCTATTCACGTTTGGAAAACTGGAAGTTGAATGGAGAAGAAATTGAGATTGTACGCAAGTACAAATATCTCGGTATGCTGATAACTGCAAATTTAAACTTAACAACACACCTAGAAGAAAAATTGTCTGATTCTAAACGAGCTATTTCGTAGATTTGGGATCGCTGTATTACAAACATTCACATAGGGACTCCACTTTTGTTTTTATACACATTAGAATTACACTAAACTATGTTATAAAAGTTTAAGAAATGGAAAATTTAAGAATATCGAACGTAGTGTTGAAGAACGTAATAAAACCCGGAGGAACTCTGTGATACCGATTTTATTCTTCAGCCGAATGAACAACCTTCTGCCCTCAGACGGAAATTTTATCTGGTGCTGAATTATCTTGGCCGATTCATGTACGACAAATTCATTGAAGAATCAGAATCCCCACTGTTCAATAATTACTACAGCAAATTGAACCACTTTTTAAAAAACGAAACTTACTTCTTAAAATGCTACTCCGTCGAAAAAATATATAATCTTTAAAAAAAATCTTTAAAATGAGAGGTGAAATAGTTAGTTTAAACTTTATTCCCCACCGATCCGATCTTTATACACTGTGTGACCTATGCAATATGAATACAAGGAAAGATGTTTTCCATATCCTCGCTGTTTGCCCAATTTTGTACGAATTTCGTATAATGATCTTTGAAAATGGACTTTAGAGCAAGCAGAAGCGCTTAAAATTCTAAACAGCGAGAAAGAAGGGGATGTTCAGTACAACTACTCTGTAGCTGCTCTTCGTTATAGAAAACGAATTATAGAGGGAGATTTTTAAATTTTGATTTTTATTCTTTTGCCTTCAGCTTTGGCAACGATAAGTTGCCTTCTGAGATAATTTATGATTTTGTATAGACTCCTAACAGCTAGCATCTTAAGTTGACGATGACATGCTTCAACATTGTTCTGCATTCTTGGAAATGTCTTTTTAGTTGCTTTTGAATTATCATAAGCAGTCAAAAAGTCTAGTGGCTATTCTCAATTATATAACTTATTTTGTAAGCAGCTAGGTACTGCTCTGTCAAAATACTTTTTTCAAAATTCTGCTTTCAAAATTCTGCTTTTCAAAATTCAGCTTTCAAAGTTCCGCCTTAAAAATTCTGCTTTACAAAATTCTGTTTTTCAAAATTATGCTTTTCAAAACTCTGTTTTACAAAACTCTGCAATTTTATTTTTATTACTCGCAGAATTATATAAAACAGAATTTTGAAAAGCAGAATTTTGTAAAGCAGAATTTTGTAAAGCAGAATTTTTAAGGCAGAACTTTGAAAGCAGAATTTTGAAAAGCAGAATTTTGAAAGCAGAATTTAAAAAATAATTTTGACTAGGGCTGGCCACGAGCCAAGAAAAGTCTCGGTCTCGCATGACGAGACCGAGACGAAACGAGACCAGACGAGACGGGACGAGACGGGACGAGACGAGACGAGACGAGACGAGACGAGACGAGACGAGACGAGACGAGACGAGACGAGACGAGACGAGACGAGACGAGACGAGACGAGACGAGACGAGACGAGACGAGACGAGACGAGACGAGACGAGACGAGACGAGACGAGACGAGACGAGACGAGACGAGACGAGACGAGACGAGACAATACGAGACGAGAGTGCCTTTTAAGCAACCGAGACGAGACTGAATATTTGGACCGAAATTTACAGAGAGTCTAATAAATTAAAAAATCCAATTTCAGTTAAATATTTATTTTCTTCCACACATATTAAAACTATAATCGAAAATATTTCGTTCCAATAATCATCAGGTTGTCCGGAAATCGTATTTTTTGGGCCAAAACGAGACTTAATTATACGAGACCGACACGAGATCGAGACAAGACTGAAAATTTTCGATTTTAACGAGACCGAGAAGAGACTTACAAAAGTCTCGCAGACTCTCGTCTCCTGGGCAGCCCTAATTTTGACCTAGGCAGACTACACATATCTAAGGATTTTTATATTTTGTTCAAACTGTTATATATATTTGAGCTGGAAAAAATATATAACTTAAGCTCCGGATGCAAACATAACGAACAATTGATATGTGTTTTAATATATTTGTTTTGAACTTTTAGTTTAATAATGTACCTATGGACAAAAATATTGTTTTTAGTTTATTCGAATGCATTTGCTTATGTAACTTTTATATTTTGAGACACCGCACTTTCAGCAACAATGCCATAAAATGATGGAGGTATACCTATCTTTATTGGTTTTTTTTTCTCAACATTATACAAAACTTAGTCCACAAATCCTTTTTATGTTAGTTTCGTTTTTAAGTTAAAAAGAAAGGGTGTAAAATATCCTCTGAAAGTCTATATACGCGTATAGATCACGAACTACTCATGAAACTTTTATCTTTACAGACTGAGCGAGAGGATAATAATATGAAAGAAAAATTAGTTGAAGGATAAACAAAAAACCTTTTTAGGGCAGATATATTCTGTTGTAATTATGAAAATAAAGGCAAATTGTTTACTTACTCATAGCTACCTAGAAGTCGTTTAATGAATAAAAAGTGTAGTAAGGGGTACATTTTGTATGTTTTCTTTTTTTTTGCATGTTTTATTTTTATTAAAAAATTAAATCGAAATTTGACATGCATAGTAGCCCGTAGCGTAATGCTTAGTGCATTGGCCTGTCACGCTGGAGGTCTGGGTTCAATTCTCAGCCTCGTCCACATAAAAACTAAAAAGTGTTTTGCAGGGATACTGCCTCTTGCGAGGAATTGACAAATCCTCAAAGAGTATCACTTGTCATGAAAAAGTGCTTCTCGTCTAGCCGTTTGGATTTCGCATAAAATAGTAGGTCTCCTCCATTCCTGTCGACATGCGGGAATGGTTGCGAGTTGTTAGACACTAGGTCCTGGTTCTTCACGAGCTGTTGCGCCACCCAATTTACTTTATTTTGTTATATATTTATATTTTTTATTTTATTTTGCAAATAAAATTGAATTTCGTTTGAAACTTAAGCCTAGTACGCAACTGATGTGATACGAACTTTTTCTGTGGTCTCCAAAAAGACAACGAAATGCTTACGAAAACACAGCGAAAAAATATTCATGGAGAGTTTCAAAAATTGCAAATAAATAAATCGAAATTCAACGAAAAAATTAAGTTCTGTAATGAAAGACACAACAAATAAAAACACGAACAAACCCAAATGTTATTTTTCCGTACACAATAAATTGCCCGAATAATTAATTCTGTGCGAAAAGAGCGTGGAAAAATTGGTATAATCATCAATTTCGCTGGTCGAACAGCGTACCACAGAACGAAAAGCACAAAGAAATTTTTCGTTTATCATTTCGTCATGTCATTTTTGTATGGGATTTTAAGTTTCACATCAGCAGCATACTAGGCTTTAATTGTAAATGAGTTTTAAATAGTGAAATAAAGTCGACGATGGAAATGATCTTTTTGAAAAGATCTACATTATACTACGTTTCCATCAACCACTAAACCGAGATTTAGGTAATGAGATTTGTTTGGTGTTTCCACTGCACAATAAGATCAAAAAGATGATTATGGCAATACATTCAAATGGTTCTTTCATTTTTTAGATATGAAGTGGAAGTGAGATAGATAAAGGGTTTTTCAACAGGGACGCTACAAAAGTAGAGCAACAGGGATAGCAAACGAAGCCATATTTCTTTTCGCTCTTTTGACATTTCTCTTAAGTAAGGTTCGCCATGGAAAGATAGACAAGCCAACAACGAGTCGAAATTATTAAAATTTAATACCGCAATTCGGAGTCAGTGGCCTCAACGTTAAGAGCACTACAACCAATTTATGGTCGTCATAATCGTCCTAGTAGATCAACAATTGAGCGTCTAGTGGAAAAATTTGAATCCACAGGCACAGTACAAAATGTTACCGTGCCAGTGAGACAAAGAAGTGCCCGTAGTGTCGAGAATATTGCTGCCGCTGAGGCTTCAGTTGCAGAAAGCCCAAATGTGTCTCTCACACGTCGTTCTCAAGCGTTGGGCATCTCTGTGACGTCGTTGTGGCGAATTTTGCGAAAAGATCTTGGCCTACATCCTTACAAGATTAAATTGACGCAAGAACTAAAGCGGCTTGACCACCAGAAGCGTCTTATGTTCGTGAATTGGGCTGAGCAACAACTTGAAAATCATTAGGATTTTCATCGAAAAATTATCTTCAGCGATGAGGCTCATTTCTGGCTGAATGGCTTCGTCAATAAACAAAATATGCGGTATTGGTGGTCAGGCAGCAATCCACACGTACTCCATGAGTCATCATTGCATCCCGACAAAATTACGGTTTGGTGTGGTTTATGGGCCGGCGGCGTCATTGAGTCGTACTTCTTCCGTGATGAACAAGACCGGCACGTTACTGTGAAGGGGGATCGCTGCCGTTCAATGATAACCAAATATTTTTGGCCCCAATTGGATGATATGGACTTGGAGGACATGTGGTTCCAACAGGACTGCGCCACAAGCCACACAGCGAATGTCACAATCAATTTATTGGAAACCGAGTTTGGAGAACGTGTTACCTCACAAAATGGTCCAGTCGCTTGGCCGCCTCGGTTGTGCGATTTGACGCCGTTAGACTATTTCCTGTGGGGCTACGTCAAGTCTATGGTCTATGCCAACAAGCCAACGACGATTGATGAACTTCGTACGAATATCGAATATTGAAATTGCAGCAGTATGGGCCGATTTATGCTTGAAAACCGTCGAAAATTGGGTTCAGCGTCTGGACTTCTGCAAGCGTGCCCGTGGTGGCCATGCAAAAGAAATCGAGCTCCATACATAATGGCATCGAACGTACTTTCACAGGAATAAAGAATTTCAGTGATATTCCCAAATTTGTAGCGCTTTTATTGAAAAACCCGATAGTTTTTCTTTACATTTCCTTCTGTCAATAAACGAAAATGGCGTTTAAGGGTCGGTTCCACAATTATTCTCCGAAATAAAAGTTTGTTTGATTTGATTTGACAAAAAAATGTTTCCAAGTGGATTTGAATGAGTTTTATTTAAAATCTTCATTTGAGGAGATTAAAATTTGTATGGTAAATCTTCGAGATTTGTGGTAATCTTGCTTAATCTTGGTTTAGTGTCTGGTGGAAACGTAGTATTATTTCCATTTTTTTATTTTGAAATTAAAATCGAACAAAACAATTTTTTGAATTCGACATTATTTAAAGTCTGAAATGCATGAATGAATTTGGTCGAAATTTAGAAATTAAGAAAGCTTATATTGCTCACAAACATAAAAACCTTAGAAAAAAATTGTTCCTTACTTCTAAGTCGGAGCAGTGAAGAAATGTCCATTTCAATTATTGGAGCTAGGTCTAAACGCGCGCCGCTGGTCCATGGTCCTTCTGTTTCGGTAACTCGGCCCACAGCATATTTTGGGTGTGAACGATATCAAAAATTCCTTTTGTTTTAAGATAGGTCCATACTATTAATATGCAAATATGGAAGTCTGGCATGTCGGGGTTGGGACCTTTGTACGTAACGCTGCACTGAAAATGCATTTTTTTCTTACAGCCCAGGTACCAATGGTAGGACCTTTAAAATCGTATTTAATTAAAGAGCTGAGCGCCCTAGATATGAATATGGGCTTCAAGACCTTTTCTATTGGTCCAAATGTCTACAAGACAAAGATTGAAACTTTGAGTGCTTCTTGCAGCCATTTGCATCTTCGGAAAATATTTTGGACTACATAGCCATGTCTAAGGCACTCAGCTCTTTCATTAAATATGATTTTGAAGTTCCTACACTGCATTTTCAATACACTGCATTTTAAATGCAGTATTGCATACGAAGGCCCTAACCCCGACATGCCAGACTTTCATATTTGCATACGAATAGTCTGGACCTATCTTAAAACAAAAGGAATATTTGCTATCGTTCACACCCAAAAATTGCTGTGGGCTCTTAGTCTATTTTTAATTATTCGACAAAACTCGATCAGAAATTCTTGACTAAATATAAAATTTTATACCAAATAGAAAAATTCATATAAATAAAATTAAACACTTTGTATGAATTTAAAGGCAATTTTAAAATTAAATATTTTTTCAAAGGATATCTAAGTGAAAAAATTCCACTTATATTCATTAAAAAGCACACGACAAAGTTCAAACAATGAAATAATTTCTTGACATATAAGCACATTCAAGGAAAAGGGACAAACAAAACGATGAACTCAACAAAAAACAACGAACGAATGTATAGCAACCATTCAAAAAAAAATCCTTGGATGGAGGATATGAAAATGCTAATTGTACGAGTACGAAAGGTCAACATTAATTATTATGGCATACAATGCAGTAATGTATGAAGGACGAGTTAGCTACATTGTTGTTTACCATAACTACGAAGAGTTGTTGTTTGCACAAAAATGTATAATTTATGAATAATTAAGCACACCTGATCTCCTGTTAAGTTTAAAGTTTAATTACTTCATAGTAAAAAAAAATATTTTCTATTTGAGTTGAGACTCACCTACGGAGTGCTTAAATGTGGATTAAAATGATATCTTTGTGTTTGCATTTTCAAATTTTAATGAAAATAATATTTAACTATGGGAAAATACAAAGAAATTTTTAAGCTTTAATTGAATAATTCCATAGAGAATTTCATAAAAGGATTTTAGGATTTCCAGTGTGCCTTTTGAAAATGCAAGGCAAAATGTTTGCAAAGTATAATTTTCATATATTTTTGTAATTAAGGGAAGGAGAGAGCTATTTCATAAGAATAATATTTATACAGATATGACGAACAATGCAATGCAATGAGTTGGGCGAACTTTCTGAACCTCAAGCAATATCCCCCGAACTGTGTTTCAAGAAAATTTGACCAAAAAGATTTATGAAAAAAATTCTCCAAAACGAATAATTTGTTTTAGAATGTTCAAGGACAACTTGGCATTCGTGTGAGCATAAGTAGGTATATTTGCCTGGCGGAATATTTTAGTTTAATGAACATCTCAGAATCTGCATAGTTCATTAAAACAAATTTAGAGCCGAATTGAGACGTAGTTCGAATTTAACCCATACAACAAAATTTAGTGTCATTGTGTTTTCGCAACTTAAACTGAAAATGAGCCAAGAACCACACAAAAAAAAAACTAACTAGCTGCTTTCGATAGTTTTCCCGAAAAACTTTGTATTGATAGTGAAATTTTTCAAAGTTTATATCACTGAGGGAAAAAAATGCTTTCTAAAGTTAAATACGAGCGTATTTGATCTAAAGGTTTTTAAATGAAGTGGAGCATTTTCATTTTTACGTTGAAACAATCTTAATTTGAATATGCGACGTAATTATAAGAGATTCAACCTAGTTTCAAAGTTAAACGTATTTTTTTATACATCGAAATCAACTCTTGTGCATATACATTTCGTTCGACGTTGTTGTAAAGTGAAATTTTTAAATTGATATCAACATTTAAAGTGCGCCCAACCTTGTTTCAAAGTGAAACGTATTCATTTTTACATTGAAATCCACATTTTACTTTGTGATCCACTTTTATGGTATTTAAAGTGCCATCAACGTAGTTTCAAAGTGTTGCATAGTTAAGTAAACCTTAATTTGTTTGTATTTGTAAGCTTAATATAAAGAATTTAGAGAGCGCGTTGTTGTTTTTCGAAGTAGGGCCCTTTCATTTGTGAACAAATTTAACGCGCACTCAAAATTCACTTTTATATTATCGAAAAACAATATTTAATTACTTTTCCTATATTTATTACTATGAAATACTCATAGCATCAAACGATTCACTTAAGTCGTCACAAATAAATGATTCACCGCAAAAATGAAATGCGTCGATCATGACTATACATTTGTCTTTATCTTTTATAAATGTAAACAAAGAAGCGTGGCGTGGGTAGCCATTTTGAATCAATACCTAACCAAGCGAAGTTCAATCTACGTTGATTCGAAGTAGATAAATGTTGTTTTAAAAGATGGATGAATTTGATTTACCTATGATTCCACTTTAAATCAACATGTAAACGTAGTAAAATCTAGTTCGTTTTTAAGTATGGAATCACTTTGAAATAAAGTCGCTCCACTTTGATTTAAGAATTTTTTGGCGTTGGCGCCAAATCGTTCCGAAAAATATTAGAATCAAAGTTTTTTCCTTTGATTTTACGTTGTTTTTTTCTCTGTGACCCCAATATCTTCTATAAGGGTATCGTATTAACATCATTTAAATTTTCTAATACAAATAAATTCTTAGATAAACTTTTTAAAAATCAATGTGTCAATTGTAACTGCAAAATTCCGAATAAATGTTATATAACAATTGGGGAAATTAAATAACTATAGCAAAGAAGTCGAACCTTAACATTCGCCTTCGTAAAATGATACGTTAAGTTAGGGTGTACGGAAACAAAAACATTTCTACGGAAATCACCATTCAACCATGCCACTGCACGCCAAAAACGTTCGGGTGTATAGCTTCCTATATATTCTCATAAGTTGGGCGTATGGAAAGCATCCTTCAATTATTTGCCTTTCTGTCGGAATTTCAAAATAAACATTGGCTAATATATGTACATAGGTACATGTTGGTGGTTTCATTTTCACTCAATGATCATTTGAAAGGAAACTGTTCAGCGTATCCAGGAATTTATATCTAACGTAGGTTCATTTACCTATATGTACATATCTCAACGTTGTAGGTTGTATACACCTATATAATATTAATGTACAATTTATAGTACCTACAAGTAGAAGGATATAAATTGAAATAAATTGTAGATTTCTGTATACAGATATAGTATAACGATTGCAGAATTGGAATGTTAGAGGGATTGCATTTTGATGCTTTTAAGTTTTCAACTACCACTTGGTTATTTGAGATTTATTTGCGCTTTTTGAAAATATGTACATTTTAATGTGAGCATCACATCGTTCCGGTGAGGACATAAGGGCTAAGCATCAAGTACCGTACTCATTGTTCAAAATTTAGGTAAATATGTATGTATATTCATGCCTCATGCTAATTAAGGCACTGGTGGGCATTAATCTTAACTTAGGCCTAGTTTACACGAGATTACACCGCACGTTTTCTAGCGAACAAATGAGCAGTGTATACATTTACATAGAACTATTCACACGATGATTTTTCAACAAAAAACGTTTTCACCTGTAAAGTTTATTTGTTTACAGCTAAAAAAACGTGCGGTATAATCTCGTGTGAGCTAGGCCTAAATTTATGTTCTTCTTCTTCATGTTACCGGCGGTTGTCATGATCTCGGAGGGACCACAACTCTCCCACTCAACTGCTTCGCCTAAGGTTACACCTGGGGGGTTCGCCGGGTCGACCCCAGAAAACGTCGACAGGCCTCCCGGTTTTCGTTTTGGATTGTTCCATGTCTGAGGCTAACTAAATGCAGGTGTCGTTGCATTTGTTTCATCCAGGTTTTTTTGCGCCTGTATTTCCTCCGCGATAGTGTTGGAACGTCTTGTGCTATTGCCTTTTGAACTGGGTTCTCATGGCGTCTTCTTTGTACATGATAGTACCAGCTAAGTTGATCAAACTGTATTTTGTCCAAGATGGTATTTTTGACGTGTAGGATTCCTCGGATTCTCTTGCTTCTTATTCGATCACTCTTTGTCACTCCTGCTGTCATGCAAATCATCTTCATTTCAGCTGCCGTCAATTTACTTTCATACTTCTTGTACATTGTCCAACACTGTGAACCTTATGTAAGCGCTGGACGAACAAATTCCGTGTAGAGCATTTTTAATCTCAGAAGATGGCAGAGTTTTCCCGCCACTTCATCCACCCTACGCTTACGCGATGTTTGATGTCGTCATCACAAGATCCTTCGCTATTGATCATTGATCCAAGATATTTAAACTTTTCGCACTTGGGAAGCACTGTTCCATTCAAATAGATGTCCGGAATAGGCCTGTGTGGATCAGAAAATAGACAGCATAGGTATTTGGTCTTTTTCGCGCTAATGCGGTATCCATTTCCCTCCGAAACATCCACCTGTTCGTTGCAAGGCCACCGGATCTTAACTAATGATGGCTCCATCGTCAGCTAGGCCCAAATTTAAATTATATTCTTAACCAATTTTGGTTTTTGAATGAATCCTGTTGAAGTTAATAAATATTAAGTAAGAACAAATATTTTGCCGACTTGGCTTACAGGCAAAATCCAAGATCATTCTTTTTTTTGCATAGAAGTTTCGAAAATTTGAAAAAGATGTTTTTTTAATGTTTGGGCGATAAAAGTAAATAAACTAAATTTTATTTTCTGCAGTCAAATTATTTTACTAGTAGTCGTATATTTTTTAACAAAGAGTTAAGAAACAATGATTCTGAGGAAAGAAAGGTTTTGTTGCAGATGCAAAACACAATAATTTGTGAAAAAAGGCTAGAGTGTGCAGATTCGATCGCGACTAAAGAATCCTGGATAAAAACGGATGACTTTCCAAAACTCCATATAACGTGTGAAATAAGGCCAGATCGTGAAGGTTCGGTCGCGTCTTGAGATCCATAGATGAAAACGGATGACTTTTTTTATTTTTTTTAAGAACAGGATTTACCTCATCGCTTTCAAGATTATGTAAGATTGTGACAGACAATTTTAACTTGTCATTATTTGTTTAATAAAATCCTAAAACACATAGGTCAATTTCTTCACAAAAGTACTAAGCCAGTCTAGTACCCAGTCTAGCTAGAGCAGGTACTAGCTCTGATACTAGGTCCTAACGAAAAGTTAAAACCTCAGCATTTCTTCACATCATTTGTACCGGATCTAAGTGCACAAAGTAGTATTTATTTATTTATTAATGATAATATCCGTGTTTTTTTTTTGGCATTCTATAAATAGTACAGTAGAACATTACAAAAAAAAACACATCCGCAGTAACCTGGTTTTTGTATTTCAAAACTGGTTTAACTGAAAGAACACCTGTCAGAATATTAAAAAAAAAAAAATGGGCACGATTGGATCGCACAAAACTTGCTCTCGAAGCTAACAACTTTAACGTAGCTTGAAATAGACAATGTACATATTTATTGGTTCCATAACATTATGAAATATATCATTAAAAAAAAAGTTTAAAAAAAAAATTTAATAATTAGGTACTATGATTATAATAATTATTATAAATTAATTATTTTAATAGCTAAAACAGATAGAGCTAAAAAAAGTATGCCATCTGATTTGTTTAATAAATATGAATTTGTGAAAAAAAAATTCAAAAATCGTAAAAGCTGTTTTTTTTTAATTAATTTTTTATATATAAAAATTCTATCTAAAATAAAATTTGGTATGCCAACTTTTAGTATTTAATAAAATATAATTTTCACAAAATTAAAAAAAAAAATCATTAGCCCGTTTTCAAGATATTGAATTTTCAAAAAAAAAATTCAATTTTTTTTCTTAAGAAAATCGCCTCAGCCGTTTAGGCTGCAGGTCAAGGTACAGACAGACAGACGGACAGACAGACAGAATTGCGAGACCCACTTTTTTCGCGTTCTCTATGATCGTAATGTTAGGGAAAATTATTATCTCGAATTTTTTTTTTGCACGAATCCTAAACTTACGTATATCGCAAGTAAAATATAATATTTGTGAGAATCAGAAGCAGTCAAAATTAACTTCACGAAAAAACTAATAGTAACCCACATTTGAGAATGAAATCACCAAAAATCAATTCGAGACTAGAAAAACTATCCGCAGTGCAACGGCGTATACTGGGCGGGTTACGGGGTCATATTGTAGACTTCGATCGATTTGTAGAGTGTTGAATTTGTGCCATAACGAGTTGTAGTTGGTTTAATTTGATGTAGATGGCGTCCACTTCTTATGTTGTACGGATTGTGGTTGTTTCTTTCTTTTAGTGTAGTATTTGTATGCACGGATGATTTTTTAATTTTGTGGATATGGGTAACCACGTTCATCTCGACTTCGTCTTTTACCATCAAGATCTGCATCTGATTGTATAGAGTTGCTGTATTTGTAAGCCTTTCTAGACCGTACACATTTTGAAGTGCTTTATTTTGAATAACTTGTACATTTTGTTTGAGGTATTGAAAGGTGCATCCCCAGTATCAGGACATAGGTCGTCTAAAACTGGTCTAATTTTGATTTAGACACTGTTATGTCATTAATTTAATATTTACATACTCCGTTTGCATGAGAGGATTTGACGATCGAATCGAATCGGATTGAGATTTCGATCTAGGTATACGACCTCACTGGATCGAATTCAAATAGAATCAAAGTACACTTTAAGCGACACTTCAATTTTTTTCTGTAGGTATTTTTACTGTATGTGCGGAATTGAGTTTTTGAATATGGTGACTACGAGAAAAAAAATAACAACACAAAGTAAATTGAAATACACGCACACCTAAAACTCGATTCTTTAATTTGTCAATCACTGTCTACTTGTATTTTTCGATTCAGCTCGCAAGTCGAATCGTATCGAGAAAATCCTGTTTGAATCCGATCCAGGTCTACACGGAATTGAATCCAAATTCAAGTCTTATTCAGTTCTCCATGTAAACGGAGTAACAGACTATTTTTATTTTATTTCGTTCGACCACCTCGTCGACGGAAACTATGGACGAAAAATGATAAGATTGGTTACCATGGAGGCGGAATTCGAAGATCTGATGTGCAGCAGACCTTCGGCGTAAAAGGACACTAAAAATGATAATGTTGTTTCAATTAGTCCTAAACTATATAAAACACTGATGTTTACACATCATCCCCTTGAGTCCCGGTACTCACAAATTTTTTTTTTATTTTTCATGAAAAAATCAATATTTATTACAGTATTTAGTTTGCTATTGTTTTTGATTTTAATAAATTAACAAATAAAAATAAATTAACAATTAAATTTAACACTATTGGAACAACAAAAATTAAAACTAGTATCACTTTGTATCACAGATCAGTTAAATTTATTATAATTTAATTTATTTAATTTAAGCCCAAACATCTACCAAATTTAACGATTTAATACATTATTAAATAACATAAAGCACTTAGGTAAGACATTCATAAAATCCCACAGCATTGGTCCAACGAATCATTTTAGTACTAAGAGGCTGAATCTAAGAAGGTTGTTGGCACAAACGACAAATAAGTTTGTACTTTATCCTTTAAAATGATTTTCAAGAGCATTCCAAATTATGTAATTATAATTTTTAACAAATATCTACGATGTAAGGTTTAAAAAATTGAATTTTATCTTAATGGAATTGGCATAACATCCAAAATATTAAAATATTCAGTCTTTATCGTCTTGGTTTTGCTGTCATTAGAGCAAAAAATACTGTTAAATTTATGTTCCTCGAATCAAAAAAAAATATCAGCTTAAATTTGTCTCATTAAATTCAGTTTAAAGGAAATGCTTCAACATCATTACTTTAAGATTGCCCACAAATTAATGTTTCAGTTTGTAAAAGCTTCATTCGTATCCTCCTCTCTACATTCCTTAAAAGGAAACATCCTACCATTACCACCCTAGATATTTATCTTTGAGGTTTCTGTTGATTACATATACGACATTCTCATGGTGAATGAAATGCCTTTATAAAGTGTTATAAATGGGAGAAATTTTTGTTTCGAAGGTTTTTAGTACCATTTAAATGTACCTACTTCCTGAAAAAAGTAAATTTAAAGCATCTTCTGTGGATGAATTTCGGCAGTTTCAGGATAAAGCGTTGTTGTGAATGAGACACATTTTATTAAGAGTTATAATAATGTGAGAGTGAGACATTTTATTGAGGTAATACTACGATTCCTTTCGTATAGTTTTTTTGAGATAAGCTAGACTGGCGATGGCAAAACACACTATAGCTCATACTTGAGTGTAGAAAATAAATACTTTTTGTCAGTGTTATCTAATTAATTTTACATAGCAAGCTGTTAACCTACATAGATCTATATTTATTGATATTAACCATTCGTATGCACATAGCTAACAAGATTATACATGTATTCTCGTTATTAAAGTCTTAACTTAAGTACGCATTTAATATGTATATTTCCTATGGATAAAGCTTTGTTACTAACTATAGATAGTTGTAGACATGATGTTAAACCCAATTATATTGCAACTCAATTGACTTTGCAAATAATTGTGCCTCTAATGGAACATGACAAATTTAAACTTATCAATTTATGATTTTCCATCTTCACTCGATTAAGAATAATTCAAGAATTCTCTTACATTATTTCATTACAGTTCATAAATCGTGAGGAATCAGTCGACCAGAAACCGACTACTTGGCAGGCAGAGCCATCACCAAGATGTCGTCCTTAAAGCATCAATAGAACAACTACACTTAAAACATAGATATATCCAGATACTCTCATCAAATTTGTGCAAATTGTATCAGCTTGTTATTCAATTTTGGAACCATCTACACAATTTCTGTATACATACCCCAAGCCATCCAAAACCCCCAAAAACAATTGGGACTTGATTAAAGGAACCAAAGTGACATTTAATTTACCCAAAATCCCTAAACAAAAGCAACATCTCTCGTACAGCACCAAATGGCTGTCCCTGTCGAGGAGGGCATCCTGAACGCCCTCCGGGGTGTAACAACTGAATCAACACGCCTGCCCCAACCATTACTCATCAAAGTCTATGTGTCCAGTTTGAAGGACGGTAAGTCGACAGACAGAGAGAGCGAGTGTTCTTGTTGTTCTATAGCCAATTACTGTTTGACCGACTTTTTCTTGTTTCATTATATTTTAGTTTCTATACATTTCATTTTGTTTGTTGCTATCAATAAGATTTTAATCGTTTTCCTTATTTTATTTGCTATTTGAGAAAATGTAATTTATTTTCCCATAATAGAGAAAATTTAACATTTATTTTCTTAGTAAACGTATTGATCCATGACTTTCGATTTATATTGCCCAACAGAGTTCATCGAGGAACGGCGTATGCTGCTGGAGTTGGTAGGCCCTGAGCTACAATCGATGTATGATGACAGACAAATTGAGGTACAATTATATAGGTTGTATTGTATTATTTCTAAATAAGCACATACACACCAACAAACGGGACACTCCCACACATTATTGGGAAAACGGTTTGTATTACTTTTTTCAAATTTATTTTTTTAGGAAGATGGGCCCAGAACACTCTAAAGCACACTACTAAAAACTTTATTCGTTCGATAACATTTTTTGCTGCCTTGGATTTATTACTAAGAAAGGCTTAGTTTTCTGTGTCGATGTGGTCCTTGACCAATAAGTTTCTTCAGTTAGCCTGATTCTTTGCTGACGCAGTACTTGGTAATCGTTTTTGATTACTTGTTCAAATTTATTTTTTTAAACAGATGGAGCCCAGAATTCCTAGAACACACTACCGATAACCAGTGTTCTTATAACGGCATTACTAATGGTAGATCTAGCATTGTAGAGAAGAGAAAAGCATTATGAAATTTTAAAACTATGCTAAATGCTTTTCTGGCATTCTTGTTTTTATTTTTTGAATTCTTGAATGCCAAAAATGATTTCGAATCATTGATTTGATGATATCATATTTGGAAAGAAAAATATTTAAAAAATTACAAAGCATTGTTATTTAACCTTAATAACGTCAAATCACGAAGATTCACACATAAATGTACGCTCACAAAATGCATGACTTTTTCTGATAGAAATGAGTTAGTTAAAGCATCTGTTTCATATTGGAATCTAGAAAGTCAATTATTAGGGCCTATTGAGCGATCAATTTCAATACAATAGTTTGAGCTGTCAAAAAATCTTTTATGAATTATAAATTAGGCCTATTCTGCCAGATCTGTTATTCTGCTATGAATTTTCTGTTATGAAGGTCTTTTATAATTGGTATTCAGGAATTCGAACTTTTATGAAAGTCTGTTATGGAACTTCGAAAAGGAAATTTTTATAGGAACAGACCTAAATCTGCTATCAAAAATCAACTGGTCTGCTGCAGGTTAACAAACTGTTTCGTCACTGAAAGTAACCTGTAGATTGGTGGTCATTTTTTCTATGGATTCTGGAATTTAATTAATCAATTAATTAATAATTTAATTTTTACAAACCGGGATCATCATCATCAATTTACTATAACTACTTAATCTTTTATAGTTTTGTGCTAATTTCGTGTTTTGTGCAAAAATAATTTGTGTACCTAAATAAATATGTATTCTTATTATATTTGTCTCCCTGTATGAATATTTCATTGACGAAATAAAAGATAAATACTAATTTTTACTTCATTAATAGAAATCGTTTATGATAAAAGCCACAAAAATGTGTCTTTTATTCTTTTATGATTCATAAAAGATTCCATAACAAATTCTGGCATGCTGAATACCAAAAATGCGGTTCGTAAAAGATTTGTTGAAAGTTTCGAACTTTTGACAGCACTCATAGCAGATTTCTTAACAGATTTCATAACAGTTTGGCATGCCGAATACCAAAATTATATTTCATAAAAGATTTTTTGACAGCTCAAACTTTTGTATAGAAATTCAAAACAGAATAGCCGAATAGCAGAATTCTCGCGGAATAGGCCTAAATACCGTATTACGGTATTTGACTGCTAAAACTGTTAAGAAATCTATGAGATGTCTAGTTTAATGAATTAGGTCGATTTGTGATTGGACTGCTTTCACTTCCCATTTCAAACGCTGAGGTTGAGAGCCTGTTCAGCCAAACAAATATAATTAAAACAAAAATTCGTAATAAAATTGGAAAATAATTATTGAACAGCAGTCCATATATTTGAGGGGCTGAAGATAAAAGATAAATGCTGCTTTTGTTATAAAGTTTCAAGAAGTGTTAGAGGAAGTATGATTCTCGGCGAAGTATGAAAAACCTTAGGGTGAAGAAACTTTGGACTAACTCATTATTTAATTAAAATCTTAAGATAGATAAGATATTTATTTCTAAAAACTATTGTCATTTTATAAAAATAAAAATGTGCTTAGTCTGACCAATTTAAAATTTAATAATTAACTACTAAAATATGTTCCTACTTAAAAATAGTTTGCTGTAAAAGTTTCTAATTCCTAATATCTATTTTGATATAAAGCTTTAAGTTTCGTTATTTTTGAATTGTTTTGTTTTTGTTTTCGTTTTTTTTTTTCTTTTTTGTTATATAAGGAGATATTACCTATTACCTATTTATTTTAGGTATTTATGAGAAAATAGGTAAATATTTATTTTGCATTTTTTTAAATTTTTGTTTTGTAATCATCGATATGAACGTTTTTATATGGATTTTGAAATCTAGCATTTTGATTTTTGAGCTCCCATACGATCTAGCATTATAAAATTTGAAATCTAGCATTATGAAATTTGAGATTATGGCAACACTGCCGATAACATTGTTTTCCTCTTTTAGTTTATTTACTTAAAAAAGCTTCGTGGTCGAAGTGGTCCTTGACCAACAAGCTACTTTTCAGTTTGCCTGTTCCTTAGCTGACTCCTCACTTCCCCAGGTTAGGCACTCCAAGTTGGTTCTGTTTATTTGTCCCGTTCCACTTATCCACCCCATTTTAGACGAGTTCTACCTCAACTGCGTTCACAATACGGGTTAAATTCAAAGAATCTTTGAACCAGTTTTTTTAGTTTGGGATTAAAACTGAACCAGAGTTAACTTACCAAATTTGCTGAATTAACTCTGTATTAGCTTAAAACATGCATTCCAAGTTGTACTTAACAAGTTTGTTAAATCTTTTTGCATTCATCTTCCAGACTGAAAAATAGTTTCTTGACTTAACTGTGGACAAATATTTTTCCAGAGTTAACTAACTCACCACTAAAATACTGGGTCTTAGAGCCGAAATATTTGAATACATTTTCTGAACACAATGCCCTAGTGATTCAATCCGAACATTTTCATTGGTATCAAAAACAACTATTTATCCTAACAACATAAACAAAACCTTTAAATAACAAAAGGATGTTTACCCACACTGAGGTTTTATCAAAGCTGCAATAAATTTGTAAGTCTTAAATCACTTCCAAAACGACCAATAAAATAATCAAAATATTCTACTGATGCCAATGGTTTATTTTGACTTCTATCATTTCTTATGACCTTTGCAAAAATGTATGACAGTAAGCAATCGTAATCTGTTCATAACTCACTCAAGACCAGTTAATATATTTATACCATTTGGCGTAGAAATAAATATAAACCTGAGTTTTTTTTTTCTTACTTAACTGCTTCCCTTCATGTAACACTCGAAGACTCGAGGAGTGGATACATTCTCTTTTAGCCCTAGCCGTCTTACCTGATGAATTTCGTGACTAGTATAAACGACGCTACCTATACTACCAAAACAGTCGAAAATTCTTTTTTCACAATTATTTCATTGAACTCAAGCGGTGCTCTTAAAATATGTATTTTACAAATTTGTATAGCCATTCGGATCCTACATAAAATTGTAGGTCCCTTCCATTCCTGTGGATACGCACACACAGGAAAGGTTGCGAGTTGTAAGCCCTGGTTCTTAACGAGCCGTTGTGCCACAAAATTTATTTAGTTTTTGTTTATTCATTACCAGTCAACAATAAAGATTGTTCAAACGCACAATACATATTTTCTGAAGTACCCCATATCCAGTAGACAAGTTTATACCAAAAAGTAAAAATCTGATTATTGACATGTGCAAATTAGCAGCTTTTGTACTTTTTCACTAAAATTTTAATTAATTTTACACTTAAACTTGAATGACCAGACAAGGGATACAATTTAAAAGTGTTTAGTTATTTTTACACAAACTGCTACGTATGTACAAATTAAATAGTTCAGTAAATACGGTTGAAAACAGAACAGAACACGTAAATTTAATTTTTGATTATATATACAAAACTCATTGAGAAGATATCATTAATCATGGTTAGGCTTTTCCCATCCCAATCCATTCAGTGTAAAGATAAAAAGTAAGACCGAAATTATCTCGATTTTGTTGTGATGTGCGGTTCGCGGTTTACTTAAATTTAAATTTCTTTACTTTTTTTCCTTCTATGAATTGATGATAGATCGAGATTGTGGATATGCACTTTGGAACTGGGCCCCCAGACGTAATTGCCTTGGAACAGGATCCGTATTTAATTCACGATTACCTTGATGAAATCGAAACTTGCCATCGTGTCTCAAAAAGTGTATTTTTTATTGTAAGTTAAAGATGGATGAGGGAGTCGATAATGGAGTAACTAATGTCCTGTTATTGGTTTGTCTTTTGGTTTTTTTCTTATAACGCAGGCTCTTGTTGGCGAAAGTATTGGAAAAATGTGGCTACCCACACACATAGATGCTGACATTTTTTCAGTCATCTCCAGTAGCTGTACGACTGAGGATGAGAGAGTCCTATTGAATAAATGGTATTTCTTTGGCAGTAATAAAGTCCACGGCACCACCACCACCAGCAATAGCTGTTATAGACTCAAGGAAGACTACCGGTAAGTGTATTGCGTAAGGAAGGACCGGACCGGACCTTATAGAATTTGACTCCTTTTTTATTATATTTGAACTAAATTTGAACTAAGAGGGAAACGTCGTCGTATCTATAGTATGTGTGACTGTGACATTCCAATGTTCAAAAGAGTATAATGTATTTAACGAAAGAATTATACTTAATTGATATCCTGACTTCACATATTAATTTGGCAATAATGGAAAATACATATGTGAGAAGATTCTTTTCATAAAGAATGTTTTGTAACTGACCATGACGACGACGACGTAACGTAATCGAAACGAATTCAATAAAAAATGACAAGGATATTTTTTTCGTTCCTTATAAAACCAATTTCTTAAATTGGTATGATTTCCTTTAATTCACTTATTGTCAATGTTTTTTTGATAAAGATGGAAAATGGTCTAACTAATTTCTATTTATGACAAGAAATTAAAATAGATTCGTGGTATTTTCTAACAATATATAGCATTAGAGATAAGGATCAAAAGAGGCTTATTGTTGTTGAATTCGATAGATTTAGAAGTATGAAAAAACCGCAAACATTAAAAACCGAAAATTGTGAATTTATGCAGACCTATCGAGGTATCGTATCCGTTCAGAGGAAAGTTTTTTTTCGATCTGTTCGAAATCGGAAAATTTTTAACCGAGGTATCTGTTCCAATTGACAGATCGGACTATTTCCCGATGAAATGTAATGACTATCAACACATTGCAGCTCAGTAATCGGACTTAACGTCAACCCACTAAAGACAGAAATGGTTTTGTTTACAGGGAAGCGTAATATTCCACACTTTCACACGCCCACCATTAACGGGGTTCCGCTACATGTTTTTGGCACAGCAAAATATCTTGGCGTGGTACTTGATCGTAAACTTAACTGGAAAGAAAATATAAAGGAAAGGGAGAAAAAACGTGTTAAGCTTTCTATACTTGCAGCTGAATTTTTGGTAAAAGATGGTTACCTAGCCCCAAAACCATACACACAGCCATAATAAGGCCAATCCTAACATATGCCTGCTTGGTCTGGTGGCCAGCCCTATAGAAAAGGAAACCAATCTAAGAACCATGACCAAAATTCAAAGACTAGCGTGTATTGGTACAACCATTGCCATAAGAACCACACCAACCGCAGCCCTAGAAACTTTTCTTTCACTTGCCCCGCTCGATTTGTTTACAAAAGAGTTGGTGTCAAAAAGTGCTATAAGACTTAAACAGTGCAATGATTGAAAAAGGGGCCACTACGGTCATAGAACTATAACGAACTTCACTGATATAGACATTCAAACGGACTATATTACACCGCACATAGATTTCAACCCAGTGGCTCTAAGAGATATCCCAAAAAGGGAACTCTGGAGAGAAAACCGAGTCCCAAATACAAATCATGTTTCGATCTTTACGGACGGTTCCAAAACAAACGAGGGCGTTGGAGACAGGCATCTATTCTATATCCACCCCTTAACAGATCAATAAAGCTTCCAAAGTTCTGCAGTGTCTCTCAAGCTGAAGTATTTGCAGTTTGCGAAGCAGCAAAACATCTTGCCACTTGTGAAGGAGCCAATAGGAATATTGACATCTTCATAGATAGCCAGGCGGCGATAAAAGATATTTCCTCAATCATCACAAAGTCCAAACTGGTGGATTGTTGCCGTAACGAGCTTATAATACTCAGCGCAACAAAAACAGTTACCCTTCGATGTCTACGATGTTCACCATGTCCCAGGACATAGTGATATTTACGGAAACGAAATACCGGATGAACCGACCAAAATCGGGTCTTCTCTAGACCCAAGTTAAACCGACAACTCGGCATAGGCCAGATGGTCATCAATCGACACTTGTCGGGTTTCAAGAAATCTATGTCCTAATATTTCGCGTTGAACAACAGAATACATACTAAAGATAGGCAGACCTCATTTATCTCTACTTGTTGATATCCTAACGGGACACAAATCGATGGGTACCCACATGAGCAGAATGGGCATAAGCACATCTGACTTATGTAGAGGTGTCAGGACGAAGAGGCCTCTTATCACTTTCCCAGAACGTCCCAGCTTAGCCAGAACCAGAAAAGAAGCCCTCGGAGAATATTTGTATACTTTTTTCGATGAACTGGGCGACATCTAAATCTTGCCACTAAAAAATATCCTTTAATTCACTCAGAATCCAGGATGGTTCAGGGAGGCCTCACAGACCTAAAATTCCCTTATTCCTCTCACCACCCCTCCCACCGCCCTCATACCTTCTTTTCCCACTGTCGGGGAACGCAATGGATCCATTGAGATTGATTGAGTGAGATGGTGTGGCTTGCCGCATCATCACCCCACCTACCCTAACCTAACCTATCAACACATTGCGATGAAGTGCGTTCAGAAAAGAATTTTTGACATTTGTGTGTTACACTTCTTCCGAAATTCTCCCACAGAAAAAAGCTGCGGAATAGTTTGGAATAAAAAGTTCAATTTTGATATTTGAATCTCCTCATTGGCCATTCGAAGAGTTATACATTTTGAGCACAAGGCTTTCACTGTCCAACTGCAATGTGCAAATCCTTTCCTACACCATGCTAATAGTTTCTTTCAGCGAGGAATCTTAACCAAATAACAAGCTTTTGTTCTGAAGAAACACTTTCCGAATAATTAGCGACTAAGAATTTATATTTTGGTTCCCTTCAAACCTATGCAAATGCAGCCTTATTAAAACTCGTCTTTTCTGCATGTGCCTTGTCCTTTTATTTAATCCGTCTGCTTCCAAAACTAAATCAACACTATCCATTTTTGTGGACGAATTTATAAACTCTTAAACATAAAAAACATTTTAATTTATTAAACTAATCCAGGCGTGTAAAATTTATGTGATTGAATGCTTCATTTTGTTTTGTTCCGAAGTGGAAACATCGAACGAAATCAAAGTCCCGATCGGAACGAACATTCGTTTCGGAACTTCTTCCGAACGGATACCTCAATAGGACAGATTATTTTTGGAAAGCTAATAGACAGATTTTTTTTGCTTTTTTATTAGTCCCTCCCATTGTCCCGTTATTTTCCTGATTATTCATATAATCATATAATAGGAGTTTTAAAAAATTTCAAAAAGCATCAGGACGCAAAGATTTTAACATCTGGTTGAGGGAATTTGTTTGCCAAAATCTAGCACGCAATTGTATTTATTATTTTTATAAGTTCCAATCTTTTAAATAATTCTATTTCAAATACATTTTACACAAGTTAAATTCCATCACTTCTCATTCGAAAGTTTGCATATATTAAGTCAAGTTAAATGGGATCCCAACAAAGTTCCCATCTTAAAATGTGAACGACTGTTATTACTTTTGCGTTCATATTTTACTCGTTCATAACTATGTAGTCAATTTAATATATTTTTTTGCATCCACTTCCATAATAAAACTGATGTCAGCCGTTCCTGCATAAAATGATAAAACTACCTGCACACAAATTTAAAACTACACAGACAAATTCAAATTTTACTTGTGAAATCACTTAAATCCGATTAAACAAAGTAATCTGCCTGTAAAATACTCAACTTCAACAACAAACCAATTCAACAAACTGGAGAAAATAGTTCAAAAATATTTCCATTGCAAAATAGGATTTCTACCTACGTATCCTTCCTTACGAGAGCAATAAAATCTTCATTTAATTGAGTTTTTACTTCCTTTTTCGTTTATAACATAGAACGAATGCCAAGAGACGAAGATGATATCTTTGGTTTCTGCTCCTGAAAGGAAAACTCCCAACTTTAAAGTTAGACGAAAATGCAAATAAATATCTTCCAGGATTACTTTTCATTTTGTGTGACTCCATATATGCATAAAATATATACATATTCAAGGGAAAACCTCTTTTGAACTTTATTATATTTGAATTTAACATAAATTCATATACTGGTGTCCTTTTAGTACCTTGTAGCTCTGTAGGTGCCATTCCTTTCTATTCCTCTTGAGTTTTGAATTCCATCTTAGCAGGATTAAGTGCTTGTGTGCGTTTGTGTGTGTGAGTTTAATTTTTCAGTTTTTTTTTTGTGATTTTTCATTAACATACATAGATCACTTTCTTATGAGAAATGGCATTCGGAGTACGTGAAACTTCTTAACACAATTGAAAAATCACTCAACGCAGTAATGAAACAGAAACATCACTCAAAAGAGCTGTACGACCGTATCCAACAGATGCGTATGACACCAATGGAGATGGAAGTTCACAAGGCTTTGGGTATGTTTCCTCCCTTATCCTTGATAGACGTATATTTTGTTTTTATGAAAAAAGTTTTTAACTTTTCCCAATCCAAACTGGATACCATGAAATTTAGCTTGAAATTGTCTTTTGCAGAGCTCTCAAATGATAAATTAATTGCTGTATTTCGAGAATGGTCAAGCCATCAAAGTCCCCCGGACGTTGAGTCGGGTGAAAGGTTACGCCAACTAAAAGATCGTCTTACAATAAATCTCTCTTCGGATAATTACACAACGTTGGTGTAAGTTTGAAATAATTTTAACCTCCTAAGAGTATTTGCTTTCTTGACTTTGAAGAATATTTTTTGTTTTCGCTTCTCAGAGTTGCGGGAAAATCTGAAAATCATCGGATAGACGCCGACTTAGATGAACACGAATCATATTTGAGTAAATTTAAAAATAAAATTTTCGACAAAATGCGAAATTTAATCGAGGAACACATTTCAAATGATCCCGATGTTATTAAGGGGAGAAAAAAGACTGTACAGGTAAGTTCGTTATTGATAACTTAAGGAAGGCAAACAGGCTTTTCAGTTTATGCTTCTATGTACGTTGAGGTGAAATTTCTTTAAAAAATAAAACAATTTTGGTGGAGCTAATTTGAGATTTGGTGATAAATTATGATTATTTTCAGTTGTTAATTTTGTTAATTACTTTAAGTGCGCATTTGTCTGTTTAACTGCCGGTCGAAATAGCACAGTTTGTATTTGCTATCCAAGTTTTCTTAAGAGTTTCGATAACTACGCAAGTGAGCGCCAGCAGTTTTATTCAAATCACAAAATTTAGGAATTGATTAATGGATTAACATGAATTTGATTCGTTCGTGAGTGCAAAGGTTCTGCCAAACTTGTCAGCTCTGTGTGTGCCTCAGACAGCCCTTTGGAGAACATCAAGGACCATAGAAATCATTAGAATAAATTAATTATTGGGGTCTTTTATGTGCAAATTAATTAATTTTACAGTGAAAATTATGAACTAAAAATAATTATAGATTATTTTTTACAAAACAAGTAGTTTCAACAAGGTTTGCCAACTCCCATATCGATAGGGGCTCTTGCGTGAATTCACTTACTAGGAAAACTGATCAGTCACTTCGGAAGCTTTCCTTGTCCACTGAGGTCTCTAGACTTAACCCACTTTTTTGTTGATACGGGCATACTTCAGTAAAGTTAAGACTATGCCAATAACTTTTTCACAAAGATTCTGAATAATAATATTCAATGTGAAATTAATTCATTCTGCCATGCCCATCTATAGCGCTTGGCACGAAAAACGATGGACCGCTTCCAATAGGGTTTTTTTTCGCTAGGTGGGACAGCATTAAGCTGGTGTATAATTTTCAAAATCTAAAATCCACATACTTCGTCATCAAAATAAACTAAGAAATAATTCAACAGGTCTCATAGTTTTTCTTTTGTTCACAACGTACACAAATCCGCTGGCCCGGATATTATCCCTCCCATTGTTCTGAAGAGGTGTTCTTCAACGCTGGCAAAACCACTGCGTAAGCTTTTCCATCTGCCCTACTCTACTGGTTTCTTTCCGAGTGGATGGAAAACAGCATTTTCCAGCCTGTCCCTAAAAAAGGCGTGTCTTCTTCACCCTCTAACTATCGAACAATTGCACTTACGTCCCTTCTTTCCAAGGTTATGGAAACGCTGATTTTTTTTTATTTTAACTATATGCCACGGCACTAGTTAGAAGGAATAGAAGGAAAGAATAAATTTTTGTTGGCACAGTGGATTGAGAATTAGATGTTTATTATCTCATGAAATTCCACGGGTGGCATCTAGTTGAAACTGGTGAATACAGAAAAGAATGCTACCTAGACTGGGGCTCGAACCCACACGTCCAGGTTAGCAGTCAAACACTATTTCCCCTTTGCCATTGCTACCTGCAAAAGCGTTTGATAGAGTTTGGCACCAAGCTCTCTTATCGAAAATGCGTGCATTTGGTGTCAATGAATCTTTTCTTCGGATGTGGAACTTTAACGGCAGCGTATTATTAGCTCATTAAATTCTGATCTCGCCAGCATTGTCCAATGGGGAATCAAAAACCGCGTAGAATTTAATGCTTCTAAGACTCAATGCTGTCTCCTGTCGTTAAGGCGAAACCCACCCCCAACGCCGCTTTCCATAGACGGCACTTGCATCGAAGAAACGGAAACCGAGTGTTCTAGTGAAATAGCCAGTTGCATTCCTCTCCTTAAAAAAATCAACCGTAATACTCGCGCTTCTAGGAATGCCCATCAGTTGACCCTTGAGCCCAACTTCGGACGTACTGTAATGTACAGAGATTCTTTCTTCAGTCGCACCACCAAATGTGGAATGCTTTACCGACTCGACTTTCCCCTCTCATTTCGATGTGCAAACGTTCAAAACCAATGTGCATCGGTATCTCCTTCTAAATCCTCTCCTATTTACCTAATCGCTCGTGCTGTGTTAAAAACATTTTAAGGGTAGCCATAACCCCTTTTGCGCGCGTGGAATATAATAAAAAAAATGTGAATTTTCACCATGTTCTAAGGATTGAATAATTTTGTATCCAAAACTGACCGTTGGGGATCCTTATTTTTATCACAAATTCAAATTAATGCGAGCTAGAACTGCTAACTATAAAGTTAAAAATCTTACGATATTTTGAAAACAAAATTATTTTGCAACTTTTATTTAGCTCGATAAGCACTTGTTCTCAGGTGATAGGTACTCATGTTTTAATATAAGCATGTAGGTATTAATCCTAATGAAAAGATTCCCTATAGTATACTCAACAATCCTGCTCATTTCTCTTAGGTTTAATAGAATACATTGGATAACCAATTCATACCTACATTAATCTTCAAAATTAAATAATCAATTCGTTTCATCTAAATTCTCTAACAATTTCAATATTTAACTAAAAATAAATATTGATTGATGGGCCAAGCACAAGCACACACTCGACCATACAGTAGCACTTATATTAGATTCCCCTTCTCATAACCAAACCACAATCAATTTTCACTTGACCCCTTTCGGTTCAAGGGTTAAATATTGTATTTTCCGAGTGAATTGTATGATTGAATGAAAAGCGAATTTAGAATTAAAAAAAAAGAACTTATTTGAAAACAAGTAGAGCAAATATTTAAAAACACCTCCTGTCATTTCGGTTCCATACCTACATAAATGCTGTATGTACATTCCATTCAATTCAAAGGCAAACAGAATAAATAATAACGTTCGGAGTGAAAGTAGCCCATCACACTCCAAGCCCCAATTACACGAAGATATCTGTACAATTATTGGGAAAATAACTGAATGTAAATATGATGACAATTCTTGTATTGACAGACATGATTGCCAGTTGAGTGTGCCTCTGCCACTCTCACAATATCAAACATACCCCAAACCAGTTTATAGTCCTTTGTTTTGAGTCGTTTGCTTCTGTATGGGAACTTTTGCGAAGGCTGAATTGGGTGGCACATGAGTAACAACCTTATACCTTTAGTAAAGGAATTGTTTTACCGGCATGCAACGGAAAGGTTAAAGGTTACTAATATGTGACAGATGATTTTACAAGACGCTGGAAATGACCTTTCTGCTGCACGTTTATGGTTCATGACACCTGGGACCTTTTTACAGCAAAAAGTAAAATATGACATACACATAATTAAATCTTCTGTACGGAATGTTTTGCATAAACTGTCAAAAGTCTGGAGTGTGTGGGTTCGGTCGAATCTAGAAAACTATTTATGTACGTTTGACTCAGCATTTTGAGAACATCAGAACAAAACTGAAATTGAGCAACTTAAACAATTAGTTCCATTCAACAAGAATTAAATAATGAAATCCGTTTACCTTAACTGCCACCAGCCCCCTTATTACTTGCGTCATTTTGTTTATTTCCATTCATATTTTTTTTACTTGCTCTATATAGGTACATAATTTGTATATTGCACGTGTGTGTAACTCGAAAACCACACACGTGTGCGATGTGCCCCATATGAACTAAATGACAAAATCTTTCAAAGCATTCATTGGAAGGTACTCTGGTCAGTGGCGTACGCAGAGGGGGACTTAAGGGGCTTGAGCCCTCCCCAAGCAATATGGTGTACTGTGCTAAGATTTCATATATCATCGAAGAAAGTTTTTTTATTATTTTTAGTTCAAATTTTATTGTTCTTAATTTTGAACTTTAGCAGCATTTTCAATTTTAATTTAAAATAAAATCTATAGACATGGATGTAGTATTGAAATCATTAGTTCATACCACACGTAATATTGAAACCCAAACAAAATTCCCTTGCAATCAGTCAAATTTCGCAAAATGATTCCACACATTTAATTTGTTCCTTCTTTTCCCATTTAAAAAAGAGCCGGAATGAAATAACGAATGCAGTGCACTAATAACATAATAGATTCCCTTGATATCTTCTCTTTTTTATTGCTCTTTAGTGGTCAAATGCTTTAGTTATACTTTCACCAGTATCTTCGCTCTCAGTGAACGTATCAAATATTCAAAAAATATTTTTAAATATCTGTAAACTGTATACTTTTTTTGCCGAATGTTGTTTCTAATTCTACGACATAAGGCATTATAAGAAAGCTGTAGTCAATTGATGACATTTCGAAAAACTGCCTTTAATGGTGGATTTACATGTTTCTTCGTCTGACCTCGGCAAAAAAAAAAAGGATGGAAAATTAAAACTTACATTTGTTGGATAGAGAGAGAACACCAAAATGCAGAAGATCTTCGTACATGCAGATTATAGGAATGCAGATATGAAGACGAACATGTTCATCTTCTTGATGAACTACACTACTTTTCTTCATATTTGCAGAGGAAGATACATGTAAATCCAGTATAACTTGTATCACAGGTAGACAATCTTCTCAAACACTTTTTTTTTAAAGTTAATGGACCGTACTCATTGTCGTTTTAAACTATTATGATTAGTTAAAACTTTAAAGATAACCTAAACTTTTATTTTAGTTTTTGTCAATGCACTATTTTTTTTTTGGCGTTCAATAATTTAATAAACTTCTATTTTGATAAGTACAGAAATCGAATTGGAATAAATTTTTATAATTGATCTTATTTAAACTGTACTTAAGTAAAACATGAGTTTTGCGAAACCACAACGAAAACGCCCAAATAATAATTTGTATAATGAGAATTCCCTTGAAAAAATTTACCATTTTTTTCATTGTATTTGTATAGCTACTGCTTCTGCTACTTTAAACTATAATAATGTCTGTTCCTTTACTCTAAATTTCTGTGATTCTCTGCGCATTTTGTTCCCAAGTTCTGTCAATTTCATTTCTTTTATATGAACTTGACAGGACTTTGGACTAAAAATCACAGAAACTCAAAGGAAAGGAACAGACTTAATTAATGCATTAAAAAATATATTGGACTTGTAAAAGTTACGTTATACGCGGGTTTTTGGTTGCGCATGTTGTCAGTTGGTGTGTGTCAGTGTTTATGTGCAATAAACAGTACCTTATTGGTTATGAGCTTATTTAAAGAAAAAACGGACATTTTATTTATTAAAATGTGAATACACTTTTCACCTATACCCCTATTACCGTTGACGTTGTTTAAATCGAGCCAATAAAGTGGATTTTTGTCGAAGTGGATTTTTACAATAAATATTTGTGTACAAAGAAAGAAAGTTAAAATTCATTTCATAACTGTAGGGAGTATTTAGCGTGTTTTTCCTTTTGTTTTTGTTTTTTATTTTTTTTTTCTATTGAAATTTAACTTCTGGTGGTTGATAAAACGAAAGGCTTTAATTTTGTTTCCTATTTTGTGATACCTTAAACAAATTTCACCAAAATTGAGACTGAGCCTCCCTCCCCCCAAAAAAAATACTGCGTACGCTACTGACACTGATGGCATAATACGCTTGTTATGACGTCGATTTAAGATTAAAAATGTCACTGTCGTTTGTTGGCTTATAATCCTGAGAAAGAAATTTTGTGTTCAAAATCCTTTGCACCTGCGGCAATTTAAAACCACAAAATTTTCCAACTTCCAAGAGGTGTTCGTCTGTATTGCTTTTTTTTCATTTAAAAAAGGGTGAAAGAGAGAAAGAGCAAAAACTTTTCTCAAAGTAGGTATGCGTGATTAAATTTGTAATCCCTTTTCGTGGAGGTTGAGGTTTCAGAGAATAAGAGGAGAATTCTACAGAAAACTTCCGTAATAAAAACAAAATGCAATTATATTTTGTGCAATTTTTTTTTTTTTGAAATTACTTCAGGCTTTCAATGTGACACAAGTTGATATTTGAATTTGTTTTTCCTCTTAAACTAAACACAGCAAGGACGAACGTAGGAGGGTTAAGAAAGGGATGAACCCAGGAAGAGTGGGAAAGAAGCCTTTGAAGATGAATGGTTTTTGGGTCGTGCTTTCGTTTATGCTTCATATCCCAAGAATACATTTTAATCCTGAGCACACATAAGAATAAACCATAGTTTTTGTACACTTTACTTCCAGGTTCGCTAAAGCCGGAAATGCTTTCTGCTTTTTAAAGAGCAAGCAGGTGTGCTTGAAAAAGCACTTTGAAAATGTTTTTTTGTACTAAAATAAAAGTACTTGCATGTACATATCTTTATTTTTGCAATGTAACACTGCATTAATCTGTTATTATATGTATATGTTTGATGTGAAGTGATGGCTTCTGATGGCTGGATCTTTAAAGTTAAGATCTTAAAATCAAAAAACATTCTACATGCGTGTTTACAAAATATTAGGGTGGAACTGTTAGGGCCTTGGGGGGTTAAAGAAAAATGAAAAATAATGGGCTAGCTTAAATCTACTAATTAAATACCTCTTTCAATACTGATTTGAAAAAAGGACTAGAATATTTGACTGAAAACGCCCTGATGTTGTAAAAATAAAATTTTTAACGAAAGTTAAGTATTGGTCTTAAACCATACTTATTCTCAAATTTATGCCATCGTAAATTATTCATTTTATTGCTTCACAATAAATGACCTTTTGACAAAGCTACGATTGCAGCAAAGTAAAGTCGAACCAGTGCATTAAATTGACCTGTTGGGAAACCAAAAGCAAACCAGTAAACACAAGCAATATTAATTATGGGCCATAGTTACTCGTAGTCATTATGCGTATGCTTAAAAAAGTAATACGGTGCAGCCCCGCACCGAGACAGCAGCCGTACCTTCATAAATAAATTTTTTTTTTTATAAATAAAACGATGTACAAAAATAATATCTTTTATTTTATTTGGAACAAAAAAAAATTTTCAATATTTTTTTAAAAATCCAAAAATTATTTTTTTGAAAATTTGTTTATGCAAAATTATTTAAATTGTGAAGGAGCTCTTGTATAAACATTTTTGTTGAATTCGGAGCAACTGTCAACGAGAAGTTTGAAAACAAAAAAATCGGTGCTATGACAGGTACCGTTATTAACCGTTATTGGTAAAATTTGTTTTCATCAAAATATTGGCCATACCTTAAATAGTAAACTCACATCTTTTTATCAAAATCCTTGGAGCCGTTTTCGAGAAAATATTTTTTTTCTTAACGGTTTTTCAACATTTGTATGGAAGGTACCGTTATTTTTGAATTAAGAGAGATGATTTTTTTTAAGTATTCTACAAAATAATAAAAACTATCTTACACCTGGTTTTTAAAATATTGCCCAAGTCGTTTTCAAAATATTTAGTTTTCAAAAAAATTTTTTTTTTTTAATTTTCAATTTTTTTTTTTAATTTTTGTTCACAATAATAGACCTGTTTTTTTGAGAGAATGACTAGCAACTCAGCAAAATGTATACACGGAAAACAATAACAAAACAAATTGTTATAGAGAATTTTGTTTGTATTTTCCGTGTAAATCTTTTACTGAGTTGCTAGTCACTCTTTCAAAAAACACGGCTAATTTTTAAATTTTTTAGAAGTGTTACCATACAAAAAATGAAAATTTTCAACTTAACCGTTTTCGAGAAAATCAAAAACCAAAACAATGGTTGTACTGGAGGTACAAAAGTAGCATTTCCTTGTTTAATTTATTTGAATTTTTTTTAACCAAATCCTCGGACCCGTTTTTGAGAAAAATATTATTGTTGGGCAGGTACGGTTATTTTTGGCCCTAAAAAAAATTTTAAAAAAACGTCTGGGCATACTAGTCAATAAACACTTTATTCCAAGTTTAAAGAAAATCCTTCCAGCCGTTTAGGTTGTACGGGCGAGAACAGACAGACAGACAGAATTGCGGGACCCACTTTTTTCGCGTTCTCTATCGTTATGTTAGGCAAAACTGTTATCTTGAGTTCGATTTTTTTTACGAATCCATAACTTACCATATAGTACTTATATCGCAAGTAAAAATAGTGACAAAATTAACCGGAAGAAATCTATATCTTCAGTGCTAAAACAAAACTTTCAAAACATTTTGCTTCCATTTTTGACTCTAACTTAAAATGTCTAAAAATATCTTTTGAGTCTAATTTAAAATTTAATGATTAAAAGCTGGTTCCATAATGTGCTTAAAACGAAAAACCAACACGGGGGTGATACCGTTCTACAAGAAATGAGGTTCAAAATTTTAATTTTTTTATTTTAAAAATCATTTAAACTGCCAAAAAAGTGAACAACATTAGAAATATTCTGACCTTAAGTCACGCTAAGCATTTTTTTACTTGCTCTATCTATAAGGCAAGTATTGGTTTAGTTTAAATCAAAACTAACACCACGATGATGGAGAGGTCTTAGAAAGTGATTTTCGTCAAGACATCTGTCGGTCTGTTTTTTTCTGCGTCCTGGAACCTGTTTCACAAAACATTTTTCGCTTTTCATTTTGCAACTTTTCACTTTAACTTTGCAAATTTCGTTTCAACAAACGCAAATGAGCAAAGAGGAAATTATTCAAATGAAAAGTTGAAAAGTTTTCCTTTTTGCAAATTATTTTTTACCAAACGTACATTTACAAAGTGAACATTTTTTTTCTGCAAGGCGAAAAGTTTTGTTAGTTTGCAAAGTATTAGTTCTTTTTGTTTCACGAAACAAATAAACTTTGCAAATTAAATTAAGAGAATTTTGAAAAACTTTTCAGTAATATGCAAAGAGAAATTTTCATTTGCAAATAAACGTTTTTTTGTGAAAAGTTGTCGAAAAATAATAATAGATACAAATGTATAGTTTTGAGGAATTTTTTTGAAATCGAGGAAGTTAATAATAGTGACAAAAGGGTAGTGAAGTCAAGAATTAACTTTGATATCGGATATAATTTTTCGATAAAAGAGAGTTTTCGATTAACAAAAGCAACCATCATATATTATGTCCCAGATTGGAAATGAAAACAACAATCATATATTGTGTCCCAGATTGGAAATAAATTACAATTCAACAGTCAAAGGAATACGTGTTTAAGTCCTTTGCAACAACATTGGGTTGGGAATGGAGCCCAACATCACGGTGTTGCACCTATGCTCGGAATAAGCAAAGCAACAGGCTGCAGAGTAATTCATCCAGTGTCGAATTTAAGCATTGATGAATTTCCCACCATTTTTTGGCCACAAAATTCTTCAGAAATAGACATACCCTAATGCAGTAATATAAGAAGTGATAGGGCTCATAAAAGAATTAGGTAAATTATTGAAAATAGTTTTGGTATGAGATCTAGGTAGGTACATAATATAATTGTTGTTTGCAATGTAAACATTAAATTCTTTAGGAATATTGACGGAAAAGATGCATTGCTTGAATCATCTTCGCATGCAGCGAGTAAAATGGTATAAAAGTTCTTTATTTTAACAATTATACCTGTGTTTTATTGGAAAAGCTATCCATAGTAAAGTAGGATTTTACACAAATAACAAATACAACATCGGCAGTATGAATACTGCCGATAAAAGTTGAAGTAGAATCATACTGCGGATAGGTTTTCCGAGTTTCGAATGGATTTTTGGTGATTTCATTCTCAAATGTTGGTACGATTGATCTTTCATTTGTATCTCGATACCTGTGTTCGTTGAGTAGTTGTGTATTTGGGATGATGTGTTTTTCCATTGGGGAAAAAATCAATCTTTTTCTGTCTTATATTTAATATTGTTAGTTAAAGTTCTCCTTTTGCGCTTATTTTACAAGAGAGAATAATAAAAAAGATAAATAAGTTGAACAAAAAGTAAAACAACGAAAAATAAAAGAAGGTGTTCTTTCAGTTGTACCAATTTTGAAATACAAAATCAGGCTACTGCGGATGCGTTTTTTTTATAATTTTCTACTGTACTATTTATAGAATGCCAAAAAAACACGGGTAATGTCTTCTGGATTCTGATTGATGTCAGTGATATTGTCAATGATTTTGTTCAATGCATAATTGACCAAAGTTATTCAATTTAAGTTTACTTTGCAAAATACGAATTCAAATGCAAAGTTCTGTTTTAAATTGGTGAAACGCTTTAACTGTTCACTTTCCAAAAATAGTCTGAAAACTGATAAGTTAAAAGTCTGTTCACTTTGCAAATTTTGTGAAACACTTTACACTTTTTAAAATATTTTTTTTTGCAAAATTTCAAAGTGAAAATTGTTTGGTGAAATGTAGGGGTAAATCGAGCTAGAGCCTAAACAGTTGAACCGATTTTCTTCAAATTTGGTGTGAAGTGCTTGTATGTCATTCCTTAGAGGAAAAAATTGAGTTTTTGCTTAAGCTCATCTAGAACTTTGTTTATGTGTTCCCTATATCAGTTTTAATAATACTGCGTCACGTTTTTACCTAAAAAATTAAATAATGGAAATAAATGTATGTTCTTTTTTTTGAAAAAAAATTATTTTTGTACATTTGTTTACGTATATTCCAGCATATCTCGTCATTCGCTTTGTTGATTTTATCATTATTTAAGAATTTGATACTTCTAAGTTAGGTTAATAATATTGCATTTTAAATTTGTATAATTATTATAATTTGTATAAATATTTTGTATAAATAAGAATCAAAAAAAAAATATTTGTTTGTGTTTTTAACATTTTTTCCTATTTTGTTTAGGTATGTATATTAAATCAAAACAATTCAAAACTACTATTTTAACATGTTATTATTATTTTCTCGTTAACGACTAACAAATATTATCAAACCATTACTATATCACCGTCAATATCTAGCTGCATTCTAGTTGTTAGCTACGGGAGCAGGTTCGTGCTAACCAGTCGTGCATATTTTTTTCAATGTACGTTAGTACGAGTATGTTGTTGTTTTGTAACTGAGATGCTGCATCTCAAAAGAAACAAATATGTCTCCAAACAATAAATATTCCAAAACATTTCGGAGCCCTTGAAAAATGTTTACATTATTTAATTTGGAACATCAAATTAAATGTTGAAGTGCTAAATATACATATTGGAAACCCTTCAAACAAGGCAAACTATTAAATTACCTGGTTTGCCCTTTTCATGTACCTAATCCGAAAATGGTACTGTCTATAAATAATAATGATTAATATTTTAATAGTCTGGCTACAAAATTAATTTCGCTAAACATGTTTTCCATTTTAACCTTCATAGGATACACGTTCTCTAAAATTTATATTGGCAACCAATTTGGATCAGAGGAATTATTTTAAGTGCTTGGATAGACGTACCTACTCTATAATGTATATCTAACGTCAAGTTACATGAAATGCATCTGTTTTTCATAGGAAAATAATTAAAATCTAAAAGCCCTTCAGCCACTAATGCCTTTTTTATTTTAGTAAACATCATCTCTACCAACCATTTTGTTTTTTTTTTTTTACTCAAAACCTGTTAAAATTGATATTAACGAACCTCCTCCATTCAGCTAACATTAAAATTTTGACCTACTTCCATATTATTTTGTAAGAGCGAGTGCACTCAACATAAAATCCAGTTCATATAGGTACAATTTTAATGTAAAATCCATTTGAATACAGAGTGAGAGAGATGCGAGACAAAGACAAATATTCTCGAAACTTTTCACGAATAGCTAACCGGTGAGACATACCTACTTGTACATTATGTACATTATTTCTATTTGTATGTGCTAAATTCAGTTCACATTAATTAACTAATTGCATTTCCTCTGCGCATCCTGTCAACAAGCACATTGGAGATGGAACACTTTAATCCCCATATGTCTCTCATTGATTCACTGACGAGCTTGTTCATATATTTTTTACAACATTATGTCCTTGCTGCTGCACCAGGATTGTCTCTATTGGCTCATCGGCTGACCTTTCTCTGTAAGCACCGAGGAAAAAGATATCTAGATAAAAAATATTCAATTTACTAAAAGTTTACTTCGATAAAAAAAATAAAAAAAGTACTTCGTTCACTGTGGCGTATACGTAACTATTTTACGAGAATATTCTCATAACGAAAATTATGGATGAGATAAAGTATTCCGAATTATTATTATTATGGCGAATGCGACATTTTCGAGATGAATAATTGATGTTTATTACAAGACCAACATTCACAGTACCAAATCAACTCTCCCCAATTCAATAGATGAAAATGTTTCCTCAATGAATTTTAACAGACAAACATTATAATATGTCCTTGAAGTGTGAAACTCATCGTATATCCTTATATTCATTCCCTATAAACTTCCGTTCTCTGATGTCGCCACACCGTCCTTGGTACTTTAGATTCAAACTGCTGATTTGAATGAGTAATTGAATTTGATTTATTGCCTGCGATTGATGTTTGCAATCGATGGCAATAATTTTTGATAAATGGATTCTAGCTTTTGTGTGTTCGATAGGCAAAGATATATCAACCGATATTTTGACACATTTTGACAGGGAAATTCAAATAAAGGTGGTGGTGTACGCGGTTAATAGATGTCTGCTTGTATTGGTATCTGCAGATGAATAATTTCGAATCGTAAATATAATTTAGTGGGATTTATTGTGTAGCATAATTTTTTTGTCATACTTTATTACAATATTTCTTTCATAAAATGTGAGTATAAGCTTAAAATAAAAATATGGAAGTGGATCCTAATATTAAGAGAATAAGTAAAAAGATGGTTTGCCCCCAAAGTATATGAAACCCACTTTCGGTGTAATTGTTATATTCTGTAGGCCCAACCTACATGCTCCAGTGCTTTAAAGCATTTATGTCCAACATTCCATATGTGTCATTACCAGTATGCTGTTTGCTTATACTAATATGTAAAGTATATGTACTACATTTTTTAACGCAAATTTTGAAAACTTTATTTTGAAAACTGTTGGGTCTGCAGAAAATTATGTTGCCTTAAAAATGATTTCAGTATTATGCTAGTTAAAAAAAGTTTAGAATTAAGAATATTCTAGTAAGCTGATTTAAAATGAGAAACAATTTTGTGCCAGCAGTTTTATTTACATTTAAGGCTTAAATTGAGCAAAAAATCCTGATCTTATATTTAATAGATAACTTTTATCCATTTAAAACTAAAACTGTAACTACTTACACTTATATTGCTTAAAAACTCCGTTATGTATGTAATAAAAAAAAAGAAGCCAATTATAAATTACCAATTAATAATAGAAGAAATCGTGTTTTTAATTCACTGTTTAAACTCTACTCTGATTTAAGGCAAACATAAATCCAACAATAAGATCACACTCAGACAGAATTATTTATGGATGACTTCTTCTCCTCTATTATTATTTTTGTTGAAACCTTCTTTTTACTTGCGATATACGTAGCATAGGTAAAGTTTAGGATTCGTGCAACAAAAAAAATCGAGATTATAATTTTCCCTAACAATACGATGATAGAGAATGCGAAAAAAGTAGGTCTCGCAATTTTGTCTGTCTGTCTGACTGTCCATCTGTCCGTCTGTCTGTCTGTCTGTCTGTCTGTCTGTCTGTACCTTGACCTGCAGCCTTAACGGCTGAAGCGATTTTCTTCAAACTTTGGACTTAAGGTTCTTATGGGATTCCCTAGAGGGGAAATTTAAATTTTTTTTTAGCTCAAAAAATAACGGTACCTGCCATACAACGAATATACAAAAATTTATTTATTTCAAAAACGGCTCTAACGATTAAAAAAAAAATACGAGCTACTATAATTACTCCAATTAATATTGTCATAGAACCGATTTATTTGGTTTTCAAATTTCTCATTAACGGCTACACCGATTTCAACCAAATTTTGTATTTAAGAGGTCCTTTATAATTTTAAGAATTTTGCATATACAATTTTTCAAAAAAATTATTTTTGGAATTAAAAAAAAAAAACATTGAAATTTTTTTTTTTTTAAATTCAATATCTTGAAAACGGATTAATGTTTTTTTTTTAATTTTGTGAAAAATTGTATTTTATTAAATTCTAAAAGTTGGCATACCAAATTTAATTTTTTTAATTCTCAAGAATTTTATATATACAAAATTATTTAAAAAAAAAAAAAATGCTCTAACGATTTTTGAAATTTTTTTCCTAAACTCATTCAAACATATCAGGTAGCAAACAATTTTATTAATTTAGAGTATTATAATTTATATTTTAAATTGTTTTTAAAACTCTTTTGATGTTAAAGAACGACGTTGTTGTAAGCTATGAGAGCAAGTTTGTGCGATCCAGTCGTGCCCACTTTTTACTTGCGTTTATAGGTACTGTAGGCCATTTTTCGGTTTCGTAAAAAAAATCGAATTCGAGATAATAATTTTACCTAACTTTACGATGATAGAAACCACGAAAAAAGTGGTTCCCGCAATTCTATATGTGTATGCCTCGACCTGCAGCCTAAGCGACTGTAGCAATTTTCTTCAAATTTTTCACTTAAAGTTTCTAGGGGATACTCAGAGCAGCGATGGCGAACAAATGGCACGCGTGCCATTGGTGGCACTTAACGAAATACTAGCATCACGTTATCAATTGACTAATCAAATTGCGTTTTTGAGCGACAGCACGTGATGTCAACATCAAGTTTAGTTTTCTTCTTTTTGTATTCCCTTTTTTTAAGTTGTTTTCAGTGTTATTCTGACCGATTCAAAGGAGCCTTATTTAATCATAAACGAACGAAAACTGAGGGAGTTATAAATTTTTGTATACCAGTAAGGGAAAATGTTCTTAAAAAGCTTTTCACAAGCTTTTCTCTAATCGTCGGCAATCGCTAGCATGGCAGCGCAGCCGCAGCGGTCATCGCAGTCGTTCCTATCAATAATCCAAATTTTCTTTTAAAACGACTTGAATTTCAGTCTTATACTGGGTGGAACTTAATTGTTTTGCATCGCTTTTATATAAAAAAGACAGTGTTTACCGGATGGAAAAAATGATGTGGTTCGAGTAAAAAGCATATAACTTAACTTCTAATGGTCGCATCTTCAATATTGAGATCTTTAAATGACGGAAAAAACCAGTTTCAGTCGTGTATTTTTTAAAAGAAAGAGGTAAAATTAATAGTAAAGCAGTTGAATGAAAACCACTCTAATGATTTTTTTTTTTTCAAAAATTTTATTATCGAAAGTTGTTTGATTCAAGAGCAAGTTCGTGCGATACAGTCGTGTATTTTATTTTATTTTGTCTTCAAACACCGACATGGTTTTAAATACATAATGTTATTTAAAATTTAGATAATTCAAACAAAAAAAATCCTTCTTATTTTGAGTGATTTTATTAAAATAAAAAAAAAAATCAGAAAAAAAAAGAAATCTTAGAAACTCCTTTAAATATGTATCATTGAATCAAGTTAGGTAGATAATGCTTACAAAATGTAATTTTATTTTGAACGTGAATCTTTCAAAGGATAGGGACAGAGGATTGGTTGTGCGACTAACCGAATAATGCTCCCATTTCGGCTTAACGCGGGATAATACTCATGAACCTTGGTTGTTGTATCCTTATAAATATACCTACATATTTATATATACGGTTGCTTGTGAATTAAAAATTTAAGGAATTTTAATACTCGTCTTGTGCACCTTAACTTTATATATTAAATAAAGATTTCAATTTCAAGTCAATTTAAATTAAGATAGAACATGGGTTTTACTTTTTTTTTTTTTTGTTGTTTCTTTATTTTTTAAAGGAATTTGCATGCGCCTGAATAAATTCACAAATTGAAAATTTGTCCCACCCGAGGTAAATACCTAAATATAGATACGAGAAGAGAGATTGAGAGGGAAAAATTTAAATATCGAAAAATATATAAAATTTTATTTGTACATTTTCGCCAACTTTTCAATTTCACACACTGCTGCAATCATTTAAATAGATTTTTGTTTTTGTTTTATTATCTGGCTAAAAATGTATTAGTTTAATCCGATTAAGTGAAAGCTACTTTTTTTTAATCTCGTAGAGCAACACCATAAGCTTAAAATAATAACACCTGTATCCTGGATAGCCGGAAGTATATCTACTCAACATAGCATTTAGATATATAGGATAGCAAATGCAGAATTGGAGAGAGAGTTATTTAAATCTGTTTTATAATGGATCAAGAAGGATAACCATACGTTTATAGAAATGAGATATGAGTGCAAACACAAATATCCATAGGTATATAGGAATGAATCATTTTACGATGGAAAATATTTATATTGAATTTCAAATTAAATTCTTGGAAAAAACTGAGACCATTAACCTTTAAATATATCGAAGAGAAAGTCCTCTATGATTTTCATAGAAACAGCTTGGTGGGTTTGCGAACCTGTGAATAGCATTTAAACTTTTTGAAATATTATTTTGGTACAACCCATTAATTTGTGTTTTCTTTAATTTCCATTTAGCAAGAAGTATAAACGCAAATAAGGTGTTAATGTGTCAGTTGCAGAAGTTTAATTTTCAAAGAAAAAATTTTCTTCAAAGAAAGTCGCATTATTTTATTTATTGGTCACTTCAACTTGGGTTAGAGATGATACTATTGAACTGAAGTTTCTAAACGCAGGGTCTGGGGATGTGGAGTTAAAAGAGAAAAAATGGACGACACAAAATTACTAAGAAGAACAAATATATATATTAGGGTGGTCCTTATAAGGGTCATTGTCTTACTTTGAATGACGCAACGCCCTTATTTGTTCTAAATAATTAAAAAAAAAATCCTGTAAAATTTTAGCTCATTATATTAACGTTAACCTGGCCCTCAAGACGTCTGAAGTTTTATATGGAAAATCCCATGTGTTTTTTTGTTAATCCAAATTTTAAAAATCTTAACTTTGGTAATGCTTGATAAAAAAAATTGATTTTTATAACATATGTAGTCACTTCTGTAATATTTATAAAAACCAGAATTACCTTGTCTGCCTGCCCTTGACGAAGGGGTGGGGGGTTAAAATAGAGATTTTATTAATTTTTTATTCGCGGTGTTATCACTTCCAAAGCTATGTATTTGTATAGATTTCAACATTACGCAAATGACTTGACTTTTGATGTCGTTGGCTCTTGGTCTTTTACTAAAGTTATGAACTTCTAAAGTTTGATGAACAAAAATACATGAAAATTTCCCATATAAAACATCTTGGGGCCGGGTTAACGTTAATAAAATGAGCTAAAATTCTACAGGAATTTTTTTTAATTATTTAGAACAAATTAGGGGGTTGCGTCATTCAAAATAAGGCAATGACTTTAATAAGGGCCAGCCTAATGTATACAAACATATACATGTTCACACCAGTGACGTTTACTCGAAGGTGTTCTTCGCACAATTGATCGAAAAAGAAAATGTCGGCAGGTCGAAATATCGACTGTAATCTACTTTTTGAAACATAAAATGTCTCAATTTTATAATCGACCTAAAAATTGTCGACATAATCTCGACTTAAATAAATGGCGACTGCCTTGAAAAAAGTCGAGCAAAATATCGACTTTTCGATATTTTTTCCCGAGAAAATTTAGATAAATTTGGGTACGATATGTCGACTTTTTGAATATTGACTTTAGTAATCGGTACAAATAAACAATTTTGTGTGTCGATATTTTGATTGGTATAAGTTGGTTTGTTGTCAAACTAATTCCGATTTTGCTTAAATCTAGTGCTAGTATTTGCCATATATACAACGATTTCGTTTTTTTTTTTAAATACAAATATTATTGCATTCGAAAATTTTTACAAAAATGGTTAAAAAAAATCGGCGAGCAATACTTTTACACATTTTCGCAAAACAAACTCATTAATAAACTAATATGTCTGCAATGCTTAACCACATTAAAGCCCTAAAATACAACGTTCGTGTGATCGATGTTGAGCATCTTATTTCTTAAGTTTTGATGCTATCTTTATGGTCTAGATTTTGTCAGTTAGTAGGTAGTTAAAAACATATTGCGGCTTCTTCATAGTCGCAGATAGACCCGGGTTTAACTTAATTACAGTTCAAGACAATTTTGGCTCAATGAATACAGACCGATTTTAATTACAAATTGTTGGTTTTATATTTTTATAAGATAATTAACTTGGTATACTATACAAATAGCTTCAAATATTTTGAAATGCTAAACTTAAAAAAACAGAATCAACGTCCGAGAATTCAACTTAAGCTATGTTTAACTTAGACCCAGGTCTCAAATGACTATGAATACGCCCCATTATCTTTAACAGTAATTGCGTTCGACCTAGTCAGATATTTTATTTGTTTATAAGAATTTATCTCAAAACATACTTATTCTGTGGCGTATTCGTTTCACAAACAAAAAAATACAAATACATAACTTCAAAGGTATCAACTAAGCAGATACCTTTCAAATGTGAACACTGTACGGATACGAGTTTATACAATGTACACGTACAAAATATACCTAGCACATTTTTCTCGCAATTAAAGTCAAATAGCATCCCCTTTCTCAAAAAGTATTTACTTTCATGTTTTCACTTCTCAAATAGGAAGTAATTAATTTATATTACCTCTTTGCTCCTGCTCTTTGGCTTTATTATAGTGAAACGCATAAACATTTTTATGTTTGTCATTTGGTGTGTGGTTGGAATTTTATTACATGTGTGCTGTTTATTAAAATTTTCTACTGAATTTACTTTTTAAGCCATTCGATGAAATTTATTAAAGCTTAATCGTCAATCCGCTATAAAACGAAATTTACGGTTGAAAGTGGTTATGAAAAGTTCGGGTACCTATACACCTGGTGTCTCCATTTACTTCTTCTTTTTCTTTTTGTTTAATATTGTATACAAAATTGATAATAAAGAAGGCTAGGCATAGGATGCGTGTTATATTTAAATGGGTTTTAAAATTAATATAAAATCGTTCTACCTAAACCGCAAACATTTTAAGGGATCGTATATTCTTTGTGGGAATCAAATTTCTATTTACACCAGGAGCTCAATTTTCATCAATGAAAAATGAAACCGGAAAAGGGCTGTTGTTTGCCTACCAATCGTCTCCATTATACTTCATTTTTGTTTTTATTACTTTGAAGTGATGGCTGACGGTGACGGAAGGCTGACACCATTCCATAAGGGTAGGCATTTTCTTTGACATTTCTGTATGCTGAAGATATGAAAGCTGTTACAAAAGATGTGAATATTTTGTATACACAGACTTTAATTGAAACAAAGTACTTTTAAACAGTCTTCTGAACAAACGTAATAGAAATTAATGTGTCACATGCAGAGGAAGTGAAGTCATTAGTTCTTTGAGACATTCTAGGATCTAGGTTTTCTTTGCTTTCAGATAAAACAATTATAAATAAACGACGGCTTTTTATTTACCTCATCACGTAAAACAAAAACGATAGGACGATATCGTTTTCAATATTGATATCTCTACCACTTTAGTAGAGAAAAATAAAGACAGCTATCTCCAAAACGATATCGTTCGATCGCTTTTGCTTTACGTGATGAGGCACCAGTTTTTAAGAAAGCTTTTTATGATATACGGATGTGTTTTTTTAATGCGAGCCTCTTCATGGTCCATTGCCCAACAACGGGCTACATTTTTTTTTATCGATAAAGAGTTGATCGAATATGATAAATCTCAGTTTTCGCATTCGTAACATTTAACGTTTAGCCGCCATCTTGGATTTTATTTTTTACTAAATATCGCGGTTCATATTAGTTCTACAAAAAAAATTGTGATACATAAAATGCGTAGAACAAAGTTTCTTATTTCATGTGTTTAACAATTTTTCGTTATTGATAATATTTAAAAAGTTACAGGCCAACAAAAAACAAAATTTAGTAATTTCCAAAATTTGGGTTATTTTCAATCAAAAATTTGAAAAACTTTCTAGGACATCTTTGTTGGGCTTCAAATTTCGAACAATTTTGTTGTACAATTTTTTTCGGCATTTCAATAAATAAAAAAGTTATGAATATTTTTCTATCAAAAGACATGTTTTATCTGAACTCATTTTTTTTAAATTTGAGATATCTTGATTTGGGCTCGCTATAGTTAGATTTTCTCTTTGTTTAAACTGTTTTTAAGATTTAATTTTAGTTTTTCGTTTTTTTTTTATGGAAAACGGCAATTAATTTTTCCCGAGTACCGAATATTGGAAATTTATTTAAGCCTCCATACGCAAATTCATTTCTCAGGTATATCATTTTGTTTGGAGTCTGTAATATTTAACTACACAATTAAAAAAAGTTCCAAGCGCGATTCAGTGAAGTTTTCTTACCAGATCAATTTTCTCCCGCGACTCATTTTCTCCTGATTCCCCGCATATATGACGCACAAGTGTTCATAGTCGATTCCAGATATATAATGCAATGGTTCTTCCAATTCCAATCCAACGATGGCTATGGTTTTGGTGACAACGTGGATCTGTCAGTCGCACTTCCCGACAATGCCGAAACTCGACGTAAGTCACCATATATTTTCCAGCATGTCACATGGATTTTTATGCTACTAGCATTTCGTAGCATCAAGCATTTCCCCATGCTGTTTCAGCCCTTTCCTAATGCTGGCTTATAAAAGAGTTTGTATGCCTTTTTTTAAATAAGCAATTAGCAAATGAAATACGTGTTCATTTTTGTCACTGTTCACTTATAGTCCAGTGCAATTATAATCTGACCCAGCAGTTTGTACCACCCCTAAATTTTTGTTTCTTTATTCGGTAGAGAGTGGATCGAGTATGATAAATAAGTTTTCGCATTCGTAACATTTACCGTTTTGCCGCCATGTTGGATTTTACGTTTTACTTTATATCTCGGTTCATATTAGTCCTAAAAAAAATTGTAACACATAAAATGCGTAGAACAAAGTTTCTTATTTCATGTGTTTAACAATTTTTCGTTATTGATAATATTTAAAAAGTTACAGGCCAACAAAAAACAAAATTTAGTATTTTCCAAAATGTGGGTCATTTTTAATCAAAAATTTGAAAAACTTTCTAGGACATCTTTGTTGGGCTTCAAATTTCGAACAATTTTGTTGTACAATTTTTTTCGGCATTTCAATAAATAAAAAAGTTATGAATATTTTTCTATCAAAAGACATGTTTTATCTGAACTCATTTTTTTTAAATTTGAGATATCTTGATTTGGGCTCGCTATAGTTAGATTTTCTCTTTGCTTAAACTGTTTTTAAGATTTAATTTTAGTTTTTCGTTTTTTTTTTATGGAAAACGGCAATCAATTTTTCCCGAGTACCGAATAATGGAAATTTATTTAAGCCTCCATACGCAAATTAATTTCTCAGGTATATCATTTTGTTTGGAGTCTGTAATATTTAACTACACAATTAAAAAAAGTTCCAAGCGCGATTCAGTGAAGTTTTCTTACCAGATCAATTTTCTCCCGCGACTCATTTTCTCCTGATTCCCCGCATATATGACGCACAAATGTTCATAGTCGATTCCAGATATATAATGCAATGGTTCTTCCAATTCCAATCCAACGATGGCTATGGTTCTGGTGACAACGTGGATCTGTGAGTCGCACTTCCCGACAATGCCGAAACTCGACGTAAGTCACCATATTTTTTCCAGCATGTCACATGGATTTTTATGCTACTAGCATTTCGTAGCATCAAGCATTTCTACATGCTGTTTCAGCCCTTTCCTAATGCTGGCTCATAAAAGAGCTTGTATGCCTTTTTTTTAAATAAACAATTAGCAAATGAAATACGTGTTCATTTTTGTCACTGTTCACTTATAGTCCAGTGCAATTATAATCTGACCCAGCAGTTTGTACCACCCCTAAATTTTTGTTTCTTTATTTGGTAGAGAGTGGATCGAGTATGATAAATCTCAGTTTTCGCATTCGTAACATTTACCGTTTTGCCGCCATGTTGGATTTTACGTTTTACTTAATATCTCGGTTCATATTAGTCCTAAAAAAAAATTGTAACACATAAAATGCGTAGAACAAAGTTTCTTATTTCATGTGTTTAACAATTTTTCGTTATTGATAATATTTAAAAAGTTACAGGCCAACAAAAAACAAAATTTAGTAATTTCCAAAATTTGGGTTATTTTCAATCAAAAATTTGAAAAACTTTCTAGGACAACTTTGTTGGGCTTCAAATTTCGAACAATTTTGTTGTTCAATTTTTTTCGGCAGTTCAATAATAATAATAAAATAATAAAACTAATTCTTTTTAAGTCTGAGATCTTGGCTGAAAATCTTGATCTGAGCTCGGTTTAGTTAAATTTTCCCTTTGCTAAAACCGTTTTTAAGTTTTTAATTTTAGCTTGTCGCTTTTCTTATTCAAAACGGCTTTTCTAATTGGATCCACCAATAAATTTTTCCCGAGAACCGAATATTGGAAATTTAAGGCTCCATACGCAAATTAATTTCAAGGCGCGATTCAGTGTTGTTTTCGTACCTGATCAACTATTTCCTGCGACTCATTTTCTGCTGATTCCCCGTGTATAGACACAAGTGTTCATTGTCGAATTATTGTTCAGAATTATAATCCAATGGCTCTTCCAATGTTCTAATTCCAATCCAACGATGGCGATAATTCTGGTGACAACGTGCATCTGTCAGTCGCACTTCCCTACAATACCGAAAATCGACGTTAGTCACCAAATTCTTTCCAGCGTACCACATGGATTTCTGTTCTACTTACATCTCGTAGCATTTCTTCATACTGTTTCAGCCCTGGCCTAATGCTGGCTGATAAAGAGTTTGTATGCTTTTTTTAACATTAGCAGTCTTTCCAAGTTCTAACGGTTCACAGCAAATGAAACACGTGTTCATTTTTGTCACTGTTCACTTATTTTAACTTTCACTGAACCACGCTTTGAACATTTTCTTAATTGTGCAGTAAAATATTACAGACTCCAAAACAAAATGATATACCTGAGAAATTAATTTGGTACTCGGGAAAAATTAATAATTAATTAATTGCCGTTTTGCATTAAAAAAGCGAACAACTAAAATTAAATCTTAAAAACAGTTTTAGCAATGAGAAAATCTATAGCGAGCCCAAATCAAGATTTTCAGCCAAGAACTCAGATTTAAAAAAAAAAATTAGTTCTGGTATAAATCATTTTTTTAATAGAAAAATATTCATAACTGTTTTATTTATTGAAATACAGAAAAAAGTTGTGCAACAAAACTGTTCGAAATTTTGAGCCCAACAAACTTTTCGTAGAAAGTTTTTCCAAATTTTTGATTGGAAATGACCTAAATTTAGGAAAATACTAATTTTAGTTTTTTTGTTGGCCTGGAACTTTTTAAATGGTATCAATAACGAACAAAATTTTAACACATAAATAGGAAATTTTATTCTACGCATTTTATTTTTCAGAAGTTTTTTTGTAGGACTAATATGAACCGATTTATTTAGTAAAAATCCAAGATGGCGGCAAAACGGTAAATGTTACGAATGCGAGAACTAAGATTTATCATATTCGATCAAATCTCTATCGAATAAAAAAATAAGGATTTAAAATAAGGATTCTAATAGTTTTCTTTGTGCGTTAAGTCAATTCCGGAACCAAAAGCAGATTTTTTGGGAGCCTGATGCAAAGGTTTGGTGATAGGATTTGTTTCCTTTCCAGTGAAGAAAACATTTCTTCGACCAAAGTTAACCAACAAAAAGACTCTAGTATCCAATCTATCTGGCTCGAGTGCAGCTCAAAGAGTCAGATAGCAACAGAAAATCCACTACTTTTTTGGAATAAATTGATAAGTTTTCCGACAGTTATTTAGTTTCGTGCATTTTTCTGACCGACTCTACAAAACTTGTCTTGAACAGTACCTAGTTGTGTCACACTTGATTCCAGTAATCTCAATTTGGCATCTTTTTTCGTCAGCGTCTTCCTCGTCAAATGCCACTTTTTTTATAGATGGGAAACTGTCGAAAATTATTTGAGTGCGTGAGAAAAGGTCGAAAAGGAGATCAGCGAATACAAAACTATTTTGTTGACACCTAAATTCTACAACTAAACTTCCAATTTCAAAGTTTAAAAACTTTTAAACTAATTATAACTTTCTTCAACTATGACTTTCTTTTTCTTGACATTCTGAGTGTCAATATTGGCCTGTATTTGCAAAACTACAACATCGAGCTTATCTACATGTAGAAAACATGGAATCTTCATCATTTAGCTAGATTACATTTAGAAGACTGACAATCATGTTGTTTTATACCAAACCCAGATCCAAAGTCATCTCCGATTCCCGTGCAAGCCTAGCCTTTCCTTAATGTTGGAGTCCCTCAGTCCTCGAGCGAATTGTGAGCGTAAATGCGTTTTATGTATGAGTTAACTTTCTTTTTACATGCCGGATATGTGAATGTGCAGTTACAGTTAGTAATATAAACTGATATTTGCAAATCCTCGTGTTGGGGTCTGAGTTGAAATGTGTGATGTTCTTTAGTTTTATTTGGCTTTGGATTGAATAAGTTTGTTAAAAAAAAAAAAAAAAACTTGCGATTGTATTTATTTGCATCGAGCGCATGTGGCAATTTTAAAATTGAAAGCAGTTGGTAAGAAAGAATTCAAAGTATTTTTTAACTTAATGGTAGATACCTTTGAAAAATCGTTATAATGTTTCAGTTATTTTCCTTTAAGAGAAATACTAAGTTAAAATGTATGAGTTTAGCATAATAATGACATAAATTTACCACAGTGAACAGTGATTCTTTTAGTACCCATTTTGAAATCTGAGATTTCTTAAGAAAATGTCCATTAATCAAATCTGAACTCAGAATTGCTGGATTGGCTCAATTTGCTTCATTTTCCCCAAAAATATCATTATGGCTTCTAAAACTAATAAATCTTTATGCATTAAAGATTATATGTAAACAAATGGGCCCTAATTTTTGGATTTTACTAATATCTATGCATATACACTTGAAACAAAACAATGATTGATATTTATTATTTTACGGTATCATATTAAGTGACAAGTACTTATTTAAACAATACCACTAAAACACTCTTCAAATTACCATAATAGCAGGAATAGAATACAGTCAACTCCGCTTAACTGCACTAAGGGCAGAGAGACTCTGCGAGACTTTTGTAAGTCTCTTCTCGGTCGGTCTCGTATAATTAAGTCTCATCTCGGTCTCGTCTCCGAAAAATACGATTTTCGGCCAACTTGTTGATTATTGGAACGAAATATTTTCGATTATAGTTTGAATACGTGCAGAAGAAAATAAATATTTAACTGAAATTGGATTTTTTAATTTATTAGATTCTCTGTAAATTTCGGTCCAAATATACAGTCTCATCTCGGTCTCAGCTCGGTTGCTTAATAGCCAGTCTCGTCTCGGTCTCGTCTCGTGGACTTTTCTCGTCTCGTGGCAAGCCCTGTTCTGCCCTCCGCTTAACTGCAAACATCGGTTATCTAAAACAAGAAATTTATTCCCGAGCCTTTTTGAGAATTTTTCACAGAAACTGCTTCGCATAACTGAACTCCACTTAATTGCAAACTACGGATAATTGAAACACAATTTTTTGCCTCAACTGAACATCTTTCTCTTATTCAACTCCGCATAATTGAAATGACCGTTGAACGCTTTCACAAAATTTTAAATCGAACACACGTTTTGAATTCGGAATGCCAATTCTGAATTGTCACAATCTTGTTTCTTGCCATTCCTCCTGGTGTTAGTCGTTACTTTTAAATTTGTTTATTTTATTGCTTACCCTCAAAAATTTTAACGTATGGCTGACGCATTACTATTATGATTCAAAATGTTAACACCTTTCTTGTTTGAATTTGAAGGGTTCATATGGAAATATAACTATTTTGACACAATACGAAAAATCATGCCTACATTTTGTTTTTATTTTCAGGCTAGTGAAATTTAATTTGTTTTGACAAAACTCCCCTTTTCTGAAACAAGTTTCAGTTATTCGAAGTTCGGTTAACTAAAAACTCCGCTTAACTGAAAAAAATGTTCTGCAATTATGGTGTTCCAGTTAAGCGGAGTCGACTGTATGTGTATCAGTATCACATCTATCTAATTTTTGTTGTCCATTAAATGTTGTATACATTATAGAAATACATGAGAAATTTATATTTTAAATAAAAACCCACTTCACTGTGTGTCACTCAATCATGTCAATAACACTCAAAGGCATTCCTTTCCACCTTCCCTTATGATAAAGGTACTTTACTAAATATATGGTTGACTTTACATTTAAAAAAGAATTTTATTCACTTTATTAAATTATCTATTGCCAACATTAAGTTAAGAAATCCTTTTCTTTTCACTCGGAATTTTATGGAAACCATTCAGATAGAGACGAAATTCTTTGTTACATATTTTTATATTCGAATATTAAATTGTATAAATATTTTTCCATTATTCTTAAAATGTCCTTAAGGTTCTTAATTTAAGAAACATCCAATGAAGCATCAAATTTCAAAAGCCCTCAATCGATATGTATAGAGATATTCACCTCATCTTATCAGAGTGTCTCTTTAATATTGTAAATTGTAAAAATAAAAATGTCTCCTCACTTATCTTTTGTATAGGAAATTTTCCACGAACACTCCACCCACTTGAGATTTCTCAAGGAGCATCTCGACTCGCAAAGTCTCATCTCATCATCGGTGCCGGATCGTCTTCGAGCAAGCGTCATGCTTAATTTCCGCAATGGAAGTCGTCATGCCCCATACTTTATTTACGGCAAGAACGGCAGCGGCAAAAGCATCATAATGGCCGATTTATATAGTCAAGTCATAAAATGGTTCGCGGAATTACCAACTCGGGCGCATCGCATGATTCGCTTCGCTTCTGCCACTCCACGGTCCGCCTACAGCTTGGAATTGCTTCGAGTCATTTGCCAACAGATTTCCATTATATTCAATATCCCCGAGGGCTATCTGCCCAAGGACGCGTCCTTCGACCCACTCTACATCAATAACTGGTTTCAGAATTTGCTGAAAAGATGCGAGGACATGAACAACGACATCCTGTTCCTGTTCATCGATGACTTGCACAAGCTTAATCCATTGGATTGTGATATAGTGGCGGCTCTGTCCTGGCTGCCAATAAGCCTTCCCTGGAATGTTCAAATAATCTGCAGCACAACAACCCCCATCGACCAGCTTAAATTCACAAACATTCAAAAGGACCGCTTCAAGTCCCAGGAGTATATGTTTGATTTGTCGTTGGAGGCAAATCTCACCAAGTTGCGGACAATCGACGAACTACCCTTCGAAGAGAAAATTCTTCAGCAATTTGATCATTTCGAAGAGCGGTACGGCAGGAAGGCCTTTGGAAGATTGGCTGCATACATAACTTGCTCAGAATATGGCCTGTCGGAAACGGAACTGCTGGAATTGCTCATGCCTTGCGACAATCCCGAGATGTTCATCGAACTAGAAAAGGGAAATTTTAATTTCTCCACGCTGAAGAAAATCCGCAACGAAATGAGTGAGTATGAGTTATAGTGTTTGTGTTGGTGGCGCTAACACTTAATTCTTTTCTCAACACTTCCGTTCTAATTTGCAGTTTAATACTTAGGGAACGTGTTTTTATTTTTATTTTTATGAAAACAATTTTATAAAGTTTTTGCATACAATTTCCTAACTGCAACGCATTGAAATTTTATGGCTTACTTTCATTTTATTTTTCAATTATAGAATTTCTTTTTCGAGAGAAAATCATGTCCGGAAAGGTTCTGATTCATTGGCGACATCGATTTTGTGCGGAAATTGCCAAATCTCGTTATATGGACGCAAAAAGTACAAGGACGATGCACATGGAAATTGCAAATATATTTTTCAATCAAGAAGCGGAGGAGAGTGATGATACGAGTGCGGAAAAAAGTGATAATGTTTCAGGTGATTGCCAGTATTAAATTGTACTATTTCCAATAATTCTTAAATTTAAATCAAACCGTTTGTCGGTACAAACATACCTTCCTTGACATTCTCATAAATTTCTTTGAAATTAAAATGTAGGAAAAGGAAAAAAAAAAGGTTTTGCAATGCATCACCACGAGTGTGAACACCAAATTAATGGTTTCGTATTTTTAAAGAATTCCGAAGGAGTATTTCCACGAAAAAAAAATGCAATTAATGCGAAGCTCAACACTTTACGAAATTAATCGAATTTTCAGTTCTAAGAATTGACTTATATTCTTATGTACGCAATAAGATAATATGTTCCATACCTAGGAAAGTCCTTTTCCTAGAAGATCAATTATTCATGTTCCTTGAATTTCTTACAACAGTTTTCATCTTTTTTATCCGCAGTCATAAGCCAACGCGAACGAGATCCCGAAGCAGCAAAGCCACCTTCTCATCATCAAGATGACAATTCGACATTTTACAATCCGATTGCAGCTGACGTCTCCTACAGCATAAGACATGTGGAAGAGTCCTGGCATCATTTGATGCGGTCCGATGATACCACAAAATTCAAACAAATCGCTGTGTGCAATTTTGATTTTCTTCTTGCTGCGGTAAGTACCTACATATATGTTCGTTTGCCCCAACAACTATCCTCCTCCCATTTAAGTGCAAATTAATTAATTAGACCCTGATGAATCGGAGTCAACAAAACAATAGAATATATCAAGTGTTATCGTTGAGTTCAAGAAGAATGAAAAAAGCCATCTTTTGCAGAAACTTGCATTTATTATAAAAGCTTTGTGTGATTTCATTGAATTTATACACATTTTGCCTCCTAAGTTCTGAACATAAAACAATAGAGTGTGAGGAATTTTGAAAATCTAATAGGATGCAAATTGATGGAGAGACACACAAAGCCAGAACTAAATTTTGTTCCAAACTTTATCGTTGTTTTTGGATACAAGGGAAGTGGGGCGTCGTTGATGGTGGGGGAAGAATGTGAATGAGTGGGTTCGTCTTTTCTCATATTAATCCTGACAATGGCGAAAATAGAAAATTAAAAAAATAATTCAAGTTGACGAAGGGCATTCTCTCGTGGTAAAAAGTTTTCCACTTTTCGTTGACAAAAAATAAAATCAATTATGCGCTTGGCTTCAGGACTAATGTTGGCCAGATAAGCTGACTTTGCATAATAAACTGCAACCAAGGGATAGTTAAGAGATTTTTTTATTTAACAGACAAAAATTTGCCTCTTAAATTTTATATTTCACTTGTTTTCCATTAAAATGTATAATACCTACATAGGTATGTAGATATAGACATACCCTTATTTTATAAAAGGGAGATTTTTTGCTCAAGCATCAGCTCAGCATATAAGAGGTTTAAATAAGTTAAGCCCTCAAAATAAGTGCATGATTCTGCTATACAGACAAAGTTTAAAAGCTGCAGAGCAATGAGAGGAATCCATAGTTTGAATGAAATTAACATATTTTGTCTGGAATAAAAATGTAAATTTACATCTACATTTGTTTAAAAGTTTAATAAGAAATTACCAAATGTTTTATTGCAAGATAAATGAAGTTAAATAGTACGTTTAACTTTGTATGTAGGTCACTACTTCAAAAATCTCGTAGCAATCAAAGGTACCTATACTCAGTTCGTGAAATTCAAAACTTGAAATTCCACGGTTGTTTATCTGTCGAAACATAATAAATGCCCCGAAAATAATGCCAAACTTTTCACCAATGATAAAATGTTTTCCTAGAAGTCACATGCTTGGAAATTAAATACTATGGCGCAAAATTTAAGTCGATTTAAGAACGATGTCAAATCATTTTTAGTATGGTACTAGGTTAAAAATTGAATTATGCTAATTTTAAACGGTTTTAGCATTGTACTATCTTCAAACAATGGCTATTTTATAATGGCTATTTTATATTTTTAGTATCGTACTAAATCCATATGACACTTTGACGTTTATAAATGTCAAATTCAGGGATATTTGTAATATTTTTGAACGAGCTGTCACTTTTTAAACGTGTTCAGCTGAAGTTTATGAATAAAAAAAAATAAAATAAATCGGGTGGCACAATGGCTCATGAAGAACCAGGGCCTAGTGACTAACAACTCGCAACCATTCCTGTGTGCGCCTTTCGACAGGAATGGAAGGGACCTACAATTTTATGCCGAATCTGAATGGCTAGATGAGAAGCACTTATTCGTGACAAGTGATACTCTTGGAGGATTTGTCAATTCCTCGCAAGAGGCAGTAGCCCTGAAAAAAACTTTTTTTTTTAGTTTTTATAGGTGGACGAGGCTAAGAAGCGATCCCAGACATCCAGCGTGACAGTCGAACGCACTAACCATTACGCTACGGGCTACTACATAAACTTAAGTTTATGAAAGAAACTGGTTTAATATGAAACTAGTTAAAACGAATTTTATAATTAAGAACATTTTAGTAAACTGCTTTAAATATAAAAAAAATGTTAACAGTTCTCATACTAAAACCTTAACAGTAGGCTGTTTTAAATATTGCGCCAATTTTTGTAAGGTACTTAAAATATATGCGAAATTTTACAGAATTTCGAAGTTACAGAATTAACGTCCCTTTTTTTGGCAGACACTTTGTGGTGGAATCGAAAAATGTTGATGTCAGTTTTTGTAGCTTATTAAATGCTAATTTGTTGCTCAATCCAAAAATTTTTAGCTCACTTAGTTTTGAGTTATTGAAAATTCCGCAAAAATAAGTAAAATTGGTACCCAAATTTTTAGCTTTTTAATGCTCAACTCTTACTGCATGATTTTTTTTTCTTCATGTGTTTCAGGAATTTTCATTTTATTCGACAAAAATTGGTAAAATCGAATTATTCCGGTTTGGATCATATATGGCATATTGAGCAGAAACTTACTTACTTTCTTACTTTTGATGGCGCTCACAGCCCAGGATGGGCTTCGGCCTCAACTAACAAGCCCCTCCAGCCAGCTCTGTCCCTAGCTAGCCGCTTCCAGTTGCGCACACCGAGTGCTTTGATGTCGTCATTCACTTGATTGCGCCACCTGTTACGGGTTCTTCCTCTGCTGCGTACCCCATCGGGGTTGGATTCGAAGACTCGTCGGGCAGGTGCGTTGCTGTCCATACGCTCCACGTGCCCCAGCCATCTAAGCCGCTGTATTTTCAGCTTTTTGACCAGGTCAACGTCGCTGTATAGCCCGTATAGCTCGTCGTTGAATCTTCTCCTCCATACTCCTTCGATACACACCGGACCGAAAATCACACGAAGAATCTTCCTCTCAAAGCACCCTAGCAGATTTTTATCCGAATCTTTCAGTGTCCATGCTTCTGACCCATAAAGCAGGACCGGGATGATTAGGGTTTTGTATAAAGTCTCCTTGGTTCTCTGAGAGAGGGCCTTACTACTTAAATGCCTTCTTAGACCGAAGAAACAGCGGTTGGCAAGAGTAATTCTTCGCTTGATCTCTGCACTGATGTCATTCTGCGATGTAATAGTGGAGCCCAGGTAGACAAAGTCCTTGACAACTTCGAAGTTATATCTGTCCATCGTGATATTTTGCCCGAGTCGACGATGTTGAGATTCCTCTCTCGATGACAGCATATACTTCGTCTTGTCCTCATTAACCGCCAATCCCATTCTAGCCGCCTCCGATTCAATGCTCGCAAATGCCCCTGCCACAGCTCGCTTCGTTCTGCCGACAATGTCTATGTCATCCACATATGCAAGCAATTGAACGGACTTTTGATAGATTGTACCGCTGGTGTTGACATGTGCGTTGCGTACAATGGCTTCAAGAACGATGTTGAATAGGTTGCATGATAACGCGTCGCCTTGCCTCAATCCTTTCTCAACATCAAAGGAATCGGTGGTGTTCTTACCAATTTTGACGGAGCAGCGAGATTTCTCCATCGTCATCCTGCACAAGCGGACGAGTTTGGCAGGGATGCCGAGACTCGACATGGCTCTGTATAATTCGTCCCTTTTCACGCTATCATACGCGACTTTAAAATCGATAAAAAGGTGGTGTGTATCGATCTGGAATTCCCGGGATTTTTCTAAAATCTGTCGGAGTGTGAACATTTGATCGACGGTTGACTTGCCTGGCCTAAAACCGCACTGATAAGGGCCGATCAGATCGTTGACAAAAGGTTTTAAGCGGTCACACAGGATGGCCGACAAGATTTTATAAGCGACGTTTAGGAGACTAAAGGCTCTCCCAAACCAATGCGGAACATTCGTTGCGGCGAAGAAACATTCGCATGTCAAAATTTATTTACATGCTGATATATGAGAGTGCCCACACCAACGCGGCGGAGAAACATATGAATTAATTTTGACTGACGACTGTTTCTTCGCCGCAACGAATGTTCCGCATTGGTTTGGGAGAGCCTTAATTCCTCTGTAGTTGGTACATTTCAGAACATCTCCCTTTTTATGGATGGGGCACACTATACCGAGGTTCCATTCATCGGGCATACTTTCCTCCGACCAAATTTTGCAGATGAGCTGGTGTATGCTCCTAGCCAATTCATCTCCCGCTGATTTAAATAGTTCGGCTTGTAAGCCATCCGCACCTGCAGCCTTGTACGACTTAAGTTTGGATATCGCCAGCCGAACTTCGGTTAGGTCGGGTGGACGGAACTCTTGGCCATCATCGTCCAAGTTGAATGGAGCGTTCTGCCTATTAGCGGCATCTTGGCTGTCTTCGCCATTAAGCAGTCTAGAGAAGTGTTCTTTCCAGATCCTCAGCACTGACTGTGTGTCTACTACCATATTCCCACTCTCATCTCGGCAGGCTTCCGTTCTAGCCTTGAATCCTTGGGTGGATCGCTTCACCCTCTGATAAAATTTTCGAACATCTCCCCTACCGCTACAACCCTCAATAGACTCTACCGCCCGCTTCTCGTGCTCTCTCTTTTTCCTCCTGAGAAGTCGGCGTTCCTCTTTTCGTTTCAGCCCGTAGAGCTCCCGGGCCACTCTCTCAGCAGCTCTTGTTCGAGTCTGCAGCATTGCCTGGTAGGCCTCGTCCTTAGCTGCATGCGCTAGCCGGCACTCCTCATCGAACCAGGGGTTTCGTTGTATTCGCCTAGTGAAACCCAGCACATCAGAGGCGGCACTTCTAATGGCTTGTTGACAGTGTTCCCACTGGTCCTCTGCACTTGATGCTGGTAGCGGACCTCCTGAGAGATTAAGAGTTACGTGGTCTGCAAAAGTTCTGGCAGTCTCTTGCGATTTAAGCTTCTCGACATCGAATCTTTTCACAGCATCTGCTCTGCGTTGTCGCGTCATGGATATCCGCATACGTAGTCTAGCTACCACCAGGTAGTGATCCGAGTCAATGTTGGCCCCTCGGAACGTTCGGACGTCCAAGATACTGAAGCATGTCTCGCGTCTATCGCAACGTGGTCGATTTGGTTGACGGTTACTTGATCACGGGACCGCCAAGTCCCCTTGTGTATATTGAGGTGTGGGAAGTAGGTGCTTGAGATGATGACATTTCGCCCCGCCGCAAAGTCTGCCAGCCTGTGTCCGTTGCCGGAAGTTTCGTCGTGTAGGCTGTGTCCTCCGACTATCGAACCAAAGATGCCCTCCTTTCCGAATCTTGCGTTGAAGTCACCAAGAATGATCTTCACGTCGTACTTCGGGCACATATCATACGTTGTCTCCAAGAGATCGTAGAATGCTTCTTTGGTTGAGTCTTCTCTCCTTTCATGGGGGGCGTGAACACAAATCAGCGAAATGTTCTTAAATTTGCCTTTGATGCGGATTGTGACCAGGCGCTCGCTTACACTTCGGAAGCCCAAGACTTCTTGCCTAAGTCTTCCCCTTATCACAAAACCACAACCCAAGAGCCGCTGACCCTGTTCCTTCAAGCACCCGCCGTAGTAGATGTCACACGTTTTCAGTCTCCGTACGCCCTCTCCATCCCATCGCACTTCCTGGATGGCTGTTACGTCAGCCTTTAGCCTGTCCAGGTTCTCCACTAATTGTTCGGCTGCACGTGTTCTGTATAAGGACAGGACGTTCCACGTGCAGATCCGAAATTCATTGTCCTTGTTTCGTTTGCTGGGGTCGTCAACTTTAAAATCATCCATATCCGAGGCTTGTTGTTGTTTCGGAACAACTTTTTTTACGTGTTAGGGAAGTTACCCCGACGCACAACCCCCGACCCGGAGGACCAGACCCTTCGTATAACTCCAAGGGTAGGGAGCCGGATAAACCGCTCCTTATAGGCCTGAGCTACAAATATGTCGTAGTAGCCCATATAAGGTGTTCACTAAGTAGTTCAACCTAACTGGAACTGTAGACGCCACCGTTGATTCCATCTAGAGAATTCGTCCGCTGCCGCCTCGATGAAAGGAGAAGTGCCTTAGTGGGAACACTCCTCCCCCCGCCTCTCTCGTTGGCTGTCCCCAACAGCTTTCCACGGGGATTTAAACCCCGTCTCCAGCTGAGGTACTAGACACCCGATGTTCACCACGTGGAGGTGAGAGTAGGAGTTGGTAGACAGAGGTGGATTTTGAGAAAAACCTGTGGACGCTTGTGTCCTCTTGAGTGCACATAACTACCCTTTTGAACATTGAGCAGAAAAGGAACAAAAATTATCTTACCAAAATAAATCAATTACTTATTGCAATTTTTATATAGTGTGGAATAACATGAAACAATTTCTTTTTTCGTTGAGGCATAAGTTTACTTTGCATTTTTGGCACTCCAAAAAAGATCTTCCTTCGCATTCTGGGACATAACACCGCTGTCCAGTAGTGCAAACATGTAAGTGATCTATCTGATCCAAGCGTACGACCTGGGATGGCATACTTGCAACGGGTCCATTCAACTTCTTCGATTGAATAATATTTTCTATGACATTAGAACGTCTTCCTCGTTTGTTGACGGTACTTGGCTTGCTGGCATAGCACAAATCTTCAGCTACCGCGCATTTGAAGTTTGCTAAGGGCATCCACGGCTCGGATCTGTCGAGCCTTCGCCTATTACAGCAGCCACGCGTTCACTGTTACCATATCCATCATGTGAAAGAAAATTCGGTGGTAGAATTTTTTGGATCTAATTTGTATCCTGTAGTATCCAAGAAGCGCATCCAACATATCGACTCCACCCATATGCCGATTGTACGTCATCACTGCCTTTGGACATGGTACATCTTGGTAGGCCCTTTCTTTTTTATTGTATCGTCGAACTTCAGAAGATGGTTTGTTGCCGACGTATGTCGAAGCTAAGTTCACGATCCTGTTATCATACCAGGTTACTACAGAGATGTCAATTTCCTCTACAGTCGCTAGATTTTCAACGGTTGCACCTTCACCCTCTTACAGTCTTTTTCTGCTAGAACCTTATACTCCAGAATGCGATTAGCTTTTATTGTGCCCAACGGTAAGATCGCCTTTTTTAGCGAGGTAAGTCAACAGTGGCAAAGATGTGTACCAGTTATCAAAGAATAATTTATAGTTGACGCCTTCAGGAATGGTCCTTGCAAGTCGAACAACATAGTCACTAAGTACTAATTTTTGGCAAATTGCTGACTAACTGACAGGTCCTTGGGCTCCAGTATTGATTTCAAAGTCATAACTGAGCCCAGAGCTACCACTAAGCACAAAATTCTTAGACTGCTTTCACCTAAGGAAACTGAGTTGCCGGCAACTGGGAGTTTGTAGGCGAGAAGGGCGTAAGGGAAAGAAAAAAATCTCCCATCTCACCCTTCTCGCCTACAAACTAGTTTCTGGCAACTCAGTTTCCTTGTGTGAAAGCAGTCTTATATCCCCATTTTAGTAAATAGGGGGTGTTGCCAGCACTTTGTTTTTGTATGACACGAAAATATATAACAGATACGAGGGTATGTCCAAAAAAAAAATCAAAATTTTGTACCCTTGTTGCATGGTCTGCCATATATGATCCATTTCGTTTTTTCATCATAAAAGTACTATTACCTCACCAAACTAAAAAAAATACTTTATCAATAATACTAACATTATTTTCTTTACAGGTATATTTTTTTGCGAGCACAAACCTTATTTTTTTTGTATTTTGTATTTTTTACAGAATTTTGAAATTCTCAAACGTGCTCATACCCGACTGAAACATGTTTGACAAGTTTGACGAAAGAATTAATTGCCACAACTCACTTACAGATGGCGCTTATTAATAGAATTTCATACCGCATCCAAAAAACCATAAAATTTATTAAAAATTCAAAAATATTTAAATAATATGGTTTGGCTCATATATGAGCTACCATGCGGTAAAGGATTAAGTTCTGAAAAAATAAATTCTGTACCTATAATAGTTTTTTTTAAATAGTCTAAATATTCAAATTTTTTATTCAAAAAATAAGTCTGAAGTTAGCGGACGAACATTCGAAAAAAACAATTTTTTTGATGTCCAAAATTGTAGCTTTTTAAATGCTAATTTGTTACCAAAAAATTTATTTCTTATCTCTTAAGGGTAATTTTTTATTTGAATTTTAAGTTTAAAAAGTGCACTTCCGGTCCTGAAGCTGGCGGACAAAATCTAAAACAATGAGATTTTCAATTTGTTTCTTTTGTCAGAATTTGTAGCTTTTGAAATGCTGATTGCTGGGCCAAACCTCAAATTTGTAGCTCTAACGAAATAATAACAAATAAACTAATTGCAACCAACCAAATATTTGATGGTTTTGTCAAGCTCAATTGAAGAGGTATAACTCAAAACAACCTCGAATATTCAACCGTTTATTGCACTTTGTTGACATTTTTAGTAATGTTGCACTCGGCCCTAGAAGTTAAAAGCTTGGATTTATTATAAGGACGACTTCATCAAAACAGGCAATCAATCAAATATCTACCATTTTCAACGCATGGCATTATTTTCACGTTTAAGGTGCTGATTTTGAAAACGTTTGTTTTTGTTAAATTGACTTTAGTATTGCAGACTTTTACCAATAACTTCCTATTGGCTCTAGTTACAATAACAAGCTATACCAATTTGAAATTCGCATTTAACGCGCATATTTTTAAAATGGTTGGCCACTTAAGTATTCATGCCTTTTTTTATACCAGAGATGCTTTAACTTGTTCAAAAATTATTTTCTTTCACATTTTGCATTAAAAATCAAAGTTAAATAATTTTTTTCTCTAAGAAGTCCAACAGTTATTATATTTTCTTCTATTAATGTTTTGGCACAAATAATGTTAAATATTGCTACGGAAAAAAAGACGGCGGAATTCATTCACTTGTAGTCGTGGTATTTAAAAATGTAAAGTAAGGCAAAAATTAATACACTGAACAAAAACATGCATGTATCTTTTCTTGTGGTTGGGATATAACTTGTTTTTATCCGTTTTCAGGACGGCCATAAAGTCTACTATGAGGCATTTCAGAGTTATCTATTCCTTACGGGGTACCCTGTATAATTATTTGCTATTGACATTTTAATTTCACTCTAGCTGTGAACTCTCGAATTAAAAATTAATTTTCTTTTCAGAACTTATTTCATAACGTATTAAAAAAATCAGTTATCTTTGGTTCTTACATCGTGTTTTTTAACAGCTCCAAATAAAATCTAATAATTCCATTTCGAATAATTTCAAAACTCCAAGTGCACCTAAGCACAATGAACAGGCAAAATTTACCAGCAAACAAACAAAATGAAAATAAACTTTTTAAGTATTCGAAATATGAATTAAAAAAGTTTTATTTTTTTTTTTACAAGTGTCATCGTATAATGTTGATTATCATGCCAATGCGAATGACATGGATTCTCTTTATAAGGGGACAGCGCACAGACAACGAAAAAGAGCTAGTGCAGAAAAAAACCGAATAACTTTTAATGATTGTCTGTTCCTGGCTAGAGTCGTTATATTTAACAACTCATTGCCGCTACAAGCTACAAGGCTCAAACCGAGAGAAGGCGGGGGAGCATTGTAATACTATTTCTATGAAAACACGACCGATGAACAAGGACGAGTTTTTTGTTATACTTTTATGTGTCTATCTATATTTGGTATTCTCTGTTTGCATTTCCATAAATCCTTGCTATCATTACCTGAGCTGAGCTCAGTGAAGTAGTAGATACCTAGTTGGTACTTTTATGGGAAAACTTTGTTCAACACAGGAAAACACAACTAATTAATGACCATGAAGAACAATGAGCAAGTAGGTAAATATAAACAAAAGAATAAAACCGGAAAAAAAGTAAAAACTGGGTGTAGATAGTACCTATTATGTCCACGTAATGCTTGTAATCGAGGACAAAAAGTGATTTAACTTTGTTTAGTTATTTTACAACAAACAAATTTTACTTAAATTTAACAATTATTGTTTGAGATAACTTTGGTACAAAAAAGAAGAATTTAAATACACAAGATATTCTTTTAGCTATGATAAAGGAGGTGGCGACGATAGATAAATTTGAACAGAATTTCAACTTTTAACAAATTTAATACACTCTCATGATTCCATTCAAAACAATTGCTTCTAATATCACTGAAAACGTCAATACGGGTGATTTCAATGCACACAAGTTTACTGATGGTCAAACCGCCCAACCAACAATTTAACTTCTGTAAGGAAGTTATTTCCTAATCAGCAAATTTAACTCTATAAGGCCTTAGAGAAACACGTTTGGCCCACTTGAGAAGCTCGAAAGGCTTTTAAGCAATCATTACCAGGTTTATTGGAAGTACTCAATTTATTTCGCTAAGGCCTTATAGAACAAAATTACACTGAAACATTGCAAATGTAGTAGTGTAGTTTTGTTCAACTGTTTCGATAGACACATCTTAAAACCCTTATAAAAGGCTTGTCGAGGCCCAATGCAAAACAAAATAAAAATAAATACTTTATTTTCATTTCTATATCCAACCTTATTACGGTTGTCTTCACTATAACGACGAATCATTGTTAATGATTCATGATAACTCATTAGAGAAAACATGGAAGTGGTCACACAAACATACATTTTGTGAGTCGACAATTGAAATATAAGTTCGTTTTTCGTTGAAATCGATTGTTTTTTTAAAAACGAAATGCTTTGATTTGAGAAAAATTAAAAAAACTCTTTTATGCTCCATAAAAAATGTACTTTTCACTTTGTACACAAACCATTTACTGACAATTTTATTTTGTATCTTCTTTAAAAACACTAATTTGCCAAAATAAAAAACATAAAAAAATAACGCCCATCATTAAGTTTTTCCAACTGAAAATAGCTATGTAGTTATTAAAAAAACGTTTAAAATGTCATAAGATAATTTTTAAAAACATTCGAATTTCTTAACGTACCAATATTTTTTAACGATGAAACAGAAACGATACTAGGGTCAGCCAGCAGTAGCTTATTTTCACATCAATACTAGTACCTACCCGAAAACGGATAGCCACAGTATTGAGTTCTTTGTTGAGTATAAGACCACCTCTGTTTTTAATCTTCAAAAAAGGATTTCAATGTGGCTTACAAAACCAAAATGCATTTTTTTGAAAATTTTCAAAAACAAAAGAAACAATAAGATATCGTACTGTTTTTTGTTTGCGTTGAAAATTAAAAAAAGTGAGTAATTAATGAGTACGCACATAACTCGGCTATTTTCAATATTTCCTTAGCCGTTTTCGAGAAAACTACCACCACGTGATTGTAAGCCCATTTTTAGAAAACAGACATTTTTTAATTTTAATTTAATTTTTGCTCAAAAATAACTTCCATAAGAAAAACATAAATGTAGATGTTAAAATAAAAAAAAAAAAAAAATCTTTTGCTTATGCTAGTTTTTTAAAAAAAAAAAAGGTGAGTGCTGTGCAAAAGATATAAGTCTGATAACCGTCAGAATGAGTACCAAGGCCAAGGTTAAACTTTATTTAAAACTTTTTAGACACTTTGCAGTCGAGGAGACAACTTAAAGCTGTCAAAATAATCGTGCTTTAATATTGCGTTTGCTGAAGTGAAGTTGTCAATTTGAAGGTGTCTGTCTGATTGATATAAATATCGGTAAATATTTGATTAAATAACATACGCATACAAAATAGCTTTGATGCTACAAAGTAAATTGCACGATTAGGAAGGTATATGATAAGTTCTAAATAAAGTTAATGAAACCATCCCCTTAAACATATCAAAAAGTCAATATGCATCAACCTTAGCACTTTACCTTCTTGTCCTAATTTACCTAATTGTCCTCAGATTCACTGTTCGTTCTAGAATTTAGTTTGCAAATGGTAAGAAAAACATTACGTATACGCCAGAGTGTATGTAATTTAAAATTTCAATTCAGAAATTAATATTTTCATATTTTAAGCCACAAAAACTAAGAAAATAAGTCGGAAATAAGCAGTGTAATGTTTGCTTTAGATGAATAATTGTATGTTTACTGTTGAAAAAGTAATACGAATAGTACCTTTTTATATACCAAGAGCCGGCAGTTATTTTTTGGTGTGAGCAAAAATTCATTCTGTTTTAAGATAGGTCAATACTATTCAAATGCAAATATGAAAGTCTTGCACGTTAAGGCTGGGGCCTTTGTACTTAAAATTGCATTGGAAATGCTTTTTTTTTTTAAAGTCCAAGTACCAAGTATAGGATCTTCGAAATTGTATTTAATTAAAGAGCTGAGCAATCTAGATATGAATATGGGGTTCAAGAACTTTTGTGCATGGGGCCAAATGTCTGTAATAGCCCTTCCACACTAGCCCACTGTGTATTTATACTTGTCAAATTAGAAGTGGGAAAGAATTCCACGCGACTGCCAAATTTGTGGGAAAAAAATGACTTTTCATATTTTGCATCCACACTTGCTTGTATTAATACATTACCTTAACCTAAAAAAAAGTGTGTTAGAATGTGGGATAGAATTAGAACCATTCCTAAATATCTTCATGTATTAACACATGTCAAATCGTTGTGTAGGCTGGGCTGTCATATTTTGTTTCCACCACTATTCTACATAATTTGTTTCCCACTTTTTTGACATGTATTAATACACAGTAGGCTAGTGTGGAAGGCCGTTAAGATGTACTCAAAGATTGAAGCCTGTTGGATATACGGAAAATATCTTAGACCCTATAGCCGTGTCAAGGGAAATCAGCACTTTTATTTAATATGATTTTGAAGTTCCTACACTACATTTTCGATGCACTGCATTTTAAATGCAGTTTTGCATACAAAGACCCCAACCCCTACATGCAAGATTTTGAATATGAATATTATAGACCTAACAAAAAAGAGAAGGTGTTTTTGCTATCGCACACACCCAAAACATGCTGCGGGCTCTTAGTCTATTAGATAATTTATTGAATTAAATATACCTTTTAGTAAGGAACAATTGCGTTTTGCGTTCAAGAATTTTTTATTATTGAATATTTTTGTGTGAAATTTAATGTTACTTATAAGTAACTAAACACAATTTTCGCTTAAATTCACCCATGCATTTCTGAGAGAATGGTCACACTATGGTAATTTTTCAATATCGTGGTTATAACTCGAAAGGTAAGCCTAATTTAAGATACAAAAGAAATTTGGTTTGCTTTCAAAATTGGAGGTTTAAATTTTGTTTATAAAAATTAAAGCAGCGCAATTTAACACAAACTGACATTATTTTTTTTTTTTTTGTTTGAAAGTTACATAGGGAATTTTAAATGCGGAGTAAATCAACGTTTCGGTGAATTTGTTTTATTTTTTATTTGTTCTGATTTTCTAAAGTGTGTGCAGGTAAAAATAAGTCAGGTGTAAAGATAAGCAGGTGTTTTTCCTAAACAAAATTGTTCATGAATTCATAACGCATCCAACAATTTATGGATTTTTTTGCTGGACAAATATTCGGTCACTGACCGATACTAGTAACATTAATACAAAAACTAATAAATAACTTGAAGAAAAAAAAACAAAGCGAAAATACATAAACAGAAATCAATATTTCCAATTAAGACATTATTACTCTGCTGACATGTAGGTATATGTTTACCTGAATATTGTATACTATATCTACACAAATTGGAATTTTCCAAGTTAAACAATGAATGAATGGGAAAATCACAAAAACAAAAATCAAAGAGAAAGAAACACAAAAAGGATCCAATGGCTTTTCTAACACAAAGAGTTTTCCCTTTTGTGTTAATGTCGTGCTATGTCTATTGGAACAAAGGTTTTATCAAAAGTTATGTATGTAGTTCAAAAGTATATTTAAGAATTTGTCTTTGTATTTCTGGAGAACTAAATCAATATTAAGTCAGATATCGATAAACTCTAGGCCCAACCTGCAAAAAACTCAAAATAATACAAATGTCATAAAAGAGAGTAAGAAACATTTGACGTTTAGCTGTGTTTCCCTATGGGAATCTTACGAAATCCCTAATGGAATACCCTTTAAATATTAATCAAAAGTCTGGCTAACTTTGGCAAGCAATAATTCGTAGGTTGTTTAAGAGTTATTCGCAACATATGTGTGTCACATTCAGATAGTTAATTTATCTGACTGTCGATTATCAGAAATGACAAATCAATACATTAACGCTCATTTATGATTCTCATTTCGAGGTAAACATGTGATTTAGTGGCTTACTCGCCGCTGTTTATGTTCGGTGTTTATTAGGGGAGAGAAAGTTATCATATCTAATTATTGTCTTAACACGGCAATAGGCCTACAACAAAACAACCAAAATTAAGTCAATTTAACAGTCACCGGCGTTAGTTAAAACTCATTTGATTGCTGTTCTATTAAAGTTGAGAGTTTTCTTAGATAGAACTTTTTGACAGTTCGTGACAAAATCAATGAAGTTCAATTGCATTTAATTAAATTTGTCACATTCAATTGTAATTACAAATTATGTACAATTTCATTATTCTTCATAGGTACAAACTGTTTCGATAAGTTATCTTCGCTGCTTAATCGAGCATGTCCGATGTTACTTGCTCGACCGTGACATTGAGCTAATCTACTACACAATTCGTAAGTCTAGTGATGTCCTTACGCGCGATCCAATGCAATTAGGTGCTCAGGTAAGAACAGCAGCAGCAGCATCAGTGACATAAATATGTGGTAATCTTTATCGTAATTATCATTCGTATAGGTAATCTCCTGGCTTCGACCGATAAGCGAACACGACGAGAACGACAATTCACTATTGAGCATCACAGTTCGTTCAGCAACAGCTTGGTGCGACGGATACACTGTTCCGTTGCTCGTACCCCTTACAGGATGGCTTCCGGCCCCGCTGCCATCACAGATACGCACAATGACTGTATCCGGAACGGGACCAATTCGAGACATTGTAGTTGCTCCATCGAAACAACACCTTATCCTGGCAACAAAATCCGGTGATGTCCAGCTTTGGCACATAATGAGCAATTCATTGGAGCACACATTCAAGGGTAAGTCTAAATCCACCATCACATTGCATTATAACCTTTTGTCTACGGACGTGAACTGAAATTAAATGCATGTTTATCGTTTGCTGCTTGCACTTGCATTGAATGTGTGTCTCTGTGTATATCTTATCCGCAGGACATACGGCAGCGGTCACGTGCATGCTAGTTGCACCACAATCGGATATTCTGTTGACTGGCTCCGAGGATACATCTGTGATTGTATGGGACGTGAGCAACCGTGAAATGAAAGTTCACATTCGGTGAGTTGAGTTTTCATTTGCAGTCGCTGAATATCCTTTAATTTAGTTTTTCTCTTGCGTTTATATCCCTTTGGATGATTTCTAAATTCTAACACTGTTTTGAGGGACGGTTTGTTTCTATTTGCAGTGAACAAACAGGTCCAGTTACGTGCGTTGCTGTTGGCGTTAATAATACCGTCGTGATAAGTGGCAGTGAGGATGCAACAATTGTCATATTCAACTTGCACACTGGAAAGAAAGTAAGTATAACACTTAATTAGGTATACTTATATTCAATTTAGTTTTAAAGTTGGATTTTAAAGTAGCTATTTATTTATTTTTAATTAGGTTCACTTTAGATATTATTTTTGTGTGTTTTGAATTTTATGAGAATTGAGATTTGCTCAGAGTATGAGAACAAAAATGTTTGTATGTTTTCCAAAGAACCACAAAATGGAAAACCAAATAACCAAACATATCTTTTTTTATTTCCGAAAGTTTTAATAGAAATCCCTAGGAAATAAAACTGTTCAAAAATATGTAGCATGTAACTATCAGAATATAAGCTTCTTTGAAACATACAACTTACCAAACCTCACGCAAGTAACAATATTGTGGATTCCGAAATAAGAACGACCGTTCCAAACTCAACCCAATTCTTTCTAATTATCAAAGTATCAAATATTTATCTACATATTTACAATAAATGCTTATTAATTAATTAATGCTTAGTATTGATAAATGGATTATTGCTACTTCAGTGGATATCTTGATTAGTATACTCATCATTTCATTTGGTTGGGTAAATGAACGTTACGTAACTTGCATGCATTTCTGAGAGAATGGTCATACTGGTCTGAATTTGAGAATTAAACTTGATAGACTTTTTGATTTTTGTAGGAAATAATATTTTCTATTTAAATGTATGATTTAAAAAAAATTATAAACTGAGGAAGAAAGTTAAAAAAATCGAAAAATCATTGATTATGAATTTTATTAGCTTGTTACTTATTTTATACAATTTTCAAAAAAATCCATTTATATAGAAAATCTTATTTCCAAAATTCTGCTTAGTTTTTAAGTTATACCAAATGTAGTGAAAATTAACGAAGGTGACCATTCTCTCAGAAATGCATTGGTAAGTTTCGTTGAATTTCGTATTTAAAAAAAGCTACCGTTTAAGACAAATATATTTAATAACAAACATCCTTGAATGCAAGCAGAGCTTTATTCACTAGCCTATAATAGCCCAATCAAATAAGACGAAAAAGCCCTAACGCGGACAAATTTTCTTACAGGTATATTTTTTAATTGAAATGTTCAGAACAGTGTCCTTAATCAACTGTGAAAAGTCCCAAGCAATCCGCGTTGGCGTACGACCACAATCTTGAAAAAATGCAGCCATCTTGCACTCTTTGTTTGTGGCTATATCCCTGGAACTTGTTGCTCTAGAAAGACCATTCAAGTGAAAAATTGACGGGCTTAGATGGCCAAAATCAGGAAAGTAAATACAAATTAGTTATAGGTATTGCAAGGTGACTGCTTTAAATTAAATGAATTTAACAGACTAAATTGCAGTACAAATTCGAAAAAATTACCCATGTCCCATAAATAATCACTATAAAGCTGAAATTTTGTGGACATGTTCAGAACAGTACCAACAGTCATATGTGTACCTAAGCTACCAAAAAATCCCTGTTGGGATTAGACCACTATTTAAAAAAAAAGTACCATAATTTGTATTTTTCGGTTCTTGGCTATATCTGGGGTATCTAATTGTCCTAGAAAGACCATTCAAGCGTAAAATGGCCAGCCTTCGACTTCAAAATCAGCGAAGCACACACAAAATTAGTAACTACTATAACAGAGTAAATAATTGAAGTGCAAATTCGAAACAAAAAAATACCCATGTCCCAAAATTATTTATTAAAAAGCTGAAATTTAGTGGACATTTTCAGAAAAGTACCAATAATCATATGGTTCATAAATTTCAAAAAAAAAGCAACTATGAAAATTTCAGGAGCAGTTTTTTAAGTGAAATAATTATAACAATAAAATAAAGGAACTTTAAAACAGGTTATTATTAAAAAAAAAAGAAAACAGAGAAACATACAACATTGGTCTAAAGAAGGCAAACTTATTTATAAAGTTCTTAGAAGAAATATCGTGATACAAATTTTATAATTTGTTCGGCAGCTTCGGTTGTTCTCCTCGTTATCTGGAAATAACAACGGAATAATGAAACACCTTATTACCGCAAACATATTTTACAATCATAACCTTCGTATTTAGCAATATCTTCAGCGTCCTGATCTTTCTTATCTAGTTGTTGTGCAGTTCACTCGGTTAAAGTAGTTTCATTCAAAACTGTTTAGCCATAAAACACCTGTTACTAATTTTGTGTATGCTCCGCTGATTTTGAAGTTGAAGCCTGGCCATTTTACGATTGAATAGTCTTTCCAAGACAATTAGATACCCCAGATGAAGCCAAAAACCGAAACATACAGATTATGGTACATTTTTTTTTAATTGGTGGTCTAACTCCAACCGTGATTTTTTTGCTAGCTTACACATATGATTGTTGGTACTATTCTGAACATTTCCACAAAATTTCAGCTTTATGGTAAATATTTATGGGACATGGGTAATTTTTTCGAATTTGTACTGCAATTTAGTCTGTTAAATTCATTTAATTTAAAACAGTCACCTTGCAATACCTGTAACTAATTTGTATTTACTTTTCTGATTGTGGCTATCTAAGGCCGTCAATTTGTCACTTGAATGGTCTTTCTAGGGCAACAAGTTCCAGAGCTATAGCCACAAACAAAGAGTGCAAGATGGCTGCATTTTTTCAAGATTGTGGTCGTACGCCAACGCGGATTGCTTGGGACTTTTACAGTTGATTAAGGACACTGTTCTGAACATTTCCACTAAAAAACATACCTGGTTAAAATTTTGTCCGGGACAATGTCTAATTTGACTGGGCTATTAATATTGTTATCACAAAATAAACATGAAAAATTACAATCGTGTAAATCACTAATCAGACGATTTTGGTTTATTATGTGACAAGGGCACATGACAAAACATTTGTAGGGACCACCCTAATGTATATAAATGACAATATCAAAGAGTGAAGAAACTATTTGTTCATTCACTCTGTGAAGCTACGCAAATTCAAGCCTATCGGCAATATTACTCTTGGGTAGACTCAGAATTAGCAATTTGGTTTGTTCAAAAATATGCCACGTCAAACTCATTTCAAAAGCATAAAAGACCCCCAGATATTTGAATGAATGTATAAAAGGTATGTCAATCCATGATGTGTCCAAAAATACAAAAATGGTTAAATTTCTGTTTTTTTTTTTTTTTGTAAGCACAGAATATGGTAATCCACAATAATAAAAACATAAAGGAGCGTTTTCGGCATCACCATTTGGGTTTAATTTTTGTGAGAGTTATTAATTAATTTATAAATAAAACAATACGAATATGCATTATGTATCCAAACGTAGCTGAGAGGAAAAACAACAGCTGTTCAAATAAATGATTACAAAGTTCTTTGTACCGATTCATATGTGTATATGAAGATATTAATATGCATATTCTGTGTTCACATTCTCTATACGTCCTCGTATAACAGTGTTTATAACTCCAATGGAGGTTCTTCGTAATTCCACCAAAAGTCCATGTAAATTATACGAAATACCCCCTTTTATAGCTAGAACTCGTGTACACGGCTGGCATGAATGGTTGCACGAAAATATAATAAAAAGTCGAAGGTTTCGCTTACCTCATCTATAGCTACTTTGTAACGAACTTACCCGTACACTCTTCACTTCGTCTGCCGGGTCGCACAAATATCAGGATAAAATCCCCTTTTTGTATTGTTCCACATACGCGTCCTTCATGGTTCAAAATTAAAGTGGAATGGAGGAGCTATGGAGTCCTCCTAATAATAAAATCTGTATGATACCAACTTTGACTTTCAAATGTTTTGTCGGTTCTCCGAGTAGCGATGCGACGGACGTGAGGAAGTGGCTGTACAATGAAGCAGATTCGACAAAAAAAAAAAACAGTGCGTATAAATACAAGTACAACAATAATAAAACACGCATATCACACGCTAATATCACTCAAGCTCAAAACCAACGATAAATGTGTAGGTCACACGCAGGCAGGCGGGGTAGGTACCTATATTTGAAGTCTATAATGAAGTTTATTTTTCCTAAACAGCTCTCTGCGTGTCATCCTTGGATTTATGTGTACAAAGAACTAAAGTCATGTGGGGAACTTGGGGATATACCTGCTTGGGACGCGCAACTGATGATGGTGAAATAGCTTTTTTATTAGGAGTAATTTTTATAACACCTACCCTACCAGCTATATGATACAGTTTTAACAAGAAAAGGTTTTCTGGAACTTTGCTGATATGCATAGGTACTATAATCTAGGTCACGCAATCTGTATATGTAATATACGTTACAAGAAATACTATATAAATATTGTTGAATGTCCTTTTAAAAGTAAGAAGAGTAATAATTATTTAAAGGAGAATGGGAATTGTTTTAACTTTCTATTTTATGGCAAGTAGGTAGGCACTTAAGGCCCAACTGTAATAGGCGAAAGCAAACGGAAGCTACTGTCAAAAATTAACGAAAAGTTGCTCTCAGTTGCATCAAATCAAAAGTTTACCTATAATTAACTTAACTTAACGTAAGCATTTTTCTAGTTGTTTTAGAAGTTTCAGTCTCGTTTTCTTTTTTTAATTAATATTAAACTTCAAAAATGAGTAAAAAAAAAATAACTAAAATTATTGGACGATTTAAAACGTTTTCATTCGGTATTGGAAGTGTTATCGGCTTTGAAAGATATTAAAGATTCAATGGACAAAAAATGGGAAAAATCGATCCTGTTATGTGTGACGTATAAATCGAGATCGAAACCGCAATGGTTTCTCCAATGTTTCATTCCAACAAAAAGAAACTGGATAGTGAACAGTTTTTCATATATAATACAAGAATGAGTTCGGAACTTTATAAGGCCTTGTGTGTCATAACGGCGTAGTTGTGGCCACTTGGTTTTTTTCCTTATGTGAATGAATGATAACTATACTATTGTAGCTTTAAGGCTCTCCAAACCTATGCGAAACATTCGGTGCGGCGAAGAAACATTCGTCAGTCAAAATTAATTTACATGTTGAAAAAATAAAAGTGCCCACACCAACGCGGCGGAGAAACATTCGCATTTCAGAATTTATGTACATGATGATAAATGAGAGTGCCCGCCCACACCAACTGCGAATGTTTCTTCGCCGCACCGAATGTTTCGCATTGGTTTGCGAGAGCCTTTACTTAGAATACTCTTAATTTGTTTCTGTTTTTGATATTAATGTCGATCAATTAATTATTAGTTTTTGTTTTAATGAAATTTATAAGTTCATCTTTTTTATTTCAATTTTTATTAAGAAATAAATGAAATATTATTTCGGAGATATTGTGAATTTAAGATGAATCCAATAAGGACCCGAAAGGTAAATGGGTAAAAGATAAATTTACTATCCACTTTTCTACTAGCTGAACTATCGCATTGGTTCTTCAAACCAGATAGAACTTGCTGATATTTTAATTTAAACCCAATTGGGCAAAAATATAATTTAGGTTGAGGAAACTCAGCTGTGTAAAGTGCGAACCCCGAATTTAAAATTTTTGGGTGGAGTTTATGAGAATCGTTTGTCCATCGTTTGTGCACGTTTGTCCAACCATACAAATCGTTTGTCCACCCTCAGGAAAAAAGTTATTAAGCTTTTCTTTTTTATAGCAAATCCCCAAAATCAAAAAAACTCGTCTACAGCCGCCGAAACATGACTTAGAAGGATGAGACTCAGAGTAAGTGCGTTCGTTTGTCGACCGGCTGTTTATGATTATTCACCAAAAATAATCGTTTTTCAACCCTAAGTTCAAAAGTTATTCAACATTTCTTTTTTATAGCACCACCATAAAACATTACATTTTTTTTGCTAAATGGTTCCAATCCCAATCGTTTGTCCACCGTTTGTCCAGGTTAGTCCACAAAAAAAACGTTTTCTACCTTCGTTCAAAAGTTATTCAACATTTCTTTTTCATAGCAAGACCACCAAAATTCAAAAATCTTGCCCAACACCCCAAATGATAACTTAGACGAATAAAGCTAAGTGCGTTCGTTTGTCCACCGGCTGTTAATGATTATTCACCAAAAATAATCGTTTTTCCACCCTTAAGTTCAAAAGCTATTCAACATTTCTTTTTTAATGTCAATTTTTTAAAAATATTTTTGTAGGTTTTTCAGTTACAATAGAATATTTCACTTTAAATCAATTCAATTTCAATTTTCAATCAGTCGTCGTTTGAGAAATCTCTTAGGTTGTACTGCGTTCCTTTCTGTACGAAATTGAAAGCAAATTTGTGAAGTCCATGCCAACACAATATTTCGGTACATTTCAGAATATTAAAATTATACCCAAAGATGTAGATTCGAAACTCAACTATAACTGTCATTTTTGTTTAATTTAAGTTGGTAGATTTTGTATAATATTCAACATTTTGTACAGTATTAAGTGATAAAATGTAATATTAAACGTAATCCGTTATAGAGTAAGAGCTCAGGGCCGCCAGACATAGGTCATTTTATCAAAGCTAAGATTTTTTCCGCGAATAGATACTATGGTAGCTAAGAACAAATGGATACTAAGAATCTTCAATCCGGTTGCAATTAAGAGGTAGCGAGTGTTAAAGTTGCATACAAATGTTGCAACATTGCGTTATTTTATCAAAGCTGAATTTTTGATGTCTTAGGGGATGGTGTCACTTTATTGGACACTTGCCAGACATCTGCAGTGGGCCTAACGTGAGCCAGACACTTAAAATATGTCAAACTAATCGTGCCATTTACATAACACAATTAACACGATGTAAAATGAAACGGCAAATATACTGTGTTTTTTGTTTAATAGACTAAGAGCCCAGGGCCGCCAGACATACGTCATTTTATCAAAGCTAAGATTTTTTCAGCGAACAGACACTACATTTTTGAGTAATACTTGAGTATCCATATCTACGCATATGAACTTCTGAAAAAAATTATATTGAACAATAGATACAACAAATAGAACGGAATACTTTAAAACCGTAAAAAATATCTCAAATGATGCAAAATACACTAAGGCATTATAATAATGTACAGATTTTCTTTACATATGTATATATAATGCCTTTATATTGATAATATTTTTCAATAATTATTCCTTCTTCGTGACTTTTTTTAAATTTTTTAGTTTGCGTGTAATTTACAAAAAAAAAGCGATCAAGTCTTGGCGTAATCGCCAATAATGTATAACATGTATTCTTGGTACCAAGTCGGATTATTATTACTATTTTTATATGAACATTTTATTTTTTATGGTTCAATTTCATTTAAAAAAAGATAAAGAAGTAATAAAGATGTCATTCTAAAAATTATTTTAAAAATAGCACCAAATACGATACCACTTTTGGTCGAAAAAATATTTAAACGAACGTCCTGAATTTTAAAATATTGTTTTCCTCAATAATTGTATCTCAGCTACAACGTCTATCAATTTCGTTGAAATCGATCAATGAACAACGAAGTTGGTATTTTTTAAAACAACCCTAACTAAGTTCTATCTTAGCTACAACCTTTGCTAATTTCATTGAACGGCCCTAATATGAAAATATTTTATAATTAAATTCTTGTAATGCTGATTTTTTTTTAGTTTCTTATTTTTGTTTTGCTTCGAATATGTTTAATTGCATTTTTATTGGACATCTTTGCAGCAATACAAAAATTATAATGCTTAATTATTATAATTCTATCTCAGCTACAACATGCATCAATTTCACTGAAATCGATCAAGGAGCAATGAAGTTGATATTTTTTGGACGGCCCTAATCTGAAAACATTTGTGATCTCAATAGGCGCGTTCAGGAAAGAGAAGATATAGGAGATTTTCTCCGTCGAAAAATGAGCCAGCCAATCCAAAAATGTCTGTCTCCAGTATTTTGACAGCCAAACTGAGATTTTTTGCTGAGGAATCCTGTTCAGGCAACTGAGATTGCTGAGGCCCTCCGAAATCTCCCTTTCCTCAACTCGCCTAATAGTTCTATCTCAGCTACAACATGTGTCAATTTCATTGAAAAAGTTCAAGGAATAACAAAGTTGACATTTTTAAATTAAACAACCAGAATAATAATTTTCAAATTTTAACACTTTTTTACACTCAAACGGAAGGAGTTTCTTATGCTCAACCGGGCAGGACCTCTTATATGAAAGATACAATTTTTTTCAACCACTCCCTGTCGAGAAGATGTCGCATGTTATACACGAGAGCTAAAATGTAACAAGCTAAAGTGTTTAGGCTAAATTCGAATCTTAATTCGTTTACTACTCATTACTCGGTATTATCATTTTTTTAATGTCCTGAAACAAATTCTACAAATTCCTGAAAAATCATTTTAATACTTAGCACCTACACACAGATAAACGGCGGCGGCGAAGCATATACAAAATTAATTTTCAAATAATCTAAACTTATACAAAAGTGTAGGGATCAACCCACTTAATCATCATAATTATAAAGAGCTCAGTTTGTTTAATATTAAGGGTTGCGCCAAAAAGACACCAAAACAAATTACAAAATAACTTAATTCAATTTATTCTAATTTGCCATTTCCCAACCATCTAGATTATAATTAAGATAAGTCACGCAATATCCCCCCAATTATGGCATAGATTTAGTACGCCTTCCATATATTCCAAATAAACTTATATCTCCATCACAAATAAGTTCCACATGGCATCTTTATATTAATGACAGAAATCTCTACTATTAAAGCCGCATATATATGTACTTGTACATGTACATTGTACAATCTCCTGTATTTTAATAAATAACCAACGTTTTACGTGCTTCATTTCATATTGTTTTTTTTTTTATCTATAACTTTCTCATTCTTCTTTGTTTGTTTTGGTTCTTTTTAGCTTCAAAAAATTGAACATCATCGCGGACCAGTGACTTCTGTCAAAGTGAGCTCCGCTTGCGATGTACTCATCTCGGCCAGTCATGACAAGCTCATCTGTCTGTGGTCCTTGGAAGATTATACGTTACTTAACACGATGACAATGGCAAGTCCTGTGATGAGAATAGACATATCGTGTGATTCGGTAAGTTATTTTTTACTACTCCTCTGTGGTTGGAAATGGTGGTGGATCCGTATCCGAGAATCCATTCATTATTATTATTTGGTCTGTCTATTAAAGCATAAGGATAAGGAAACAAAATTCCGGCAACGGAGATTATCTTTAGTGCTTTCTATTCCGTTTTATACTTTGATGGAAGATTCCCTTCCTTTGTGTCTCTGAATACCATATACCCCTAAAATTCGCCTAGTCGTACCGTCTGGTTATGAAATGAGCTTCCTTGCCTTACAGGGTCTTACAGGATGGTGGAAATCCGGATAGAAGAACATATTGTACATTGAAACATTTTTTGTTGTTGATTTCCCTTTTTTCTTGTAAAAAATTCTTTTGTTCTTTCTATCACTGCAAACAAAAAATAAAACCCCTATAGCGTGTTTCGCCAAATCTTAGAGCTCGAAGGGTAGGGTTTCGTTGATAGATTTGTGTGCAGAGCATTCTTCCTCGCAATTTAACGCATTGTATTTACCCTCTTTTTGAATTCGCTAGTTTGTTTTTTTTTTTTTGAAAATGCTAAGACTTCAAAATCAAACAATATGAAAGATACGAGTAGAGTAGAATGTAGAAATGTCAGCGCAAATAGACATGTTTACCAGTTTATCCCCGAATTTTCTTTTCTAAGCTGAAAGTATAGGATTTAAGACGTCATTAGAGAGAGTTCTGTGATTTCAGTTCTTTTTGTAAAAATAAAAACATCAAACGATGGGTAAGTAGGTATGTAGGATAGGAACTCGTCGGATCTCAGTGAAAGGATTTGATTGATTTTTGAACCGATTTATATTCAATACAACCAATCAACCCAAATCTTCTTTAAAAGAATATCCCATTCCTGGAAACAGATTTTAATTTGTTCGTTTTTTCCTTTAATATACTCCCTGGGGAAAATCGTTTAAATTTATTGAAGGATTTTGGAAAGACATTACTCGTAGGTACATAAATATAACAAAAAAGAAGAAGAAAAGTGCCATTTGAAATCTGGCACGTGACTGGAATTAAATATTGGTTTAGTATTTATGTTTAAGAAAATTAATGGATTTACATGGAATTTGAAGCAGAGGTAGGTATACATATCAATTATTTCTTTGTGGTTTGTATTTTATTTTATTACTAGTTGGTTACAGGACGCCAAGGGCGCCCGTCATGTTATGTTATGTTATGTCATGTGAGTCAGGGCTGTGCGTTAATATGTACATATGTAATTTAGTTGACAACTTTCAAAAAAAAGTTACTTCTAGAAATGTGGCAACCCTAAAAATACTACCCAGTTTAGGCCTATTCAAAACCTACCTTCCGACATATTGCCTGTATTTTTTTGTCGATTTCTGAGCCTTTTTTCTGATTTTAATTTATTATCATAGCAGCGTTACACCGCCAGTTAGTCAGGATTAGCGTAAATATCAGTGGCGTGGCGTCAATAATTTAAAATGGGAAGACTTAACTAGAATCAATCATTGACCTGCAAAAGTAAACAAAACTTGCATCTTTGTATCTTGAAAAAAACAAGCAGATACATTAAAATAAGTTAAAAAATAATCTGGTAAGCAAAAATATATGCTTTTTAAAAAAATTTAAAATCAAATCAATAACAAGACTAAAAACCTAGCTCTTAAGTACTTAAAGCCCAGGCAAAATGTACACAAAAATGGCCATTCTGCCAAAAAAAATCCAAGTGAAGGTTTTAAAATGCAATTGTCTTTATTTTGGCATAAGAAATACTGTCGCCAAATCGTGTGCGCGTCAATAGTTATTATAGGTTAAATGTCGAAAAAATCAGTTTTTCACATAAAACTCGGAAACGGTAAATGCCATCGAAAAGTGTTTCATACAAAACTTGTAGATTATATTATTTGCCAAAAAAAAACAATACTATTTTTTTCTTACGATCCACTGTTAAGAAGATATTTGACATTTCAAAAAACGTAAAATGTCGAAAATGGTCGTTTTTCACGTATAACTCCTAAACGGTTCAAATTATGGAAAACATTTGAACACAAAGTTAGTACATTACATTAATCCCTACAAGAAAAAATTACCATGTTTTTCTTAAAAACAACCGTTTTAAAGATATAATTTTTTTTAATTTTGACAACAAGTTCAAATTTCATGTTTTTAAATTTTTACTCTCAAAAGCGCAAGTTGTCGAAAAAAATCTTACACTCAGTTTAAATATCATAATATTCTCTTTAAAGAAATATGAAACTTTACATATTTTTACATATACATATCTCTTAAACCTTAACCTTAATCCAAAGATTATATCAGCAAAATTTTTACATTATGTTATATTATATAAGGATGCATTCACAGTTTTTTTCTATAAGCCATAATTTTTACGATATCATATTTAAATAAAAATACCAAAAATCTAAAATACCGGTTTTTGGCTCTTTGCTCTTAAATGACGAAATTTTTGAAAAATATTTTATACCTATTTTGCAGATTTTAATATTCCCTAGAGGAAACATTATCACACTTTAATGCGTATAACGCATCAGTTGCAAGATATTGTGACTTCAAAAATTAACAACTTCGAATAAACAGAATTTTCTAATAAAATGTTTGTACAACAGTATTTTCGAAGCTTGACCATTTTTGAAGTCGCAATATCTTGCAACTGATGCGTTATACGCAAAATCTTTTTTGGCAGAAAAAGTTCAATTTGCCTGGGCTATCAGCTATCAAATAAATAATAAAGAACAAAACCTTCACCTTCACAACTAACTTAATAAACCCTATTTCATAACAGATATTTTTAGGAACTCTTTTGATTCTTGGTTAGCAACGCTCCGATGAAACTTTTATTCCAAATCTACCATTTTTTTAAAATGGTTTTGTGTAACATTTAACTTGTTGTTCTTTAAAGAAGTGCCACAAAAAGGAATAGTTTTTTTCAGATTTGGTATTCCTAGATCCTAAAAAGTACCCTAAAACCATGTGTCATATTCTTAGATTTTACCAAACCAAATATTTCAGATTGATAAGTTCATACCTTCCTCCCTTTGTACCTCTTTTAAAGCCTTTATACCAAAAGCCAATTCGGTGATTTTGGGAGACTTTGGATATGCTGTAGAAGATGAAATTCTGCAATGATACCAACACATACAAAACATTCCATACCAAATGCCAGTATAACACGAGCAAAAGCGTCTTATTTTTTCCAATGAAAGCGTGTGTTGAACAAAGAGGATCTAGAATGGAAGAAAGGGATACAAAACAAATTTTATAAGACGGTGAAAGACATGTTTTATTTCTAAAGCCTAGTACGCTGCTGATGCAAAACGAAATTTTCCTGTGGTCTCCAAAAAGACAACGAAATGGTAACGAAAACACAGTGGAAAAATATTCATGGAGATTTTCACAAATTGCAAATAAATAAAACAAAATTAAATGAACAAATCAAACAACGGTCATGGTGTAATGAAAGTAACAACAAATAAATACACGAACAAACCCAAATGTCATTTTTCCGCACACAATTAATGGTCCGGGCAATGAATTCATTGCGAAAAGAGAGTGGAGACTGTTGTCAAAACAATCTGGTATAATCATCAATTTCACTGGTCGAACAGCGTACCACAGAACGAAAAGCACAACGAAATTTTTCGTTTATGATTTCGTCATGTCATTTTTGTATGGGATTTTTCGTTTCGCATCAGCAGCGTACTAGGCTTCAGAGCGTATGTTCTGTTAAGCAGTTGAGTAAAGTAGTGCAGGGCTTTTAGAATTCGTTATATGGGGCTCTGGGAAATAAATCCGAGGTCTGATTTGACTTTCACATTCGAAAGAGTATTAATACACGAGTCGAAAATCACATTTTGCACAATTGTACATAGTGTCATTTAGCCGCTATTTTGTTTTTAATAGTAACTTGAGTTTTGGCGCGTAACTCGCGTATTTTTCATCCTAGACGAAATAGTTGTGCTACAAACTTGTAGCAAATTTTATTATCTATAAAATATATTAAACAAATTTTTCGCTTATCTAAATGGTTTAAATTTTAAAGAGCTTTTCTGAACTCAACCTACACGCTCTATCTTTTTGTCATTCCTAAGGTTTAACTTTGTATATTTTTCACAAAAAAAAAAACCTTAAACCTAAACTAAAACTTTATTATTTGTAATAAACTATAAAATTAATTTAAGGGCAAACAAATAAAATTACTTAAACTGGATCTCCAAAGCCCCCTTATAGCCAAATCCAAGATCCGCTACTGTGTATGTATGTACGTTTGTTTGTGCTTCAAATAAGTGAATATTTGACACATACATTTTGTTCAATGTCTGCTCTCAGAGTAATGAGCTTTCCAATCCGAATTGCCAAATCTTTACAAACTAAAATGTTTACAAAAGATCAGGTTTGCGCAGCTGATGCGTATGAATAGGGTATTGCTGACGCACCAAAACTTTTTGTTTTGCATTTTGGAACTCAGCCCTACTTTAAAGTAGCCTCTTTCTGTATTACCTATAACTGATTTTTTCAATTAAAATCGTTTGAGTCGTTTTTGAGCAAAATGAGATTTTCCTTTTTGGCTAGAAAAAAATATAATATGGCAGGTACCTACTGTCATTTTTCATTCTAAAAAAAATTAAAAAACGTGTTTTTATGTTTTCAAGTACACAAATGTGATTGCTGTTTATATGGTCTCATCGAACCAATGAAATTTGCTTGCAAGAAAACATACTTCTGCGGTTGGTTGGTTTACATATAACATTGGTTTGGTATAACATACCCAAAGTCCCTATCCCAGAATAATGAGCTAAGCCTAGGAGGGGGGTTTAAGGTCCCCTTTTTTAGCTTTTTGTGAATACTCGAAAAAGTAAGCATATTAACACGAAACGCCATTATGGCAAAACTAAAGCAAATTAAATTGTCTGCAGAAAATGTTTTGTTCAAATTTTTGTTGTGGTCAGTGATAAGCATTATGCGGGGGATATAAAATTCAACAAATCCAAAAATCCCTGTTATTCTCTTATATATTGAATGTTTACTAACCAATTAAATCACCAAGAAACCAAAAAAGTAAATTTTATACGCCTACCATATAAAAAAAATATTCGAGAAAGTACGATATTTTGTATTTATTTTATTAAATTTATCTATTTATTTTATAATTTTGGGCCTGCATTGACTGGACTATTACAAATAGTGTGTTTCCCTTCTTATTTTCTTATTATCTAAGGTTTATTTAAAAGTAGCTATTCGTCATATTTTGGTTTATGTTGTTTCTATAAAAACTAATTACTAACGCTCTATTCACCATCCAACTTTATCCAATATAATAATTTTCTATATAATATTTAAAATTCTTTCCTTTCGAAATGGCCTTTTTATACCTCTGCATAATTTAAATAATAATTGCTTATTTACAAAATATCAACACACTAATTAGCAACTAACCTTTTTCCGAACATAAAAATCCCTAATTCTATAACAAAGTTTTCTACAGCGTTCCACACCGCATCTGCTTTAAATTAAAAAAATATCAAATATTTACCAACAAATTATTTAATAGCTGAGCTAAATTTTGTTCTGTGCCACAAGGATTCTCCTTGAAAATCTTTCGGTAAATACTTTTTACTTTCACCACCTCTGCCATAGTATCCAATTCACCATCAGCATCAGCCAGCACTTTTCATCGATAATGCTTAAGAACACAATTTTTCACCCCGAACAATATTGATGGTGGTATAAGTGTAAATTTTATCTGAGTTCTAAAAATGAAGGGGAAGACTCTCAAATTAACGCAACATTTTGTTCGGTTTTACTTTAAAAGACGAGATAACTTCCATCAAAATCGACCACCTGTTCTTTAAACATTTCAGCAATATTTCACTATCGTCCTTCGGTCCTACCTTATTCACATCCACCCTTAATCAAACTAATAGGCCAGTCACGGCGGGATTTTTGAAATTCCAACTTTTGTAAAGGTAGCCTTAAGGGCTACACAAAATGAATACTAAGAAAAAAAACTTTCACCTTCCACTCAACAGGTATTCCTGCTTGCTCATTGTGAGGACAATGGTTTGTATCTGCGTACTTTGGCAACTGGCACCGAGCTGCACACTCTCAAAGGACACAAATCCAAGGTAATGTATACATAAACTTCCTCTCCCTCACTCCTCACTATGTCGATGGATGTGGCCACATCTAAGTCGAAGAGGCTTAAATAGGAACTACAATTTACAACAAAAAAAAATTCATTTTTTCACCTTTCTATGTGCTGCCCACGTCACATGCTAAATCCACAGATACGAACTATGTCAATTGCAAAGGATAGCCAAAGGGCTGTGGTCGGCTGTGAGGATACACGAGCCTTAATTTTTGACATGCATTCGGGAAAGCTTATCCGGTCCATGCCACCAAATCCTGGACCAGTAACAGCTGTGTATGCCATGGAAAACGATGATTTCTTGATTACAGTGGGTGGAAATAAAATAACCTTTTATTCGTTCCGCAATGAGGAGCTCTACGTTCATCCGTATTCGCACAATCAACGGCGGAAACGCTCCCTCAAGCGCATGCAGTCGCAAAGGTCTCCATCCACCACTCTACCACCAATAAGCTGTTTTGATGTATCACGGGACTCTCAATTGGCTGCCATTGCATCGGGCAAGAGTGTTCATATTTTGAAGGTGAGTAACACACCGGAATATCAGATGACTTGCGACGGACACACGGGTGCTGTGACATGTCTGAGTTTTGCACCGAATAGCGAATTTTTGGCATGTGGTTCAGAAGATAAGACTGTAAGCATTTGGGGAATTTCCCAAGGAGCAGTTGTCACAAGGTTTAAGGTAAGTTTTATTATATTTACATAATAGAATCCGTAGTACGTGACTGTAGAAATGCTCACATATGTTTAACCTTACCTCACAAAAATTATTACCTCTTATTTGTCTCTGGAAGTCAATCTTGTATAAAAAAAAAACTTATTACTTCTAGGGACACAATGCAACAATCACGTCACTTGTTGTTTTAATGGATTCGCGGAGAGTTATCTCATCGGATCGTGAAGGATTTTTGTATGTTTGGTTAGCGGAAGCGGGTACACTACTTCAAACAGTCCAGGGACCATGCAAGTGTCTTGCATCCACCAACAACATGAAGTTTGCTGTAAGTCTACACACAACCATTTCCCCAAGTTTATGTTTTGTCAAAATTGATTGGTTCTTGACCTATTTTGAAGGTTTGTACGAATGGTGATAATAGTCTTAAAATATGGTCCCTTACGAGAGAAGACGAAAAGTACTCAGTATCACATTCAGATGATATCACTTGCTTCACAATAACAGCTGATAGCTTATACGTAATAACGGGATCCAAAGATATGTCACTTAAGGTTTGGCAAGCAACGGGTGGAAAATTAGCACAAGTTCTTGTTGGACATACTGATGCTGTCACTTGCGTCACAGTGTCAGTTACCAATAAGACACAAGTGATATCCGGCTCGAAGGACTATAATCTAATTGTATGGGATTTGCATACAGGAGAAGAGTTACACACGCTAGCTGGTCATTTAGCTCAAGTTACATGTGTTAAAGTGTCGGCTGATGGTAGGTTTTTTCTGATATAAACAACTTCACAAGAATTAAATAAAAATAACTTTCTGTGATTTTTGAATCAAAGGTACAACCGCTGTCTCAGGAAGCGATGACAAGACTATTATCGTATGGGAGACAAAACGTGGTTTGGCCTTAACTTCATTACAACTCCATGTTTCCTTTAGCCGGTTCGATATCAGTTTGGACTGTTCCAGAATTCTCATTCAACTTGTAGATAGTTTCAACTTACCAGTCATTTGTTTACATAATACTCCAGCGCAATACATAAAGCTTCCAACTTATTCAGCGCCAGCTAGAGACGTTGAAGGTAAGTTTTACATGAACTTTGTTTTCTAATGTTTTTAACCGCTTTTCCTCTGTCAGATCTTCGACCTCAGGGCCCCAAACGTCAAATGAAACGTTTGCTTAAAAAGGAAGTCTCCCTAGATACATACACTTGGCAGAAAAAGTATGGCCATTTGACGTCTTCTGTAATGATGGCACAAGTTGATGAGAGATTAAAAAGAAGATTTTCGGTATCGGCTAGTATGGAGGAAATTTCCAAAATTGCTGAAATGAAAACACTTACGTCACAAACAAATATCGGGCCTGAACAAGCAGCCTTAGCACAATCACAGCATTTCGATCAATTAGAAGCATTATGGAATAAGAGATCACCACCCAGAAGACGTCACAATACGGTAGGTTTGGTAAATTTTTATTTTACACACTTAAGCTACCAGTACACGATATGTAAAATGACGCATTTGCATGCGGCGTGATGTCATTTTGACATCAGATATGCGTCCCAATATTTGCGTGCCGTGTACTCGGCATTTTTGTGACGGCTGCATGTGGTGAACATGCATATGCACACTGCATTCGGCATCAATGCCGCATGTAAATATGCGGCATTTTCGCATGTCGCATATTTTCATTTGTGTTTATTTATGAAATATCTAGAATTTAATACTACGCTTTTTAGCTAAATTTAAACCTTGAAATCTCGAAGATTAACCACACAAATTGTAATCTCCTCAAATAAATCTCATTCAAATCTTCTTGTCCAATCAAACAAACTTTTTTTTTGAAGAATAATTGTGGGACCGACCCATTTAAACGCCATTTTCTCTTGTTGACAGATGGAAATGTAAACAAAAACTACCTATTTTACTTCCACTTGATATCAACAAAATGAAACACCACTTGAATGTTTTGCCATAATCCTCCTTTTGATCTTTTAAGGCTTTGGAAACACCAAATAATTCTCATTACCTAAATCTCGGTCTAGTGGTAGGTGGAAACCTAGTATGAGGATCACCCAAACCAACGTGAAATCGGCACGGAACATTCGCCGACGACAGTTTTTGTTGTTATTTAGCATTTCTTATTTCTCATTTTTGTTATCATTGTGAATGATTCACCCTGCAGAGCGAATGTTCCGTGCCGCTTTCGCGTTGGTTTGGGAGTGCCTTTAAACGAGGCTCCCCAGCTTCCCAAAATGCTCCCCAAATTTTATGAAAAGTGCTACTCTTGGAATTTCTGAAACGACAGCACTGGACTTCAGTGTCGCATACACATGCGGCATTCGACATGCTGTGTACTCTTAGCATTAGATTTATTTTGAAGTTATGGCAAATGTCTTGGTTAATACATATGAGGCTATTCCAGATAGCGCTGTTTTTAAGAAAACCCCAAAACAATGACAGTGAAAATTAAGATATCGCTTTCACTACGATGTGTAAATGTCAAAAGTGATGGCCATTACTTTGACATTGCAAATCAAAAACAAAAGGATTTTTTTATTTATAGAGTTCACTAACTTTGGTTTAACTCAGCACTGACTACTTACTTACTTAGATACGATTTTTCAATCATCAGTTAAGTTATCGGAGGTATAAATACTATAGCAACAGAAACAAATGATTGTTTTATTCGAAGAATAATGACTATCTGAGGTTTAACTGACTATTGAAAAATTTGCCCTTAGTTATTAAAAACAAACTTCAGATTCATCAAAGTAAAGTTTTTTGTTTGTGATAAAATGAGAGAGGATATTATTTAGCTCATTTTTAAAAATAAGGCTTGTAAATAACTGACTTAACCATGTGTGTGTATCAAATTTTAGGATCTTTCTAAATTTCCTTTTGAAAATCTATGGCTCTGAGTAATAATCGAATTTAGAGTCGAATACATCCTAATTTGTCTGTGCTTAGCTCAACTTGAGGATAAATTTGACTCTGAATTCGTTTTATAACTGAACTGTTAGGCATCTTGTTCGCTTTTAGAAATGATACCCATTTGTGTCGGAAACACTGTAATAAATATTTCGTGTTTATGGCTAATAATTACTGTACTTTTACATATAGACAGAAACATTTCAAAATTTTTTGACTAGAATAATAATTAACCTTTTTAAATTTTGATTTCTTCCAAGGGTCTATCACGTCAAACATCCCTTGTTGAAGATCGCCTTGAATCATCAGATGACGATGAGTACCATGACGAACGTGCAGGTATGTCTACTACATCCACAGAAACAGTTGATAATAATTGTTATTTAAGTCCCGGAATGATAAGAATGCGTCCAATATCGCTCCCAATAGCTGCATGGGAAACTTGTAGTGCAACAGATCTAACAGTCGGTGGTTTAAATCATGGTGCTCAACCAGATTTAGTTAAAGATATTCCTGTAGAACCAGCAGTCTCGAAAGATTCTTCTTCTCCGATCTCCGAGCCATTTCATTTGCCTGGTTGTTCTAATTGTAACAATAATAATAATTGTTGTAATAATAAAAAGAAGTGGAGTATATTTCGCTGGAAATCGCTTAAGCTTCATAGCCGAAGACAGCGGAATTGTAATTCTCTCTTAACAAATGAATCAAAAAAAAATATTCCCACAATACCAGCAACTGTTCTGATTGAGCCCCACGATTCAACCACTCTCTGTTCTGGAGTTAATCAAGATCAGTCTATCGTTGGTTGTTGTGATAATCAAGTCCCACCACCACCAGTAACACACTTGAAGGACAAATTTAAAATGTTTAAAGTTTTCCATTTACATAGACGTGGCAAGGTCCTTTTGGCCTCTTCAAACGTATTGACTGATGTTGATGCTTCAAAGACAAAAAACATAAAGCACAAACGTAGATTTAGATCAAATTCAACAAATGAACACATCTGCCTTGCACAATAGTTCAATTTTTTGTTTAAATCACTTAAATTTTAAATATTTGTTTGTTATTTTTTTATTTTTTAATCAAAACTATGTTCTCTTATTTTTTGTTGTTAAATTTTTTTAATCACTTGTTACAGTTAAAATGTCGCTATAGAAAAACACTCAATTGATCACAAGCACTCTCGATGTCCCCTCATTAAAAAATTATTAATGTAACTATTATTAGATACTATTACTTTATTTATTTAATTAATTGTTTTTATTATTGTTAAGATTTTTAAAAGAAACTGTTTTTTTTATGTTCTTAGTAAATGTGGCGAGCAATAAAGCGGAATATGCAATTAATTTATTTTCTGTAGTGTTAAGTTTTTATTTTAAAATGTATAATTTGTGTATGCATTTAAGGTAAGTTATTAATTTTTAGTTTAAATGAGATCTTTAAAATGTAACTATTACATTTTGCTCCTAGGCTCACCTGGCAAGCATTTTTGATCACAAAACTGACATTTGTTTACATTCTCAGCGCTTTCGGGAACAAAATTTCCCCCGTATATTCACCTCCGGACTTTTTCCCAGGTGTGATATTTACAATTTTCGAAAAAACTTGAAGTTGCATCTATTTATTGGGCGAAAAATGATAACATTTCCTTGGAAAAACCCGCTTTAATTTCGTCGTAGAAGGTTTTTGACTCCATTTAAAAATAGAGAGGTTACTCGCAGCATTTTGTCCTTTCAAATGACCACACCATCCTAAGAATCCCATTTTGTTATAAATTTGTATTTTTCAATAAATGCTCTGAATAGTTCTTTTGAATGATCTCTTTCAGTTTTTTCTTCGAAAAAATTCAATCGAGTACCAAAAAGTTTCCGTTATAAGGCAAGAAAATAACTGTTGCATTATTCTAAGCCCCAAATTATTCAGTTTTTTTTTTTTTGTCAAATTTAAAATCGGCATTTCTTTATAAAATTTGTATGCAAATTTGAAAATAATCACAAAACGATTTTAAATTTAATGGAAAGTGATTACATTGGAATTTTTGTTTAATGCCAAAAAGAAAATTTTTTTAATTTTCTATGCAAAAATTTTAATAATTTTGTTGTAAAACAAAACCGTTTGTGAGATATTTTTTAAAAGGTTTTTTTTTCAAAATGGTGACCAAAGCACATCACGACTTTCAGCCGCTCCTTTTTTGTTGAACATTCAGGGCCAATCCACCTACCGATTTCAGTCATAAAATTTGACAGAATATTTTAGCAAAAAAAAATCTTCTTCAAGCCTTTATATTTTTCACTTAAATAGGTCCAAACGTAGGTGAGTAATATGTTAAACAAAAATTTAATGAAAAAAGCAAGAATTAAAGTAGATGAAACAATACTTATTCTTTATATTTTGCCAAAAATATGATTTTAAGTCTAGGGACAAATTTTGTGAGGTAAGTAATTTTCTCTTTAAATTAGCATGTTTGATGTTTTGTTTAATGAAAAAATTGTATTAAATCTTTTTCATTTGTAGGTCCTTTTTTATTCTTGATTAAAAAAAAAGTATATATAAATAAAACCACAATTGATTCAAATAAATATAGGAAAAGTTAACCTTAATTCCTTTTTTTTTTATTTTTAACCTTAAACAAAATTTTACATCCAGTGCATTCAAAAACCAGTTCCAGAAGTTCGTTACAACAGCCTATTTAAGTTCTCCAAATAAAGTTAAAATTTATCTTGAATTTCCTGCTGAAACCGAATGTGTTTTGTTAAATTAGAAATTTCATATACCTAATTATAACACAAACAATAATAACTAACCAAAGATTTTGTATGCCACACATACATTGATATAAATAATATTAAACAATAAATAATGACAAAACTATTCTTTTTTTTTTTTGTTATGTAAGATCTTAGATCTTAGATCTAATTTTAAACAAGCACGATTTGAACAAAAAAAATTAAATAAAAATCCAATGTAGAATAAGAATTTTAAAAGAACCCATCAGTGTCGTTTCCTTTTATTTGTTTATAAGTTTTAGTTTGACTTCCATAGAGATTTAATGAGTTAATGTGTCCCTGTTATTGGATATAAAGTACTCCTGAATTCGCCTAAACTAGAAAAACTAATGTATTTTTCAAGCCCTTTACAAAATCAAATAAAAAAAACTCAACATAATAAAGAAATGAAAATTAAAATATTTAATTTTGTTTATTTAAACCGTTTGTTTTTTTTTTTAGATTTGATCGATGAGGTTTTATGGTCAAAAATTAAAAATCAAATTGGCTAAAATATTGCTTATAATAAATTATTAGTACATTATATGTTTGATTTAATGCGCGCATTTAAATTGCTTTCGATTTTAAGCAGAATATTGTTTTATTTTTAGTTAATTAAATTTGCTAGGCTTTCAGCTTTCACTTCATGCTTGAAAATTTACTTATTTGAGCAAAACAAAAAAAAAATATGCAAAAATAAGTTTGAATAAAAAACCTAAAATAAATTTACACTTGCAAATAACTAGAGTATTATGTAAGGTAAATGCTTGTAACTCGTCTTAAATACCTCAATTAAAAAATTTAAAAAAATAACACACACACTCAGAAGTATAAAACTTGAAATTATTAAATATGTATGAATTTAGAAGCTTAGAAAATGTGCATATTGTATTGTCTTTAGTTGCATATAAGAAGTATCAGATGATTAACTTTACCATTTTGTGGGATAAAATTACGTAAGTAAAATAATAATATTATAAGGAGATGGTTTAAAAAAAAAGTAAGTCAGCTTGTGGCATTTTATTGAGAGTAGAAATGTGCTGTTTTTGGTTTTTTTTTATTTTTGTTACCATTATTTTATTATACAACATGTTTTTATTTTTATTTGTAGGTACATACACAACTAGATATGCCTACTCAGTTTTTTGTTTGAATTTATGCAACTGAAATTTGTATAAGAAACATGTGTTGAAATATAACCCAATTTTAAAACATTATTTTCATTTTATATTTTTTGAAAACAAAACACTTAAATCGAAATCTCATACGTATAACTCGTTCGTTCATGAATCGTACATAAAAGTCCATATGATAGTTTTTTTTTTTCAGCAAGTTTCTATGTTATGTTTGCTTAGGCGTATTTTCCCAACAATTAATAAATACGGTCAGTCTTAAAAAATAAACGATTAATAGATTGAGCTGCAAACACTGAAAATACCAGAGTTCATTAAATTATCGGTTGGTTATGTTCCAAATAAATAAGACTCAATTTTTACAGAAAAACGGAAAATAAGGATTGAAATATCTTGATATTTTTTTTTGTTGTATTGTAAACAACAATACAAAATGTGGCATATTGAAAACTAGAACAAGTCGCCCTTGTCAATGCGGTATATGAATTTACTTACTATAGAAAAATATTAATTTCGTGTCAAAAAATTCCAAAATTTCTCAAAAACGTCATATTTATATCTTTGTATTTTAGCTGGCCCAGCGAACTCCGTTCCGCCCAAATTGTTAATGTAATAAAAACAATAATTTCGAGCCTGGCACATTCTGCTTGATGGTCTTAATTCGGTCAATTCAAATACTGTAATGGAAAAATGTAATGGAAATAAATGAAGTATAAAAATATCGTCGTGTTGGAATCAAACCGCATTGATTGACGTGTCAATCCTGCAATTGCCCTTGCGACTTATTAATTCTGATAGCAAAAGCGAGACGCTTAAATACAAATGGCACGTCGCTCGAATGGCAAATTTCGTAATATAGTTTGTGCCTCCGTTTTCGTCTATCAAGGATTCGATTGAAATTAATCTGTTGGATTTTATGTTGAAATGACAGGCAGCCTACGAAGAATGTAACCTGAAAGCATAATCGTTTCATATATCTTTCAACATGCACGTTTGTCAGCCAATGGGCACTTGTCGTGGCTTATAATGTTACATTGTTGCAATACTTTCGCCATCGCAGACTTCTTTGAAATGTTGCATGTAGGTTCTTCATTTACTTGCAGATTCAATGTCAATTTCAATGCTGAATGGTCCGACCCCCTTTTTACAACGTAGAATCAATTCCCTAAGAGTCCAATACCAAAGCAATCTTAGATCTCATACGAATCCTAGTCAAAATCAGTGAAAACAGAAACAAAAATTCCAATTGCAATGTAATCATCAAGAAAGAAAATGCCACCATTTCCGTTCTGTCATTTTGACATTTCATTTTGACATCTGTTACTTTGACATCTGTCACTTTCACATCTGTCATTTTAACACCTGTCACTTTAACATCTGTCACTTTGTCATCTGTCGCTTTGACATCTTTCACTTTTACATCTGTCAATTTGACATGTCACTTTGACATGTCACTTTGACATCTGTCACCTTGACATCTGTCACTTTGACATCTGTCACTTTGACATCTGTCACTTTGACATCTGTCACTTTGACATCTGTCACTTTGATATATGTCACTTTGACATATGTCGCTTTGACAACTGATCTGTCACTTTGACATCTGTCGATTAAACATTTAAATCTGGAGATTTCCAGAATATTTCTTGGGTCAATACATATCCATCAAACCCAAAATCGTGAAAATCGAACGAAATGTGCGCATACAGCACCACCTTTTTTTTATTTTCCTAAACCTTCGCGGAACAATTACAAACAAACCCCCCGAAGGATGTATCCAATTTGGTCCAGCCGTTTTCAAGTTTTCAGCACCAGCACAAACCACGATTCATTTTTATGTAAAGGGTGTCCCGTAAAGGATGGTCCAAACTGAATATGGTGATAGGCCAGAAGAATTTGGTAACTTGCTTATCCCAACCATAACAGTTTTCGAGTAATGGCTGTTTTTTTCGAAATTTGCTCAAACCCCTACTTTGGACCACTGTTTTGCTCACCCCATCCATAATTGATTTTTTATTTTTTTTTTATTTTAATAAATAAAGTCATAGTTTGATCAAAATTATTTTTGTACTTCAATCTTTGAAAGAGCGTCCTGGAAAAAAATCTTATGACTCAATACTGGTTCTTAATTTTAAAAAATTGTCTTGCTCTTGGACTTTCTAAAAAGGTATAAATCTTACCAATGCAGACTCTAAATCAGAAGTTACAACAATTTAAACTCAATCAGACGTGGTTTTAAGAAAAATTAAACTAAATTCCTTTTTTTGTTTTTTTTATTGTTGTGTTGTTTATTTCATGATTTTTTTTGTATTTTTTTGTTTTTGGTTTTTATAGGTGTTTGTTTTATTTTAGTTTTTTTTTTTACTTTTTTACTGTCCACACTTTAACCCTTATTTTCTTACTTCGTTATAATACTAGCGACATCTAATATCAATTTTAATAAATAATTTCATCCTAAAACCAACTTAATTTTACTAACAATGGCGTTCTTTAACCTTGCGACGCCACGCTTGGCCAATCCTTGTACTAATGTTTTATTTATTTTTACCGGAAATGGTATGGCTGGTAAGAATTTCAAAACGTTCAAGAGTAATGGCGCTTATTCAAAGTGAGATTATTGTCTTTTTTTGATTGGTTTTTCTAAAACGTTTTTGATTGAAAGAAAAAATAATTTAAAATGTCTTACACGCCACGGGAATATGCTTCAAAGCATTACATTTATGGAGAATGTGGAGGAAACGCCAGAGCAGCAGCCAGAACATATGCTGAGAGGTACCCAAATGCTTCCCATCTTTACCATCGCCTTTTCATACGGGTTCACTTGGCTTATTTGGAGGGTAGAACTAGTACAAGGAAGAAGTCAACGACATCATCATGAGGCAGTTTTGCGTACTGTCGAGAATGACCCTTCTACATCTGTTAGAGCCATGGAAAGGGTAACAGGGGTCTCAAAAACAACCATCCAAAGTGTTCTGAAAAGGAATAACCTTCATCCCTTTCATTTGCAACGTGTTCAAACACGTTTCGATAGGATATTGTGGACCGACGAGTCATCTTGCAAAAAAGATGGATTTTGTCAACTTGCATAGCCTCCATAGTTGGCAATACCCCTTGCAGAGTTGCCACTATCTTGATTTAAAAAGTGAATTTGATTTTCATGAATTAAAGAGAAACATACGTTCTACAAATTTGTCCGTATTAATTTTTTTTAAATGTATTTTGTGTATTTAACGAGTTATAACAAGTTAGAAAAAAAATGGAGATCACATTTTTTTAAAATCAAATACTTTTTTTTCGTTTAGTGTTTCGCATAAATTTTCTTCTAAAAGTTGTTGAAAGCATTATCACCTACAATTTTTACCCAAACATGTTTTTTGTCCGAGCAATTTTTTAAAAAGCTTCATAATCGCATCTTCAAACGTAGAATCGAAATCAAACAAAAGTGGGTGTGGGTATCGCACGGTGCAATGTCTAAATGATAAAATGTGTGTATCACGTGTGCATGTGCACTGTAAATGTAATAGTTTCTTTTATTGTGTGTGGCGGATCGTATTCCGGTAATTCGCATTATTATAGCTCTAGTTTATGGTTTATAAGATTATTATAAATAAATAATAATTATAGGGAGGCATGCATACAATATATACACTTACGTGGCTTTAATTAATTTCAAGTACCGGTGCATGAAACCTTGGTTTCTTACATGAAGGACCTGGCAGACTTTCTTCTTGGAAGGAAATCGTGCTAACAGTTCTTCCACCATTGTCCTATGAATCATCGTCCATGATTGGTTGTTTCTGGGGGGCATTGTTGAAAGTCTCCCTACAACAGTGTTGGCAAATTGCTATGCAATGAAGACCTGCTTTCACACACTCACAAGCTTTTTCGCAATTTTTGGTACCTTTTTGCAAGAAATAAGCTTGAGGATCGAACTTGTTTGGGGTAAGGTTAGGGGAAGATTCATCATACATCACTGAGCTCAACAGTTTTTTCCAGAGCCGCAATAAATTTAATTTTTCCCATATCGAAAGTTGATGACGTCGCGTCGTGCCTCATCCACTAAATGCATGTAAGATCAATATATTTTCCATTATTGATTGTACATGCTTCAAGCTGGAAGCCGAACATATTTGGTTTGGAGATTGACCATGTTTTGGTTTTCGGAAATAAACGTTGTTGGTTACATTTTCGGGGCACAATCCAGTAAGAAGAACATGATTTGTTTGCAAGCAAACGAATAAAGCGCTTTTAATTTAAACACGAGTATGTAATTATATGTAGATACATATTAAGTTATAAATGATTGTGTCAAAAAATTTTGCCAAATATACCGCGGGCTATTTCAGTGACGGCTATTGGGTCAAATTTCAGATGATACAGTAGGCAAACAAACAACTTAGCATACGAAAAAAGTATTTAAATAAATTGTAATTAATTCTTCTTATATATGTATATGTACAAAATTACACTTATTGCAAAAGTGCTAAAAAAATCATGTTTTAATGTTCAAATTCATTAAACTCGATACAGCAATATACTTACTTTTGATACATCTACAAATGTTTGGTTTTTTGCCGTGTTATTGTATATATATATCAATATTATTTCATGTAAACATTTACTTCTTATAAGCTGAGTCCTAAAAATACTAAATTGTGAATTTTCTGCGCTCACAGTGGTGAACTGAAGTTTTTAGTCCAAAACTAAAGTTAGTAATCTCCATCATTCTTAAGAATTTCATATTTTTAAAAATATAAAATAAAAAAGCTTGACAAAATTGAACTCCAAAAGTTGAGGTTTTGAAAACTTTTCTGCGACTAAAATCAACACATATTTCAAAAATTCCTCAAACATGGGTAAAATAATTTTTAATTACCCTTCCAAAAATATAAAATTTACTATAATAAAATGTTATCCTGATTTACTGCAAATTATTTCTAAAACGTCTACTTTCCCGTTTTCGACTTTTAAACGATCATATCTCGATGCCTAAATTTTTCGGATTTATTTTTTATGTGTAAGACTTTGTTATATTTTATGTCTATCGATTACAAAAACAAAAACTCCTGTTCACACCTCCGTTTAAAAAATACAAAACACCGTGTTGAGCCTTAAAATTTATATAGCGGCAAGCCCGCCAAGGGATCCATGGTCGAAAACTTGAACTTAAGCTTTTTATAAAGTTATCTTACGATGCCCACAAAATTTTTAGATTCCCATAGGAGCCAAATCTAAAATGACTGGACTATAGAACTATTTCTGTCTGTTCGGAATTAAAACTTAAATAAAAAAATCCTATACGGGCAAAATGGCCTACATAGCTCTCGGCTAAAATGGCATAGTGTGTCATTTTATACTTACCCTTACTTTTTCATTTTCCTTATAGTGAAAACGGTTGGAAAATATGAAGGATCTAAAGAGAGGTAGTCCTGGACTGAGGACGTACTATCAAAAAACATAAATAAAGTAAAGTTTTTTTTATGTTTATTTTACTTATATAAGTTGAAGTTGTTTTAAATGAATTGTTGATTTAATTTTTTTGTTGAGTATTGTTTATTTTTATTTTACTTTGAACTTTGATTTGTTTTAAATTAAATTGAAAATGGTTTTTCTTAAATTGCCTGGTTGTTTTACTTGCTGGGTAAGATTGCATACTAGTATGCCATTTTACCCGGGCAATTTTGATCGTTGGAATTTGGAGGCATTTTGAAAATTAAATACTTTTTGGCCCTTTTTTTATTCGTAAGGCAAAAAAATGTAAGAGTTATTGATTAAACTTTGCAAAGAATATAAAATTTCAGTTTGAATGTCACTTTTTTCCGAGATATGGGACATTTTTCTTAGGGGGGGCCATTTTAGGCCACCTTCCCCTACTGCAATGTGGAATCAACACGCGACGGTTGCCCAGCTCATTACAGTATTAATGTGAGACGTTTTTTGGACAATTCTTACCATGAACGATGGATTGGGCGTGGTGGACTAATTTTATGGCCACCTCGGTCACCAAACCTTAATCTGTTGGACTTTTTTTATTGGGGCTGTCTCAAGGAAAAAGTCTATGCTAATCTCATTTCAAACATACGTGAACTCCAGCAACGTAACTATCCAGGTTTCTGCTGCAGAAATAAGCAACTCACCAAGCACGAGAAATTTAAAAAATACAGTTTCTTAAACGCTGTCGAGCTTGCATACGTTCATGAGGGGCACATTTTGAACAATTTGTATAAAATGAATACAAGAAAAATCATAAAATAAACAATAAAAAAAAAACAAAAAAAAAGGAATTTATTTTCATTTATCTTAAAACCACGACTGATAGAGTTTAAATGGTTGTAACTTTTGATTTAGAGTCTACATTGGTAAGATTTATACCTTTTAGAAAGTCCAAAGGCAATGCAATTTTTAAAAGTAAGAACCAGTATTGAGTCCTACGATTTTTCTTTTTCAGGACGCTCTTTCAAAGATTGAAGTTAAAAAATAATTTTGATGAAACTATGACTTTAAATAGTTATTTTATAAAAATGGTGTATAAAATCAAAATTATTTGAATGCACAAAAAAAGTCTTGTTATTGGTCAATGTTTTAGTTTAAAATAAAAAAAAAAAAAAATCAGTTATGGACGGAATGGGCAGAACAGTGGTCCAAAGTAGGGGTTCGGGCAAATTTCAAAAAAACAGCCGTTGCTCGAAAACCGTTATGGTTCAGGATAAACAAGTTACCAAATTCTGAAAGGTCATGACCTGGCCAATCACCATATTCAGTTTGGACCATACTTTACGGGACACCCTGTATATACATATGTAGATTATATTTTCATCTTCATCTGCGAATTCCTTAAATTGGTGATCGAACAACATCTATTTACTTGGATGTCACCACAAATCGGTCTTCCTTCAACTCACTCTAGCCAGTTGCTAAAGGAATTCAATTCAAAATAAAAGTTTAGTAATTTTATTTAGTTTGGAAAAGACAATTGCTTTTAATATTTATTTTCTTTCCATTGTTTATGTTTTCTTGATTTTAAATATTTATTAATGTTATTTATACATTTATTCTATAATTTCTTATTAAATATAATTTTACTTAATTCTAGTTCCACAAACAATAGGTACAACAAGAAGCTTTTTATTATTTGCTAAACATGTCACGTAGTTGCAAGAATTTTTAAAATACCTTAAAAAAAAAAAAAAAACAAGAACAACATTGAAATAAATATATAATTTTTAATTGCATTATATACCCAAACATTATATTTTTAAATTTATATATAAAATAATTTATTCATTTTAATTTATTTTATTAAACTCTCTATTTAAAGATCATTTTGCAGCAAGTGGTTACTACTAATAAAAACAACGTAAGCTTAACAAAAAAAAACTTAAGTTAAATAAGAAGTATTAACAAAAACAATTTTTGTAGAAAATAATAAAAAAAAACTAACAATTTTTAAGTCAAAACTTTTAACCAGCATTTCAATAATAAAACAAAAAAAAACTTAATAGAAAAAAAGAAGATTACAATAGTGTTAAATACAAAATCTTAAAAAGGGGTTAAAAGCTAGGACTATGCTTATGCTGTAAAATAAAAAATACAAAAGTCATAAAATAAAAAAAAAAACGCGAATCACAAATCCAATTTTTAAAATTTTTCAATAATATCAAAATTGCAATTTGAATTATTTAAAAAAGTTCCAATAATTAAAATATTGCAATTTTATTTATTTAAAAAGTTAATAATTTTTATGAGAAAAAAGAACAAACTTGGGCTTCTATTAAGTTTTGAAACAAAAAAAATAAATATTATAATAGTGTTTTATAGATTTTAATTAAATTATATGTTCTTTCTGTGAAGTAGAAAAAAAAATCATTTCAGGCTTATAAAGCACCTACATTTAAATGTGAGGAAACAAAGAAATAAAAATAAAGACAATCACTTTATTAAAATTAAAAAAAAAAATCAATAATAATGCAATATCATAACGGTATTTTATTTATAAGAAATATTTGTTGTTTATTGTTGTTTTCATTGTTTGTTGCATTTCACACACATTCAATTTTTCATCACTATAGTCCACTAAGGCTCTAAGAACTTGTGTAACTTTTTTATGCAAGTCATATTAAAAAAATAAAAAAAAGATTCCATTTGAGTCGAAAATATAAAATCCCAAAAAAAATTATTTTAGCTATTAAAACCAATAAGAATAAAAATATTAGCGCAAACAAGAGATGTTAAGTGTTTATTTGCAAAATATAATTGTAAAAAATACAACAACGTAGAATAAAGACCATTTGGAGATATTTAAATGATATTTTAATTTTATTAGAATAGTAAAGGATTTTCTTATTCACAGCATTTACGTTTTTTTAATAAATAAGAATCTAATTGACCGAACCGGGGTGTAACACTAGCGTTTTTGTAGTAGATGGCCAACAATATTTAAGTGATACAAGTTTAATTCTTGTTGATATGCGGTAAGTAGTTACCTAAATCCAGTAGCGTACGCAGGATTTTGTTTGGTGGGGCTCAGTCTCAATTTTGGTGAAATTTTTGTAAGGTAACACAAAATAGCAAACAAAGTTAAAGCCTTTCGTTTTTTTTTTTCTATTGAAAATTCTGGTGGTTGATAATAACCACCAGAAGTTAAATTTCAATAAAAAAAAATACAAAGGGAAAAACACTCCCTATAGTTATGAAATCAATTTTACCTTTCTTTCTTTGCAAGCAAATATTTTTTGTAAAAATCCATTTTCACATAAATCCACTTTATGGACTCGATTTAACCAACGTCAACGGTAATAGGGGTAGGGGAAAAGTGTAATCACATTTTAATATATAAAATTTCCGTTTTTTTCTTTAAATAAGCTCATAGCTATTTTATATAACATTAATTAGGTCTCTTCCTTTACTTTGAGTTTCTGTGATTTTTAATCCAAAGTCCTGGCAAGTTCATATAAATGAAATGAAATTGACAGAACTTGGGAACAGCAGAGCAAGGGAAGAGACATTATTATAGTTTAAAGGAGCAGAAGCAGTAGCTATACAATGACAAAATTGGTAACATTTTTCAAGGTAATTCTCATAATACAAATTATTATTGGGGCGTTTTCATAGTGGTTTCGCTAAACTCATGTTTTACTAAAGTACAGTTTAAATAAGATCAATTCTAACAATTTATTCCAATTCGATTTCTGTACTTATCAAAATAGAAGTTTATTAAATTATTGAACGTCAAAAATAATGCATAATAATGACAAAAACTAAAATAAATGGTTAGGTTAAATTTTAAGCCCCCCCTGCGTACGCCACTGCCTTAATCTATCTTTCAACAGATTAATCTATATTGCAGACATGCTACCTTCTTTGATTTACTTCTACATATTTATTCCTCACCAACGCCAAATTGAAATCCACTCTCTCCAAAGGTATGTAAAAAAAGCTTGTTTTCTTGATGTAAATTTGCCTATCCATTTGTTCCAGATTGAATACCTCTAAATACATGAATTCATAATTCAATTCATTCGTTTGAGTAAAATCATTTTTCAAATTTGCTTGAAAATTCAATACCCCCGAAACTGGTAACAGAGGTTGATAAGGGGATAAGGTGTGACAAAAAGCTAGAGTGTGTAAGTTGTAATTTAATTTTAATTTTTAGGGCTATGTAACAGAAAATATTAATAAAATACAATTGTTTCGATGCCGATGAGCATCATCATCAGTTTGACTGTCGACTAGTGTAGGTTGTGTCGAGATATTGGCAATATACATAAACAAAATACACTTAAAATAGAAAGATTTAGCCGCTTTCTTTTTAGTTTTATAAAAAAGTTGGATTTTTTGTTAATATTTTGAAAAATTAAAGTGTGTTTGACTAAAAACTTGAAAGAGCATCGAATTTTGAGAACAAAAATATTAATTAAAGCATAGTACACAGCTGAAGCGAAACATTAAAAAAAGTGAACATTTTACGTTTGAAGTTTTTGTTGGTTGCGCTGAAGAAACAAAATGGACGAAAATTATAATTTATTTGCTATTCAATTTCAAAAAACTTAACCAATATAAAGTTATAAACAATTTTTCATAAAAAGTAATTAATTTGACATTATTTAGTTTGTAAATTCAGTATTCAATAAGTATGTAGGTACACCATAGAATTGATGGTTATACTAAAAAAGGTTATGGCGCTATGATTTCTTTAATTAATAACATACTCGAACAAAATATTCAAACATAAAGTTTATTCTGGTGTTGTTGCTAGATGCATGGAGTGATTTGGTTCAAATTTGGTATTTAAAGTTAAATGAGATAGACGATTTTTTTCTTTAGAGGGTAGCTGACGAACGACGAAAACGACTCTACAGGTTTTAAATAAACTTCAAGCCTAAAATGAATAAAGTAATTTTAATTAAACTGCATTGAAATTGTCTCAAACAGAACGTCAACAGGGTTTTGACGTCTTTTTTTCTTTTGAATTTGTTGGTTATTCCCCTAGCTATCACGTAAACGTCTAAGGTTATTTTGCACACAGGTGTTTCTAACAACTAAATACATACTAATCATATTTAATTCAAAATATTTTAAAAAAATAATTTTTTTATAAACAAAGCTAAATAAGAGAACACATAATTTGTTGTTCCTTTGACTTTAAGTTAATTTTATACTTTCTTATGTCTGAAATCCCATCCACTCGTGCATTTTATTTTCCAAAGAACTGTTTTTAAGGATATAGGTAGATACCTAGGTATATTCCATAGAACTATTTTGTTTAATCTTCGAATGTCCATGAAAACGCTTAACTAATTTTGATTAAATTTGTATCAGCCGCCTCTGGAAAGTGTTAAGATTGAGTTCCAATATTTTAAAAACGAATATTATTTTATTTAAAAATTGTTATCTACATTTTGATAATAACTAAGAACGAGTTCGTAATCGTGTGACTAACTTATATCTGCGAAGTTTATTGTCGTTAACAAAAATTGAAATCTGACTTAAGCAGGCCTGCAAAACAAATTACCTTCGAAAACATCAAAAGTGTGTAGAAATTAAATCGGTGTCGGGCAGTATGTTTGAAAAAAAAAAACAATCTAAATTAAAAAGAGAAAACATGTACATACATACATGTAAGTGTTAGTAAATTTTTTTAGATAAGATTAGATTTGTATTCATTTAATTAAATTTTTTAACAATGTTTGTAATTTCCTATAGAATAATAAATAGGACACGGCAGTGAGGCCGTCCGTCCACATATGTAAGTATGTATAAGTAAATGAAATAACTTCGAAATACATACATTATCAAGATATTTGCCTATCACATTTTGTTACATATCACCCAAAGCCCTAAATCAGCTTTTCGCGCTCGAAAATTTGATCTCAAAAATTTGGCTTTTTTAAAAAAAAACAATTCTAAAAAATCTCGGATTTTTTGGAGGCTTTTTAATCCATCATCATCGTAGCTATCTTTCAATAGAATTTGAAAGTTTGTACGTGAACAGATAGGTAAGAATCAAAATGTTGGCGTACACAGAATATTTCGTTGCTTAGATTATACCACGACAAATATAAAGTGTTTGATATACTTCCACCTTCCCCTCCCCCCATTTTGAAAGTGATTAACAAAAAACTAATACATGGCTAAAAATGGACTTCGGATATGCTGTAGAGTATGAAATTCTACGTCGACGCTTATCTTAAAATTTTGTGAATATTCATTTTATAACCATTATTTTCTGACAAATAAAAACCCTTTCCTCGCGAATAAGGGTGGGGGAGGGGTCAAAAAAAGAACATATTCCTATGGCATCAAGAATTCTAAATCCAACGAGATATTCCACGACATCAACCGATGTCTGGTTCTCGATTTATAGGCTAATTTATGTGAAATTTCGTGTTACAACATGGTCAGAAGGCAACCCTTATATCTCCGGTCATCCAGTGTTGCCACCGTGGAAACACTTCTTAAAAGTAAACCTAGGATGTGGACTATTAGTGTACCAAAGTTCATCCCGTCAGAATGAAGTGCAAGGTTTGACCTAAAATATGGCCTTAACGCCCTTACTACATACATATAAGTTTATTCGAATTTGCATTGAATTCAATTTGTTTATTGAAATTTGTTTTTTTTTTATTTTTTTGGTGGCTTATTTTAGCCAACTCCCATCATTTATTCATTTTCATAGGTCTCGTTTCTGGGCACTAAGTAGACCAGGCCCCATATGTTTTTGCCATTCTACTTTTTAAAAAAATTTAAAATTTCTGGATTTTTTTTTTGACGTTTTCTTTTGTAAATTCGGAGGAGTCGGTCCAATGTCACCGTCATAAATATTTTTCGTAGCCTTCTCGTTATGTTTTCGTTATTGGTGTGGAGAGTACATACATTTTTCGGTTTGTTGCAGCTGCGTTAGGTTTAATCACGTAAAATTTTGAAAAAAATTAAGTTCGAAATATTTTTTTTGTTCGTGTTTTTTTTCTTGGTTTGAAAATTAATATTTCAAAAACTATTTACTAAGGGCCAATAGCGCGTTACTTATATAGTAATTATTCTTCGAATAAAATACAAATTGTCCCTACTGCTTAAGTATTTAATTCCTCTGATAGCCTGATTGATGATTGGAAAATCGCCTCTTAAACTTGATTGAAAAATAAAATAAAAAAGGGATTTCTTTGTTAGAGTCGGGGAGACGGCCATAGGCCGACCTACTTTATGACAACATACCATGTATTTCAATAGAACGTCACGCTGATTTATAGTAAATTTTTTCTCAAACATCTATTTCGCCATTTTTGAATTTCAAACGTTCATATCTCGAGTTGTAAATTTTTAACAATTTTGTTAACATGTATAACTTTCATTTATTTAATAAAATCTAACGATTGCAAAAAGAAAATCATTTCGCTATTATTTACCGTTTATAAAATAAGATTTCGACCTTTTAATACGTTCACCCTAATTTACCCTACTTAAATTTAAAATTTCAAAAATCCCTAATTTGAAAATTTTTATATTAAATTTCCTTTTATATTATATTTTTTTTTTTTATTTCTGTATGGCAAAAATTGACCTTTAAACCGTGGCAACCTATGAAGGGCGTACTATTTTTTAGGCAACCCATGCGCAAACTGTTTGTTTAGGCACTATCTAAAAAACTGTAAGCCTCTCATCTGGTAAAGAGATGAGGGTAGTTCGTCCTATGGCCGTCTCCCCGACTATTAGTGTTTACGTTGTTTTTGGATATTTTTTTGTTTGCGTTGAGTATTTTTCTTAGAAAATTGCCCCTTTCGCCTCAACAGGGTAAATAGAACCCCCTCAAATATGATTTTTGTATTTTTTTTTTTCTTTTTCATTTTGTCAATATTTTAGGGTTTGAAAATTAGTTTTTCAAAAACTAAACATCTAAACTTGATTTCAAAAAAAATCAAATAATAGTTTTATTCCTTTAAAAAAAAAGTTAAAGCATACACATTGTAAGTGTTGCCGTTGGTATTAAGTAATTTTGTTTTAAAATTGTAATTCTTACCTAAATGGAGGGAAATAGGCTTCCATCACTTTTATGAGATTTCGTTCTTGTATAGACCCAAACTATACGCTTAAGCTTTTTTGCACATTTTATATGACTCTGTATATGAGTTTAGATACATACTCACATCTAAATGGACAAGAAACATCGCAAATAAAGTTTTTTGATGCGCCGTTATAAACTGCAAAAATTCAGTTTACATTTTCAACGATTACTAAGTTTTTTTAAATTTAAGGTCGTAATATACAAAAAAAAATATACACAGTTTTATGCTTTAGTAAAGTTTGCATCATTTGAATTTTTTTGTCAGCTTTCGGAAATGTACCGTTATATTTATTTTTTTTATCATTTGAAACTTTAGTTTAGTTTTTGTTCATGGTTCCTTATCCATTTTATGGAAATTATTCAAGATATATCTACAAGAAAATCTCAAAAATATCTCAAACAATGTTGAATTTCAACAATGAAAAAAAGTGTTTTTGATTTTATTTATATTTTGTTGACAATTCCGTTTTAACAGTAAATATTGTAAAAAAATATTTAAAATGTTCACTTTTTCAAGTTTTTATACAAAATTGATGGTACATAATAAAATAAAATGTTTACTATCTTGTTCTAAGTTAAATTCTGCATCGTTTGAGGTATTTAAAAATTTTCTTAAATGTACCGTTATATTTTTTTTTAATTTATACCTTAATTTTTTTTCGTGATCTGTCTTTAAATAAAATGTTTTTTTTTACAGAAGGGTACATAACACAAGCTTGTAAGATATATCAAACGACGCTGAATTAATTGGTAAACAAAACTGTATTTTTAGTTTTTATTCATATATGTTAAAAATTGCATTTTAACGGAAAAAACCCCAAAAAAAGTTTAGAAAATTTTAATTCTTTAACTTTGAATAAAATGTTTACTAATTTTTGGATTTAAGATATAAAAGAAAAAATAGTACCATGATAGAAAATTTAATTATGTATTTTTTGAGATATTTTAGAAGTTTGTTGAATGTACCGTTACACTTTTTTTTTGTCATCACCATTTTTTTTTTTCAAACGCTGATTACGCGGATTGCTCAACAGCTAGAGGCCAGGATCATTCCTCAAATACTCCTTTTAAATAGCTCTACAACCCATCAAAATCCTAAGCCTATTACCAAAATTTAGGATTTTTGCACAAAATTCCTGGGCTAACAAGGAAATCTCGAAATGTTTCCAATAAAAATCTTTTTATATTTTCTATCCTTATGCATTGTGTTATATTGATTTTTCATTCTTTCAAGAAAAAGAAAAGGGAAAGGGAAAGGAATTAAAAAATACATTTTTTCTTCATTTTTCTTTGGATTGAAAATAATTAAAGTTCGAATAGATTGGCCGTTTGTTCTTCCTTAAGGACTAATAGCGGTAATTAGAATATAACGAAAGAAAAACTTGTGCTCAAGTTTAAGTAGAAAATGAATCGATGAGTTAAATTGGTGGTAATAGACGACGACGACGACAACCAACACGAAGATGAAATGTGCGACAAAAGGATCGACAAAGACGAAGAAGAACAACAATTTGTTTTATAAGAGTTCCATCCTACAAGCTATTAAAGTAAGTTTATTATAGAAGTCCAAAGACCTTGGGTAATGGGTGAGTTAATTAAAAAATAATGTAGTTTGTTGGGCTTGGCAGAAGTGCCTTGTTAAAACAATTGGCAATGGCACAATTGTTGCAGGCCCGTATTTATAAGATGTTTAATAATTAAGTAGGAGAGTATTTTTTTTTTTGTTTAAGGGGCAGGAAGCAGGATTATATATTATTTTAATTAGGTAATATTAAATGGAAAGGAATTTATTTATTGAATTTTGTCACACTTAATCTCTAATACTCGCTACCCCAATCTTGAAAAATCAATTACTATTATCATTGCGGGTGTAGGTATATTTAATATTATCACATTTTATTTTCAAAATACAACAAACAACAAATAGATACAAAGGTCAGATTTGACATATGTTGGTGAGTATTAGTTTTGTATTAAAACAAATGTGAGGTTGTAAATTTGAATCAAACTTAACATTCGGATGATGAAGAAGTCCAATAATTTAGTTTTCCTAACATTCGTTCACACAAAGCTATAGCCTTTAGTTGGACCGGTTCGCTCCAAATTTGGTCCATTTTTGTAAGCTAATCTTGAGCAACTAGCTCGCCATATAACGATTTTGGTTAAACTACAAGCGTAAGCTTTATTATTCAACAAATTAGTTTTGTTTCAATAACATCTGTATAGATTGTGATTTATTAATTTCCGCTTTCATATATAGGCATCTTTATAATTATCACTTAAACTTAATCAAAAATAACACCACATTCAGAAGAACAACTCATCAATAATGAATTTGTGAAGAAAGAAAGTCAATTTATCAGTCCCAGATATTATTTCCAAACATATGTTGAACTTTCATCACAGAAATCATTCTTCGAATGTCCTTATTTTTTTTAACTTCTCACCCTCAATTTGACATCCATCCTCCTATTGTGTTCTATTAATGAGAAAAGTTATTCTATCAAATAAAAAAAGCCATAGATGAGACACATCTGTAATTGACATATAAATGCCAGTATTATTAACAGTTCTACACCCTAAGGATGAATGTACATAGTGAAACATTTATGTTTCCAATGGTATACATAAGTAGGTATGTCATTTTTTCGAAATCTGGAACAAAAAGAAGGAGATCCTCTAATGGTCTGCATAGTTTGCCCAATGTCCTGTCCATGTTAATTTATTTGATTTTATTATTTATTGGGTCTGCGTAGCTAAGGGACGGATTTGTTTTAGAAGAAAATATTAGAATCATAAATCTATATTTCTAAACATTTAAGGCTTACCGATATAATGCAAAACACATATTTTGTGTACATAGTTAGGTACATAATCTTTTGCAGCTTTTATAAATAATTTATCTGTCTTCCTTATCGATTCAAAATAGCTTTTAACGGCCTTTAGTCCTTAAAAATGGCGTTTTTTTTGGACTCTTCAGTTTACAGTGAGGACCTTGTCAAGACGCAATTTTTATTAAGTTGAGTCCAGCTTACATCAATTTTACAGCGAAAACCAATTGTGAACTATATCCAACCCAATTAGAATTTCTAATCAAGAATTGTTGTAAATTTTGTTACCCGTGGCCCGGCATTATTTACATATAAATGGTTTTTTTTATAACACAAATTCTAAATACTACTGAAATACATCAGCCAAGAAGAAGACTTAGCATTATTTAATTGGACTTGTTGAATTATTGATTTTAAATAGCTTTTAACGGCCTTAAATTTTCCTTATCTGCATCGTACTATACTAATTTGAGTTTCTATATAAAATACGCATGCATTTAATGGAAGAAGAGAACAAAACAAAACTTAGGTTGCAACTAAAAAAGCCAAATGCCAGAATAAAATGCAAATCGGATCAAAACGGCTTGAGCTTCTCCTTGAAAAGCTTCCTCTTTAATAGAATTCCTAGATGCAAATAATTTTAAAAAGTTGATAACTTTATAATTTTAATATATTTATTCCCTAGCTTGATTGTAAGTTTAAGTGTAAAGTGCTTAACATTTTTCTAAGAATATATGCTTTATACAAAAATTCTTATTTTTTAAAATATCTAACCGGTCGTTATCGTTGAAAACAAAATTTTAACAAAATTAATATTTTTTAAAAATTACACAAATTAAGAAATACAAATTAAGACTTAATCAATTTTATTTCAGAAAAAAAATAATTGTATCGTTTAAGTTTAGATTAAAAACTAAGAGATAACTTTATTCATAATAACAACTTAGTTTTTTGGAAAATCTTATGCTATACATGATAACCCTGTGTGTAAATACAGTACAATTAGGCCAAAAATGAAGGTACATAACTAAAACTGGTAACGTGGTAGACTTTCAATTTTTGTTCCTCAAAATCTTAAGTATACACAAAATTATATTATAAGTTTTTGAGAAGATAGAGGACAACAAGTTTTCAGATCATCATCATTTTGCAAAACATACATATACTGACTTTTTCGCTCTTATTTTTTAAATAAGCTATAGGCTTAGGCTATAGCCATAGGTACAGCTTGCAAGAGCAACAACTGTAATTCTCTTACTGTTGGCATTTTTCCTTCGTCTTGTTTTTATTGCAGTTTTAATAAATTTTATTTTTAAAAAGAAAAAAACCTTGCGGGCCGCGTCACATAGTGTGTTTAATGTATGGACACCGAGGAAAAAAATGAAAACACATGTTTAAAGTTCTTTTTTTCATTTAATATGAATATATATTTTTTAACTTCTTACACAGAATCCTTAAACACTAAAAAAATATAAAAACTTAACTTTCCTCATCTGATGAGGATAAATGTTCATCACAAACTAAATATTTTTTTATTTCAGCATCATATTTCTTTTCTTTACGTTTAATTTGTCTCTGAGAAGAAATGAATGGGTCCGGCATCAAAAGTAAATAGTTCATAACGTCTTTACAACAATTGTTTGACCTTGAAGACTTTCTAGCGTTGTCAAGCCTAGTTCGACGAAAAGTTTTGTGTAAGCATTCTAGAGCTTCTTCGGACATTTGTCCTATTGGTATTTCAAAACTTTTCATTATTTCAATGCTATGAAAAAATAATTTATGCAGTGTGATGGGCATATAATACCATGCATACAAATCTAAATAATGATTTTTCGTTTCGCATATTAAAATTTTAAACTTTTCCAGATCAGTGTCCGCTCCTGTTGCGATCACTCGTAAGATAATGGATAAATTTTCAATCAAAGTTTGGTCAATCTTTGTTATTTCTGAACTTTTTGAGGGTTCAAAAAAAAACGGGCAGTGTTGCCATCGTTTGATGATCCAAATCCCTGTTAGGGTTGATCAACATTCAATCCCATTTTTGTTTTAAATTCAGTTTGTATTCTTTTTTGCTCTATTTGGAAAAGGGTTTTGTTTTCGCCCCCTTGAACGATAATCTGTAAAGGATAATCTGTAGGCAATGTGTAACATGCACTCATATGTACGTATCTACAGATGAAGACTGGAGAGGCCAAATCGGTAATTGGCTTCATTTGGAGGTTTATCGAAACATTTTTCCGTGTTCATCTCACTTGAAAGAGCACCGCAGATGAAACATTTTGATGCCGAATTGGTTTCAGTTAAAACATTGCATATGCTGCCATCAACCGTGGTTAGATGAAATTCAAAATATATCGTAATATTATGGCTATTTATAATTCCAGCATAGTTATTAAGTTCAGAAATTTTGTTTTGCATGGCAATCTCCTCTTCTTACACGAGCTGAGAACATTCTTTTCTGAATACAAATTAAAGGGGTCTACAATTCAAAATAGAACCTGGCCGATCATTTTTCCAAAGGAATTCACCTTAATGGGACGAAAGCTACAAATACTCGTCCGTATTTTCAGGATTGTCAAACTTAATTTTATATGCGCTATGATTGCCACTACCATCGAAGCCCCATTTACAGATCATTTTGGCGTGTGTGTCCTTATCAATACTTACTTTTTTAGAGATACTTCGCGCAGTTTTTTCCACTAAGTCTTGAAAATCGACTTCTGCTGATGTTTTCGTGGTTGTACATTTTGGAAAAATTCCTATTTTTGCTTGTCTTAATGCGTAGACGCTCGGAAAACAGTCCTTGTGCATTGCGTTAATAGTTTTTCGCGAAACTTCTTAGCTTCTTTCTGTTAAATCGAGATCAAGATATAATGACAGGGCTTCTCCAGGCGTCAAACTCTTTTTTTTTCTTGATCTCGATAAGCTGATGAATTTGATGAATCTAGAATTTAAATGCGCTGCATACCTTAATTCTTCCAAGGACCTTGTTCTTATCAAATCATCAACTTTTTGCCTCTTTGTTTTGCTGCAACACGCTTCAAACATTTTTTTTTTGGTCTGCCACGTTTATTTTCCCAAGCCTGATTTTTGGACATATTCTGAAGACACTCAATGTTCAGGGGAAAAATATGTGGCTAGTCTTTGTTTTTTTTTTTCAAAAAAAATACTTTTCGTCCTTTTGCTCTTTTGCCAGTGTTTGAGCACAGGGAAGAAAGTTGATCTTTTAATTTAATGTCATCTTCAGGCCCCAAAATACCTTCTACATCAAATTTTCTTAACACAAACTGCAAAAGATTTGGAACTTTGATTGATGGAGCAGGCAACCATACCTCAAAAATCTCTCTATTTGAACACATTCTGTTAAAAATGCATGAAAATAATAGGTTGTATTAAGGAAAAAGGCAGGTAAAGGCAGATGAATCTTACTTTTTTTAAAAGATCTTAATCTTGTCTTTATTTTCAAAAATATTTTTTTAAAACAAGTAATGACACGCGAAAAATAGGTCTATTAAAATAAAGCACTCTCTACGTAATAATAACCTTGATTTAAGAACCTACAACTTGCAGTTAAAGAAATAAAAAAACGTGAGAATAACTGTACTTATCAGAGTCATGAAAAAATTAAAACTCAATTTGTTATTCTTTATTAATCTTCAGCGCGACGCTTATTGCTTCTCTCTATAGTTTTCTTTTATTTTGAGTAAGCCAGTTAAGGTGACATTCAGAGTTGCGGTTATAGCTGGTGGCTAAGCTTTATCATAAAAAACCTTTTGGATAATGTTCTCGGGATTGTTAGCTTCAATTTGGCTTTTTTGGAAACAAGAAAGTAACCATTTTTTTCGATTTTTTTCCACTACCCAACCCACTGTGCGTCACCTATTCAGTTATTTTGATATTCTAAATACGGCTCTGGAATCGATTATGTTGAGGACAATACAGGACACAACATAATCAATAATCCGGGCTGGGGTTAGATTTAGGGCCAGTTTGTTCACAGTTGGTTAAATCTGCAATTTGATTATCACGGATTCTCCTAATCCATGATTACAGATCCGTGATAATCAAAGACTGTTTGTTCACTTTTGTTCAGCTTGATTAACAAATCATGGCTTTTCCACAAATCGTTCTATTTTCTAGTCTTTCTGTCAGTTCGGTTGTCAAAACTTAATCAAGAATTAAGATTTTTCATTTTTGTTGACGTTTGTGCCATTTTGTGTTTGTGGATTCTTATTAGAAAATATCGTTTACAATAATTAGAAGGTAAATAAATTCTTATTTGCAACCATTAAACTTTTTTTTATAAAAAAACACAGTTCGCAATGGCAGCCAGAGAAATTGTATTGTTTTTTGTTTTTGTTTAATTGTTTCACTTTACGTCAAAAGTGGCCATATACAGTAACAAAAAGAAACAAGGTTTTCTCGTTTCTTGTGTGACGTCACAATAGTCATAATAAATTATAAAAAAACATTATTAATTTCAACTAATTTGATTATTCTAATTGCTTTTTATATTTTTACTGTTCTTATCACTTAAACACCATTTCTTTAAATGCAAAATTTTAGAAGTCTTCACTTAAAAATTAAAATAATAATGAAATATGATTGAGACGTCACAGTAAACCCAAGATGGTGACAAAGGTATATCTTATGAGCATACGTACTTCTCTTTATCATGCGAGTGCGTAAATCAAGCATGAACAAACTGAATTGCTGTAAATCCTTGATTAAATGGTGCTAATCAAGCAAATTCGGCTGATTGATTGAGTGATTTCTTCAATTAACTGCTCAAATCATGGATTCCTTGATTAAAATTTTAGTGAACAAACGCATTCCATGATTATCAACTGAAATAATCCTTGATTAAAGATGATCAACTGAGAACAAACTGGCCCTTAAAGTAGAACATAATTATTATGGGTTTGTGTATGTACTAACTTCTTACTCTTATTTGTATACGAATGTATTGGTTTGGTTAAAGAAAATGATTGATGTTTAAATCAAACGTATAACATTAAGCTAATGGAAAAATGGTGAGAGTTCTTTTATTTCTCTGATTCCTCAATAATAGCTCAACTGATTTGTTCAAATTATATGAAAACATATTTCTGCTAAAATGGAAGTATATACCAACATTCTCAAATTAAAAAGTGTTTTTCAGGAGGCGAAGACAACAATTAACATATTTCTCTAATTAAATAAAAACAAATTGCTCCACTGTACGCTCGATGTAAAGTGGACGTATAAACGCACAGAACGGTGGATGCTTCAACGACATTTCCTTACAGAAAACCAATACTTGGCCTATGTGGGCATAATCAAGTCAAAATTTAACAATGCGGAAGATTAAAAGGCCCATAAATTATGTATTTCATTCCTTTATTATTACATAAAGAAGCTGTTATCGGATAGGAATGCTTTAATTATAATTTTCTTCTATAAATGTTGAATAGATATTAAATACATAGTATTTCAATATTAAGCATTTTAATGAATCAATGTTGTCCTAACAAAAAATAAGCTGTCAATAAAGTTAGAATAATGATGTTGGATGGTAAGGAGCAATGTAATATCTTTTGGGTGGTTAGATAATCACCAATTTAGATCTCAACATAATTCATTATCTTTTATAGAATGTAAGTATGTTGAACATTTTCTTGTTTTTGTTCCTTGTTATTACTTTTTCCTTAACAATAATTATGTAAGTTTTTCTATTACTCTGTAGCTTCTCATTTTTATTAGGGCAAGTATAAATTTTTACGGTTTGCAAAAGGCTATTTATAGGTGTGTAAGTACTTATGGAGCTCAACTATATCAATTCAGAATGTTTGATGAAGTGGGATAAGGTACAATGCTGTTTTCAAAAAAAAAAAGAAAATAGTTTTAAGGCTACCGTCAAATACTCTTAAAGAGGACGATGAGAATGTTGAGCACGAAAATTGAAGCAAATTTCCCGAAAAAACGAAATAAATTTTTAAGAAGTGTATTAATAACCATTGGCGTAAAATTTTAAACCATTAATTGTTAAGGGCTTAGCAATTTACTAATTAGCAATTCGCTAAGTATTTATTTATTAGCTATTTCGAAATTGTAAACCTTTTGCTAACTAGCAAATTGCTAAATAAGCAGATAGCAGAATATTTGTAGGGTTTAAATTTGATGAACACGTCAATCATTATTGTTAGTCTAGGAAAGATAGAAAATTTAATATGGGCAAGTGGGAACAAATTAATTCAGGAAATTTTATTGCTGATATCGACGCAGAATTTTATCCTTAACAACATATCCAAAGTCCCCCGAAACCCCGCATTGGCTTTTTGTATAGACGCATTTAAAGTGTTGTTGAGAGGGGGGATGCGGGATTTTATCAAGCTGAAAAAATTGTTATAATGCAATCTAATCATTTGACACATGTTTTAGGGTGCTTTTCAACGCTGATTCTAAAAAGACCAACATCGAAAAGATACATGAATCCTGTAGAAAGTTAAAGTCCTTTTTATGGAATGATGACTTTTTTTTAAGTACAACAAGTAAAACATTACCCAAAACTATTTTAAAATAATAGGATATTAATGAAATTTGGTATAAATATTTCATTTGGCATGTTTACCAAGAATCAAAAGAGTCCCGGAAAATATATGCGGTTAAAGGGTGTTTTTTTTTTGGCGGAGAGATGCAAGTGCGTGATTATTACCATAACATCCATGAACAAATTTTGACAGTTATGAGATTTGCTCCGCCCCTCTCCACCTCTTTAATTGTGTCTATACAAAAAGGATTTTGGGGGACTTTGGATATGATGTTGAGGATAAAATTCTGCGTCGATACCAGCAGTAAAATTTAATGAATTAATTTGTTCCCGGTCAAATCCTAACTTTCTTAGACTATGTTCTTATGTGTTGTAAATTAATTATATGTTGATGGAAATCCAACATGATTTGTGATTTTAACTTCATTATTTACAAAAAGAAAAAGTTGGGTGGCAGCAGGACTCGAACTTGGAACCCTTGGGTCCATTCCATCCTATACCTGGAGTAAAATTCTACATTCTCCAGTCATATGGATTTAGTACGATATTAAAAAGATAAAATAGCCAGTTGATGATTTTAACTTTAGTTACATGTTAGGGGAGATAGTAAGATGCTAAGCTCGTTTTAGCAAAACACAATTTTGTACCTAGTATCATTCTAAAAAGGATTTAATATCGAACTATTTCGTCTTAAAGTTTGTGCCAATAATTTTACCTATATGACTGTATAAGACCTTAGGCCTTTTAAAGGCAATGCATGGCACTAGTAAGAAGGAACAGAAGGAAAGGAAAGATTTTTTGTTGGCACAGTGGGCTAAATATAAGGTATTTATTATCTCATGAAATTTCACGGGTATATAATGAAATATAAAAAAAAAAACTGATTTATTTTGATTTTTTCTTTTATTATTGAACAAACCTTGATGGTATGTATACTGATTATAGCTGCATTTTCTGGTAATGTCGAAAACTCATAATTATTTATTATCAAGCAAACGATTTAGCACTAATTTGGACTTGCAATTATTTAATTGCTTGGACACTGTGGCGTATACGTATTATTTTTATTGAATTTTATTAACCCTTTCGGTACGGATGTGGTACAAGTCTATATAAATGTTCTTTGTCTTGTACCACATGCGTACCGAAAGGGTTAACTTCCCATTGAAAGTTATTTTTAAGAGTTTTTGTGACGATCAATCTACAGGTTGTTTTGATTAAACCAACAAATGTCTTAAAGATAAATTGAATTTTATTTATTGGACACGATTTTGTTAATTTGTTTAATTATATATTAAGTAAAATTAAATTGCCAAGATTTATGCTTGTGAGATATGTTTATTCTGCCTATTGGTACAAAAATTCTGCTTGTCAAAATTCTGCCTTTTTTCGATTCTGTTTTACAAAATTCTGCTTTTCAAAATTCCCCTTTGCAAAATACTGAAAAGTAATAATATAGAAAAATAAAATTCTGCTAAGCCATTCTGATTTTTTTTAAGAAGGATTTATTAACGATGTAACGAAAAAAAATAACAACAAAAAGTAAAATACATAGTCCATTAAATTAATGCAAAAACAATATCTAAGCAAAACTACAGAGAAATATATTAGGTATTTGCTTAAGGAACCCAGTGTGGCTTAAGACTGTTCTCTGTTTTTTTTTCGTTCTTTATATTAATGTAATTGATTTTTTCTGTTTTATTCTCTCCCCATTTTTGAACCAGGTTCAGCTTTGTCAGTGATAAGTTCCTTTTTGAGATCATTTATGATTTTGTATAGGCCTGCATGACTGCGACCGACTAATACCTTAAGTCGATGATGCCATGCTTCAATATTGTTCTGTGTTCTTGTAAATGTCTCTTTCGTTGCTTTTGAAATGCCATAAATAAATTAATGCACACTTTCACTTCCACTTTTCAAAAGACAATGACAATAACTTTCAGTTTGTAGTTTAGAATAAAAGGAAACATTCACATACTTTTATAGGGAAAACTAGGTACCTACCTACCACTCTCCCAAATTTAGTTTTACAAAACTCTGCGAATAATAAATAAAAGTTTCAAAATGTGAAAAAGCGCGCGCTTTTTTACATTTTTGAAACTTTTATTTATTATTCGCAGAATTTTGTAAAACAGAATTTTGAAAAGCAGAATTTTGCTAAGCAGAATTTTGAAAGCAATTTTGAAAAGCAGAATTTTGACCTCGGCAGAATTTCTAATCTATCAAGTCCTTAATTTATCAAGTCTAAATTCAAATCGATTACAGAATTCAACATAAAACTAAACTATAAACGCAGTTTAGTTATAAATAAATCTTATTTCGTATTCTGATGTTCCTTTAACTCTTTTCCATACTGAGAAAACAAAGTAAAAATAAGTTGATAATAAGAAAATGAAGTAGATCGGGTCCAAAGTCCAGACTGGAGAAAATCTGAAACAATAATGAAGATGAAGAAATTTAAATATTGAAATTACTTCTGATTTAATTGAAAATCTGATATAATTTATGCAAAATAGTTTTTAACAGCCTTTAGTCCATACAAATTGAAGTTTCGTCCAGCGATCTCACATCCTTTACTTACTTTACTTTTGATGGCGCTCACAGCCCAGGATGGGCTTCGGCCTCAACTAACAAGCCCCTCCAGCCAGCTCTGTCCCTAGCTAGCCGCTTCCAGTTGCGCACACCGAGTGCTTTGATGTCGTCATTCACTTGATTGCGCCACCTGTTACGGGTTCTTCCTCTGCTGCGTACCCCATCGGGGTTGGATTCGAAGACTCGTCGGGCAGGTGCGTTGCTGTCCATACGCTCCACGTGCCCAGCCATCTAAGCCGCTGTATTTTCAGCTTTTTGACCAGGTCAACGTCGCTGTATAGCCCGTATAGCTCGTCGTTGAATCTTCTCCTCCATACTCCTTCGATACACACCGGACCGAAAATCACACGAAGAATCTTCCTCTCAAAGCACCCTAGCAGATTTTTATCCGAATCTTTCAGTGTCCATGCTTCTGACCCATAAAGCAGGACCGGGATGATTAGGGTTTTGTATAAAGTCTCCTTGGTTCTCTGAGAGAGGGCCTTACTACTTAAATGCCTTCTTAGACCGAAGAAACAGCGGTTGGCAAGAGTAATTCTTCGCTTGATCTCTGCACTGATGTCATTCTGCGATGTAATAGTGGAGCCCAGGTAGACAAAGTCCTTGACAACTTCGAAGTTATATCTGTCCATCGTGATATTTTGCCCGAGTCGACGATGTTGAGATTCCTCTCTCGATGACAGCATATACTTCGTCTTGTCCTCATTAACCGCCAATCCCATTCTAGCCGCCTCCGATTCAATGCTCGCAAATGCCCCTGCCACAGCTCGCTTCGTTCTGCCGACAATGTCTATGTCATCCGCATATGCAAGCAATTGAACGGACTTTTGATAGATTGTACCGCTGGTGTTGACATGTGCGTTGCGTACAATGGCTTCAAGAACGATGTTGAATAGGTTGCATGATAACGCGTCGCTTTGCCTCAATCCTTTCTCAACATCAAAGGAATCGGTGGTGTTCTTACCAATTTTGACGGAGCAGCGAGATTTCTCCATCGTCATCCTGCACAAGCGGACGAGTTTGGCAGGGATGCCGAGACTCGACATGGCTCTGTATAATTCGTCCCTTTTCACGCTATCATACGCGACTTTAAAATCGATAAAAAGGTGGTGTGTATCGATCTGGAATTCCCGGGATGTTTCTAAAATCTGTCGGAGTGTGAACATTTGATCGACGGTTGACTTGCCTGGCCTAAAACCGCACTGATAAGGGCCGATCAGATCGTTGACAAAAGGTTTTAAGCGGTCACACAGGATGGCCGACAAGATTTTATAAGCGACGTTTAGGAGACTTATTCCTCTGTAGTTGGTACATTTCAGAACATCTCCCTTTTTATGGATGGGGCACACTATACCGAGGTTCCATTCATCGGGCATACTTTCCTCCGACCAAATTTTGCAGATGAGCTGGTGTATGCTCCTAGCCAATTCATCTCCCGCTGATTTAAATAGTTCGGCTTGTAAGCCATCCGCACCTGCAGCCTTGTACGACTTAAGTTTGGATATCGCCAGCCGAACTTCGGTTAGGTCGGGTGGACGGAACTCTTGGCCATCATCGTCCAAGTTGAATGGAGCGTTCTGCCTATTAGCGGCATCTTGGCTGTCTTCGCCATTAAGCAGTCTAGAGAAGTGTTCTTTCCAGATCCTCAGCACTGACTGTGTGTCTACTACCATATTCCCACTCTCATCTCGGCAGGCTTCCGTTCTAGCCTTGAATCCTTGGGTGGATCGCTTCACCCTCTGATAAAATTTTCGAACATCTCCCCTACCGCTACAACCCTCAATAGACTCTACCGCCCGCTTCTCGTGCTCTCTCTTTTTCCTCCTGAGAAGTCGGCGTTCCTCTTTTCGTTTCAGCCCGTAGAGCTCCCGGGCCACTCTCTCAGCAGCTCTTGTTCGAGTCTGCAGCATTGCCTGGTAGGCCTCGTCCTTAGCTGCATGCGCTAGCCGGCACTCCTCATCGAACCAGGGGTTTCGTTGTATTCGCCTAGTGAAACCCAGCACATCAGAGGCGGCACTTCTAATGGCTTGTTGACAGTGTTCCCACTGGTCCTCTGCACTTGATGCTGGTAGCGGACCTCCTGAGAGATTAAGAGTTACGTGGTCTGCAAAAGTTCTGGCAGTCTCTTGCGATTTAAGCTTCTCGACATCGAATCTTTTCACAGCATCTGCTCTGCGTTGTCGCGTCATGGATATCCGCATACGTAGTCTAGCTACCACCAGGTAGTGATCCGAGTCAATGTTGGCCCCTCGGAACGTTCGGACGTCTAAGATACTGGAAGCATGTCTCGCGTCTATCGCAACGTGGTCGATTTGGTTGACGGTTACTTGATCACGCGACCGCCAAGTCCCCTTGTGTATATTGAGGTGTGGGAAGTAGGTGCTTGAGATGATGACATTTCGCCCCGCCGCAAAGTCTGCCAGCCTGTGTCCGTTGCCGGAAGTTTCGTCGTGTAGGCTGTGTCCTCCGACTATCGAACCAAAGATGCCCTCCTTTCCGAATCTTGCGTTGAAGTCACCAAGAATGATCTTCACGTCGTACTTCGGGCACATATCATACGTTGTCTCCAAGAGATCGTAGAATGCTTCTTTGGTTGAGTCTTCTCTCCTTTCATGGGGGGCGTGAACACAAATCAGCGAAATGTTCTTAAATTTGCCTTTGATGCGGATTGTGACCAGGCGCTCGCTTACACTTCGGAAGCCCAAGACTTCTTGCCTAAGTCTTCCCCTTATCACAAAACCACAACCCAAGAGGCACTGACCCTGTTCCTTCAAGCACCCGCCGTAGTAGATGTCACACGTTTTCAGTCTCCGTACGCCCTCTCCATCCCATCGCACTTCCTGGATGGCTGTTACGTCAGCCTTTAGCCTGTCCAGGTTCTCCACTAATTGTTCGGCTGCACGTGTTCTGTATAAGGACAGGACGTTCCACGTGCAGATCCGAAATTCATTGTCCTTGTTTCGTTTGCTGGGGTCGTCAACTTTAAAATCATCCATATCCGAGGCTTGTTGTGGTTTCGGAACAACTTTTTTTACGTGGTAGGGAAGTTACCCCGACGCACAACCCCCGACCCGGAGGACCAGACCCTTCGTATAACTCCAAGGGTAGGGAGCCGGATAAACCGCTCCTTATAGGCCTGAGCTACAAATATGTCGTAGTAGCCCATATAAGGTGTTCACTAAGTAGTTCAACCTAACTGGAACTGTAGACGCCACCGTTGATTCCATCTAGAGAATTCGTCCGCTGCCGCCTCGATGAAAGGAGAAGTGCCTTAGTGGGAACACTCCTCCCCCCCTCTCTCGTTGGCTGTCCCCAACAGCTTTCCACGGGGATTTAAACCCCGTCTCCAGCTGAGGTACTAGACACCCGATGTTCACCACGTGGAGGTGAGAGTAGGAGTTGGTAGACAGAGGTGGATTTTGAGAAAAACCTGTGGACGCTTGTGTCCTCTTGAATGCACATAACTACCCTTTTGAACATCTCTCACATCCTTTAGTCCATACAAATTGAAGTTTCGTCCAGCGATATCACTTGGAATCTTAACAGTTTACTTTGACAATACGCATTTTTTGCTATTCAGTTCAGTTCAACTTTGGGAACTTTATCCAATCTCAATTAGAATTACAACTTGATTTTGTTTAAGACAGCAACATTTTAATAACAACCATCAGTTAATGGCGTCTAAAAATAAGATGATGGTTCAAAATAAGGGTCAGTTTTTAGAGGATTATGATTTCGTTTCATTTTAAAATTAATTATTATTAATGATAATTAGTGGTAAATGCTGTTTAAAGCCGTTTATCTGGTACATCTTTTTTAACCTAACAGTTCTTAAGATATTTTGAAGTAAGCCATTTCATGTCCCTTTAGAAAACCCATTACCAATGTCTTTCAAAATTTCAGGCTTTAACTTAATTTTTTCCTTGCATAAATTTATTTTTCCGATATTTTCATAAATCTGCACATATTTTTACTACAAAACTTTTCTATAAGATCTTTCTCATAAGCTAATTCAAAAAACAAGATTTTTTTTACAAAACCTACGAGTGTAAACTTTCGTTCTTTGTATAAAAATAAAAAAATCAAATATTTTATTTAAATTCAATAATGGTAAAGCCACACATTCCATCAACATGGAAAACCCACCTACATACCTATATAAGACAAAAACAAAATTCTATTAAACGACTTTTCATCAGTCTAAGGAAAAAACTTTTTTGTAGATACAGATTAAAATGTTTTGTGGGTTTTGAAAAGTCCACCGCAAAGACAACCGCTTCCTTAATGCTGTGGTGCAATTTTAAAGTCATTTTTGTCCCTGTATAAAAGTTGAACTTCAAACGAAAATAATATTAGATACTCGTATTTATTATCTACCTATCAGTGGCGTGGCGTCCATATAACACGATTCCTACCGTCTTCCCTTTTAAGAATTGCACGAAAAAAACTATCAAATAAACATAAACATAAACTAGCAACCCAACCAATTGAATTATAAAATTCGCACAAACATACAAACATAAGCTATCGAATAAACACCGTCAATTCATTCTTCTCTTCGCTCTTTGCTCAACTGCTGAACATACGCTCTTTTTGAAAGAATTAATTTAGAAATAAAACACGTCTTTCACCGTCTTATAAAATTTGCTTTGTATCCCTTTCTTCCCTAAGCATTTTTGTTTCTAGATCCTCTTTGTCCAACACGCAACAACATAGGGAAAAATAAGACGCTGGTCGCTGGTCGCTGGTTGGTCCTCGTGTTATACTGGCACTTGGTATGGAATGGAATGTTTTTCCTTCTTTTGCTTGACTCTGTTTCTCTTAATATTCGTTCTGTTGGGTGAAAAATATCATGCTCTTCTTCGACTTATTTGCTATGAAACTTGTAAAATACATTTTCTATTTTTGTTTGCTTGTTTTTTGGTTAAGCTTCGTATAGCCTAGGAAAGATTTAAATGCGTAATTTAATATGTGTAAGCGGTGAAAAATGAATTCATTAAATATTATTTTAGGTATAATTGCAGAATTTCATCTTCTACAGCATATCAAAAGTCTCGCAAAATCACAGCAGTGGCTTTTGGTATAAAGGCATTTAAAGATGGGCAAAGGGAAGAAGATATGGTTTATCAATCTGAAATATTTGGTATGGTTAAATGTAAGAATATGACAATGATTTTAGGGTACTTTTTAACGCTGGATCTAAACAAAAAACTATTCCTTTTTTATGGGACTTTCTTAGAACAACAAGTTAAATATTAAAAAAAAATGGTAGATTTGGAATAAAAGTTTCATTGGGGTGTTGTTAAACAAGAATCAAAAGAGTTCCTAAAAATATCTGCAATGAAATAGTGTTAATTTATTTAGTTGTGAAGTTGAAGGTTTTGTTCTTTATTTTGTTTGCCAGTTATAGAGGAGAAATAATTTTGAAGTCGTAAGCTATATTTCTAATTTAAATATTCAATGATTAAACTTTCTAAGGGTCTCCAAATCAACAGCTAACTTTTTCAATGATGGTTTTCAATGATAGCTATAACTGGCCCCTGTGTTAATACTTTAGAGCTAGGTTTTAAGTCTTAATTTTTGATTGGGTTTTAATTTTTTTTTTTATAGCATAGATTGTTGTTTAACAAATTTTCTCTTGGAGGAATCAAATGAATTAAGCAAACTATGATGTATCTTTTATTAATAAAAAATAGTTTTAATGAAAGGCCACTCTATGTGTCCTATGAAAATAGACTGCAAACGGAAGAGTTGTTTTTTAACTCATTTTATTGTATCTGCTTGTTTTTTTTTTTCAAGATACAAAGAGGTAAGTTTTGTTTACTTTCGCAGATCAATCATTTTCGTTACGTCTTCCCATTTCAAATTATTGACGCCACGCCACTGATACCTATACATACATATGTATACATAAACATACAAAACATCAAACGTTTACCTTAGAAACCTTATACGGAAAATAAAGCAAGAATGCTCGTTTTGTTTGAATGACTTTTTTATTGAAACTAAAAGCTTGGAAGGAAAGTATTATATATGTGCAAGTATTGAAAATCAACATAAAGGTGTTTTGTGTTAACTTTTCCTACCTATTTATTGAGAAAACTTTTTGAGTTCGATTTATTCATTTTCAATTCGTCAAACCTCCAAGAGCTCCTACCATGTAACATTTAGCAAATACACAAGTCTTAATTGTACCAGAACACTTTCTTTTCTTTCTAAAAATAAACAGTTTTATAACTTTTTGCAAACACTTCTTTCTTAATCGAACAACATACTCGTATAATCAGTATTCTATTCTATTACATATATCCAATAGAGGATGTCTTACCAATTTGTAATTTAAGATTCGTCAATCAGAAAATTTCTTGATTTTGTTCATTTATTCTTAATCCTACTTGAGCTTCTTTTGTCATAAATTCTAAATTCACTTTGTATGCAACGAGCTTTCTATGTAGAGATTAGGTAAGGCATTTTGTATAGATCTATGTGTATGCAACTATTTAAGTTCTTTACAGATAAAAAGTCTTTTAGAGACAAGGTAGCTATGTACACTCCCTGTCACTTGTTTGAGGCCACTTTTTTCACAACAGTTTTTTCTCGATAAATACCTGTAGGAAATATTTTTCCTGGAAATTTTTGATACCTGTGAGTAGTTAAATATATTTTGCAATGAAAAAGTATAAATGCAAAGGGGTAACTTGAAAATTACATAGGAATTTCACAAATTATAAGAATGGACTGCAAAAATGGGTATAAAAAAATGCGTCACTTTTGATTGAGGCCACTTGAAAAATCTTATAAAAAATGAACAAAACTATAAAAATGTTTACTTTTTCTTGTTTTTAAACATTAATGTATTATGTTCATGTTAGTTAATAATGAGTATGATCGCCATTTTTTGAAATTAGCTCTATTAGAAGGTTTGGAATTAAATCATACAGTTTTTTGGAATAATTCAGTGAAATCTGGCTCCAGGCTTCGCAGTTAGCTTTGACCAAGACGTCCTTATGTCCAAACTGTCTCCCAGCATCAGAAACTTTTCGAGATAGCCAGGCCCAAACATTTTCGTGATGTTTGAGTCCGGGCAATAGGGTGGCCATGGTAAAAGCACAACGTTTTCCAACTGAATCCAGCTACTAGATGCCCAGCAAGTATGGATAGGGCGTTGTCTTGTTGGAATATCCAAGGTAGAGGTTCCAGAATATTCTTTAGCTTTGGGAATACCCGTTACAGCAGCCTATAACTATTTCCGTTCATTGTTGTAGTTATAAATTCCAATTCAAATGTTTCATAATAGGTGATAGCTCCCAACACCATAACACCTGATGTATGACTGTGATGTCTTGACAAAATAAGTCCTTCTTTTCTTTAATCGTGAAAATAAGAGTTGTTACCATCGGGTCCGTCAAGACCCTTCACCTGAAAAGACAACCTTTTTCCATGCGTTTCTACAGGCAACATGCTTTTCATACTCTTGATGTACCACTGGTTTTAATTATCCTTAAAACCGTAAAATACTGGTTGATACTCCACTTTTTGACCTTATTTTAGGCTCTGATAGTGTGGAATTTGAAGCTAGCCGATGAATGAGTCGCTTTTATCCGATTGTTGTTGCCCGAGCTGTGCGTCCTTTTTGTTTTTTTCCATAGTTTATAGTGCCTGCTAGATAGTTGTTGACAATGGTCTTATTTTCTGTTCGGGCTCCTAGCATTTTCTCGGCCTGAGAATCCCAGTTCCTTTAAAGCATCTATTGATCCTCTTTCTGCTATTTTCGACGTGTTTTCAGAGCCCATTTTAACTTGAGATTTAATATAAAATATAGTTTTCTATCCTTTCTTAACTATTTAAAACTTTTGTTTGAAAAAAATCGGCGATGTTAATTTTAGCCAAGCAATTTTTGGAATGGCCTCAATCAAGTGACGCAACTTTTTATATCCATTTTCTGCCTTCCATTCACATAAGCCCGTAGCGTAATGGTTAGTGCGTTCGACTGTCACGCTGGAGGTTTGGGATCGCTTCCCAGCCTCGTCCACCTAAAAACTAAAAAGTTTTTTTTTCAGGGCTACTGCCTTTTGCGAGGAATTGACAAATCCTCCAAGAGTATCACTTGTCACGAATAAGTGCTTCTCGTCTAGCCGTTCGGATTCGGCATAAAATTGTAGGTCCCTTCCATTCCTGTCGAAAGGCGCACACAGGAATGGTTGCGAGTTGTTAGTCACTAGGCCCTGGTTCTTCATGAGCCGTTGTGCCACCCGATTTATTTATTTTTTTTATTCACATAATTTGGGAAATTTCTATGCATTTTCCGAGTTAACTCTTTAACTTTATCCTTTTTTTTATTTTAAAACATATATACCTACTCACACGTATCAAAAATTTCCAGGAAAAATATTGCTTACAGGTATTTATCGAGAAAAAACTTTTATTAAAATAGTGGCCTCAAACAAGTGACAGGGAGTGTATGTACACAGATGTACCTATGATGTATGAATGATCACATGCATACTAAACCCGATTTATTTTACTACTAACTTAGTAAAGTAACAAGTTTTGCAAGCGGCTTAGGACAAGTTCGTGTCAAATAAACTCGTACAGATATCTTGAGCTAAAAAAATATATTGCTGTATAATTTCTATAATAAATATAAACATACATACATAAGGTGACAACCTGTACCGAAATGACCGGTACAGTACCGAAAATTAACGCAGTGTACCTTGTACCAAAGAAAAGCCTTGGTACACACAAATATACCGAAATCAAATTCGAAATGTACGAATAAATTGAGAAAAAATCTGAATGGTTTAAGCACATCCTTTAATATTTCTTTCCTCGTGTTTGCAACTTTATTCGTCAACATCATCAACATAACTTTAGTGTTTGGATTCTCATTTCTCTTGTATATGATTTGTTTTGTTTTTAACTGTATTCCAACCATTGTCTTTTCCAATCGGTTCTTGCGGTGTTCGCTACTGGTTTAATTTGTTTGTTACAAAAATTTAAAAAAAACCAAGAAAGCTCGGAAAAAATCTGTTCCATGGAAATTTAAGAAAAAAATGCAATTTTATCAAGAAACCCTTTTCGAAAATATGTTACTGTGGCAAAGATTCTATCATGGGAAGAAAACAGCGTTGCTACTGACCATCGATGTGTAGAGTTTTTTCAATATTTTTAAAAACATTCCATACAATCATTTACTAAAAACTGTCGAGTATAATTTGTCTATTTGGTAGGGACTTCGGCCAAAATAGACAGTGTTCTCTTGGTTGCGCAATTCAACTTTGAAAGAACCTTTGTATTGCATTAGGATAGGAAATATTCATTCAAAAAGCACAATATTTCAAATATGTATTTGTATTTATGTAGTACATTCAAATATTCATAAAATTTAATTAATTAAACAAATATTTAAAAATAAAATGTTTTCTTGTGTACCGAAATCAGCGCTGGGAAAGGTGGTCACCGTATACATACATATGTACAGTAGATACAAAGGTGCATGTACCTCATTATATTTGTTTGGATATTTATGAGTACAAAATTTCATTAGTTAAATATAGGACACACGTCAAAGCTGTTGACTTTTACGTTAGTTAATGTAGCTTTTTAACGGTTTAGCAGAACAATTTAAAGATTGCTAAGCTCGTTATAAGATAGAATTCAGGCAGAAAATTTTCGGAATAACAAGTACACAAACCATCAACTTAATTTCAATCAAAATGGTGTCCATGGTGTATGGGAAAAATCAAACAAAAACAACATAATAATTCTTAATTTATTCCAACCAAATCAAAATCAATTTGACAGTTCTTAACAGCTGATAGGAAACTGTCAACCACAACTGTGCACCACAAATAGCCCAGTCAAAATAGACATACAAATTTCAAGTCCTGAACTAAATTCCGATAACGCTTAAACTTGGTGGGGGCCTTCCGGTGACCAGCAATGACTAAAAGTCCCCGACGATCCGATAGGAGCATAACTTTTTAAGCATGGTTAAGTGTCAAAAACATCAGTTTTTAGGAATTAACTTTTTAATGGCAAATGCTATCGAAAAGAAGTTCAAGTACAGTTTGTAGATCATTAAATTCTCTATAAAAAAATGCCTACCAGTTATGATAAGTTAATTTGGGTTGCAACAAACATCTTCACAGATTTTTTAGCTAAAATAGAGTTTATTAACCATCCCTGCAATGAAACATCTGCTTTCAAAACTGAACGAAAAAGTTTCAACTAGTGCAACTGAGATAGCAATACGATAAATGTCAATGAAAATAAATAAACATTGGGATGCGCTACGGTGTACCAATCCATACAAACAGAAATATGTAGGTACCTGGTACTTGCAACTCGAAAACAGAAAAAAAACATTGTGAAAAATATATATGTTTGTAACTCGACAGCTTATTATTATGATTTTGGCTGGGTTTCATTTCATTAATATTATATTATTATGTTCGTTTTAATTAAGTATTGTATGGGGTTGTTTTCCACTTCACTCAAAATATAAAAAAAAATTGTAGGTAGGTATTTAAATTCCGACTTATGCATCTTTGTTTTTCAACCTTCCAGTGTTTTTTCTTTATTTTTTTTGTTTATTTCTGAGTTCTGCCCAATAAAATTGGTTTTAAAATTTAACTGGAGGAAAATGGAACTTTAGTTTATTGGTTCGTTTATCGGGCTTTTACAATTAAAAGTGGTCGGTGCAACCGATAAATGTCATTTTAAATTCTAACGAAGCAATACAAATTTAAAAGAGCTTGATGCAACTGGCCACAAGTCCCTTTCATACAGGGAAACCAGTTCCTGGAGATTTTGTTGACGTTTTTCTTTAATTGATTTGTACTTTTCGCACGAAGACACAAAATTGACAGAGATTTTTGTCTGTTTCCTTATAAAGTCTATTGGATGAACGCACATTACTTTCTCTATGGTCAGAACTGCTGCTGCTGCTCATATTTTAGTTTTAATTATACTGCTGCACTCCGACCAACTGCTCCACAGAAAACACAAACGAAACTAGAACGCCGACAGCTGACCGCGTTCTGTCTGACATTATAGAACGCGGCGGTCAACGACGCGTTCTGACCGCACCGCCAGAACCATGTCCTGTGTGTCCAGGGCTTAATGCCTTACGTTTCATCTACTACAAAAATGGCTACTACTTTTCAAATCATAACTTTTCTGAACTAGTCCCACCAACTGTCAAAATAAACAACAACAAAAATTTAAACCACCACAAGCAAAAAGTGTTTTGTGCCGAGTACCGACCGAGACGAACGACGCAAAAAGTTTTTTCGAGACTAGAGTAGTTGCAGATTTTTTCCTGTACGATTTAGAAAATAAATATTGATATTGTATTTAAATAATGAAATAAGAACTAAGTTGAATGCAAAAAACCCAAAACATTAAGAACGATGTCGTGCGCTGAAGATCCACTAGACAAAAACAATTTTCCAAATGCAATTCAACTCCAAAATTCACCAACCAACAATTGTTTTGTAGTTTCCAACCCATTAATTGAAAAACATCAATATTTATTCGAAAAGAAATATAAATTTACCAAAAATACCGAATGGACACTTCCACCAGTCGATGAGCTATTCAAAGAATTTTATCAATTTGATGATTTACAACAACTAAAACTTGATCTGAATGCTGTGAAGAGCAAGCTAAATGATTACGTCCTAGAAGAATGGAGTGTCCATACCAAGAAGAAAGATCCGTCCACAGAGATTCCATGGCAACTTAAAAATGATATTCAAGCGGAATTTGTTACAGTTGCATGGTGCAAGCTGTTCGAATGCTTACATCAGTATAAAATGGTCCAAAATGGTAAATTGAACAGCTTGCATTTGTGTGAAGCTCCTGGTGCATTCATAGCAGCACTTAATCATTACTTGCATTCAACTTTTGACGAGGTAAGAAAGAAGAAATTATAAGATTGCAATTGCATGTTGGCTAAATAATAAATAAACTAAAAGTTTTATATTGACTGGGGCGTACGCAAAGGGGGGATACGAATTTTCCCCATCCCCTGAAAAAAAAAAATAATCCGTCGTGTTAGTCGGTGCGGTATCGTTTCGGTAAAATCCATCGGTACCGCTTTGTATCATGGGTACCGCTTGTGTACCGAATAATTGTATTTTAATGGGTGCATCCTTATTAGGTCGGTACGTGCGGTAGATAAGACATATTAATTTTTGACATGGATTGGCACCTTTTATCATCTCGTGAAAGTTCTTTGGTGGCAACATACAGTCGACAAAACAAATTTAACGATTTTTATTGAACAAAATTATTATTTACAATTTGCTTAACGCTAGTTATCTTAAAGTATACATTGATTATTTTAATATATTGGCACAAAAAGGGGCCTAACTTTTAACATTGTGTTTGTTTTTGTTTAATTTACATCTAATTGTCATTATATTTGGTTTTTAATCTTAAACTATTGTCAGCTTCACGTCTCGGATTGATCAGGTCCGGTTGTCATTGGTGTAGTAAGGTGATGGGTAGGTGAGGCTATCAGCTACGGTAGTAAGCTAACCCTGGGTCAGCGTAGAAGGGGATGTTCTTAGTTGTTATTAGATCCTCGTCTAGTAGTTCGATTGCTTCAAGATACCGCTGGTCAGGATGTCTTGGCTGGTTTACAACTCCACGTATCAGAGAGGGTGCAGGTGGTTGACTAGATTCGGCTAGATTTGGGTTTGGGACAAAACAATTTTTGTCAATACAAGGATGTCGCCAGCACTTTTTTCTTTTTAATGTGTGTAAATATGACATGCGATTACATCTTCTTCTGAGGACGGATTCTGTAAGTTAATAGATTAAATACCGATAGTACCCATACCGACAAGTGAACAGCAGTATTGGTATGATTTCGGTACGGTAAGAAAAATCGTTTACCGATACCAAAAAGAACAAGTCAGGGAGCGGCCAAATTTGATCAAGAAAAATATATGAAGAAAAAAATTAGATAAATCGATATTATGTACAATTTCAAAATACCTAAAGAAAAATACATAAATCATTTTTTTTTTTTTTGTTTTTCCGCAGGTACAATGGAAATGGCTGTCAACCACGCTTAATCCCTACTACGAAGGAAACCCTCTAAATAACATGATAATAGATGATCGTTTCATGCTGCACACCCTCGATCGCTGGCTTTTCCATGAAGATTTTAGTGGAAACATTATATCTCGCGAAAATATCCTACATATGGCCAAAGAATGCAAAGAAAGACTTGGAGATGTGCACATAATCACAGCCGATGGCTCAATTGATTGCATTGAGACGCCAGACAACCAAGAAGAACTCGTTTCAACTTTACATTTTGCTGAAGTTTGTGCTGGTCTTCTTATTCTTTCCAAGGGGGGAAGTTTCCTTATAAAGATGTTTACACTCTTCGAAGCCGCCAGTGTGAACCTTGTATTCTTGTTGAATTGTCTTTTTGAAGAAGTAAATGTATTCAAGCCAGCTACTTCGAAACGCGGCAACTCCGAATTGTATCTTGTTTGTTTGAACTACATAAAGCCGGACAATATCGGTGACTATATCGACGTTATGCTGGATAAATTGGCAACTCACAACCTTTTTCCACTATTTCCGAAAAAATACATTCCAATGGATTTTTACATGCAGCACCAAGTATGTAATCGCAAATTTATGTTCGAACAAATGCAGGCCATAGAATCGAATATTTACTCATATGAACTCAAATCAAAATATGATAACAAGAAATGTCACGAGGAACGAAAGCAGGTTCGTCAGTTATATTTTGAGCTGTTTAATGTACGACCCATTACATCAGAACAAAAAATCTTACAAAATCCACGGAGTAAAATTGAGTATGGCATTAAAACGCAGATCTATCGCGGTTCCCATAACAAGCGAATATGTATAAAGAATCTCTCCACTGAACAGCAGCTATTCCACCTTCGTAAGGCATTAAATGAAATAGAGAAGATATACTTATGGCAATACGAGGAAATAGATTGTTTAGCCGGTTCTACAGAGACACGATTACCTTTGATAGTATTTAGGGGCAAACCTTTGGTAGAATTGAGAAGCAGTCTATTTGCAAATGTGGAAATACTATTTCTGCGGCACAAGATTGTCAAACTCTACAATGTGGATCCAGTAATGCAAGGTAAACCATGCTGTATCCTAGGAACTGCTGAAAACCCCAATCTATGGTCAACTGAAGCTGATAGTAATCAGACCAAATTTGATGGCCAATACCAAAGAGAATTTTATTCACAAATATTGCAAAAAATAATCGATATTCAACCGAAGATTATTCGATTCAAGAATGTGCTATTTTTGACCCACTACAATGTTTCCATTTTACGTTATCTTATTGCAAATATGTTTGTAATATGCCGAATTTCTGGAAACGGAGAAATTACATTAGAAATAATAAAGAACACTAAAGAAACCACCGAGAGTATTGGAGAGGTGTATAAGAATTTACTTGAAAATCCAGATATTTTGTGTTTTGTTGATATTTTGCATTTGCATCGTAATCAATTTTTCAAAGCCATTTGTGATTATAACAATCAATTGCTGATAAGTAATATCAAGATGCTGCTTGGAACTGAGTGAAGCAACGCCCAGATGCCATTTTAATAATTTTAATTACTCATAATGAACTAGCCATTGATGATTTTGTATTATTATTTTATTGCATTAAATACATGTACTATTATTTGTTAACAATTAATTATTTTATATAAATATTGAATTAAAACATATTTGAAATTTGAGAGACATTTTTTTATAAAGCCTAGTTTACATCCTAGCGAAAATTGGCCATGCATTCGTCTGATTTTGACACATTTTATCGAAACAAATGTCGAGTTTGATTTTTTTACGAATAGCGATCGATCGAAAATATTCCGTCAGTGTGTCAAAATCCTACGAATCTAGTGAATGTTAGATTCACTATTGATAAGCAGGGGTTTAATACGATTTTTTTAGCAACAAGGAAAATAATGAACTTGAGCAAACCAAACATTGCGAAATTTGTGTTTTTCCTGCAAACCTATCGACGTTGAATTTATTTTTGTTTCATTTCGAATTGATGTATAAACTAAGGCTTTTGAGTATGCTGTATCGAGGTATTTGTTTTGCAAAATTTCATAACAAACGGATTTACTTACCTCAATTCGTACAAGGATTAAGCAGAAAGCTTCCATGGTCATTAGTTTTAAACACATTTAAAGGATTTCGATAAATTAAAATAAAAATGCATGGTTTAATTTCGAAAAACTACTCGTCTTGATAAATATCCTACTTGGAAAATTGATGCTCAAGCTTTTCTCGATATGGATAATCTGTGAACGACAACGATATAGTATGAAGTGGAAGTGAATGGACAATGGTGATCCCAAAGGTCATCGACGTGGACAAGCATCGTTCGTAAGCCTAAAATAAAGCTTAAGCTTGTCATCGATCCGATGTGCTGCGCTCATTTTACATGGTCAACAATAATTAAAAACGCCAGTCTAACACTACGAATCCCGCAAGGAGGCTTTCATTTTTAGCATTGATGATGCCAAGAAACGGTGGTTATTTAATTCGTTTTACCGTCGCACACTGTGGCCGGTTTTATGGGGAGCATGCTCATAATGCAATATTGAGATTTAGGGTTTCTTCCAAAATATTTGATTTTTTCCTCAATGTTAGTATAATTGTCTAGCTATCTGTAAAGCAGGTCGGAGAGGTATTAGGGAGATTGAAAATAAGCGTAAAAGTTGTGGTTTCAGTAAACAGAAAGATCTGTTATGCTCTAGTCGGTCATTTTTTTTTTAATTAAAAAAAAAAATAAAAAATCCTTATAAAATGTTTAAATTTAATTTTTTTCGCAATTACAACAGCCCTAGAGAGCTTTCACTTTTTGCTTGTGTTTCTCTTTTAAGGGAGCATTTGTGTCATAAGATTACATACTCCGTTTCAAAAGCATCTGTTGCAAAATAGGAAAACATAATTTCAAATATTTTATACCTAAGTATTTTTTTTTTTTAAACGTGAATTCTATTTTGACAAAAACACATTCAAATGTGATTTCTCGTGAGAACACTTGCAGTTAGGCTGCATAGCTTTTGCTCCGTCGCGTCATATTAAAATTGAAGGTTTTGAATGAATAACAACCACTTGAGTTGGCTACCACCAAGTCATCACACCAATCATCAGATTCCTTTTTGTGGTGCTTAGACCACTTTCACACAAAGAAACTGAGTTGCCAGCAATTTTTAGTTTGTAGTCGAGAAGAGCATAAGGGGGAGAAAAAAACTACCCTCCTACCCTTCTCGCTAACAAAATAGCTAGTTTCTGGCAACTCAGTTTCCTTGGGTGAAAGCGGTCTTAGTCTATGGTTCCAATTTAATTTATAAATTATTTTGCCGTCAACTGGAGTTAGACCTAGACCAAGCTACCTCAGTGGCATTGCACCACCCTGATCGTGCCCATACAAATTAAAGTTTTTCATTTACAATTGCATTTGAACTAGCATTTCTACAAGCCACACACAAGTTAGTTGTTATTCATTCGGGTTCTTTTTCTCCACTCCGTTATCACCGCAAACAATTCGTTTCCTTATCTGCTGTTCCTTATTTAATGACGATATATTTTTTATTTGCGGATTAGCTTTTTTTCAACTTTGAAATGACATACCACAGCACAAAAGATCTTTCTATTTACTGAAACCACAACTATTACCGCTTATTCTCTACCACCCTCCATTATATTCTCTATCCCCACATTAAATTTTCCTCTCAATATATACGCAATTTGGAACAGTCCTTTCCTCCTACGAATGGCAGAATATAAGCGTTCATATAAACTCTTATAGCATATTTGTTGCCCAAATTAACATGTCAAATGCTGTTTGATTTATTGAACATTATTCGATCGTTGCAAAAAGTCCAAAGCTATCGGGGAGCATTATAGTCTAACAATCCTTTTTAAAAAACGCAGCTGATGACATCTGATCAAACAACAACTTTATCGATAAGCAACTGACACTCGCAAAAGGACCTATGTTTTTATCTAGTTAAAGCAAACAAAAGCACCGCATCTCCCAACAATTGTTCCTATACCTCTTAATTTTCGCACCAGTACACAGAATCTTTCCTTAAAATTCAGTGTTTTACAATTAAGGAAATAAGAAAACAAAACAAGGGGCTATATTTATTTTTATAAATAAAAAATAATTTTTATTGTTCCAAAAAATGTTCTTGATAAACTTTTCTTTAAAACGTTTGTTTTTTTTTGTTGTTTTGATATTTATATGTATACACATAATATATTTATCTGTATTTTGTTGTTGTTTTGTTTTTTTTTTTAGTGAAATATACAAATTGTAATACATAATTTTATTATTGTTTCTTAAAAAAATAATAATCAATAAAAACACCCAACAATATTAGGTTGATCAAAATAATATAATATAAAATATATATATAATAAAATCTGCAATAATAATAATATAATATGTTAATGTGCATGGTTTTTATCTTTAAACAAAAAAAAATCGATTTACTTTAAATATAAATTGTATTCACTCCATTTATTAACTGGTATCAGCTTTGTTTTCTTTTTTTTATGTAAATATATATATTTATATATGTAGAAAAAAAAAATTAAATAATATTATGATAGAAATTTGTCCAAAACTTGAAAATTCGCAATGGAATATGCCTCTTATGTTTCATATACAATTTTTGTATGTATACTCTTTATAAATTTTGTTTAAATTTAAATATATGTATATATATATGTATGTGTTTTTTATAGACAAAAAAAAACGTGTTAAAAATAAAACAAATATTATGTGTTGGTGAAGGGTCTGTTTTTTTTTTTTCTTTAATTTTATTTTACTTACAATCTAACAATAAAAGGTTCTCTAAGAATTATTTTTTTTTTTTGTTTATTTATATTTTTAATAAAAATTAAAGACTTTCTCTTACGCTACCCACTGTGGGAGGAGCTCTGCTATTGGTGTTTTATTGTTCATCTATTTTATAGACTCACGTGGGGAAGGGATTAGTTTTGTTTTCTTTATTTAATATCATTTTGTTTAAAATTTCTCAAAACGCCACTATTCATTTTTCACTGGGTAGTACACAAGGTTGACATCCTGCGGAGGCGGCTGTAGACCCGCATGGTGCATGTACTCGCTGATGGGTGGCAGAACTGTTTTTGTTTCATCCGCTTGCTGACCGTAGACACGACTGCTGGGCACCGGTTGGGGGTCGTAGCCTGAGGGTGGAGTTACCACAGCTACCGGCTGGTGATATGATTGAAAGGAGTTCTTTTGTTCCGATATGTCAGTTAGGGTGTGATTGGGATAATCGTATGTGTGACGCAGAAGACCTGCTGCGCTTGCATAAGGGTGATGCTGTTGCTGTGGACCGGGAAGCGAGTTACTTTGCTGTGGTGGTGGTGGTGGCGGCAACAATTCAAAATTGTACTCCATCGGATTGTTATTACCGATAATGTCTAAATTGGTTAGAATACTTCCAATGTTGTTGTAGTTGTGTGGATCTGCAGAGCCTGGTGCTACCACTGGTTGTGTGGCATTGCTGAATGCCATTTGTTGTGGCTGTGGATTTTGCGGCCACATATTCTGAAATTTTAATGTTTATATAACAGTGTTTATTCAATAGAGTTAGAAAATTAACATTAAAATTAAGAATGGAGATATAAAAAAAAAACGACTTGACCGTGCTCTAGGGTAGCAAAAATGTTTTTAAATCAATAATTCTGTATCTTGTTATGTAAAGCATTGGATACAATTTCTTTGTAAGATAAATTAACCCAGGTTCACAAAAATTGGTTAAATTGTTGGTATGAGAACAATATTTCTAAGAATAATTTTGGGCACTGAACTCAAATTTTTCAACTGTTTTCTGCCTTCACGGAACGTTTTCCAGATACTACCGATGCGACTAAATGAAAAAATAATTTATTTCGAAATTTTCGTCATTTTTCCTTATCTCTTGAATGTTTCTATCACCGTATTTAAAATTGTTGACCAACGAACTCCTTTAGAATAATCTCTATTCACAAAAAAAATCAATAATAAATTAAAGAAAAAAGGGATGCTAAAACACAACAAGTTAAAACAAAATCAAATATGTCTAGCTCACCTGAAAATTAATTATATCAGCATTAAGAACAGATTGCTGATCATGTGCTGCTGGTGGGCCAGGTGGCTTAACACCACCACTATTACCACCTGAACTACCAACAGTTGGTGTTTGCTGTCGCCCAGCAGGAGTAACATTCAATGGAAGACCGAGGAAATCTGTCGGATCAACATGTATGACCGAATAGAATTTACTATTGTCCTTCTCCTCTACATTGCTACCTCCTGCTCCACCAACTACTGGACTCCGTTGCTGTTGTTGTTGTTGTTGATGTTGTTGTTGTTGCTGCTGCTGTTGTTGATTGGTGGGATTAGCTGATGTAAAATTCAAACTGCTCCAATCGTTCGGATTGGGAGGTTGCTGAATTGAGGCACATGGGTATTGTTGTTGCTGCTGTTGTTGTTGTTGTTGCTGTTGTTGATGGTGATGATGTGATGATTGCGACTGCGGTGGTTGTTGTTGTTGAGGAGGCGGCTGTGGCACTGCCACTGTCACACCAACTGGTTGTGGTGATTGCAACGGAGTGTGTTGATGATGTTGCGGCGAAGAGTGTGATGCTTGCTGATGCTGTTGCTGCATTTGCTGGTGTTGCTGCTGTTGTTGGTGGTGATGCGGTGACCTCTGGTGCTGACGATGGTGTTGGTGGGGCGATTGCTGATGGTGCAATTGATGTTGTTGGTGGAGCAAATGATGTGGAGGAGCAAAGTGTGCATTCTGTTGTTGCTGCTGTAACTGTTGTTGGTGGTGAAGACTCTGATGCTGTGGGCTTTGTGGCGTATGGCTACGCATATGTTGTTGATGTTGTTGGTATTGGTTGATGAGCTGTTGTTGTTGTTGCTGCTGCTGATATGCCCCCGCTGTGTTCTGATCGAAATGAAACTGTGTTTCAGCACCCGAATTAAAGCTGTTCAGACGCACAATTAGATTGCCGTTGTCTGCATTTGGTGTCAAGCGGTGCAGCAATTGTTGTTGCTGCTGCTGTTGGTGATGTTGCTGTTGTTGCAAGGGCTGCGGCGGAGGTGTTGGTTGATTGCACTGTTGTCCAAGCAGATTATCTGCACTAAAGCTGTGGTTATAAATTGAATTTTGAGATTCCCCGCCTCCCAATTGATGTGATATTGAAGAATTATTGCTGCTATTGCTATTCGAATTTGTATACTGCTGTTGTTGTTGATGGTGTGCCTGTTGCTGATGTTGCTGCTGCGGTGGCGGCTGTTGTGATTGTTGTTGGGCTTGCGTTTGGGGTGGCTGCGATAGTTGTTGCTGCTGTTCTTTTGATGATTGCTGAATTGTACTTGTGGGCATTGGTGTTGGGGTATTTGTAACTACAATAGCTTTTTGTTGTTGTTGTTGCTTTGGTTTGCTCGAATTGGATTTTTTCGATATTTTAGCCGGGGGTGGTCCCGGTATATCCATCGGAATCAATTCTAAAAAAAAAAGAAGAAATATTTAGTATAATTTAAGGAAACAGAAAACAAGTTTGTTTTTTAATATACCCTCGTCGCATTTAGCAAAACGTTTTTTAATTTTTGAAGCCGGTTCGTTACTATGAACCGTTTGCTTGTGGCGAACAAGATGAGTCTTCCACTTGAACGTCTGAAAAACAAAGATTTTTATGAGTATATTTTGTAATTTAATTTATTCGAGAATTTTCTTACTTGTTCACAGTAGCAGCAGCTGTGTGGTCTCTCCTCCGAGTGTGATGGCAAGTGTCGCTGCAACGACTTTGCCGAACCAAATCTTTTGCCACACAATGGGCACTTACACTCAGATGCGTCAGTATGGGCATTGCTGCAGTGATCTTTTAAGGCCGGGTACGTAAAGTACGACGAACCACACAAATCACAAACATACGTTCGTTTAATTTCCGTATGCAATTGAACATGACGTTCTAAATTCGCTTTAAGCGTAAATCGATTCTGACAAATGTGACACTCAAAGAAATTGTCCTTTTTATGAGACTTAATGATGTGTTGGTGTAGTGCATTCTTTGAGGGAAATACTGCGCCACATACTTCGCATATAGCTCCATCGGCCTTATGACCTGTTTCTTCAACATGCTGTAGATGAAGCTTTTTATAAGGAAACTTCTGTCCACATTCAACACATGTGTAAGCTGTAAAATAGATAAAAGAAAATTGATATTTTTTTAATTCAATTTAGGCTTTCAATAATCGAAAGAACTAGGATAAAGCTCTTTTTGAGAAATTTACACTCAACCACTCACTTTTGAACTCCTTTTTGTTGTGAGATTCGACATGAGCATGGAACTGCTGACGGCGTGAATATGATTCACCGCATGTTTCACAAACAAATGGATATTCTTTAGCATGCACCGTACGATTATGTTCAATGATTTCCTGCAAGTCAAATTTATTAGATTTCTAATATATTTTACCAGTAGTTGAATACAAACCTGTAACGAATTTCCATTGGATTGGCCACAATCATGGCAAAAACCTGGGTGACTCTTATAGTGATCTAGCAGCGATTTTCTCTTCCTATACGATTTTGGACATTTCATACAATTATAGCACGGTTTGGCCTTTTTACTTCCTGACCCAGCAGTTGATGTTTGTCCTGCTGAACTAGCGCCGTTATCAAGATCCATTGAAGTTGATTCCTTTACTTCATCTTCGTCATCATCATCATCGAGCATATCATGTGGCGATTCTGCCTGCTGCTGCATCATCATTAGTTGTTCTGGTTGATGTGTAATCGTATTCTGGTCAAACTGACGACGTAGCATCTGCTGCTCATAGAACTGTTGCTGTTGCTGTTGCTGTTGCATCATCATACTATGTCCTGGCACCTGTTGCGGCTCCATTGACATCAAATCAATTTCATCTTCTTCAATACTGTTTAAAATTGAACCCGACATGCTATTTGTATCCATGCCAACGCCTGTTAGGTTAGTAGCATCTTCAGAACTATCTTCAGTGTTTGTAGTTTGGCTATTGTCCTCGAGATTCGGGTGGTTAAGGTGATGATGGTGGTGATGATTGTAGCTAGATGTCGAGAATTCATTCATATTGTTTCTACTGCTATTGTATTCCTTGGACATGAGCACAGATATTCCGTTAAGATTAGTGTTGTTGTTGTTATTGTTTACAATAAGTTTAGTACTATTATAAGTAGGTTGTTGTTGGTGTTCTTGTTGCATAATGAGTTCAGCTGAGATTCTGCTAATGGATTCGACATTTTTATTCGGTATTGAATGGGATTCATAATTCTTGACAGGGTGATTAGGTCCAGGAGGGGGCGGCGGTAACGCCGGAAGAGCTCTTTGCGGGGGTTTGATTCCATCAATGCGTCCAGTCAAAATAAGATTCTTATAGATTTCTTTAAGAAAAGGCTTATGGTGGTGATTTAAAGCGAATTTAATTCTACAACGAAATTGCTCTTTGAACGATCTAATACTAATTTCTCCGTCACGCTGATTATAGTGTACAGCGATCGAGGAATCTGGGTGAAATGTAAATCCACCCCCACCTAACCGGCTGAGCGAGTTGGTACGTTTCAAACGTAAATTGCTTGCTAGAATCTCACTTCTTCTTCCCGCTACCAAAGGATTCTTAACATCGATTATTGAAGATGGTATCAAGTCCAATGGATCGGCTAAACTTTGAAAATGAGCATTGTAGGGCATTCGTACCATTGCGGCACTCTCATCTTCATGCAGCTTAAGCAAGGACGACGAAGAAGACGAATCCAAGCGATGAATTTGATGAAGCCTATGGTTGCGTAGCTGTTGAGGGCTACTACTGCTTTCGTCGTCGTCTTCGATATCGTCGATATCTTCATCGCCATCGATTTCGTCCTCATCATCGATGCACATGAATTCTTCTTTACATAGAATCTTCTCAAAGTTCTGATTGAGATCAGTAGCTGCGCTACTGTTGCTATTGCTACTCCCGCCATCGATGCCGCCACGCGATACACCAACTCCAGCAACACTGTTCGTATGCTCCTCCTTTTTTATATTATACAAATTGATTTCTTCTTTTTTAATTGAATTGGTTGCGGCGATGGCATTTCTACAAAAATTTAAACGAACTTGTTCGTACGATTCAGGATATTTTAGACGTAGAGATTCGATAAAATAATGAATTGCTTCGCTACGTTGGGCGCCACCTAGATGTTGAAGAACTCCTAGAGTGCGGTCAGCCTGTGATCAAAGAAAAGTTACAATTTAAATTAAATTTTAGATATTTTATATAATATCGGAAAGAAATTTAAAGCAATCCTTTGAAACAAAAATTGCAACAGAAACGGACGTAGTATAGCCTTTTGAAAAACAGCAATTTTTGTATCCTTTGAATTTAACACGCGGATAACTATGCAAAACTATTTCATATAGCCCAGAAAATAACTTTATCCTTTTTAATGTATTTTAAACACAATTGTTGTTTAAACAAAAGTTGTCTGACTTGTCTAAGCTTTCATTTGAAACCACATTTATGAAAATACATCTAAAAATCCAACCGAAAAACACTTGTCAAAACAGTTTTTTTTTATAAATGTTAAGACTTAAGCTATGGGTTGGTATAATTTTGTTCAATAGCAGCGATGAGACAAGTAAGCATACCCGCACTATAAATAATTGTGCCAATTTACAATCATAGTTTGATACGTAGTATTCAGAGTATGGATTTCAACTCTACTTACTCTTGCAAGGACGTGACAAATCAAAGATTAACTAGCTTTGTTCAGCGACGTTCCGAACAGTTTGGAACAGAAAAGTACAACGTTTTGCTGTTCAATGACAATTTTTTGTTCCAAACTGTTCTGATTTGCTGTTCAGTGAGTCTGTTCAACAGTTTAGAACAGAATAGAACAGGATGCTCTGTACTTGCTTTTTAGGTAGAACAACTTTGAACAGGTTTTCTGTTCTAACTTGTCTGACATTTCTCACAAACCTATACTGTTTTGTTCTGTTCTGATCTGGCTATTTCCTCTCTGAACAATCCTACTGTCGACATGAAAAAATGCTTCTCACTGTATCCATTTGATTTTGCCCGAGCTGTTACGTCATTTACTTTTGTTTTTATTACTTACAGGGTGAAATGGGGTGGGAACAAAAATCAATGAAAGAGGATTTGATATTGTGTTTAAATGGTAAAATTTATAGGATCACTTTAGGGATAATACTTTTCCTCAAAATCTTTCTTTTTGACTGCAGCAACAATTAAAACAACACTCATTTGGTTTGATTTTTATATTTAATCAGAAAACACTTTTTGGGCTTAAATGAAATATAATCATTTTTTGTTTATTTCCCTTGCAGATTTTGAAACATTTTCGATATTATTAAAGTAATGGATGTTTTTCGAGCAGTATGATAGCTTGAAATCATTTAGCCAGTTCAGGCTTCATATATCATAAATATGCCACGAACAGCAAAATTCATTACCAGGACTTCTACTAACAAGTCTGTTTCTAAGCTTCTTGAGTAGTTGTCTCCTGTTTCGCTGACAAAGTTAATTGAGGTCCGTCCACTTGCGTTCACTACTTGATTGTGGTCTTCCTCTTCTTTGCCATCCCTCGGAGGTATTTTCAATATTTTTCGGTCCGGATTGGTGTCCATTCGCTCTAATTTACCCACCAGCTATATTTGAGAATTTATTTAAGGCAGATAATGTACATATATTTATCGTCGCAGATAGTGCAGTAAAAATAAACTTTTTTGTTCAACAAAATACAGATGTCGGTTGATTTTTTCATGTCTGTAAAAGGGCCATTGAAGAAGCTTAAATCCCGGTTTTTCGGGACCCGATGGCCTGGTAAAATCCGCCATATTGAAAACGCAGATCAATTTATTATCTTCTTATTAAATTATTCATGAATAAATTGTTTTTCTGCGCAGGCAGTATTTTCGAGGTTATATCAGTTTTGTTTTTTACTTTTCTTTATTTTTTTCGTATTCATGTATAAATTATATATTTTTTTACTTACAGAAAATTTTCGCTTTAATAGTGACCCGAAAAGTGTTTTCAGAAAATTTTCTTTCTTGAAAGTAATAAGTTGTTTTCACAAAAGTACTTTTTTTTTCATTGTGTGACTGCTTACTGCAAGCACTTTCAGGAAAATTTCAAAATTGGAATGTTCGAAACGCTTTATGAAAGCACTTTCCTTTCAGTGTGTGACGGCACCTTAAGAAACTGATATAAATTATGTATATACTAATTTTTTAACATACAATTTTAAATATTCTGATACATTTTTGATGACGATGCGATGTCGTAGTCCAATGGGTAGCGTAAGGAAAACGGAGTGTCTGCTTAAGGCTTTATTTGTCCGACGTACTCCAATTGGTAGATATGAATACAAATCATAAATACATTGATTTTCATGAGCAACTGTTTGTATTTAGTATGGATCACCTGTTCTAATCAACGCGCACTCAAGGAATAGGAGCGTTGGGAATATAGGATAGGTTTTAATAGAAGAAAACCGATGCACATAAGTTTTGAATTTTTGAAATCACAATGGCAAGGAAAATAGATTAAGGCTAAAACATTCCACATTCGTGTTTTGCGGCTAAAAAAGAATCCCTGTACTTTACAGTACGTCTGAAATTGGGCTCAAGGGTAACTCTGATGTAAATTCCTGCTTGCTTAGGTCCTCGGACCTATTACGTCCGTGATGTTTCCCTTACGGGACATAGGGCCTCCACTACACCTACGCGCCATCGTGTACGATTTCTTGAAATATATTTCAGCTCTCTCCAACTTTTCCCCAGTCGTCCCGATTCCTGTTCGACCGTTCTTCGCCATGTACTTCTAGGCCGGCCACTTGTCTTCCCTCCTGTGTGAGCGGGTTCCACTGCATTGCTTGAGATGCAATGCACCGAACGCCTTTTCGAAGCGTATGGCCAATCCACTGCCACTTTCTTCTTCGTATAATGGAGTCTGTGGGCTCCTGACCCGTTATCTCATGAGGTTCGGTATTGGAGATGCGGTTGGGCCAGAAAATCCTCAAGATGTTTCGTAGAAATCTATCAACGAAGGTTTGCAGATTTCTAGTGACAGTGTCAGTGACTTTCCAAGTGCTGCATCCGTAAAGCAGAACGGATTCAACATTGGAGCGGAACAGTCGTAGCTTGGTCTTTAAGCTAAAAGAGTTGTTTCTCCATATTTTGGACAGCATTCCGAACGCAGCCTTTGCTTTTCTGATTCGGCTGTTTACGTCCAGTTTAGTTCCGCCAACCGTAGAGACAAAACTCCCAAAATATATTGGAAATCCTCTACCATCTTTACCGGTTGTCCAGAAATATTTACTTGGATTGATGAGGAAGTTCCAAGGCTGATCCTTTTAGTTTTTGCCGAGTTGATCTTAAGCCCTACGATTTCTGCTTCTCTCTCCACCCTTGTTGTCATTTGATGGAGATCCATGATCCTATGAGAGAGTAAGCATACGTCGTCCGCGTAGTCCAGATGTTTGAGGTGAGATTGCAGAGTCCACTGAATTCCTCCATTTCCATCTGACAAAGCTGCGTGCAGTACTTCACTTATTACCAACAGGAACAGTATTGGTGACAGTATACAGCCTTGCCTAACTCCACTTTCGATTTCAAACTCCTCTGACAGCCTACCTTTTTGCAAAACGTGACCCTTGGATCCATCATATGTAGCCTGATAATAGCAATCAATTTATCTGGGATGCCCCTCCTGCGCAAAGCAAGCCAAATAAATTCTCTATTGACACTGTCGAACGCCTTTTCAAAATCGATGAACAGCAGGTGAAGTGGTGATCGATATTCAACGCACTGTTTGATGATGTGATCCACACAGGAAGATCCAGTGCGGAAACCTGCTTGTTCGGCGTCAAGTGTGTCTTCGAGGTGGTCTTTAATTCGGTCCAATACTATCCTTGCTATTATCTTGGCTACTGCAGGCAGAACGCATATTCCTCTCCAGTTTTCGCACTGTGTGAGATCTCCTTTCTTTGAGAGCTTGACAATCATTCCTTTTTTCCACTCTTCAGGAAAGCTCTCTGTTTCCCAAGCTCTCTTAATAAGTGGGTGCAGTAGTTTGCTCGATGTTGTTGGGGCTGCTCCTAAGAGCTCTGCAGAAATACCGTCAAGTCCAACCGCTTTGTTGTTCTTCAGTGCTTTGATGGCGGTGATAATTTCTTCTTTACTGGGGGGTACGGTGCGTATTCGGGAAATTGTTACTTCATGTGGCTCAGTGGGAATAGGGTTCACTTCACTGGCGAAAACGCGGTTTAAAACCGCAGAAAAGTGTTCCCCCTACCTTATGAGCTGATCCTCATCCGAATTTAGCAGGGATCCGTTTGTGTCTTTAACCAGGTGTTGTTTAGAGCTCTGGACACCAGTGAGCTCTTTGGTAATTCTGTAGACGGTCCTACTGTCACACCTACTAGCGGCTTCTTCTGCTTCTGTAGCCAACTGTTTGATGATGTGATCCACACAGGAAGATCCAGTGCGGAAACCTGCTTGTTCGGCGTCAAGTGTGTCTTCGAGGTGGTCTTTAATTCGGTCCAATACTATCCTTGCTATTATCTTGGCTACTGCAGGCAGAACGCATATTCCTCTCCAGTTTTCGCACTGTGTGAGATCTCCTTTCTTTGAGAGCTTGACAATCATTCCTTTTTTCCACTCTTCAGGAAAGCTCTCTGTTTCCCAAGCTCTCTTAATAAGTGGGTGCAGTAGTTTGCTCGATGTTGTTGGGGCTGCTCCTAAGAGCTCTGCAGAAATACCGTCAAGTCCAACCGCTTTGTTGTTCTTCAGTGCTTTGATGGCGGTGATAATTTCTTCTTTACTGGGGGGTACGGTGCGTATTCGGGAAATTGTTACTTCATGTGGCTCAGTGGGAATAGGGTTCACTTCACTGGCGAAAACGCGGTTTAAAACCGCAGAAAAGTGTTCCCCCTACCTTATGAGCTGATCCTCATCCGAATTTAGCAGGGATCCGTTTGTGTCTTTAACCAGGTGTTGTTTAGAGCTCTGGACACCAGTGAGCTCTTTGGTAATTCTGTAGACGGTCCTACTGTCACACCTACTAGCGGCTTCTTCTGCTTCTGTAGCCAATGCGTTGATGTAGTTACGCTTATCACGTCGCACACTTCGGTGAACTTCCCTCATCTTCATGCGGTACGTAGACTCAAGCTCGTTTCTCCCTGCTGCTGGGGTAGCTGCGATGCGAGCTTTAAGGTTTCTCCTTTCTTCGATCCTTGCCCAAGTTTCGTCGGAAAGCCAAGCACTATTTCTTCCTTGGCCCCGGCCAACTATACTTTCAGCACCGGATATGAACACATTTTTCACGAAGTGGTCAATTTGGTTGGAAGTTGCTTGTCTGTCAGTCGACACCCAACTGACTTTGTGGCACGTTTTATGCTCGAACATGTTCCCTCCAATAACAAGGCCGTTGGCGTTGCAGAAATCGACAAATCGTTCGCCATTGTCGTTTCAGTTACCAACACCTTGTTTTCCCATGACATGCCTTAGCCCAGTGTTGTCATTGCCAACCTTGGCATTTAAGTCTCCCATCACCATAATTATATCACCTCGTGGAACGCTATCATAAGCAGCACTCAGCCGGTTATAAAAGGCCTCCTTCTCCTCGTCAGAAGAGAGAAAAGTTGGGGCGTAACACTGTATGATGGTGACGCGAAGTACTGTAGTCCGGAACGTGGCTTTCAAGATCCTGTCACCTAAAGGCTCCCAGGAAATTAAGCTTTTGAGAGCTGTTTTGGAAGAGAGTTACGGGTTGGTGACTTAAACTTCCCCGAGCTCAGCCATCTAACTTCACTTATCCCTAAGATGTCCATCCTATACCGCATGAATTCCTTCTCTAGTTGCAGGAATCTGGCATTCTGAGTTCCTTCTTTTCCATCGTCAAGAAGCGTCTCCACATTCCAGAGACAAATCTTTGTCCGGGTACAATAGCCAAAAGTCGTCAACGAGTTATCATTAATTATCCGAGTCGTAGTGTTGGTTTCGGTAGCGGGTTGATTTCAGTTACGGAGAATGCTAACCTCCGTAACCTATCCTAGAAAGCTAGGCCTTTTCGCACTTGTAATTTTGGCCTATTTATGTATATTGGGATACACAAATAGTTGCCCGGGGACTGATTGTTGCGCTACTGGCCCAGACCAAGTTCTGAGCAATCAATAGTGTCCCGATCAGGCAAGATGCAGGTCGATGCAGGTCGCCCAATGTACATTCCTGGATGCGCGAGTATTACGGTATTGTTTATGAGGAGAAATGCAACTAGCTACGTCACTAGTTTTATGAAAGTGTGTTTATGAAAGTATCGATAAAATACGAAAAGACATGAACCTATATGAAGTTATGATTTTATCACATATCATTGTTAAAGATTTTTTCTATAAACTATCCGAAAGACTCAAAGTAGGTAGAAGATGTCCAGATGTGCGAATTGTACTAAAGCTTTTGAGGGATGTAAGCCTTTTAGATCGCAGCTAGATCAGAAGGGGAAAAAATATTTAAACCTTGTTTTAATTAAGTAACTTAGTGGTAGTATTTTTCTGATTTCTTATGGTTGTGGTAAAGACATGAGGTTTCAGAATAAAATATATTCAAGATCCTGGACCCCTTGCAACATTTTTCCACAAATATGGGATACTTACCAATCCCCCTTTTATTATGTGAAGTAATTTATGCCCTACTCTTAGGGCCTTTGCACACGAAGCATCTCCTCATAGACAAGTTGAAGATTTGTCGTGCAGCAACAATTCATATACTCCTATCCTTCTGCACACGTAGCGACTCTTCATAGACAAACTACTCATAATTTACAAACAACTACACAAACTTTTGCAATTCATCTGATACTTAATCAAGATACTACTTGAGTTTCTACGCCAGGCGACCAATACTGCTCTAAGCCCGCCGATTTTCAGCTTTTGTGCTGCGACGAATAGCGGAATAGGTGAAACATACGCCTCGTGTGCGGTTGCCTATTAAAACAAACGTGCGCTTTACACAAGATTCACATAAGCGTGGTACGCGTCTCTGACGCTTCGTGTGCAGAAGGCCTTAATCCCATTTAATACTTCATGGTTAAAAAAAAAACAAACATGTTATAGTATTTTTGTCATACAAAAATAAAAATAAATAAATTAGTAAAAAATAATAAATAAATTAAAATAAAATAATGAATTTGTGTATGGGTCTCCGTGAAATAACTCCCCAATCAACTAACTCCCCAAACATAAAATGAAACAACTACCCGAATTAGGGAGTTTTTGCATATTGAAATAAAATCCCTAGATTTAAGTACTTTTTAACGATATTTAAATTTTTATTAAATGAAAAAACAGGCAATTTTTTTGAGTTTTTGCTGAGCTTTCAAAGCTGAATTTTCAATTGACTTGAACTTTCCATCTAAGCAAACGATACTTGAATGAAGATGTTCTAAATGATGCCGCAGGGTCACAGGTGAAAAGTCTATAATGGATAAAAGTCCACAAATCAATTGTGGGTATGCTCTGCCGCCAGGCTTCGCCCTCTGTACCGCTCACGCGACTCCATCGCTCCACTTACCGTTTGTTCAGTCGCCAGGCAGGCGACTTGTGTTGTCAGTTGGTTTACTTTAAGTGTATGTGTAATAAACAGAAGTTTTTTCATATAAAAAAGAACTCCTCGTCTCCATACACATTTTTTGGGAATTTAATTCATTTTCTATTTGGGGAGTTATTTCACGGATCCAAAATGTAAATCCATAATCGAGTTAACTGAAAGAGCATTAAAACAACCAGTATGCTAAATCTACAATATTTGACGATAATGATAGGGCATTTTGTTTATGATTTGAAAAATGGTGCGTAGAATATTATTATTTCTGATATTTTTTTAGAAATTTGTCGTCATATCACATTTTTTAACGCGCACATTTTATGTAGCTTTTTACCCGCCGCATTAGGGGACGTCAAACTTCTGCATTGTATTTAAATTCGTGAAAAATTTGCTAAAAAAAAATAATTTTATCTTTACTCCACCCATTTGTATTTACCGTCCTTACTTTTAACATGTAACATTATGTTGTTCGAAAAATAAAATTGTTAATTTCGTAAAAAAATCTTTTTCACAGAAAAATTCGACTTATTAAATAACTCGTTTATAAATCTGTAATTCGATCGACAATGCAAACGCGCTCTACGACAGGAGGTAGGTATATACATTTATAAATAATAAATATATATTGGGTGGCGCAACGGCTCGTGAAGAACAAGGGCCTAGTCACTAACAACTCGCAACCATTCATGTGTGTTCATTTCGACAAGAATGGAAGTGACCTACAATTTTATGCCGAATCCGAACGGCTAGACGAGAATAACTTATTCATGACAAGTGATACTCTTCTAGAATTTGTTAATTCTTCGCAGGAGGCAGTAGCCTTGAAAAAAACTTTTTAGTTTTTAGGTGGACGAGTATGCGAAGAGAACCCAGACCTCCAGCGTGACAGTCCAACGCACTAACCATTACGCTACGGGATGCTACTTCGACAGGAGGTATGTAGTGCAATATACAACGCGGCGATGAGACACGCGGTGATAAAACGCGAGGTTGAAATGGGCTTCGTTTGACTGTGCCTTTAACCACGTTTCAATTGGATTAACATCTGTGACTGGAATTTGTATAGTTAATCTATATTGGGGGCTATCGTGAATAAAATGTCCCACGGAATTTTTCCCATAGTCGAAAATAGGTAACCTAAATTATGGTCCCAGTTTCTCTCGGAATTCATTGGCATCGAACATGAATATTCATTGGCAACTGGGTTAGCATTTTGATTGACCAAATTCGTGCCTACAAGGAAAGGTGGACAATTGTTGGCATTTCCAATTTTAAAAGATGAGCGAAATTCCGTGGTAAATTTTATTCGCGATAGCCCCTATTCTAATCTTGTTATTGAAGTTTTAGCATTTTGTCTGTGATGTAGGTAAATCTGGAATTAAGTTGGATTTACACTAAATTGAAAAATTCAAATATTTTCCAAAATTCTGCGCCTAGTGTTTGTTGTGCTGGGTTTACAAAAGTCGGGTAGACTCAGCATTCACAAACACGATAATGACAATACCTACATGAAATTCTTCTGGCGTCTATGTACCAAGAATCTCAACTTTAAATCTTCTATTTAAATACAAATTGAATGCTGTTTGTTGGGAAGCACATAACTTGAGAACGGCTGTACTAATTTTAATAACTTTTTTGTTTAATGGTAGTAATATTCCAAATAACTAACAACAGCTAGTTTTAAATAAACATGTACTTGTACATACATACATAGTTGGGTATGATTATGAATTTCAGTTTGCCGAATAAGATTAGATATCTAGATAGTGCTCATGTTTTAATAAGACAATATTAAAAGCCATAAATTATAATGATCTGAGGGAGCCATACGAAAAGATAAATGTTATCGGTAGGTAGGTAAAATTTGATTAACAAAATTATTTAAGCCCATCTTGAAGGCTAAATTTTTGAATTAACAAACGCTTCTTATCAAACCTGTAAAGTAGGTCTGTGTATTAAAGAAGAATTTTAGAGAAAGTTTATTTTATTTAGAACCATTTGAGATAGTTGTAAGTATAACTAGATCAAGGAATCCTATAGGACCAGAAAAACCTCGATTTCATAGATCAAACATCAAAAATCCTATTAGAACTTTGGGCGTGCAACTAGTCTTTATATCACTTTATATATACCTACTACAATTTTAATTTGAGATTTATAAAAAAAAAAAACATACACAAAAACAATGGACATAATGTCCATAATGTCCATTTAGAGGCAAGTTTGTGTCTACGGAACATCACAGCTAGAACATAACTACTCTGACATCAACGAACGCAACTAAATTAAGTTTGTAGTTAATTTTAGTAAATTGAGAGGTACATTAGTATGGCGACTATGATTGATACACACCACCGCTAGGGGATGTACCCCGCAAAGATGGTCTGCTCTGACATTAGAAATCACAATTTATTGGGTTGAATGATTTCCAACCAAATTGACCGAGAATATACGAAAAATATCCAGTAAATAATAAATTTCCCACAATTATTTTTTTCCAACCAACTTGCCACATAGTTATCCCGAAATTCCAACTCGTCTATCAAAATATTTTTGATCATTCGGGGGATAAATGAATATTTTTTCCAAAAAAATTCTTCAATTCCACTACTCGGGACTCCCGAGTACACAAAAATCCATTAAAATTAGAAAACACTTCCCTGATACCAGAAATTGGAGTAAAAAAGAAGACAAATAGAAGAAAAAAAAGTGGAATATCGTTAATCGTGGGTGAGCGACGAGCGCCCTTATTTTTTGTGCATCTGCTAATTTTTTTTTCGCCCCCCAAAATTCGACTTCCCGCTAATGGAGGTCAGACCTCAAAAATTCCCACAACTGAGCTATGCATTTTCCAATAAAAATTAACGAAAAATTAGTACTCGAAAGAAAATTAAAATCCAAAATCTTCCGACATTAAAATATTACCAGCAACTTAAATTCCAATTGTGCACTCTTGTTATCCATTTTGGTTGCATTTGGATTATGTTTATGTTTTGTCGCAGCTTATTTTAATGCAATTTTTTTGGCTAGTTAGAGGAGTTTTCTCGGAGCAATTACACTCAGCACACGCGGAATTTATTTTCAAATTAACTTTTTAATATTTTACGCGACGAAATTCAATTTAAAATGCAGAAAATTGCAAAAATTGATTTGGACTTTTTGAGATTGAATATATTTTTCCCAGTGAACCTTTTTTTTCTTCTCTTCACTCACTCTCCTTCTTCTTCTTACTTCTACTACTACTGCTTTTTGACAATTTTGAAGTTTGGTAGCTGTCAAATAAAAAATGGATGAAATTTTAAATTTTTTTTCTTTTATTTGATGATGGTGTGTGGTGTTTTTTTATATATGGATATGAAAATGTGTGATGGTGTAGGAGGCGGTGAGAGTGATTTTGTAGTTGTGTGAGTTTATGGGTTGGTGTGTGAGGGAATTTTGTGTCAGGTTTAGTGGGGGAATGTTGGTATTACTTATGCGATGCGATGAGTTCCACATAAACTGAGAAAATGGCGGATGGATTGTATGGTTTTTGGATGGGCTAAAAAGAAAATGCGTTCAAAAGGAAATATGTAGTAGAATGTTTTGTACAGTTAGAGGAATGGTTTTATTTACGCTTTTGGGGAGAATATTTTTTTAATTAAAGCATTGTAGGGTATTCCGTCCGTCTCCAGTCGTAATTAGTGAAATTGAAGTGATACTTCTGTGGTTAGAGTTTTCAAAGGGTCTGTCATCGCTTTATACTAGTTTCAACATTCTTCGCTCCATTTTAAAAGTATACTAGCGCATGTTGAATTCTTTCCAACCTTTTGACAGCAATCAATTTTTCTAAACAAAATCAAATAGTGCCTTTCTAACAAAATTTACACACACTATGAAGATTTGACATCTCTCATTCTTCAAATCAATTTTTTTCTTTTTTGCGGTCGCAGAAACAAAAAAAAGAAAATAAATACAAAAAATTGTGTGTTGAAATATAATAAGGGTATTCACGATCCGGTGCAACTGGTCTAGTATCATTGCAAAAGTGTAAAATTCACAAATATTCTAGCTCTATAACAACAATACTGCCTTAAATCTTGCAACAGTTTTGCATTTTTTATATACTCTAACCCCATTGCAAGATTGAGTGTAAAATTTGCCTGTTTGGAAGAAAATTTTTCCATTTTACACTTTTGCAATGATACTAGACCAGTTGCATCGGATCGTGAATACCCCTAATATAAAGCCGTAACTACATAGACCTACTTTTGTACAAAAGTGCAAAATTAAAATGCTCGCTAAAGAAACGTGCTTGCACAAAAACATACGAAAATTGTTCTGACATGTAAATTAGACCGCCATGCACGATTTTCCATTTTTTTTTGCAAGCAGGTGCCTTCAGAATAGATATTTATTTCTCACTTTTGTACTTTTGTATAAAAGTAGGCCTATGTAGGTAAGGCTTAAGTGCTTAAAAGATATCAGTCGTCAAACGGCACTGAATATTTATTAATTTTGGGCGCAATAATTTGTGTATAAAAACTCCTGCCAAATGGTTCCAACACAATCACGTGCGATCTCGTCAGGACACGAATGTAGAATTCCTTGCAAACAAAAATTCGATTTTTTTCTGAACAAATCGATTTTTTTGCTGTCAACAAAACTTGCGTTTTAGCTAGATTTCACATCAAATCGCACACACACATTATCAAGATTTGATATTTCGCATTCATCAAGATGGAATTAAATGCTCTCATTACAATTTTGTGACGGTGTTAAAAAAGAAAACAAATGTAAAGTGTTTTAAATTGTTTAATACCTATTTCAGTGAATGATCAAAAAATTAAAGATAATTGTGTATATATCTTTAAGAAACAAAATCCCTTTAAAATACACGTTGCAAAATAATTTTCTTCGTCCCCTAGTGAAATATTCAGAATAGATCCTATAGAGAAATCCTATGTGTCTGGATGGATTTTGGATTGTAATTTTTTTACTTGATTACGCCCACAATAGTTTTATTGTTTTTCAATTATCAGACGAAATATATTTGGTTTTAAATTATCAAAACAACGCGAAAAATAAAATATAGTTTAATACCTATTTGTTTTGCGCGCACCTCTTCTTTGTTTTTGTGCGCAACAAAATTCCTGTCAAATTGCACTCACACACACAAAAAAAAACATTTTTTTTGAAATTCCTTCTACCAAGAAAAAATTTTTAATGAAACCGATTTCAAATGGTTGCAAGGAACTCGAAATAAGTTTTGTTTTCAAAAACGTTAGTGGGAAATATTCTGTGTTTTATTATCTTTTATGGGGATTTGGATCTGGATTAACTTTTATAGGAAATACAAAAACAATTTTGGATCTATTTCAAGATCCAATAATTAGTTTTAATTCTCAACACCAGGTGACCATTTTGATTCGTAGGTAAATGTAAAAAAAAACAAGATCCAGATCCCGATAAAAGATAAAAGATAATAAAATACAGATAAAGTTGAAGTCGAAGTTGATGTGTATTTTTGAGTAGAACGCGAATCACAGTCACTAGTTTTACTTTCTAAAAAAGCTAAGAAAACGTTCTCTTTTTGTTAATAAAAGGAAATGTACTTACTTCAACTACTTTTTCAATTTTTATTTTTTTTCCATGTCAAAATTGAAAACGTCAAAAAACTCAGGAATACCACAACGAAATGCTAAATTGTTGTGGGATCTGGATCGTTTTGTTATCAAAGGATGATCCATATGGATCTTACGTTACGTTATATTTTTGTCAAATCTACTTTAAAACCAAAAAAAGGAATTTTTATTTTTTTTAAGGGGCCACCCCGGCCGGAGATGGGAAACATTAGCCGTGTTTTTTTACAGGTTCAGATAGAATTTGTCGAAAAAAAATCAACATCTGAAACTAAGGAATTTACATAATACAAAAACAACTGGTCCATATGAACTTTTAGCTAAGCCCAGATAATTATCGGTTCTTAACTTTAGTTCAGATAGAAAAAGTACTACCAGCTCAAGTTTCTATTTTGTTATCAATAGTTTGTATAAAAAAAGTCAAAATATCTGAGCCAAGACCGCTTTCACACAAGGAAACTGAGTTGCCGGCGATTTTTAGTTTGTTGGCAAGAAAGGCCGTAAAAGGAAGACAAAAAATCCCCCTCACACCCTTCTCGCCTACAAACTAGCCAGTTTTGAGTTTCTGGCAACTCAGACTCAGTTTCCTTGTGTGAAAGCCGTCCAACGAATGAAAATATTTTTTATAAACAAAACAAAATTGACGACCATTGTTTTATAAATTCATTTTTTTCTAATTTGTGATTTAAAATTGCGTTATTTCACATTTTTTGTTTTATTAACGATCGGAATAATTTTCTATACGAGATTTCTTTTTATTTGCATGTATTTTGTTTTTATTTTGCATGCTTTTCCAAAAGCTGAAAGGTAGTGATGGGGATATCAGAGTTCCGTGATAGTGCTGGGCATTTTTGCTTCGAGGGTTTTGCTAACTTCGGATGTCGTTTTTTTTCGACAATTTTATCTAAACCTGCACGAAAAAACGGCTGTTATTATTTTTTTTTAGTAAAAAGCACAAAATGTGTGATTGGGTTATCATTAAGCCGGAACCACACCTGTCTCGTGTGTTGTGTTGTGGAGTCGTGTGTCGCTATCGCTACAATGTATTTCCTATCCGTAGAACCATATTTGCCTCGTGTGTTGTGTTGCAGTGCGGCGCATAAAATATATGGAATGACAGCGACACACGGCTCCCCAACACAACACACGAGATAGGTGTGGATCCGGCTAAGGCTCTCTGAGCAAATAAAATTAACAGTAAAGTTCCAGTATTCGGCCACCTGTTTTCATTATAAAAACAAGAGAGCCGAATCCTGGAAAATTGTCTCCTTATTTATATTTATTTATTTTATTATATAAGGCGCCAATTTTTCAGTAGTCAGTTAGTATTTAATCCTCAGATGGAGCAAAAATATATTTTTATATTATTATTATTATTGTACTATTCGTACTAGAATGTCAGCTTAAGACTTGACCATTCTTTTTTTCCGTCAATTTCATTGAATTTTTGAACAACAACTTAAAGGCGCTACCAATTGTTTGGCTGGAGATTTGTTGTTGTTCAAAAATTCAATTTTTCAATAGCCAGATATAACTTATATTGTTATGAATAGGAACACTAAGGAAGAATGGACATTTTGGTCTACCTATTACCAACAAATGAGATACACATCGTTGTATCTCTTAGCCCTTAGTACATCATTTTTTTTGTATAGGCACAAAGCTCTAAGCCGTGGGGATTAGCCAGCGTAATGTCTACAAATATTGCAATTAAAGCACAAATTAATTGCAATAGTGTTCCATTGAAATGACAGTATTGGTCACTTTCGATGAACTGAATACATTACCCCAAAATAAAGGAACTTTGATACCAATGACAAATAATAGCAAATAATAATATCATGGTTAGCTAATAATATTCGATTAACAGTTGGAAAATTCTCCTTTTTTTATTTGATTTAGCGAATATAAGGACGCATATATAACGCACAAGCGTTTGATAATTAGAGCCTGTGAAAGTCAACTAAATTTCACCCCATGTGAACAAACATGCCCTTAATCAGCTAGTTTTAACAGCATTAAAGAGGCCTTTGTGTCGTCATAGTGAAGTTGCAACAGAAAAGATGGCCTCAGGAATAATTGTTTTTGTTGCCACTACGCCAATAAGCACTGATGTCGTTTGCAGAAGATGGAAACACTTCCACTTCAACTTATCGATAGGGAATGGCAGTCGACTAAACAGTAGGTACATAATATATGAATATGTAAGTCAATGTTTGGCATTAACGTTTGTTGTCCGCTAATAACATTCACCTCAAAAATTTGGATAACTGAAATGTTGCTCTAATTGTATTCGACCGTCACTGTCCTATTCGTAATAACACGACCCAAGTGATTTCAAAAACGTCAGACTCGTGAGTCAGAATAGGGCCCCATTAAACTATAAAAGGGAAATAAAACGCCATAGCTTTAGAAGCTACAATTGGTCTCCATTAAAACTATTGTAGCCAACAAATAAAAAAAATGGGTTTTAAAAGACCACCAAATTATTACCAAACAACCTCCGTCAAAGAATACCTAAACATTGGTTTTCCATATCTCGGAACGCATTTTCCTTTTTATTAAACAATAAAATGGATGGGTTTTGACTTTTGAGGAGTTCAAAGACACCAGTATTGACTTAGTATTAACAATGTATAATGTTACACAAACGTATTGGGTAAGAATTACAAAAAAAAATACAAACAGCTTTTTATTAACTTTGTTTTTATTCAAATGTGTTCGGAAATGATATTCAAGCATTACAATAAAATATTAAATAAAGAAACATTTAATGGAAACCCCCTAACCCCTGATCTAGACTTTCATACTTTGCGAACTTGTCTTCCTTTAGGATTTCTGGGCAGCTTGTTTTTCCTTTTTTGCTGCTTCTTGTTCAGCCTCGAGTTTCTGATATTTCTTGATCAGAACTTCCACCTCGGCAGTTGTGAGAATCTTAATCACAGTCTTCCCATTTACTCGCTGCAAAGTGGCCATTTCAACTTTATCGGATGTCAACTTGTTAGTGTCCAATGTTTTACTAAGAACCTTAACAGCCAGATCTTGTGCACCAGACAGTGTAACTTTTTCTTTTTCGCTTAGTTCCTGCTTTAGCATAGACACAGCCGCCCCAAAGTTGTTTCCAATGCAAGTCGCCTTCCAGCCACCGTAATTGCCACTGGGATCGGACTGGTATAGCTGATAGCCGTAGTGCTTGTCCCAGCCCATGTATAGAATAGAAACTCCAAAGGGTCGCTTGCCACCATACTGGGTGTAAGCTTGTTTGATGTCGCACAAGTAGGAAACTAGCTGCTCACATGGCATTGACTCACCATAGTTGAACTGGTACCGCTGAGCAATCACTCTCAACTCATTTGTGAGCACGTTGGCGTCAGAAGTGATGCCAGCAACAGAACATGCCATATCGCTGTGAAAGTTGAAGAGAGATGATATTGATATAGAATGCACTAAGCTTAGGTGGAACTTACTTGTTAAGCTTGTAAATCTTTTCCGAAAATATAGCACTGTCCAGAAGCTTGTTGGTGTTGCGACGCTCTGCAGCTAGAAGAATACCATCTTCAGCTAAAATACCAAGGCATGTGCCAGCATGGGAGATAGCTTCCATGGCATATTCCACTTGATAGAGACGACCTAAGAAAAATCATTTCTTTTCGTGAGCAAATAAACCTCTTTCAAACATTACAGAACATACCTTCTGGGGAAAAGATTGTAGTGCGAGAGTCATAACGCCGAGCCTATAAAACATCATTGAAATATATTAATACAAATAATTGAATAACTTGTCTCACAGATGACCAAGCATTATAATGGACAAAGGAGCATCATAACCTATACAATTTCGCCGACAAAAATTTGTTAAGCGAATTCCCGTTTCTTCTCCATGGGGGTAGCATAACAAAATAAAATATTTTACTTACCATTTTAACAATATGTTTATTGAGATAAAAAAACAAAAACCGTGTTAATTAAAACAATTTTTTTTAAGAATTTGCAAAGCTGTTGCAAACACGAATTTTACAAATTAAATTGTCACTCCTGTCATCCGTGGTTGTCAAACATAAATTTTTATTTGAGCTGTGAAGTTGGTTGGGGTTTACGGTTTCTAGTACAACCAAGTTGTCATAAGTTAAGCTGAGAACACAATAGCCGCATAAAGCCTCAACTACATAAACCTACTTTTGTACAAAAGTACAAAAGTGAGAAATAAATATCTATTCTGAAGACACCTGCTTGCAAAAAAACAATGGAGAATTGTGCATGGTGGTTTAATATATATGTCAGCACAATTTTCGTATGTTTTTCTGCAAGCATGTTTCTTTAGCGAGCATTTTAATTTCTCACTTTTGTACTTTTGTACAAAAGTAGGTCTATGTAGTTGAGGCTTAACCCTTCAAGCAAAATCACGGAATCGCATTTCTCGGTTCACTTTGGAATCACTTGGGACTCCAAAAAACCTGAAAGTCTCGCACAAATAACAAATTTTCTGTGTACGCATGTAAAAAGAAGAACAAGAATCGAGAGAATTTTTGTATGCACGGAGAAATAGAGACAGTACAGTCATTTTGTTTTAATTTTCACCACTTTCTTTTTTAGTTCAGTTTTGTAGGTAGCGTGGCGAAGACCATTGCTTCTTTATCTTTTTTTCTTGTGAAAACTTAAGAAAGTTGTGAAAATATATATTGTACCTTTTATAATTGATAAATAAAAATAAAGTCTTGAAATGAACAAAATTCTGTTTGCTTTTTTGTTTTTTTTTTTTGTATGCAATGTAGAAACTCGACTAGATGGGGAAGTTTCTTTTTAATACAATACATTTGGGTATGCCTCGATTCATTCATTTTTGTTGGTCTGTTTTGGATTCCATTTAGGCTCCGTTTTCTCGGAGTATGGTGAACTGGAATACTCTCTCTCTCTCTCACAATACATTCACATAATGGCTCCGTTGTGATTCTAATTTCCATACTAATTTGATCCCATTTGGAATCGTTTTGGATCCGGTTTTGGGTCCGTTTATGAACTGGTTTGGATCCAATACGGACTCGCTTGCTTGAAAGGAACCGCGTTTATTTATAGCTGGGTAATTTGTTTAATATGCCGTTTTCACTGGGCCAAATGAGGTAATTTCGTTGCAAATTTCCAAATGAGATCCCAAATTACCTAATTTCCCATACAAAACCACATTTCGAAATGAGGTAATTTCAACCTCATTTGCACGAAATTTGGTTGGAAATCAGGTGAATGCATACAGCGGGAAACAATTTCAAAAGCTCTTAAAAACTTTTGTATGAAAATATCAATACACTATACTCAACAACATAAAACAGTAAGAGAAAACAACAAAAATAAACGCTAACTGCCATTCCAAATTCAAAATGAAATGAGATGTCAAATGAAATTAGCAAATTTGATAATGAAAACACCGAAATGCCATAATGCAGAAATGAAGACGAACATGTTCATCTTCTTGATGGTTCTCTTTCACTAGCTCGGATTTTTTGTATACATCTGTCCTGCTCTACTTTTTGCATTATGCAGACGAAGATACATGTAAATCCAGCATAATGCTTGATTTACATGTATCTTCGTCTGCAAATATGAAGAAAAGTAGAGCGGCACAGATGTATGCCAAAACTCTCCGAGTATGTGAAAGAGAACCATCAAGAAGATGAACATGTTTGACTTCATAGCTGCATTATGGCACTTCCTATAATCTGCATGTACGAAGATCTTCTGCATTTTGGTGTTCTGTCTCTACCCAACAAATTTAAATTTTAATATTGCATCCCCTTTTTTGTGCAGAAGTCAGACAAGATACATACATACATGTAATGGTGAATTTACATGTATCTTAATCATAGATGCAAAATTAAAATTTACATTTGATGGATAGAGAGGGAACGCCAAAATGCAGAAGATCTTCGTTCATGCAGATTATGGGAAGTGCCATAATAAGATATGAAAACGAACTTGTTCATCTTCTTGATGGTTCTCTTTCACACGCTCGCAGTTTTGGCATACATCTCTCCCGCTCTACTTTTCTTCATATTTGCAGACGAAGATACATGTAAATTAAGCATAAATCCACCTTAATGCTGCATTTGAGCTGGATTTACAATTATCTGCATCTGCAAATTTGAAGAAAAGTAGAGTGGGATAGATCTAATCCAAATGTTTGTGTTCATTATGTTGATTATGGCACTTCCTGTAATGTGCGAAGATCTTCGTTGTTCTCTCTCTATCCAGCAAACATAAATTTTATATTTTGCATCGTTCTTTTTGGCAGAAATCAAATGCAGATAGGTACATGTTAATGCATTATTACATGCATCTGTATCTGCAAATTTGAAGAAAAGAGGAGCGGGATATAATCATGAAGATTAGCCTGTTCGTCTTCATATCTTCATATGACACATCCTATAATCTGCATTTACAAAGATGTACTGTATTTATGTGCTGTCTCTAACTCTCCAATATATGTACATTTTGTATTTTATATCTCACTTTTTTGGCAAAATCAAATGAAGATAAAAATGCATGTATTGTATATCCACCGCATTAGCGTTCCAGAGAAGAAGATCGATAGTTTCTGCACAAAACGATTACTTTTTTAGAGCATTATTTGTATATCATCCAGTATCAATTAATAAATGAACTTGTATTAATGAAATAGGACAGAGAGGAGGTTCAACTAAATAAATCTATTTATTTCTAATAACTTCGCTTTGTATAAAATTTTCTTATTTTTTAAATAAAAATTTAACAGTTAAATAATATTAAATAATTAGCTATTCTGTAATCAGTTCGTCATTTGAGATGTGAATAGGATTCGTAAATTCGATGTGATCATTCGATAAGGAGTCATCTGAAAATAAATCAAGATTATCTACTTTTAAAACGGTATCTGTAGGTAGGTTCTCTTTAAACTCAAACACACACTTACCATCCAGACTCCGTGATTCATTATTAAGACTATTTATAATACTATTTAAGAAATCCTGTGTTAACAATTCTGTTATGTGAACAGGCGCTGAGCTTATAAAGCTTTTACTACCTTGAATTTCTTCATTAGCGACTGTTATGTCACGCTTGCTTCTAAATAGAGCAAGACTTATATGTGATTGAGTAGATGCTATATTATTTGTGCCAAATTCAAGGCATTTTCCATTTACACAATATCGTTCATCTCTAGCAGAGCATTTTGTTCCAAGTGGAAAATGTCCGTAATTTCCGTTAACTATGTAGAACCGATGTTCGAGGATTTCATCTTGGCATGCCACATGGCAACTTCGATCCGGGTCGTAGACACTAGGCGATATCTGCATTCCGTAACCTGATAAACCTCTCACCTTACGTGAGTATCGAGCGCAAGTTGACTCTGCAAATTCAGTGGTTGATTGTAAGCGGTCACAGGGCTAAAAAAATTGTATTTAATTTTGGTTTTGTTACAAGTTTAATTTTTTAACTATTTACCTTGACTTTGTGAGTGCAAAGTTGAATACTATTAGCTCTTGTTTTTTTTGATGATATCACTTGAACCCCTTTAGATTTTTCCATGCAACTTGAGTGACATCCGGACTTAACTTCCCACTCACTTTCAAGAGGATCTTTCTCATTCAAGCTCATAGGATATTTCCATTGGTTCTGATATGGTTCGGACTTCCATTTTGTACGTGAGGTTTGGAAATTCCGGCCTACGACTTCTAAAAATAAACCAAAAGGTTTAAAAATAAGTAAAAGATCTTTTGTAGTCTGGTAAAAAAGAAATGCATCCAAGTGCGCTTAAATTCTAAAATATACCAACCATTTTCGAATTTATTTCGTTCAGGTGTTGGGACACCACGAATCGTTTTAAAAGCTCGCCTCTCCCCTGGCGGTTTATACACATTATTTAATCTTCTTGACTCTTCTTCGTTCATTCTATGCTGTGGACAATATAACGGGTCAATTTTGAAATAATTTTTCGTTGAGTTATCGCACGAAAACTTTTCACAGCGACCATCAATGCAAAACGATGTATCATCAAAATTGAATTCTTTCGATCGACATGTTGTGCCATGAGGGTAGATCCAATTTCGAGATTTTGTACCATTTGATTTAGTCTTGCAGAACACCTTGCATGACTCCTCTGTGAAAAAAAATTTAATAAAAATGCAATAATTTATATAACATTCTTGAAAACGTACCTGTATCTCCGACGATTTGAAGACCTTCTCCAGTGAGATCGGTATCAAACTTTTGTGCTCTCTCGCAGATGTTTGTTGCAAATTCTTCAATTGTCATCTTGGCAATTGTGAGGCACTGCTTGGCAATACAAGATTCAAACTTTTTATCTCTTCCCTGACAACGTCTTCTATTAAAAAAAAAAAGTTTTCTATATTTCTTATCTTGTGGTTCATTACATTTTACCTATGATCCAAGCAACTTCTCACATAGGTTTTCAGTCCAGTGCTTCCCTCTCTCAAACGCCCGGATGCGCCATATAAACATCCGGAATCACAGTCACTTGCATCACCCCATTCACTCCACGTTGGTGGCTATACAGAAATATTTTTAAAATTGACAACGGTCCTAATAATTTTAAAGTTCTTAAAAACCTTGGTAAAATAACTATTATAACCCTGATTCAAACGATCTGATGGCTTCTCATCATTTTCTAATAAGTTCATCTTTTCATTGGATTTAAGGGTGTTAAGTTGTCTAGTTGAAGAGTATGACTCCATAAATGTAGCCTTCATTGAACAAACACCACTGCGACATCGCTATACAAAATATAACTTATATATAGTAAGCCAGTTTTATAGGTACTGCTAGAAGCTACAAAAACTTACCATCATTTCCCCACAAGCTGTCCCCTCTAGAGCAGGATGTGATGTCCAAGTGTAGCGATCCCTTTGGCAGTGAAGATCTCTACAGACATCTGAGATAACTTGGTTAGGTGACCGTACACTATCTCTACCATACTTCAGCATACACTGTTGATCTGCATCGAAACGCTCCCCAGGAAGTATACCTTCGGCAGCATGATCATATTTAACACTGACTTGGCCATGATCAAATAAACATTTCGACTGACTCGATCTAGAGAACGAAGTAAGAAAATATCAATCACATTTAAAATTCGGTTAATGTTGACTAACTTACTCTAGAAATGTGTTAAGGTATGTTTTACTGCACTTTGACCAAGTGATCTTGCCACTTCCCAAAGTGGGTGACATTAAGTACAAACTTGGATCACAACTATTTTCATTTGTATCATGACGCATACCTAAACTGAGTTTTATCAAAATAATAAATTTAGTTAATTAAAACTACATTTAGGATTATAATAAATTCTTACTTGTGACCAATTTCATGAGCGACCACGAAAACGCTCTCAAAGTGTTTTCCTTCATTGATTGTGCAAGAAGATGTTGTGGTGCACATTCCTGCAACAGGGGCTAAGCCTACAACTTGATTACTAACTTTGCCGTTTTTTCCAATCACGTACAAATCGAGACCTTGTTATATACAGTTAAAAATAGTAACTTAATGTTAACTAAACCTTTCTTTTTAACGAAGCGTAAATTTAAATTTTGAATAATATTTTTATAAACAAATGTTATGTATGTTCCTTTACTCTGAATTTCTGTGATCTTCTGTGCATTTTGGTAGATACCAAGTGAACTTGACAGGACTTCGGCCTAAAAATCACAGAAACTCAAAGTAAAGGAACAGACCTGTTAATACCTGTTACAGTTTTTTTTTAAATACTCAGCAATAAAGGAATTAAGGGCCAGTTTGTTCACAGCTAATTATCTTTAATCTATGATTAGAAAAAATAAAATAAATCGGGTGGCACAAGGGCTCATGAAGAACCAGGGCCTAGTGACTAACAACTCGCAACCATTCCTGTGTGCGCCTTTCGACAGGAATGGAAGGGACCTACAATTTTATGCCGAATCCGAACGGCTAGACGAGAAGCACTTATTCGTGACAAGTGATACTCTTGGAGGATTTGTCAGTTCCTCGCAAGAGGCAGTAGCCCTGAAAAAAAACTTTTTAGTTTTTTTAGGTGGACGAGGCTGGGAATGGATCTCAGACCTCCAGCGTGACAGTCGAACGCACTAACCATTACTCTACGGGCTACTACTAATCTATGATTAGTGGAGCTGGGAAATCCTCAAATGTGTTTGTTGATCAAATTTTGTTTAAACAATTCAAAGTATGAGTTGCTAATCATGGATTTCACTAATCAGCCAATTTTGATTAATTAGTGTAAGTTAATTAAAGCTTATGAAAGTCACATACTAAATTTAACCCACTGTGAACAAACTGGCACTAAGTCTCGCCCAAACCAACGCGAAAGCGGCGCGGAACATGCAGTTTTTGTTGTTGTTTAGCATTGTTTATTTGTCATTTTTGTATCATTTGCATGATTCGCGCTGCATAGCGAATGTTTCGCATTGGTTTGGAAGAGTCATTAACAGTAGAATGTAAGTACTTGTAGGTACTTGATTGAACAATTGTCAAGAAACCACACATTAATGCTCATCCACATTACAACTTATGTCGGTTTCGAGTGGACGGTTCGGCGTTACTCTATCTACTCCAGATTTCCCATATTCTATAGGACTGGAATAGAAACAGTGAAAAAGGAGTAACTTCGGACGACCAATCGAAAACGACATTAATCAATGCTAAAATAATGTTCAGTCAGTTATATTTTTAAGCATGTATGATCGATATTATTTTTAATTGAAGTTGAACTGAACTCACCAGTCAATATCACAGCGTGGTCGTAATGAAGTGGATCAGCATCAGAAGATGGATTAAAATCGCGCTGCCACATGCAAAAGTTATTCAAATAAGTATCTATATCACTCGACTGTCTAAGGTCCTTCGGGTGTGGATGCAAGATCTCCAGCCGTTTCAACACAAAATTAATCTGATGTCCCAGGGATGGGTGATTATAGAGCAATTGTACACCGTTTATCATTGCAAGCACAAAGCGTACCAACTGACTCTCAGTATTTCTCGGAAAGTTCTTAGCCATGTGCTTAAAGAGATCTCGATCGACAAAGATAGCTGTTTCTACATAGAGCACCTGCGGAATCTTCCATGGCTGCCGACCTATGTGCCGTCGACGACGTCGTTTTCGCCTACGATTGCCCTTTGGCAACCTGTCATTGCGATTTCGTCCTCTCCTACGATGATGGAAAGAAGTGTGCTCGTGTGCTGATGAAGCTTCAAATGAATCTTTATGCGGTTCAAACTTAATGCCTTCAGTGAGATCATTATCTGAGTGCAGCCCACCATTGAACTCGACAATGACATGGCTACCATTACCAAATCGTTCGGGCAATGGATGTACCATATAATGGGTGGAATTGTGATACACTATTCCACGCTATAAGATCACAAAATATCGTATGAAATTAGCCAAGCGAAACAGATGAAAGATGATGGTGTGAATGTTCGACTTACCAAGCTAGAATCATCACAAAGGTCAAGTGCTGAATTTGCGTTCCGGTAAAAACATCTTTCATAGTTCACAGCCAATTTATGCGAATTTTCAATGAACTGTGAAGTGTTTGCAGTCCGTCTGATAAAAATGAATGCATCGTCGACCAGCTTCTCGGCCTGTTGGAGCTTCAGGTCAACTAAGCTACCATTATCTGTGAAATAATTTATAAACAGAGCATAGAGGATAGGATGCAAATTAGATTACGGTCTATTTGAACATTTAATTCTAGAAGTTGCAGCGGGCAATACAGTCGGTGGCAAAAATAATGTTCAACTTATAAATTAAAAATGGTTGGTATCGGATATGGATTTATATCCTTCATTTTGCTTGGATTTATTTATCAACAATTATATTTCTTTATATAATAAAAATATATTGGAAAAAAGCTTTGGAAAAATACCACGCGCAATATATTACCTTATATTTTTATCAAATGTTTTCGAATAGACTTCGTTCTTATATACGAAAACAAAAGTAAGGAGAAACTTCAGGAAACTAAGCAGAACCACGGATTAAAATTGACCGATTTTGACATTACACATATTTGATTGTTGTTGTTGTAATCGTAAAAGATTGAGTTGTACAGCCGACAGGCGGCTCCTTCCAGTTTTGAACGATTTTTCAAATCAATACTGGAAAAAAACGGTCAGTGTAAGCACGGACTAAGGAATATGAAAATAGATGTCTTATTCGCTTAATTAATTTACATATTGGAAATCGTACAAATAATACGAACAGTAAGTTCTATCTTCAATTGTATTAGATCAATTTGAAGCAACACACACAATGATAAAATGAGTGTAGTCATAGGTGTACCAATTTAACTTGTCAATTTTTGACAACGACTGTATAGAGTACATATCTTCTGCTTTATAAAGTAGGAAATCAATATACCTATCCTATCCACATTTGAACTCACCTTCAATCTGTATGGAGATATCTTTTTCACTTTGGGCAGATCGTTTATGGCGCTGCTGGTCACGACGTTCAACTTGAACCAGTTTGACTTCTCCTTCTGCAAAAATAAAAAAAAAATATATAAAATGAATAAAATCTTTAAAATGCATATATGCAAACTGAACAGAAGAGGGTGATACAAATTGAGCATTAAAAGTGCAGTAAGCATCTAAAGCATGAGGAAGACATTACACAGATTGTTAAATAAGCAAATTGCATTCGATCTCTAGGGACAGAAGGGTGCACCACTTGAATTTCGTTGTCTGACTGCACGCAGTCCAGGGAATGCTATTCACTTTTCAATTGTTTGCAAGAAAAGAACATACATTTAAAATATACTGGTATCACGAAATTGAACCCTCTCTCAATGTTAATGTTAAAAGTGTAACTACTAATCATTCTGCGTGGGATATATACAGATGATCAAAATAAAACCAACTACAAATTTGGTCTTGTTTTGTATCGTGATGTTTTAACTTAATGTAGTGTGGTATTAAAGTTAATTTGCTCAGTAATGTGAATGTTTTTGTTTGCATGGGCACTCAGTGACTGTGGCGAATGCGCAATTTATTGGTAAAAATATCGTAAGCAAATTACATGCCTACTTAACGTATAGTGTTGTGTTCTGTTTCCACGCTTACTTGGCGTTGATGATTTAATTAACAAATAAAAAATGTTACACAAAAAATCTTGTATTTAAATTTTCACAACCGAAATAAATAGCGAATTCTGAGTAGAAAATTTATTGCAATTTATTACTGAATCCTAAGCACAAGCAATAATGATATTTAAAAAAATTAATATAGCAATAGATTTTTCATTGGTCATACATCAGTTAATATATTTTACATTTAAGAAGAACTTTTTCTGAAACATAAAAACACTTGAGATTGTTTACTCTGTTACACATGAGCAAATATGGTTGGTTTTCTGAAAGCAAAAGAAGTACTATGTTCAAAATAAAATGGCGGTGGCGTTAGACAACCTTACACTACATTTCTATATATTTTTTAGTTAAATATTAGCAAATCAAACTGAACAATTCAAAAAAGGAGCTTTAACTAAAATTTCAAAACTTCAAGCTAGTCTTTTTGTTATCATCTCGCAGTTATAAAGTAATAGTTATGTTGAAGTGGCTGCCAGCAAGGAAATTGACACGCTTAGACCATAATGTTGGCATATTGTGATGCTTCGAGTAAGATTCCCCATTGAGTATATGTATGTACATTATGTACTTCCAATGCATAAATGGCCATAGTAATTTTTCTAACGACTTTTTTCAAGAGTAGACCTAAGAGTTATTAGTATCTTTTTATAAACCATCTAGCTTATTATTATTATTAGGAAACGGTTTGAATGAAAACAAAATTGTGCCAGGGCCGAAAATTTTAGGGGCTTTGTTTGTTTGTTTGTTTGTTTCAATCACATTTCAATATTTAAAACGAAATGATATGTAAATAATTACATAAAAAGAAAATGCTGTGTAAGTATAAATGGATCCATAGAGTCAGGAATCAACAAAGCGATCGCAATATGATATAAGACTTAAGATTACTGCAATAAATCCTACGGTTTTATTTTTTTATTATAGATAGGTATATTACTTTTTTTTAATAATTCAAAAATATTACCTATGGAGGTATAATGTACTTACTTTTTTCAGTCTTTCCAAAAATCAACTCCTTCTCATGTTGCTCTAAATGCTTATGTAATGAGTTTGCATCTATCTATAAGAAAAAAAAGTTAAAGCTTTTTAATGTATAAGTTTTCAGTGTGTAATTCCCTATTAGAAGTTTAAAAGAAATATTCCTCTTAATATTAGATAAGACATGGAATTGAATCGATTTAGTTGATGCTCTGAACCGTTTCAAAGTTTTTTCTGCTTAAATTAAAAGAAGAAAAAACTTTCACTTTTTACTGAATAATATAAATAGTCAGCTGGATGCAATAGGCTTTAAAAGAGAGAGAACAATGCGCCGAGCAATGCTATACTTTGCGTTTCTCTACCCATGATAACAATGAATGGTTTATCATTTTTGTCAAAATATACATAAATGTACTTGAATATTGCAAAACCTAAACTTTTCAATTGGCCAAGTTCAATTGTAAGTAGGTACCTACCTAAATAACATAATCTTTTTTCGCACCCATTCGTCTGTACCCAGCAGACCATGAAGCTACTAGTCAGTGGCAATACGTACTTTCCTATACCATTTGGAAGGCAAAAATTAAACGTCTCTAATAGCTGCCCCCAAAACTACTGATAGAAAAGTGTAGTTACACATTCGCAAAGCCTATCATAAACATAATATACAACTGAATAGCCCGACAGGTGTTTGGGGGTGTAGAGCCGTTCGTCCCAGTAAAATTATTCCAATTACGATTGCGTGACATAGTACCCATGAATACCTAAACGTAAAACCAGATGAGTGTACAATAGCTTCCCGACCACTGATGCGTTTATCTGTTTATGATTAGAAGTAGATCTCAGGCTTGGTTTAGTTGATGGGTTGGGAACAAAAAAAAAAATAAAAAATTGTCCGGGTGTAACGCTCTTTTGTTTGCGAATATAGTAGAAATTGTCTAGTTGAAGTGCCTTTTGGATGTTGTTTCAATTAGGTATAGTTTTTGCGGATTTCTACATGGTTCTTGTATTTCAGAATTTAAAACCGCTCAAAGGTCAACGTTTTGTATTTTTTTGTTGGTCAATTTGTGGGGATGAGTATTTTTGATTAGTTTTAGGGAAACTATAATTTGATGATGTGGCAACCTTGGTAATAATATTGTCAATTATTTTTGATTTTTATTTGAAATTAATTGTTGGAAAGGAAGTTCTGAGGTCAGTTAAGTTAAGATTGATATTATAACTTAATATACAGGGTGATTGGTATTATGTGGACCAAAATGCTGTAACGAGTAGGTTGAGTTAAGACAAGAAAAAAAACGTATGGGAGGGGGGTCTAATTCCCTCCGTTTAGGCGGGAGGGGCAATTTTCTAAAAAAATGACTTAAAACAGAACAAAAATTACTGAAAAAACAACGGTAAAACTTGCAATGCCCTGCCATAACTTTTTGGAAAACCAGAAATCTCTTCTTTAATTTTCATTTTAAATTAAGTTGCGTAGTGAAAATTAAAAAAAAATTAATATTCAAACTCGAAATTTTGAAAAAAAAATTTAAAAAAAATGTTAAACGATTTTTTTTCAAAATTGTACGTTATTAAGTACTGTTTTTGTTTTTGTTTTCAAAACTCAATGCTCTTATTAATTTTTAACGAAAAATAAAAATTTAATTGATTATAAATGAATACAAATTTTAAGCGACGCGTTTCGGTTTTTGAAAACCATCTTCGGGCTTTATCTATTATTTGATGTTGGGTGTTGGTCGTGCAAAGTTCACTTTGTTTTTGGTTGAACTTTTCTTTTTGAGTGAACTTTGCACGACCAACACCCAACATCAAAGAGATAAAGCCCAAAGATGGTTTTTTAAAACCGAAACGCGTCGCTTAAAATTTAAAATTAGTAAATGTTGTGATATAGTTAAATAATTAATAAATAAATAATTAATAACACACGGATCTACGACTTTTATTTTTCAAGATATGAAAAAATAAATCAAGTTAATTTCTCATAAAACTAAGAAGATCATTTCAGCAACCAGTGAGTTATCATCATCCTCGTTTTTTTTTGTTTTTACTAAGATGCTGTGGTTTCTTTATTTTTTAATATCGTTAATTGAATCATGCGGTTTTCCGTGTTTGGCTAAAAATTTACAAGAGCATTATGTTTTGAAAACAAAAATTATGCTTAATTAGATACAATTTTGAAAGCAAATAGTTTTTTTTTTTCAAAATTTCGAGTTTGAAAATTAATTTTTTAAAAACTGTTCACAAACGCAACTAAAATGGAAATTAAAGAAGAGATTTCTGGCTTTCCAAAATGTATGACAGAGAGCATTGCAAGCTTTTACCGTTGTTTTAAAATGTTTTTGTTTCTGTTTTAAGTCAATTTTTTAGAAAATTTCCCCTCCCGCCGAAACGGAGGGAAATAGACAACCCCTCCTATATGAACTTTTTCTTGTCTTATTCCAACCTACTTGTTACAGCTTTTTTGTGCACCTTATACCAATCACCGTGTATATATGCACATAATGTACCTACAAACTAATACTGGAACTTCGAAAAATCTCGAGATCAATGTAACTTTGTAAAAAAAAAAAAGAAAAAGTCAACAGATAATCGAGAAATTTTTGAACGCCGAATCTCATGTAGGTACAGCTTAAATAAATGTTCAATATTCTGTGCAGATAAAGTATACATACAAAACATGATTATCAGTTCCAAAAGTAAGGATTTGTTTGTATGGGTCAGTCTTTAAAATCACCTCTGATTGTATAATAAATTATCATAATTTGAAAACAAATATCCAAATCCGTTATCTCCAATCATTTTTGTAATAAACGATTTAATATACCAAATTCAAAAAGTGAAACTTAACACTTCATAACTCATAAATGTGAAATCATAAAAAAATATGTTCCTACCTAATAAAAGTTTAAACCATTGTCTTACAGATGTTTCTTTTATTAATCAAAATAATTTTAGCTAATCTATGAAGATCTAGATGCTTTTATTCAAACGCGTGCGTCAGCTATGACATAATGTGATATTCGTAACAATAACAGTATAATCCTTTGTAATTATTTATATTAGCTCAAATTAAAGCCAAACGCATTTCCACTAAAAACAATCACTTAACGCTTGGTCACGGTTCTTGCAAAGACATTTACACATACATTACATACATACCTATATATTCATTTTACCCACGCTACCACCTAGCCGCGCACGGTACTGCCTCGATGCCATTTTAATGCAATACCTCATTACCTTTAAGCCAAAATATAAAGTAGTCAAAGTCCGAGAAGAAGCGATTATGCAATAGGAAAATACTATATGGTTAAGTTAAATGGTTGAGGTCCATTGGCTAGCCGAGTCTTATTTTTTTAGAAAAAGTAATGTTTTTTATTCTCACCTTTCTATACTCAAAACTGTTACTATTGTTTATAAAATTGCGTTGTCTTTTGGCTACTTGCATTTGATAAAGCATTTCCGAGTGAAATCACTCTCCCACTGTCACTTTCGATTACCACGGTTTTTAATTTATCTCTCGTGAGAAAATGGTAGACAGTTAGGCGCCTTTGTAAATCGTCAGGTTGTTTATGTGGGCTGTGGGGCAAGATTTGAACATTGAATAAAGACAAAATGCAATATAGGAAGTATTTATTTTGTGCTTGTTCGGATTTTAATTTACATATTTTTTAGACTTACGATTAACATTCAAACCGTGACAATTCTTTGAGAATTGGTATTTGAAAAATTATAATAGAAATACTTAGACCAAGAGAGTGTTTCCTTTTCATTAGACTGAACTGCTGGCTGTTTTTTTTCGACAAACCATTTTAAGAGACGAGGCTGACTCTTGGCTTTGGCGCAAATGGATTTTAGCCTCTCCTCATTTTTAGAGTGACACAGTTCCATCAGAACCGTTTGCACCTAGATGGCATCCACAAAACTACACTGTTGTTTTTATTTTCAAAAATGATGTTTGAGCTAGTGTTTGGCCAACATTTCTAATCTTTACTTTTGTTTTCATTTTTCCGAATCGAATTGTTTTTGTCTTATTATGGGCAAATTCATTTTTTTTTTTTGTAACAATAAATAATAATTTTTTGTTGGAAAAGCAAAATGTTTTCAATTTCAATTTATGTCAGTTTAGTAAGAGAGTTAAGTGCCGTTTTTTTTTTTTGTCCAATTCTTGTCAGGCCTTAGTCCCGAGCTGGTTTTTTCGTCTCAATTTTCTGAGCTTCGTTTTTAGCGAATTATTGTCTCCATTAAACACTTCCACTATTCGTAGCCCTGAACTTGCCTTTTCTCCAAATCCCTTAAGGTTTTAGCCCCAACCAAATTCTTAAATTCTATTAAAAAAATGGGCACGACTGGATCGCACAAACTTGCTCTCGTAGCTAATAACTTGAACGTAGCTTAAAATTGACAATGTGCATATATAGTGGTTCTATAACATTATTATATCATTAAAAAAAGTTTTAAAAACAATTTAAAATCTAAATTTTCTAAAAATTATTTTGGTTTTAAGTGGACTGAATGAATATAATTCAAATAAAAAGTACAAGTGACCTCAACTCCAGAAATTATTGTGTTTCCCACACACAGTGGGCTCTTCAGCCAGTCTGTTATACCCTACTAAGACACAAATTTTGGTCGATGTTAACCGACTCTTATAAAAATCACAGCAAGAAGATACTGTGAATTTTATTATTCTAGGGGAATTCGTTTAAATTCGTGCACCCAGAAAATAATTACCCGTGGTTATACCTTGGCGAAACACAATCATTTCTGGAGTTGAGGTCACTTGTAAAATCAAAAAATCATTAAGCCGTTTGAAAGATATTGAATTTAAAAAAAAAATTCAGTATTTTTTTAAAAATCCAAAAATAATTTTTTTGAAAAATTTTATATGCAAAATTGTTGAAATTTTAAAGGACCTCTTACATAAAAAATTTGGTTGAAATCGGTGTAGCTATTATCGAGAAATTTGAAAACCAAAAACTTGGTTCTGTGATAGGTATCGTTAATAACCGTTGTAAATTTTTTTTTTTCTACCAAAATATTAACTGTAGTAATTACAGTAACTCGTAATTTTTTTTCAAAATCGTTAGAGCTGTTTTTGAAATAAATCAGTTTTTGTATATTGGTTGTATGGCAGGTACCGTTATTTTTTGAGCTAAAAAAAAAAATTCAATTTCCCCTCTAGGGAATCCCTTAAGAACCTTAAGTCCAAAGTTTGAAGAAAATTGCTTCAACCGTTTAGGCTCCAGATCGAGGTACAGACAGACAGACGAACAGACGGACAGACAGACAGAATTGCGAGACACACTTTTTTCGCGATCTCTATCATCGTAATGTTAGGGAAAATTATTATCTCGATTTTTTTTTTGTACGAATCTTAGGCTGCGCGAACAGTAGTGCGACAAAGCGATGCGATGCGAGAAGCGATGCGAGAAGGTATTCGATATTCGAGCAAAGGTGGTCAAAAGAGTTTGTGAACGTGATGCTTGCGATAAGTTTGTGATAAAATCACTGAGCCCACATTTATAAGAATAAATGTATATATTCTTCTCGCACGGAAACATTTTTCGCATCGCTTTGTCGCAATACTATACGCGCAGCCTTAAACTTGCCCTATACTACGTATATCGCAAGTAAAAATTACATAACATGTAAATTGTACAGCCCCAACTTCGTTATTTTGTGTGATTCCTATCAAATTTAACAGCTTAACAATATTTGAGACGAATATAAAACTCTACGCGTTGTATGTACCTATTGCTTTCTGTTTAGAGGACTTAGCCCCTATAGCCATCCCCCTGGATCCGCCACGGGCAATGCATCAGTCTCAAGAAAATACTATACATGTTTCTATACAACAACAAAAAAACCAAGGTCTTGATTTTGTGGGTCGCACTTATTCCACCTCACCTTTTTAATTATAAGTGAGGCTAATGCTTATACATTTTTTAGTTTAAGTTCCACAAGCAATTATCTTTAAGTGCGGTTTTAAAGAATTTGCATTCTTATTTTAATAACATAAAAAGTACATTACATAAATAAAAGTATATTTGCTTCTCGTCTTAAGTTTAATTTTTAAATATACCTTGTTTATCTAACAAGCATAGTTTCTAACATGTCTTGTGCTTGTCTCGTCAAAATAGCTTACATATTGATAAAAATGAAGCAACTAACCAATGTAGTTTTTAGTAAGCTGTAAATGTACAGTTTTTTATGTAAGCTATGTTTATTAGTATTTGTTTTATATAATATATATAAATATATATAATATATATATATACATAAATATAAGGTTCATTTTAATCAGATTTCTTTAACTAGCAAAAAAAATTATGCAATTTAATTCTGAAGAATGTGATATCTAAGTATAAGCAAGAACTTAACAAGGCAGATAGTTATTAATGAAAGAAAGAACTCCTGATCGGTATTATTTTCATTCAACATTTCATACACGTTTATCAATCAAATATTATCTACCGTCTCCAGTGTTATACTTGAAATTATATAGCTATGTAGGTATACATACATACATATGTACATATGTAGATCAAAAAAAAATTCGAACACCCACAATTTCATAATTTCTGAGAATATTTGTTTTATTTTAAAGGGCATGTTATATTCATTTGTAAAATTTAAATTGTGCCTGGCCTTTAAGGTGGATGGATTCGCAGTTGTTGTTGTGACCTTAAAGTGAACAACCATATGTATGAATTAAGCAGAAAATAACAAAACTAAAATCGTGCAACAAGATTTCTACTTTTTATGAAAAAAAAAAATACTACTTAACAATTTCCCTTTTTTAATTATTTCACTTACTTTGTAACTTAGTACCGTGATAAGCCTTTTTATAAATAAACAGCAGTTGAGCGTATCTCTATCTGTTACTATCTAACAGCTTATCATATACAGTTTATGCTTAGGAAAATGGTAAACATAAGCGTTTATTTGGAACTTAAATATTTATGTTTAGTATCAACAAACGGGTCTAAGTTGACTTAAATGTTGCCTCATTTTATCTCACTAGGGTGCCCGCGACCGCTTCGCTGGCCGTTAATAAAAATTCAAAGTTCTCTTCAAAATGTTTAACTATTGTAACGTCAAACGCTCTTTGGTATTCAACATTTTTTGTCTTTCTATTTGTGGAATATATGTATATAAATAACGCTGATGGTTTGCCTACTCTGGAGCATGCAACATATAACTGCCCATGTGAAAATACTGGGTATTCTAAGTCTATGCCACACACTTCTAAAGACTGTCATTGTAAAAGCAAGGCGAATTGGAAATTGAATCCGTTTGAAATTGAATGGTAAATCAGATGGAACACTGAGGAAAAAAATGAACGGGAGTTTTGCCTATAAAGTATTGTTACGGAAAATATAGGAAATGAAACAATAAATTGTGTAATATTTCATTATTTTTTTTTTTTAATCTCAATAAAAATTTGGTTGTCTGCTTATTTTTTTCAATTTATAGGAAACGGCAAATTCCCAGAAAAATGATAAACTACCTATGTATGATTGTCAAAAACAAAATGTATATTGGAGAGTAACCCATAATTAAAAAAAGGAGGAAAAGTAACAAATCATAAGGAAAGTATTCCATTATATTATGATGTAGTTCCAATAACGAATAGGAAAAAGTAACAATACAATTAGGATTATTACCAAACAATGGAAATAATATAATATTAAGCTAATTTTCCTATACAGAAATGGGAAGAATACCATATTCATATTGATAAATGTATATTATTGCTTTAAGACCTTACAAAAAATCTAGATAGAACAGTTAGCTAATATGCCGTAATTTATTTGCAATGCGACAGATAAGGTTGGTGTCATACCCGAATTAAGTTAAAGAATTATTTTGTGATGAATTTCCAATATTGTATAGGAAAAGTCACAGCTGCAATTTTTATAGCATTCCAATAAAGTTAGTTAGGATACCTAATCACATTGGTGCACTTTAGTGCCCTTTAACATGCAAGGAATAATACTATACATATAGGGTTATAAGCTATAATATTTTGTTACTAATTCAATAAAGTATGGTTGGAACACCTAATCAAACTGGTATTTCTTACCCCTATTGTGATTGGATTATAACAATACAAATAGGGTTAAGACCTATAATATTTAGGTCAAATTCCAATATCGAAAGTTGAAAAATATTCTTGATAATGTTGCTATTCCAATAAAGTATGGTTGCGAAACCGAATGAAACTGACGTTTTTTAGCTAAAGTTTATATGAAATAATCCAATACATATTAGCCTATTAAACTATAACTAGTATAACGCGCACTGGCCGAAATTCGAACAAAAACTCATTCAAAAACTCAAATTGACACTTGAAAGAAACTTTTCTCTAGAGTCAAACAATTAGTTTTAATTTAAGTTTTTAATTTGTTTCTTTAATATGCACAGTAATCCGCAGTGCAAAATCAAAAATAACCCACAGTGTGTAAATGTGTGTCTCAGGTATATTCTGCACATCTCCGCACCCATGGCTTTCCAGCCATATACAATTTATCGAAATCGGTTGGATACTTTTTGAGCAAATGGTACCACACAATTTTTTTAAGGCTATTTATGTATGTATATATAGATTAGCTTTTATTTTGAAAATAATAATAGCATAATAGATTTTCCTATACATACATATATATTTTTAGCTATTCTTAACATCTTAAAGACTGATATATTGATACAAGAACAAGAACTTGCGACCTATTAATACACATTAATTTAGTTGCTATAAGAAAATATGTCATGAATTAACCATATCATATTAACAACATTATTAACCGCGCGCTTCCTAGGTAAATCGTCGTTATAAAATTGATAGTCATCAAAAAATGCTATTAAAAGGTCATTATACAGCTGGCTTTGAAATTCGATACAAACATAACAAAGCATGTTAACTTTGACGTTGCTTGTAGTCTTGAAAAGTAAGATACTTACTTTTCACTTGTTAAGATTTTTTGCATTAAACAAAATTTTATTTAAGTTTTTTTTATTATTGAGAGAACTCGTTTTTAAAATATGGTAATTTAGTAACAGCTGGGCTTAGCTCCAATTTTAAAACATACACACAACATTCGGCGTATTTCCCTTCCAGTGATGCCTCCCCTTGTTGTATATTGTTAAGTCCACTGTTGTAAATGTTTGTGGTCTCAATTCTCAAAACCCAGTTGGCTCAACTAATCATACAATTTTAAACAATTTATTCTATTAAAAAAAAAGACTAAAAAACACCTGTACCTTATATCAATCTTATGTTAGATCTTAACCCTTAAACATTCATTCGGGACAAAAAATAGCTAGGAGCCTATATCGTGGGTCGTGGCATAATTGCAAATCATAAAAGTTAAAATAAAATACTAACTGTCAAATATGTAGATCTGTATCTGTATACACATTGTAAATATGGACAAACAGTAGATATTTATTGCGGCATTGCAACCGAAGATAACATTTATTTTTCAATAAAATCTGACCTTCAGTGATCAGTTGGCAGCGATAATTTTCTTAACCGAAATGTTATACATTTTTCTTAAGAACCTGATTCTATTATAATACTTCTGAGTTTTATTTAAATTCAAAGAACTATCGTTTTTTTACAAAACACTTTTTACAGTCAAAAGAAATTATTTTTTTTTTGAGACCAACAAGATCTTTTCTTTAGAACACGAAATGTTTACTCTTGCGCACCATCATTCTTCTCATTTCAACACCCACACCAATATTTCTATGGCTATGTCTTCTATTCTCCACTGCAAGAATGTTACCAAGCAACAATACGCCCTTACTCAATCTTACTGGTGTTTTCCCATCAGTGATAACTCTCATACAAAAAGTCAAATCCAATCAAATTACGATCATAATTAGTCATTGTTTTGCCAAAGTAGTGTTGTTCGGCTTACACACAAATTCGGCTTATTATGTTTCATTATGATGTGTGTTCGAAAAACACATCACGCGATACCATTCTCGTACACGAGTATACTTTACCTCCTACAATGAGAACCTATTTTTTTCGCTCAGGTTGCATTATTTTACACACACCGTTGGGTATGCAAATATTTTGATGACAGCCAAATGAAACAGGTTGGGATATATGTATGTACATAGTAAGCGCTCACGCCACTTTCAATGTTCTGGGTTTGGCGGCTCAGGTTCCATTATTTGGGCATGGGACAGGGCAATGGATAGAAAGCATGATTAATCGTCGTCAGTGGCCATGATCTTTACCAATTAGAAAAAAGCCAGAAATCAAGGTCTAAACTTTTAATAAGCTAGGTGAAAAACTGACCTAATATTCTCATTTAGTTTATCAATAATTCACCCAAAATGTATGACTAAGATTAAGGATAAAAGACGAAATTAGAAAAGCCGATTTATACATTTAAGAAGAGGTATTAATTTTGTTTTAAATCCAAACTTATCAGAAAACTACGAGTACGAGTGGATAACAATATATAAAGCCTTAAGTGCAACTTATTCGGGTGAGTGTTCAGTGTGAAACTGTACGTTAGAGTCGAAAATGTCACTCACTTGCTAACAGCCATATTATTGACTTGATTCAAAACTAGTTTTACGGCAAAACTAGTTCAATAGAAGTTTCAAGTCCCAATATTTGGACAAACCGGTATTATTAACTAATGTTTTGGTATTTTAAACTCAAAATATTGAAACTGGGATACCAAAACTTTCATAAATAATACCAATATGTATAAAACTTGCAATTTGAAATCTCCATAAAACTAGTTTTGCTTTTAAACTAGTTTTGAAAAACTCAATAATATGGCTGTAATAGTTTTAAATAAAGATCAGTCTTTAACCAATATTTATTTTTTACCAGTTTTCTGTATGTTTGTACACTTTCATCATAACATCGATATCAATTCTGCCAGACTTTAATTCATACTAAATGTGTAATGTGTAATGACGGCGACGGTTAATTTTCATTCTACTGGCAAAATACTGAGGTTTGTAAGTTCATAATATATGTATTGATCGAAATCAGAGGCTTAATTCCCGATCAATGAAGCAAAATCTGTAGCACATCAGCTCGTGGGAAAGCCAGGAGGTAGTGCCGTACATTACATGCAATAATTCTTATACCCAAGCACATACGAAATAACCATACACTGGATGTAAACAGCCATCATACGGCCAATAATAACATATGCATGTTTGGTTTGGTACATTATATAATGTAATGGTAATGAAAGGGCAGACGAACTGGCCAAAAACGGGGCAACACTTGAACCGAGCCAAGTCATACCCTGGGTACTTATGCCTCTAGAACAAGAAAAATATAGAATTCACCCCAGTTTCTTAAAAGTCGCAAACGACCGGTGGTCAAAACTTGATACCTGTCGGGTTTCAAGGACTCTGTGGCCTCTAGGAACAAAACAGACTATTTACTTAAGCTTAGCAGGCCCCAATTATCCCTTTTAGATGGTACACTCACGGGTCACAACTCCATGGGAACCCACTTGAGCCGAATGGGCATCAGCTCATCTGACCTATGTAGAGGGTGTCAAGTTGAGAAGGCGGTGGAGGGCTCTTACCACTTCCTTTGCGAATGCCCCAGCCTAGCTAAAATAAGAAGAGCAACTCTCGGAGAATACTTCTTTGACGAATTAGATAGACTCTCAATTTTGCCACCTGCAAACATCATGAAATTCATCCAGATTTCATGATGGTTCAGGGAGGCTCCTCCTACCCTCCTAACCCCTCCCTGATACCCACCAACCTCTTCTCACCCATCCATTCTCCTACCCAAGTCAGCTCCCGGGGGGCACAATGGATCCACTGAGATCCGAGTGAGATGTTTCGGCTTGCCGCTTCATCACCCCTTCTAACCTAACCTAACCTAAGAGATAACCTGTAATATTGCCTATCGTTAAAGAACTCCCAGAATTTTGTTTGAAACTTAATCTAGTAAATGTTTTTATTCTCAAACTTTAAAGTGTTAGTAGGTATAAAGAAAGGAAAATGAACAAAATTCTGGCGTGAGCAGAAAATTCTGGAAAATTACCATTTTTCTTTTTGGAACAAAAGTCAGAAATTCTGGAAAGATTGTATATTTTCCTAAGAAAAAATACCAAATTTTTTTATGCAGATTTTTTCACTTTTGTTCAAAAAATATCTGTTTTCTTTCTTCTGTTGTAGTTTGCGGGCGCCTTATAAATGAAATTAGGATCATTTTTGTGACTATGAGTTTTAGAATGTATTTGTTTTAAATTGAAGAACTTTTTATTCAATTTGGAACTAACACCTATAAATTCAGGAGAAATTTCAATGAAACTGCACTTCAAGTTTTGTACGTAGAGCCCCCTAAAGTGCATTGCGGTTTTATTTTGTTAAAATTGCGATTTTCCACGTACTCGACATGACATGTTGTGTTTCTTAAGTATATCATTTTAAATACTCGCCGTTTGCAAGTATTAATTCATGCTTAAAGTTAGAAACAACATGTACATACATAGCCCAGTCAGAATAGAGAAAAGGTCTACAAACTGTACCTAGACTACTTTTCGATATCATTGACGTTTAGCAGTTATTCTCAAAGAAACAACAATTTTGTCAATTTTTTGTTATCTTAGAAGCTCTATTTTGTAAATTATAGGTCGTAGGAAAAAAAGTTTGTTAATCTTTTTTATAGAACATTATGTGGTCTACAAAGTGTTGCTATACTTTTTTGTGATAGCATTGACGGTTTAACAGTTATACTCATAAAAACAATATTTTCGTCATTATTTTTTTTTTTTTTTTTAACAGCTATATTTTCTAAATTATAGGTCGTAGGAAAAGAAAGTGTGTTAATCTTTTTTTATAAAACATTTTGCTGTCTACAAAGTGTTCCTAGACTTTTTTTCGAAAGCACTGACTATTTAACAAAAAAAAAAAACAATATTTTCGTCATTTTATGTTGTTTTTAAATAGCTATACCTTCTTAATTATTGGTGGCAGGACATATTTTTATAGAGAAATGAATGATCTACAAACTGTACTCGAACTTCTTTTCGATAGCATTTGCCATTAAAAAGTTATTTCCTAAAAACTGATTTCGACACTTTACCATGCTTAAGAAGTTATGCTCCTGTCGGATCGTCGGGGACTTTTAGACATTGCTGCGTTATAGTCACTGGAAGTCCCCCACCAAGTTTAAGCGTTATCGGAATATTGTTCAGGTTTTGAGATTTTTATGTCTATTTTGACTGGGCTATACACTATATAAACATACGTGCAACCAAATCAGGCATTTATTATTTATTTAATTCAAAAACATTTTTCAGCGTATAATTTTAAAGAAATGACAGACAAATGCGGAAAAGAATGTCCATTTACATCCATTATTATTTTCTTAGTTATAGCTTACAAAGAATGTGCAGTTCAACATGTAATTCAAACAACTAGACACCTAATTTTTAAAAATAGACAGAACAGTGCCGTTGCTTATGAGTTTCCGAAAAGAAATAAACAGTTTTTAATTTTGAAAACAAGCTATGTACATACATATATGTGCATGCATTGTGTATGCAAAACATGGCTAAGCACATATTTTGTCATTTAAGAAAATATTATCTGACAAATCAAAATTCTCCGTTGCAGACTTAGGTACTTATAGTATTGTATGTCTAGCAGGTGTTTAATGCATAAATAAATTTGTCCATAAATAGTCTGATTTTTATGTAACAAAGTATGAAAAAAAAGTTGAATAAGCTAAAAAATATAAAAACACTTACTTAAGTAGGAAAATCAAAATCATAAAAAAAATATATTAAAACAAAATTAATAACAATGCAAAAATTACCTTAATTCCATTCAAGTGAACATAGTTCTTCCGCTTCACATTGATGTGCAAACAATTGACGTAAATGCTCAAAACTCCAAGCAGCAGTATAAATCCAAAAATTACACTAAATGAGAACATTGCATCAACCAAAAGAAAATTTATCATCCAGCTACAACTAAATCACACACCACGCAACACTAACTTTATAAATTCAAATCACATTATAATCTATCTATTTTATGATATTAAAATTACACTGCACCAAATGATCTATGTTAAGCACTAATTTTCCAAAATAATTTATAAACATTTTCGGTAAACTATTTATATTTTCATTGATGATATTCTTGATTATTATGATGTTTGTATGCAAATAATGTCTTCAACGAAACAACAAAACAACCAACATTGAGCAACAATGTTGCTAACGGCTCAAGACACAGAAAATAATTTGTTTTATGCACTAATTAATTGGTAATTGTTGATTTTTCTTGATTCATTAAGAGAAACCTCTTAGCTTGTCGGTAATTTCTGTGCACTAAATGTTATGCTTCGAATGCAATTAATATCTTTGGAGCTTTGGGCTTATGCTGTCTTGAGCGTGAACATTTCTGAGGCTAATTTAAAATTCATAAAAAAGAAGCAATTAAAACACTTTGAAGTAAAAAACTATATTTTGCTTCTTTATTTTTGTGTTATGTCAAAACCTCTCAACCGAAACACTCTTGTTTTATGATCTAAAGCTTAGAATTAATTGGTGTCTGCAAAAAAAAAATCACTAATCTTTTAAGTTTGATTTATTATCATGTTTAATAAAAGAAAAACTTGCGAATAATTTAATTTTTGTTAAATTTAAAAAAAAAATTCGTTATAAAATATCTTAGTCAGTTTTTGTTTGGAGCTAAAATTATAAATATTGCTATCGACACTTCTGAACACAACGGTGGTTCAAGCACGAATGAAAAGTACTCTGCTCTGTTTCGGTATGAAAATGGAAATACATTTTCCCATTTTCATTATACTGCGAGCGTAACCGAACGTACGGTGGCAGGTAATGCGACTGGAAATCAAACTCATCATCTGATCCAGTAATAGTAATAGAGATTGTACTTTGATGAAATGGTAATAATCTAATTGAATTCGCTATAAATTAAAAAGTGTTTTCGTATTTATTATTTTTATTTTTTTTGAGATTATGTAGTTGTAGCTGTGTTTGGTATCCTATGTGACGTTTTGCAGTTTTAATGAGCGGTGAGAAAAGAACTTTTCATATATGAACAATTGTACATAATTTATGATTAAAGGTAAAATATAAATGTACATACATGTGTTTTTCGGATTTTAGAAACAAAACATTATTCTATAGGTACCTCCTTGTGTTTATATTATATCTTAGCTCATTTTATTAATATGTATAATATTTTATAAAAATATTTAATCTTTATTTTCCAATTTTGATCTCTAACACGTTTTACAACGTCAAATATGTACCTACTTAATTCTGCTTTCTATTAGTTTCATTTTAAAGGTAAGAGAAACTTAGAATTTGTGTATGAGGACACTCGACATTCCCAAATTGATTTTATAGCTTTTTCCAATGTTAGTGCTGAAATCGCTTTTGAAGAGAATACAATATAATTAAAACATTTTCAAATTAGTTATTTGGTTTTCTTTCATCTTATTCATTTTGATTTAAAATAGCAATATTTATAGATTCCATCCCATGTATTTACTAGTTTTTAAAAAACTTCTTTAAATAAATATGGGTAACTTAACAATTCAACGTCGGAAAATCGTCGTAAACATTGAAAATGTCATAAAGATTACAAAATCATATAATATCAATCAATTAAAATTTCTATGAGAAAACATTTACAAGAAATCGTAAGCTTTCCAACAAGAATTTATGTCGTTAAGTTCGTCAGGGAACATGGTAAATATGGAAAACTGTTTAGAATGGTTTTCTGACAATATGGCTCAACTATATGATTTGTATATCAGTTATCACGTCATTTGTACCAGTCTTTTTAAAGGCCGTGCATTGGAACGCGTGTTTATAAATAAGAACCCTTTATATATATTTCTGTGGGAGCAAGCATAGGTACTGCTTCGGATTCCGGGGCTTAAGTAGGTTAGTATTATGTTTTCAGAAATACATGCATATGTGTATATTCTTTGAAAGCTTGAACTGGAAACCCATCAAGCATCAAGTATTAATTGTTGATACCATCAGTCGTTTGGTTTCTTAACTCTGAAAGTACATACGTATATAAATCAGTTAAGGGCCAATTTGTTCACAGTCAATTAAAAATTGAATTATGTCGTTTTAACTAATATCATGTTTAATATAAAATTGTCATTAAGAACACTTCATTAATTTTTGATTCATTCACTCGCCTTTAGTTAACTGGCTCGCTTTAAATTGCTGCTTTAAATTTATATGCCTTTAAAAAATATCCTTTGGATTTTTATTTTATTTAGACTGATGAACTATCAATTTAGCACTAAATCAAGTTTAAAAAAGCGTCTGTTTGTTCACTCTCAATTAGCGTTGACAGACGGTTTTGTGTTTGCTTATTTTGTTTGTAATCTGAAAGTGTGATTTGAATAACCAAAACCGGAAAAGTTGAAAAAAACCCTTTTGGTGGGAATACAAACTATACCTACTTTTCGGAATATTTTTGGTACACTGAATAAAAATCCAGCACCTAATTAAATTTTTGCTATATTGCACTGAATAATCGTTGCAAAACTGTTTTTGTCAACTTTAATATTGGAGAATTTCAAAAACCAAACGTTATAGGGTAATTTTGAGGTCTGATTCGTATTCAGTGCATTAAAAACATTAAAATAGTTGTAGACTGTTTTTGTACCAGAAAGTTTTTCAAATCTTGTTGGCTTTTGTTTCCCACATCGCACTTTAGGATTACAAAAAAAAGGCAAACAAAATATCGACTGTCAACGCTAATTGAGATTGAATAAAAGGAAACAGTTCGTTAACTCTCTATTATGGCAAAATATCCCCCTTTAAAAGTGGATTTTGTCGTTTTAGCTAAATCAAATTTAAAATTAATTAAACAATTAGTTAACAGTGGAAACTTCATTTTAAATCGTTAAAGGAGGACGAATAAATACAAATATTTAAAATCGATCGATTTATAATTTTTAATAGCGAATTTAAATTTAATGGAAAGCGAATAAATTAGGCCTAAATAAATTAAGATTAAGACCGTGTGTCAACTGTGTTAAAAGTGCGTTAAATTTGATCCCATGGTTTAATTTTGACATAACTGAGGTGAATACAGTCGTCAAAATTTAACCTGCTCAGGAGCTCGATTAATGGTGTTTTTCGATTCTGTCAAAACGCAGATTTTACATTCCAAGGCAAATAAATTGAATAATCGAAAGGAAAAAAATCCTAAAATAAATAATTAAATAAAAATAGAGCTCTGTTTTAAGTGAAATAATAAAACTAAAAATGTTTTGTGCAAATTACCTACTTCTGGGAGAATTGGGCGTCATCATTTTGAAGCAGCAAAGATGATGCAGAGGAAGAAAATGTATCCCTTGAAAGGCGACAATATAAAATGCTTCCTTGTGATGGTATCGATAAATAGGACGACCATGATTTCGTTCTCGCCACTCAAAAGCAACGACAATTATGTTTTTTTTTTTAATTTAATAAAGGATTCATTTGCCTTTTGACGAAAGACGTTATGGAAAATATCGGTTGAAAAAAACAAAAACGGGTTCTCGTCCGTTCACCGAAATCAAGCATCTTCGGGCGCGGTTAGTTTTTAGATGGGGAACCGCATGAGCAGAGCATTGATTTTTTTTTCTTGGTATTCTTTTAAACCCCTGCTTCAGATGGAATGAAAAATCCATTCCAGTTATTCGGAATAAATTCCAAATATTTTGAATATCTAAAATGAATAAAGAAACATATTCACACACAAATGCGAAATTATGCAAACCAAAAGTTGAAAATGACGTCTTGTGTGTCATGCTTAACAAATGAGAATGACGATCGACTAGCAGTCCAGGTATACTAGGTTCATGACTGCCACTATCAAAATGCAATTTCCGCGTTCAAGATCGTATCAAAAGTGATTTGGACAGATTTGTGTTGTAATTCCTCTGAAAAAAGCTATTGCAACAACAAATCAAGGTATCTGAACATTTTTGGTTAGGTGACACCGTCTCGGATAGGTTTCTTAACACAAGGAACGTCAATGGGAAATGTATGTTTAAAAACATTCCATTTAATGCAATCGACACAGCAAAACCCTTCAATTTTATTCACCCCTATAAAAGCGGATCAAATTTAACTGGGATCAAATTTAACCAAAATTTTAACGCAATGGACATCAGGGTTGCCGTTCTAGCGACTTTGTCGCATTTCAATATTTTCCTCGACAAAAAATATTTTTATGTCGCTTGATTATTTCTATCGACTTTTGAAGGTAAGCATTCGTGAGTTTCGACACGCAAATACAATTTTTTCTATGTGATTTTACATTCCTAGTATTTAAATTAATTTGACATTTTCTATTTCCAATAAGTGGATACTCAAATTCACTACACACAGGCAAACACACATCAAAACATATATGCATAATGTAAGCGTGAGTGGGCGCAGTAATTAAATTTAAGCATTCCATCTGTTTCAAATTTACAATAGTCCTAAGTTTTTTGTTAATTTTAGGCTTAACTACTTAGACCTACTTTTTGCAAAAAGTACAAAAGTGAGAAATTTAAATGTTTGCTAAAGAAACATGCTTACAAAAAAACATAGGAAAATGTTCTGACACATAAATTAAGCCACTGTACCCAATTTTTAACTGTTTTTCGCAAGCAGGTGCCTTCAGTATAGATATTTATGGCTCCCGGAAATTATGCCAGAAGAAATTTCCTTTTGCAAAAAGTAGGTATATGTAGTAAGGCCTTTACTTAAGTTTTTGAGCAAAAATAAAAAGTTATTCAAAAAGAATTTTTTTTAACACTTACATAAATTTCAGCAAATCAAGCGACTTTTGGAGGTTGGTCTAGCGACTTCTCATTTCAGCTTGCGGCAACACTGATTGACATACGGCCTTAGAGACATTGTCAAAAAAAATATTATTATTTTCTTTTGTAAAACGAGTCGTTAGTTGGTTTAAATTTTAGGTAGAAGGAACGTCAATTTCAGCCACACCATTTCTAAAATTCTCAGGGTCAACCCATTTTCCCATCGCCACCATTTCAATCACAAATTTGAATCAGTATATTTTTGCATGTAAAAATTCTCTGCCAATCCGCCTTATGTCAGTATTTTTCAGGCAATGATACTCAGTGCATACAAAATTAAATGCTGTATTTCTCTGACTACTGGGTTAACGTTACTACTAACTCTTTCGCGAAGTATTTAAAAGATCATGTCAACTCTCCTCACCCTTTAACGTCGCAATGAGTAATTGCAATAAAGATTATGAGATAATAATAATAAACATTTGCTTGATAATAAATCATTAAAATTGAAAAGCTTATTCAAAATGGCAACACAGCTGCAACTCTTCAAGAAAATCATTCAAGTTCAATTGAAGAAGTCACAACAATAACGGAATTGAATACTATCTCCCAGCACTAATTTACCAGTAAAATTAATCAAATTCAAGTGCAATGATAAGCGTGTTAATTGAGTGTTTGTAGGAAAATACTTAAGTAAAATCATGCCTATAGCATAATACCGCAATCGCATATTAGTTTGATTTGCATTTGAGGGAAGATGGAACTATCAGAGCTTGATCTAGCGAATCACACATATATAATGTAAGTCTCATGATAATGTCGATGTCACATTCAGATATGAATTTAATTATTCGTGGTTTCAATTGTTTGATTAGTAAAAACGTTTCATTGTGATTTTTGAAATTGCAAAGTTGTCATGCACTTCAAAATAATGAATTCCTGCATTAAAATTAAAATTGATAAGATTACATACATATGTATATGGAGATATTATACACAAATTTACAAGGGTATGCAGTGTAGAGTGCAGATAGTATATTTATGTTCTCTTTATAAGTTGTTCATGAGATCCATGATCGTCTATGAATATATTTACGTGGCGGCCCAACCTTGTCGTACGTTTTACTTCGTAAAATTACTCAACAGAACTGCATGATATGCTTACATCAAGGTAATCTTGAACGAACACAAAACAAACATATTTATTCATAAAAGATTTCAGAATTTTATTCTACTGTGTGTATAACTGAAAAATTTGAAGGTTAAATCAGGTAATATAACAGCCATCATCGTATTATAAGGAAAAGTTTCACATATAGTCGAAGTGATGCACTTAAGTGATCAATACGATGGGAAGTGCCACTTAGATAAGTGTGTACTGTGGGACAGGACCTAAACCTAACTGAAGTAAAACATAAAACAAAATACCAACATAATTACATTAAATCAGCGCATTGAAACAATGCACGAAAATATAAGTTTTTCTTTCGGATGGGTATCCATATATTGAGGGCATTTACATGCATACATTTTTTTTTTTTTTCAGAATTACTGCTGAATTCTGCGCAAACCTTAACTCTCTAACTAAGTCAGAAAGTGTTTCGTTCCTATGTTAACACAAACGGTAAAAAAATCAAGTCCAGTGACTTGCATTTTCGATTTCTTTCGAAGCAAAAACGAACCAAGTCAATGATGTGCAGTATTTTAAGGTTTTATGCATTAACAGACGTGTTTCAGCTTAGACAATATTTTCGGGAACGTGTCAATGATTTATAGAATTTTTGTAAGTTTTATTCATAAACAGACGTATTTTCAGCTTAAACCAATTTTTTTTAGGGAACGTGTTTTTTGTTTTACAGTTTTAATAATATCAAAGAACTGTTATTACTCAGTATCTTTACTGAGTACAGTTCGGCAAAGTTTGCTTGGGAAAAACAAAACAAAAATGGAGATTCTTACAATCCCATCAAAATTTAGAACGAAATAGCCTCTACCCGACTCGTCGTTCAGTTACGTCAGAGAAGAAAAAAGGGATGTGGTGGATTTAATTAAATTTATTCCACAATTTTTATAAAAACTTACCAGTCAAACAAGAGATAACAACGAGACAACACCAGGACCGGACCAAAAAGTGATGAAGACGATGAAAATTACGATTTTTGTATGAATGTATAATAAATGTTGTTATTTGCTAAACCTCTTCTTATCTTCAAATTCCCTTTTTCTGAATTGGTTCGGTTCAGCTGGGAGCGTGAGCCTTCCATGTTGTATACGATCATTAAAACAACCTATCCGCTTCACTGACTAACAAAGCAACAAAGAATGTTCTAAGTCCATCTAGTAACTAATGAGACAGAAACTTCAAAACAAATGCACATTTTTATCGTGTTTCCCAACTCTTAACACTGTTGAAAGTAGACCCAGAAGCAAAAAAGCTTTAACCCAGGGACAAGTGTATATAGCAACGTTGCGTTGTTAATGTAATGTTTCTGCTCAAACGTTCAACTAAGAGAACAAACAAGAATTTATAGTTTCCGACGGACTAGCATCAGTGTGGCTTCATCATTATTATCTTCATTATGCCACATTATGGATGAAAACGTATTTAGATTCCAGAGCGTATGTATGGTGTAAGCTGATGGCAAGTTCTCGGTGAGATGAGCGATGCAATTCATCAGACCTTGTTAGAGGTATTCTAACATAACATATACAACAAATAAACACCCTATCTGCACGTCCATCGATGCTAAAATAGATAAATAAAAAACAAGTAGCTCCTAGTATTTATAGCTATGTACGCTGCCGCCGACCGTGTGCCTTAAAGGAATCGGATTGTTATGTGATGCCATTCAAAGATGGCACTCTGCTCTCTCTATGATATTTCATCTAAAGTTGTTTCCATTTGTGATTGAAATCGGCACTTAGATAGAACGCTTTAAATCTATTCGCTTTGGATCGATGCATTCAGATTTTTTGTTATGCTCACAAGATCATGTTTTTGCTTTGGAACACCATTGTTTGCTTTGGCGTTAGAAGATGGCAATAATTTTTCCAATCTTTTGTTCCATTTGGAGGAGTAGCATGCGCTAATTCAATGTTAAGATTTGTATCTTTAATGATTCTAAGGTAAGAAGCGTGCATGCGATGCATCTTAGTTTCTATACGTTTTTCATTAATTAGTGATAAGATTTTTGATGACTTTGTAAAGGTACGTAATGCATAATATAGTGCTGAGTATTTCAACCTTGTCATCGGTTCCAATTTAATATGTGTTCTGCTCATCTGCACCTCCATATCTTCAGTTTCGTCACGCACTATACGGACAAAAGATTTTGCTCAACACCAATTTTATTGGAGATATTTATATTTATTAATTGTTTTATTCTATACAAATTGAAATTAGATGGTTTGTTGTTGAACGGCTGAACCAATTTGTCTCGTTTCAGAACAACTGAATGCGATATGTAATGCTAAAGTCAAGTTATACAAAAATTCGACATTTATAGATCAAAACGATTAATATTCACAATATAATGTTGGTTTAGTGACAACAAAGAATAACAATGAAATGATTCATCCTAGAGGAAGAGAACAAACCACAAATGTATGCCGTAAATATGCAGTATTTTTAATATAAAAAACAGAGTGGTACACTAGGGCGTATACGCACTTTAAATGTAATTGAATTTTTGTCACAAAATACATTTTTGTGTGTGCGCGTTTAGTTGGTTTATGTCGTGGGCACTAAGATCATTTTTTTAATATAAACCTACTGAATGGTGTTCTTTGTAATGCATCTAAAACGGCTATACAAATTCTGCTATTTTTTTTTTATTTTCGTAATATCTCATAGGTTTAAGGGGCCACGTAAGTCAAAAACGATATCCTTTTAACAATAACGGACTTTATTTTCATTTTCTGTGTTTGAAAGGTCATATTTAAGGGATAAACTTAGACGTTTGGTTTTTTGGTTAGATCTTAAGATGTTTTTCAAAATGTAGCTATTTTGGGGTGCAAAGGTTGAAACACTTATACAAATCAACCCTAACAATAAAAACTGGTTAGTTGATCTTAATACACAACAACGGGTGTAAGCCAAGATGTAATTTTTCGGTTTTAACCATTATTTCAGAAATGAAGATGAAACAAGTTCAGATCAAGTGAAGGAACTTACGCAACAAGTTATAAATAATAACATCAATAATAAATAAGAATGTTTAATACAATACTGATGCCAATGAAAGATCAAACAAAGGAAAGAACATATTTGTTGCCATTAAAATGAAATTTGATGAATAGTTAAATAATTAGAAATAATCATCAAATATAAGGGTGTTATATCCTTATTTATACTATCACAAAAATCAATCTAACAAATGTCTATATCAATGCTATTTTTAATATTATTTAAGTTATTTTTAAATATTTTCAATTTATTTTAATATTTTACATGCGTAGAAAAGGGAAAGAAAATCCCCCTTTCAGTTAAACGACCAGTGCTTAAACGTAAAGTGCTTGTTGAACAATTGAAATTCAACAACTTCTTTAAAGTTGTGGAACACGGAACAACAAGTCTATGAGAACTATAACAATTGTTTTAGCTTCTTTTAACAAGTGGGAAATTTCACAATTCCACCGTTTCTGTAACTGGAAACAACAAGAGTTAATAAAGAGTAGAATAAACTTGTTGAATAGTTGATAAATTTCAACCGATGGTTTCGGACTAGTTGAAAGTCAACAAGTTAGAAATAATTAAATAAATACTTATTTGGGAGTAATTGGAGTCACAAAGGAGTAACTCCAAACGTCCAACCGAAAACGACATGAGAAAACTATGTACTTGTGTACAATTATTTTTATTTTCTATTTTTGTATGGAAACTTTCCACTGTTCCTCGGCAATAATCGTTTCAACTTTTGTTTATTTTAAATTTTTATATAAAAATATGTGTTTATGTACCTTATTCGCTTTTAGGGATAATGCAAAAATAATTTCAAGAATTTGTTCTTCATGGTGTATAGTAAAACGATAAGGAAAAAGGAACTAATTAAGACTATGGAATACATTTTGTTTTGAACCATTTTTTTAAATAATCTTAGCTGTAAAATAAAACCAGGTGCACATATGTTACATGTTGTATGCATATGTACAACATGGCTACATATTGGGTGGTATAAATAACATTGAGTATCTGTTCAAAACTCCATATTTCCGAGTAAGCAGATTTGAAATTTAAAAAAATCGTAATTATCTTCTCTGGGGAGCTGATCGCGTTTTATTCATGCCACTCAATACACCTAACATGAATTCATTAGGAAATTTATGCATTTTAAATTCAAGATAGAATTCAGTTAACTTAATTGAAATTAAATTGAAAAGCATTTAGCTAGATAATATTCTATAAAAAGAACTATGGAGAAGAATTCTGATGTATGAATTTTAAAGCTGCAGGAGAAATCTATTCTAAAAGAAAACACATTAATTTGTTGTTTATATTATTGAACCAAGAAAACAACTAAAATTCCTGATAGGAGTAGGAGGGTACATTTATGTTTCCCTGAATACCTGAACTACTGATTCCATAATATTTTATTTATTATCAAGGTTGAAGCCTTGAATATTTTCAAAAGAAAATAAATAATCCATAATATTTTATTTATTATCAAGGTTGAAGCCTTGAATATTTTCAAAAGAAAATAAAGTGCATGCTTGTCTTCAGATCTTGACTATGATAGGTAGGTACTTCGTATAATCTGAATGGATGAAAATCTTCTCAGGCTTACAGATCTGTTGATTCCGAATGCAAATAAAACTATTTCATTCTTTTCCGACGTTTCGTTGGTTTTTTCTAACTTTATCAAGGAATTTATTTATTTTTTGCTTACATTATTTGTGGAACAATTAAATATTTTTGTTGTTCGTTAATTTGGTACATTAACACACAACAAAAAAATAAATTAACACTAAATAAACAGACAAGAACTTAAATGCTAATATCACAGATCTTTCTTCAGTGCCACTTTCTTTTGTGGAACTGAAGAAAGTTCTGTGATATTAGCATTTAAGTTCTTGTCTGTTTATTTAGTATTAATTTATTTATTTATGCGAAAATTACCTGGGTTTTTCAACAACGCAGTAGCAAGGAAAAAGAAGGAGAAAATTGTATTTTATTTTATTTGGATATTCAGTCCAAGAATATGGTATCACTTTTTCGTACTTCAGTTAATAGTAGATAAGATAAGGAACCAACATGACATGAAAATGTATTTTGAATTCGATTTTGCCATTTCAGAGTAAAAAGGAAAAAAAAAACAGAAATTTAGACCTTTTTGAAACTTTTAAATTAATTATATCTTTAAGATGTTTGTTTTAAAGAAAAAAATAATAATAATGGTTGGTAGGGGGTCAGTCAATGTACAAACTTTGTGTTCATATATCTTCGGACATGTGAACCGTTTAGGAGTTATACGTGAAAAAGTACCTTTTTCGACATTTTAGATTTTTTTAAATGCCAATATCTTCTATGTCGCAAGAAAAAAATGCTCATAACTTATTTTTTGGCGGACAGCATGGTCTACAAGTTTTGCATGAAATGATTTTCGATAGCACTTCCGTTTCGGAGTTATAGGTGAAAAACCGATATTTATGAAATTCAACCTTGAATAACTATTGGCGGTTGCGCGATTTGGCAATGAACTTTTACGACTATATTGTTCATGCCAAAATAAAGATAACTGCATTTTAAAATATTCGTTTGGATTTTTTTGGGGCAGAAATAATGCAATTTTTCTGGTTTAACAGTGCACTTTTCAAACACGTCTACCGCGGTGTTAGCCTCTACTTTTTCATCTGCCATTTTGGATTTTGCTCTCTATATACATAAGTATTAAAATAAAAAATCGGTATCCATGTACCGGGTTTTTCAATGAGAGCGCTACAAAATTTTTTTTGGATATCAATGAAATTCTTTATTCCTGTGAAAGTACGTTCGATGCCATTATGTATGGAACTCGATTTCTCTTGCATGGCCACCACGGGCACGCTTGCAGAAGTCCAGACGCTGAACCCAATTTTCGACGGTTTTCAAGCATAAATCGGCCGATACTGCTGCAATTTCACGTTCGATATTCGTACGAAGTTCATCAATTGGCGCTGGCTTGTTGGCATAGACCATAGACTTGACGTAGCCCCACAGGAAATAGTCTAACGGCGTCAAATCGCACGACCGTGGCGGCCAAGCAACTGGACCATTTCGTGAGATAACACGTTCTCCAAACTTGGTTTCCAATAAATTGATTGTGACATTCGCTGTTTGGCTTGTGGCGCCGTCCTGTTGGAACCACATGTCCTCCAAGTTCATATCATCCAATTGGGGCCAAAAATATTCGGTTATCATTTAACGGTAGCGATCCTCATTCACAGTAACGTGCCGGTCTTGATCATCACGGAAGAAGTACGGCCCAATGACGCCGCCGGCCCATAAACCACACCATACCATAATTTTTTCGGGATGCAATGATGACTTATGGAGTACGTGTGGATTGCTGCCTGACCAATACCGCATATTTTGTTTATTGACGAAGCCATTCAGCCAGAAATGAGCCTCATCGCTGAAGATGATTTTTCGATGAAAATCCGAATCATTTTCAAGTTGTTGCTCAGCCCAATTCACGAACATACGACGCTTCTGGTGGTCAAGCGGCTTCAGTTTTTGCGTCAATTTAATCTTGTAAGGATGTAGGCCAAGATCTTTTCGCAAAATTCACCACAACGACGTCACAGAGCTGCCCAACGCTTGAGAACGACGTGTGAGAGACACATTTGGGCTTTCTGCAACTGAAGCCTCAGCGGCAGCAATATTCTCGACACTACGGGAAATTCTTTGTCTCACTGGCACGGGAACATTTTGTACTGTGCCTGTGGAATCAAATTTTTCCACTAGACGCTCAATTGTTGATCTGCTAGGACGATTATGACGACCATAAATTGGTCGTAGCGCTCTTAACGTTGAAGCCACTGACTCCGAATTTCGGTAGTAAATTTTAATAATTTCGACTCGTTGTTGGCTCGTATATCTTTCCATCATGAAATATCAAACCTTACTGAAGAGAAATGTCAAAAGAGCGGCAAAAAATATGGCGTTTGTAGCGTCCCTGTTGAAAAACCCTTTACCTTATGATTTTTTTTTTTTGCCAAAATTTGAAAATTTTAACGACGTCTGCCGGCAACTTAGCCTCTCCCAAACCGTCTGCCATTTTGTTTCACGTTTATTGACGATGGACACAAAACATTTGCGTTATCAGAATCCATGTACCTTATAATTTTTTTTTCACCAAAATTTGACAATTTGGAACACCTGCCCACCCCCATTAAGCCTCTGAATCGCGCTGGCAGACGTGCATGTTTGTGCTCAGCTACACCAAGTCATTCTCTCCAGTAAAAATCAATCGTGTACCGATGACTCACTTTTTTTTGTAGCCAGCTCTCCGTCTATTTCAACGTTTGCTTTTAAAGCCAGGAGCTGTGCCATCGGTTTTATTAAATCAATTAGAGAAGAAATTACCTACTTTTGAATAACACTGGTGAAAAAATTATTTATTTGTTACAAAAATCAAAACATAATTTTCCGAAGAGTTTTGGTGTGCTGATTCATAGTAAAAATTCTGCTAATTCTGATCGAATTCAGTGCAAACTTAAGAAAAATATATTTTGGTTTCTGTTGCAAAAATATGTTTGACCAGTGTAAACATTCCGAATTTAAAAAATGAATGTACATATAAACTTTTTAGCACTATTCTTGGAAATGAAAATTTGGAAGAACCATTTTTCGCAGGGTCTCTCAGTATCTCATCTGATATACCGAACAACCAAACTGAAGTGGGGTCGACCATCAACTTTATCGATGATTGTGTGAATATTGAAACCCAGATGCTTTTCGAAACCAAAGGTTGTAAAAATATCAACCTTATACAATCCGAAAATATAATTGCTTTATTTTTGTTTACTCAACAGTATCTTTGCCGAGTAAGCCGAACACACCTTTCCTCGGTATTTAAAGGACATAAATACACCACAATGCGGGAGATCAAAAAAAGCAAAATTAATTTTAGATGTCGCAAGGTCCTTGTCCTGGGTTCAAATGCCGTTTGCATTAACAACGAAATACTTTCTTAATAATTTTTAAGCCTAAGATTAAAAAGAATCTTAGATAGATAGATAGATGATTTTGTTTATTAGCACATTGTATATGGCTAATAATCAAAATATTTAATATTGAGAATTTTATAATATGTAAATTTAAAATAAAAGTTATTAGTAGTCTTTAAAAATACAAACATTGAAAAACATCGAACTTAAAAGAATTTTAATAAAACTTGTTGCAAAGTTTTAGTTTTCGTAACAAAATTGTATTCACACATTTTAGGGAAATCTTCCTCCGTCAATGGAAGCAATTGTAAAGCGACATCTCAATGCGAAGGGTGGAGAACACCCTGAAGAAATTAAGAATTTTGCTATTTCAGTCAATTTCTACTCGGCACAAGCCTATTCATTTCTCCGACAGTTGTGGGGCAAGACAAATTTGCCACATCCCAGCAGACTCAAACACTGGTATTCAGTAATCAATAGAGAACCAGGCTTTACAAGCGAGGCCTTTAACGCGTAAAAAATAATGACACAACTAAGTCATATGGATGAAATGTCAGTGAAAAAATCTGTGTTTTTCAATGATAAAACTGGAAAATCATCTGGTTATGTCAGCTTTGGAGTCCCAGTTTTGGATAAAGATGATACTGAGTCCTTGGCAACACATACCTATAGTAATTAAGATTATATTTTCCTAAAAAATTTCTAAAACAAAATTATGTTTTCCTAAAAATTTTCTAAAAGAAATGAAATAATGTGATGAATTTCCCTAGCTTGTATTATTTATTTATTTTATTTTAATGATGTATTCAATTACTCTTTAAATATGAATTAAGGTTTTTATTTTTTGTATAAACTGAATTGTGAATATTTGATCTCAATACAACTGAAAGAAAAGGAAAAGAATTTCCCTAATAAATAAATTTAAATTTCTATATTTCTTTTCTTTAGAAGTGTGTATTTTCGTAAGATCATGGATCCGTACTGAAAATTTAAAAAAAATAGGCACGAGTGGATCTCACAAACTTGCTCTCGTAGCTAACAACTTTAACGCAGCTTTAAATTGACAATGTATACATAATGTATGTATGTATGTGGGTGATTCTACAAATTATTGAATTTTCTATGGCCACGTTGATATTATTTTAATAAACGGTTCAACCAATCAATCTGATTTTTTTTTACAAAAGTTAACCAAGTCGTTAAAACATTGCCAAAAAATATTATCAAGATCTCATACATTTTCATTACTCTAAAAATTCTTCTTATACTGTTTGTTACACACCAAAATGAATACCAAATAAATTAACTTGACTAATAAATCTTTATTATGACTAAACAAAGGACAATTGGCAAATTGGGCCCAGCACCAATAAGAACGGCCTTCATATCGTATATACATAGGTACATGGTTTAAAGTAACATTCAAAATGTACCTACAACCATTTTCTTCGTTACTAAACAAGGAATAAGTTAAAAAAAAATTCAACCCCTAATAGTATATATAAGGGTGGTTTGTGGGTGGTTTTTTGGGCTGTTTTTTCAATTTTACGAATTGCAATTTAAAACCTTGAAAATAATACCCATTTTTAACGACAAATGAGATACAAATTGATGTTTGTTTGTTGTTTAAAAACCATCAATCGTATTTTTTACAAATTAAATACTCGAGAAACAGCTTTTTGCATAAAATTGATGCTTGTGACCCCTAAACATATTTTTAAAATTCTGAAAAAATTCAGGTAGTGTCTCATGGGTTCAAAAAACTTAATTCCAAAAATGGCTTAAATCAAGCCAAAAATACACAAAATTGTATTAATAAAAAATCAAGTAAGTTTATTCAGTAAGTTTACTCCGATAAAATTACTTTTTTAATAATTTGTCTTCTTCTCCTATCTAATTTAAGTCTTCTTCTGTATCGTTCTTTCAAACATTAAATGTACCTACATTTCAGACCCCTATATGGCTCTAACCCTGCGTGGCACTCTTTCGTTAGCCTTGGTATTTGTATTCATCATACAAGTCAAAATCGCAAATGTAATTAAAAAAAACGACAACAAATTCACTGGCAAAATGTGTTCTTTGTGTAAAAACAACACTTATTAATAAGTTAACAATACATACAATTTACGCGTAGGGAGTTAATCACATTTTCAAGTAGGTTTTGTGCAAAAAATTTAAACATTATATTAAACAATACATAATGCGAACACCGTCATGCATTGACTTTAGGAATACTATAATGAGTCAGCCGTCATGACTGCCAAGCGAGCTGTCAAAATACCCTCTCTATATTGAAATCACGCCCCCTTCCACAAGTTCGAGAACTACAATGCATTAGGGTTTAGGGATAGGAACGAGCACTCCATATTATATAAACTCAAAGGTTATTTATTAAAGGCTCTCCCAAACCGATGCGAAAGATTCGCTAACCCCGAGGCTACACGGGCAAATACTGGTAAGCAAGTTGGCAACATAGATTGACAGTCAAATTCCTATACCTACGTGAATATGCTGTAAAGTAGGTGGCAAGTAACTTGCCAGACAAGTTGCAAGTCTTGCAACAGTTTTGCACGTTTGCTATACCCTAACCCTATCGCAACAGAACAATACAATGGTGTTAAATTTGCCTTGTGTCGATGTCGGGCAAGGAATATTTCGTTCTAAATCTCACCCAAAAGTCATAAAATCACCTTTTCCCACGCAAACAAAAATCGAATTTCCTTAAGTCAATACCTACATCATCTTTGTAGCAATCCTTCAATTTAATTTGGCAGTCTATAGCTTGACAAATCAGCAACTTAATGTTCGAAAAATGTCAGGCGAAATCTCCAAAACTCCCATTTTTCCCAAGCAAAAAGAATTCCACGCCAATGCCAAATTTGTGGGAAAGAAATGACTTTTCATATTTTGCTTCAACACTTGCTTGTATTAATACATTACCTTAACCTAAAAAAGTGTGTTAGAATGTGGGATAGAATTAGAACCATTCCTAAAATTATTCATGTATTAACACAATGTCAAATCGTGTGGGATAGAATGTCGGGTTGTGTAGGCTGGGCTTTCATATTTTATTTCCACACTATTCTACATGATTTGTTTCCCACGTTTTTGACATGTATTAATACACAGTGGGCTAGTGTGGAAGGCCTTTAAGAGATTTTGTTATCCACCCTTTATCATCATAGACATATCCTTCAATCATATTTGACAGTTGCTTGTTTTCGAAATGTTTAAATTTTTTGGCCCCTCCTCCCTTTAAATATTGTTTTAGAAAGAATATTTTGAATTCCAAAAATTTCACGAAAAGCTATTTAGATTGGCGATTCCACTTGCCTTATTCAACTTGCTTCTCTATACTAGCTTCAGAAATGCCATGGTGCCTTTCTTAAGCCTGATCCACATCTGTGTCATGTGTTGTGTTGCGGAGTTGTGTGTCGCTGTCATTCCATATATTTTATGCGCCACACTACAACACAACACACGAGACAAATATGTTTCTACGCATATGAAATACATTGTAGCGATAGCGACACACGACTTCACAACACAACACACGACACAGATGTGGATCAGGCTTTAGACATGTGTTTTAAGTCGATGATCAAAAATATTTGTCTAAGAAAGGCAACAACAACAGTCGATGGCTAAAAACACGTGTCTAAGAAAGGCAACAACAATTCTTACTGAAGAGCTCAGTTGTTGTTGTCAGAGCACACATCTGCATTATAGGTCGCAAAAACCTTCAAAAAAAACTTCAATAAAAGTGCACTTAACAAAAACAAACACAATTTTTCTATTGTTATTGTTTATATTCTTCTTATGAATATCAATAACTTTATTTGTTAATTTCCATGTTCTATTCTCTAAACTACTTGCAAACAAAAATGCAAAATGTCATCACGTCGTCGCCTCTGTTTTTACAGCTTCCAAACTCTGACGTGGCGACGATAAGCGCTTCGTTGACTCGTTGTGTATTTCCTCATATGCTTTCATTGCTTAAAATTGACTTGAAAACTACAACTTATATCCTCACGCTCGCGTCTAGTTCGCTCGTGGCATTGTGAAACGAGCTTAAATGTCCCACCTCAGACTCTTTTCAAAATTTAATGATTGCGAAAGGGATATACAATCAATTTCCTCCATCGAACTAATTAAAGGCCTTCCACATGTCAAAAAAGTGGGAAACAAATCATGTAGAATAGTGTGGAAACAAAATATGGCAGCCCAGCCTACACAACCCCACATTCTATCCCACACGATTTGACATGTGTTAATACATGAAGAATTTTAGAAATAGTTCTAATTCGATCCCACATTCTATCAATGTATTAATACAAGCAAGGCAAGCAAGTGTTGAAGCTAAATATGAAATGTCATTTCTTTCCCACAAATTTGGCAGTCGCGTAGAATTCTTTCCCACTTTCAATTTGACATGTATTAAGGCTTAACGACACAGGCCTACTTTTGTACAAAAGTGAGAAATAAATATCTATTCTGAAGACAGCTGCTTACAAAAAAACGATGGAAAACTGTGCATGGTGGTTTAATTTATGTGTCAGAACAATTTTCGTATGTTTTTTTGCAAGCATGTTTCTTTAGCGAGCATTTTAATTTCTCACTTTCGTACAAAAGTAGGTCTATGTAGTTGAGGCTTTAATTCACAGTGGGGTAGTGTGGAAGGACTGTTAGGGGGGGTTTATATAGAACAACATGTTGTACAACATCGCGTAAATTTATCGATGTTGTATAATATAAACGCAAAAACAACCGCTTGACAACCCATGTTGTACGGTTTTTTAAAATATTTGAAACGCTGCTGGCTTGTCAAACCATATATGTATAGCCATATTCTGGCAACCTCACTAATGCCTCACAAGTCACAATAACCTCACAACTCGTGGTGAACTCCCCTCATAAAAACTTAAAAATTATGATCTGCTTTGGCAGATCACAAATCACGTTGTTCTTGTGATGTTTATTATGAGGGCTTCCATAGAAAACGAAATTGTGACCGGCTTATAAGAAAACAAACTCACATAAAATTGTGGCCTGTGAGCCTCACAACGGCAGAATAGGGCTGTTAACCTATGTAATTATTTGTTTTTCATTTTTGGAAAATTCTCGTCTTGTGAACGCGATATAAAGCGCAAAAATGGGTACCATAGCAAATACTCCGTTCTGGAGGGATTTTTTTTTTCTAGCTCTCTACCAGAAACGTGGAAGATTAAATCAGATTCGATTAAAATAGAGTTATAAAAGGTAAGGCATACAAAGTGATATTAGATAAATATAAAGAGGTTTAACCGAACATCACAATAGAGGGTTTAAGAAAATAAATAAATGCTGTACGATCGTGTTACCGGCGGGAATTAAAAAAAGTGATAAGAAGTGAAAAATGTGGTTTCGGAGCGGAAGTAGTTTACTGCCCAAACTTGTGGTATAGTTTCATGAGTATTTCGGCCTATTTTCACACATTTCTTCACCCATATACGGTTTTTCTTCGGTGATATTTTGTTTTCCTCCTCTTCACCGTCCAATATTTCTTTTATCATCAAAGGCTTATATTAATTTTGACATTTTCCGCGACGTACGTTCTACTTCAAAGATTCCAACGCAAATGACAGTGGGAGTGACAGTGGAATGCGAAACATTCATTGCGGCGAAGAAACATTCGTCAGTCATAATTAATTCTGGGGCGAGCAACTTAAAGCTGCCTAGTGGGCGGCAAGCCCTACTTCAACTACTCTTCCACTTTTATTTTTTGTTAACATGTCAATTTAAAAACGTCAAAAAAATCAGGAATACCACAATCTTAATGCAAAATTTTTGTGGGATGTGGATCGTTTTGTCCCGATCTACATTGCCCGATTTTTCCACGAAGATTTTTCCAGAAATCGTGTGAAATGTACACACAGAACGATTTTTTCCATAAGATTTTTTCCTTGTCTTCTTCATTTTTTTTATTGCTGTGCTCTTCATTTTTCATTGAGATTCACTCACACCATCAAACGAACGGCACACTGACACCCAACACACACAAAAAAAATGGAAAGGAGGCGAAAGAGAACATAAACAGACTTGACAAATCGTTCGAGTTTTGTGGTACAAACGATTTGATCCCTACCCCTCACTTTTCACTCCCTTCACCCACGAATAAAAGATCGGCACTGGAAAAATCGTTCGATGAAGACCGGGACTTTATTATCACATCATGATCCATATGGATCTTGGTGGATAATAAAACGCGGCTTTTATCGTTTCACGTCGGCTTAATTCGGGTGCAGTGCATACCTGGCCTTAGCCATTGACACCGTGTGGTTACCCCTTAATATAAGCGCTTTGTTAAGGTTTGAGAGGTACTGGTTTAATGAGGCGTAAATTAAATTTTCCAAAAATACTGAACAAATTATCATAATATATCTGCTTAATTTTAATCTAAACATCCTTTGATATTTAATTATTTATTTAAAAATACTATAAAGATTTTTCTGCCTTTAAAAATGTTCACTTTTCACTACACAACATACCCAAACTTGATTAAAGTAGAAAGTAGTACATTTTCAGCTGAAAACTTTCATTCAGCCAATGACATTTATTCAGCGAAGTGCTGAACGCATTTTCCTTTAAAATTTTCTTTCAGTTGCTTTTGAAAAACAAAACCCAACGGTTCGTGTTCGAGTTGGTCAAGAGACAAAAAGAGCATTTTTGTTGGAAATTTATAGATTTTCCACAACTAAATAAAAATTAACTTGTCTAAAAAGAAAATATCAATAAAGCAACGAGGCTCACTTCAATATATATTTTATATTCAATTCCTTGTGTTGTTTTGTTCTGAATAAATAAACCAATTTAAAGATGTCGACTCAAATAAGAATTAAATACGACGAGGTATGTATTATTTTTTTTACAGCTATTTTCTTTGCAGCGGTATTTATAATGGAGAAAAAGAAGCTAGAATTTTTGTTTTCTAATTTTTCTTTTACAGAATAAAGTAGACAACAAAATTCAGCAAGTAAAAAAAATTGGTCTTCAAAATGGCATCGAAACTAAACGAGCAGCTCTTGGAGAGCTTGGAAATCGTGCTGTTCTTAGAACAGTTAGAGATAATCTTAAAGAGTAATGGCGTTTATAGACAGTTATTATTGAGAGCTTTAACTAAAAAAAATATCAATTCTAGCTTGAAAGACACAAAACTTAATCAATTAAATTTGAAGAATGCCAAGCCCAGAGTGGACACCAACTGGAAAAAACCTGCTCAAGCTATTTCTAATAATGTGCAGCCTGCGGCCACCAAAACCAACTCGCTCAGATCCAACGTAGTCACGCGGTCGAATTCGGTAAAATCATTGACAACGGGACTATCGAATGCCGCTACAACAAAGCAGCTTCCCAAACCCCAACCAACGACGATCACCGCCAAAGTAGTGAAAATTGAAAATAACCCCTCTTACGTTCGATGTAAATGGAAATGCCTAGTTATGAACGAAATTGATCCAAATATTATTTTTAGATAACTTAAACCTAATTCACATCTGCACTAATATACCAATCACCATTTTGTAAAAAAAAATATTTGGTTCACTTCTGTTCTTAAAAAAGCCAAATATTGTTTTTAGTCAGATCCTGTATTCATAGTTTTTTTTTATATTTTTAATATATTTTTCAGATATCAATAAACCAAAAATCGAATCCACCACTAAACAACAACAGCAAACACAGGTAGGGACAACAATAAGGCGCGAGGATAGCAATCTATCTCGTCGTTCACTTTCGAAATTGAAGGCTGCCATCAAACAGCAGTCTACCATTAAACCCGCAGTAGTCACCCAGTCTGTTGTCGTTTCCAGTTGTAAGTCTGCTGCAGAACCTGATGTTGCAAAAGAAGTTGAGGCTTCGACTCAATGTCCATCAAATATTGATGTTCTATCACATTCAACCAAGCTACTGGATGCGGTAAGTTTCCTTCTTTTTTTTTTTAATAAAATGATTAAAATAAATTCGAATTGAGAAGACTTCAATAATGTTGGGTGGCAGATTTTTTCCTGGTTAAACAAACGCATCGATGCGTTTAACCTTTCGGATTAATTCACAAACGCATCGATGCAATAATGATGCGTTATCACTTTCGCCACACATTCATAAATACATCAAATCAGCATCACTTTTTGTGTAAAGTGTTCACTATTGCAAACAAAAGAGAATCAAAAGAATTCTTGATGCTTTTTTGCTGATGCATTGCAAAGGCATCAACTACGTTGTGCATCAGCATCGCAAAAAAGCAGTGATGCGAATGTTATTTTATGTTTATGAATTTATACGAAGTGTTAAGGAAAAGGAAATACCTATTTAGTTTCGTCAAAAACGAGTAAGCGAGTCCAAAAATTTGTTTTCCTCAGTAATTTGGCAATCAAATTGAGAATATCATTTTAAGAACACTGATGCTCAAATTACATAGAAATTTATCTCAAAATTCAGAAACGACTTTAATGGAAAAATTATTTATGCAGAATTGCAGATGCATTACCGCTACATTTTACACAGTTTAAGCACATTTTATTGTTTATATGTATTTTTGTACACAAATTTACTTTTAGTAACATGCAATTTGTGTTTAAAATTGTCTGCTTATTTTTTTAGTCATTGTTATGACCATGAGTTAGAAAAACAATGGTCGAACAATTACATTTTAAAAATTAACATACATATCTAATCACCCCTATTGCAATTTACGATTGTTGATTGATAGTTGATAAATTTTGATATTTTGGATTTTTAAACTAAATTTACTGAAAATGTGATAAACTATTTATTGATATTTTTTTCAATTTTTCTGTAATTCACAACGGTCTGCATTATTCCCAATGACCAAATCTTTTTTCGGTTGGGTGTTTTAATATCGAATTTCAATATTTATCAACTATCAATCAACAATCGCAAATCGCAAGAGGGGTGGATGCCACATTCAAATGACGGGTTTGTATCTTTTAAGTGAAGACAACATTTATCGAGCGAAAATGTAATTATCTTTCAATTTGGACTAAGAGCCCACAAAGTTTTGGTTTTCAATTATAACAAAAATGCACTGCTATTTTAAGATAGATGTTGTTTGGAGTTTTGTATCCAACACTGCATTTAAAATGCAGTGCATTGATAATTCAGACACATAAAAAGTAGAGATCTATCTTAAAATAGCTTCAATTTTGCTTCAATCACACCAAAAATTCTAATTGTTTCATCTAATGATATGTTATCAAAAATTCGTTTCGATTCACAAACATTTTTGAAGTGTCGAAATAGCCCAGTTTTTTTTTTTGTTGTTGAAACGGCTTTAGCAAAGTAGCTTTTACGCGTAGTGCAATGAAAATAACACTGCTAATTACTATCTGCAGTTAAGTGTGACTTGCGTAGAATGCTTTCAAATAATATAGCCTTACAAACGAGTTTGTTCCGTATTGTTTTGCTGAAAAGCTTTTGCTATGATAGTCAACAAACAAGGCTAATATTTAGATCTGCAGAGATTTTTTTCATTTGTGTTAGCACATTTGTTTAATTTTGAATTTTAAAAACAAACAAAATTTGATACATAAAACGGTTTGGACGACGCACAGTGGACCGACTCCATACACTCAGAAGTGAAAAATTCGAATCTCAATTTAAAAATTTCACTCAAACAATTCAAGATGAATAGAAAAATGTTAAAAATATTTATATTACTAGCTGACACATCCAACCCTGCTCGGAAAAACTTTATTTGAAGCTTAATAGAATTATATGTTTACATCAACACTTTTTTCAATGAAAAACAAAATATAAGACTTCTTTTTTTATAACATAGTTTTTTTTTTACATAGTTCAAATACAGAAAAAATAAATTAAAAAAGTTTGGTATCATGACAAATTTTATATACAGTCGTGGCGGCCTTATTAAGAACGATATTTTTATAAAATTTTAAAATGCATAACTTTTGTATGGGAAATCTGTTTAGGGTGCATTGACTTGGCATATTATGGTCGATTAGTTAGAAAAAAATGCTCGAATTGACCAGAAAGTTTATAAAGACATTGAGGAACATGTTATGGAGTCTTATTCATTTGAAATCATGCCCATAAAATTTGTTTTTAAGGACGATAATGATCCAAGAAGTCCTCAACGGATTGCTAAGAAGGTGTTTGTGTAGTCAAGAAGTCATTTTTTAGATTAGACCGTCCAAAGCTCGGGCCTAAATTCTTTCGAGAACTTGTGGGGAGACATCAAGGGATAGTTAAGTAAAAAAAAAAAAAAACATTTTGATCAGAATGTTCTATATAAACTACTATAAAGATTCCATGCCTTACTCGAAATTATGAAAGGAATTTTGTCTGAAATTATAAAGTATTAATATTAACATATTGAAATTTCAAAGATTTTTAATGTTATGAGGACATTTTGTTTCTGTTCTTAATTATATTTTCAGACGAAATAAGAGTTAAATTAATGTTTATTTTTTTCCTACCAATATTCTCATGCTTCTATTTTTTAAACATTACTCAAAGTGTACCGTAGTTCATGAGCTATTATTAAAACCACTTCTCAACAGATTTCCCAAACAAAAGTTATGCATTTTAAAATTTTATAAAAATATCGTTCTTTAATTAGGCCGTCACGACTGTATATACATACATACATACATACATACATACATACATACATACATACATACATACATACATACATACATACAAATGTATTTTTTAAACTAAAATTAAAAGTATGTAAATTAAAGACGTATGAGTTTTCTAAAATCAGTTGCTGCGTATTATCGTTAAATACAAAAATTAATCCGAGCTAGAATATTCGGTTTCTGATATGTGACTTCGTCACTTACATAAGTAATTTTCTGTAACTGTTGGTAGTTCTTGACGTATGGTATCTGTTTCAGGTTCAATTGAAAATTTAAGATTTTTGTAATGGTTTTTCCCGAAATATGAATTTATCAATGGATCTGATAGTTGTCCAATTAGGGCGATAAGCTGTTTAATGACGTCTACATAATGGCATAAAATTTTATGAATACTAAGAGGCATAGGATACCAACTGTATAGTCGTAAATAAAGGTCCTTGGCTGCGTTGAGGTGTATTTCAAACTTCAAAAAATCCCATACGGGGAACGGAAAAGTGTGATTCTAAAAAAAAGAAAAAATACTTTGCAATGTTTTGCGAGGTATACCATATACATTTCCAAAAAGAAGACACTCACAGCTACTCAAAAATCACAATTTGGATTCAAAGCTGCATCAAGCACTTATTTAGATTGCCCAAAAAATATCTTCAGAACATAGATTTTTTCAAAATTAATTTTACAATTTTTCAACATTATTTATCTAGCAAACTAACACAGACACATGTTTAAAACTTAAACCATACAAAAGATAATACTTTTGCAAATCACTGCCATTTTTTTAATCAAAATTAATCAATAATTAACACTTTTATTAATTAAAATAAAATTCGAAAATTAATAGCAATTTTTTTAACAATTGACTTTGAAAGGCGTTTGCTCTTCAATAAATTGGGTTAGATAAGGAACAAATGCATTTTGAGGGTCCACTGTGCGACGTGGGTTAGTACAACTGCTGTACCGTCTATTTCCCGCTTTAAACTTCTGGTCAACTAAGATGAACAATTAAATTGGAATCTTGGATTTCTTCATTAATTTAAAATAGCGTTCATTACAATCTCAAAATAAAAGTAAAAGTACTTTTTATACTTATGAACACTTTTTCAATCTTGTCCCCACTCAAAGAAAAGTTATTTTTTTTTATTAAATTCCTTTTAAAATCATATTTTAAACAATCAGATTGTTACAAAGGTGGAAAATATTGATGCGGACGACACGGAGAATCCAATTTTGGTTTCAGAATATGTCAACGAAATATACGCATATCTCTTTTGGTTGGAAAAACAAATGCCTGTTGAGCCAGATCACTTGAAAGATCAAAAGGAGGTAAAACATCATATTTTTAAGTTAATTTATTTTATCTCAAACTAGTTGAAAATTAAGGTCATACCCAAAATGCGTGCTATTCTGATTGACTGGATCAACGAAGTACACCACCAGTTCCGTTTGGTTCCAGAAACATTCCATATGTGTGTAGCAATAATCGACAGATACTTGCAGGCAGTCAAGACTACCTCGCGCCAACATCTTCAAATGGTTGGTGTAACGTCGCTCTTCATCGCCTCCAAGTACGAAGAACTCTTTCCACCGGCAATTGGTGATTTCATTTACATCACCGATGACACATACACAAAGAATCAACTTTTGGAAATGGAAGTGAAAATTATGAAAGCCCTCGACTTCAATCTATCTCGCCCATTGCCAATTCACTTCTTGCGTCGTTTCTCGAAAGCTGCCAGCGCCGAAGATTGTCATCACGCCATGTCGAAGTACTTCTTAGAACTTGTTACAACCGAATACTCAATGGCCAATTACCGCCCCTCCGAAGTAAGAATATATAATTGCCCATTAACAATACAAACTTCTCATACATACTTGGTTTATTTTTAGATCGCCGCAGCCTCATTATATCTTTCACTGCAGCTGATAAATCCATCGAAAACCCCTACTGAGGAAATTTGGAATCCAACTCTAGAATTCTATTCACGGTACAGTGCTGACCATTTGAAGCCAATCGCACGACAGATTGCCACACTTGCCAAAAATGCATCCACCGCGAAACTGAAGGCCGTCTATGTCAAGTATCAGTCATTCCAGCTAGGCAAGATCTCATTACGTTCAGAATTAAAGGGACCCGTGATAGAATCAATCATCGCCAAGGAAGAAAATTAGTTATAAATATTTTAATTTTAAGTTGGCAGTGTTGTGTACTCATTGTGCTCAAATATTGTACATCAAACAGTTATTTGTTTCTTGTGTCAAAAATTATTGTAAGTATGTGTATCAGAAAAAAATATTCTGCTGTATTGAGTTATTCAGGTAGAGCAGCAAAGACTCATTTACTGGTTGAAAATGATTATAGGTCTATTTGTTGTGCAAATTAAAAAAAACTGTAATTTTGTTTTCAGTATATTATCAAGAAGGAAGACCAACTACGACTGATTTAAAATTTAGTTATAAGTGGTATTATTAATTTAATTTTATTATTTCCTTTATTCATTTTATTTTGTAAATGTTCACTACATGTTCAGATGTTGTGTTTTTTTTTTTAATTATGCCTTTTTATATTTGTTTACTAAAGACTTGGTAACCACCTGTTGTGGTCTGTTAAATAAAATAAACAAAAACTAAACCTGAATCTTTTTCAAAATATGATATGGGTGGAGCTGTCGCCTGGATGATTAACCAAACTCGTAGGTAGTTAAATTAACTAAAATGTTTTAGAAGGCATATAGTCAATTCGTTTATATGGCCCTCGAAATTCTTTTAAATAAGTAATTAATAATAATGCAAGACAACAATGTATTGTGTGTTCAATTTCATTTTTCATCAAATAAAGATTTATGTATGTAAAAAAATGGGTTTAATTATACACAAATAATTTTATTATCACTGTACTTTTATTTCACTTTTTATCACTCTATCAAATTTCATCCCGATTTCTTCAAAATTTTCTTTTATTTTTTTTAATATTCTCCTCGATGTTTCGAAATTTTTTGCGCAAAATTCATAAATTTTCCAGTTATTATGATATCATACTCGGCTAGGTTGATACATTTGGGATGAAACACACTTCCACACCCCCCTTTGTAGGCAACCAACAGAGTCCTGCTTATTGTTATTGCTCATCTTTACACATTCACTTTTGTTTTTATTTTTTCTATTTGTTTTGAAGTTTTAAGTATTCACTCACTATCACTATTTAGAGCTATCGGGAATTGTGTTTCCCATATTCGAAAAATAGGTATCGTGAACCTCTTTCAAAATTAGGGAAAAATTCCGAGAGAAAAAACTACCTATCGTGAACACTTTTTTATGGGAATTTGTTTGCTTTTTCCCTCGGAATATTCCCCCTTCATTTAACGTGGGAATTCAAAACAATAAACAACAATTTTCTAGAAAAAAAATTAATAAAACTAAAAAAAAAAGAATTTTTTAAGATCAATTTCTTCAAATTTGAAGCAAATAGAAGTATTAATTAACTTAATGGAAAAAATCGATATTGCCAATCGATTTACTACAAATAGACCGAAGAAAAATTTCCAAACATTTTGGAAAAACGTTGAAAGTGATCTCAACTCCAATAAGTGTTTAATTATTTTAATGGTGTTTTGCATTAAAAAAAAAATAATTTAAGGTTTGGCTTGATAAAAAAAAAAAAATGAGGAAAAATAAATTTAAGAAACAAAAAAGCGACTGGCGGAGGCCTTCGCAAAGAGTATAAGACTTAAAGTTCAACTTTTTGGAAGAAACCATCATTAGGATTTGTGCAAGGGTTTCCAAATACTTTTACTTTTGGTTTATTTGGTCAATTTCATCTTGATCTATAACGGGCAGATTTTGTTCTCAACAAAATCCAATACATTTGAAAAGACTTCTGAAAATGAAGATAAAGCCATTTCAACTTCATTGTTTTTTCCCACTCCTGTCTGATACCCACCTTCTGCAAGGAAACGCAACGCAAGAAATCGTACATGGTATCAATCAAATGTTTAATCAATGACTTGTTAACTCTATAAATAACGATGGAATCGGTTGATCAAAACGATATCAAAATTGAATGAGTCAGGTAAATGTTTAAATTTACAGTGGATTTGAATGATCCCTTTAACCCCGCCTTATTGTTCTCTGCTCATTTCGTCCTCTTTGCTCTATCTCGTCAATTAATAATAAACACCATATTCTTTGCATTATCTATCAATTTGTTTATAATTTAAACACTGCACAGAATAAATAGACTTTTATTTTTGTTTATTGCAAAATCAAAAAGTCAAACTCTTCGAAAAAAATATTCGAATATTTTTTTTTTCATTTTCATGTTGGTAAAAGGGAAAAGCATTTCGTCGGGAATTCCCGATAGGAGGAATGCGTTCCCGGGAACTATAAAATTTCGTGGGAAAATTATTTCCCAAGGAATTCCCGATAGGGCTGTATATCTTTGGCTTTGCTTTTTTGTCTTCACTTCCACTCAATTAATTACACTGTTCAAACAAAAATTACAAGAATAAATTTGATTATAATAATTGTTAATCTGCTTTGGTTTAATCCCTTCCGAATAAGCTAAAAATTAATTCCCGATACTTCCACTTTAAATAATTTCCGAAACTTGCTATAGTCAAAACACGTCCGTTTGCTTTGAATTTCACTCAATTTTTAAGAAGGGATTATAACGATTTAAAGCTATCATAGATTTGTGTTTGCTGCGATCGACTTTTGTGGTATCTAACGTTTTATTATATTCGCCATAAAAGCATATAACACAAGATAGATATGTGAGTATGAAATCGGAGAATTTTCCGTCAGCGGATACCACTAAGGCCGATTATACTTTCTTTTGCTTCGAGAATCGGTTTAGAAAATAGGAAATACAATTCTACATACCTTTAAAGTTATGCTCATCGTCAAATATGTGAAATATGAAAATATAAAACTCGAAATTGATTTTTTATAAAAAGGAGTTTAATAAAAAAAAATTAGCTGAAAGAATTTTCTTTTGTTAATAATCACTTAACACTAAACATCATGCCTTATGCGTTTATGAATGTTTAATTGAAGGGCAAAAATGCGTTTCTGAACAGGGTTGCCGTCGACCCAAATTTGTTCGACAAACACTAAATTTAGGATAGATATTACTAATGCATTTTATTTACCAATTACAGACAAAATATATTTTACATTATGAAACGAGCACTAACAGAATTAAAATTCTTTTTTGTTTCTTTTAAATAAGTCTGTCTGGTGTACCTAGTTTGACTTTAAAAAATAAAAATAAGACATTTATGGTTTGTAGCATATAACTCGTATGAGATTCCTCTGTTTTGACAACATTTATTCCAAATGCGCAGCTATGATAAACAAATATTAACTCATACTTTTCTTCGTTCTTAAATCTAAAATTAGTGAGTTGTGATAACTATTGTATGGTTAAAGTTAGTAAATATGGAAGTTTTGTTTGTTCTTGAATTAAAACATTCCTCCATAAGATGCTTCGAATTCATTATCCTTCATTGCATAGCCCAGCATAGTGAGATAGTTTATAATATTTCCACCGAGTGTTAACCAACACGCTAGCCAGGTTATCTATGAAGACATTATACCTTGTAGAAAACAATTGGATCAAAATTTACTTAAATAACTTACGACAGCTGATCTGGCCAATACAATTGGAAGAACAAAAGCACTCAGGACAAATCCAGCCGCTAGAAACAAAGCAAACTCGGAACGAGCGTTCGTTTCACCGGTTGGAGTGATTCGTTTTGCAATGATCAGAGGGAGGATCGACAAAATGTACAATATGAAAACAAAGAATGGATAGAAGAGTTTCGGTTGTGGTATCGCACATGCCAGGATAAGGAATGTCATCCCAAAGCATATAAGCACAGCAGAAATAAGCAGACTAAAAATATATATGTGAATAAAAGAACATAACTTTAGATTAGACAATGGTCTTATCACTTTCAATTTGATGTATGTATATACTTACGCTGCGATGGAGGAACATTCGATTAAATCGATGAAATTCAAGTTGGTGTTGGGGTAGAAAAGATTTTTTGTATTTTTATTGGGGGAAAAAGTTATTAAATATTTGATTTTGATTTACCTTTCAAAGCAGCCATCGAAGATATTTAAGTTTTATATTTTTTCTTTGGAAATAAAAAAATGAATAATAATCGCCAATGGCTAACAAGTCAACAATGAAAATTTTGACAGTTCTTAAAAATAAATGCTGCCAAAAGTCACAAAATATTAGTACAGTGGTCTCTAAAGGTTAGACCGCACTTGGCGGAACTGCACTGCAGCGGAACTACGATACACAATTATTTGTATGAAATTTTATGAAGTTCAGTTGCCGCTTAGTGCGATATATACCCCGTGTACAAACAGAATCGAGAGCTCGAGTTGGATTAGGGTCGGATTTTCAACCTGAGCATTACGTTACTGAATTATCTGTATTTGGGATTACTTCCTAAGATATCGAGTATCGAACTCGATTTTTGGCATTTCCTCGTCAGTGAACGAGTGTTTTTTTATACGATAGATGCTAGGTAGATGAGTGAGCTGTAAAATGGCAGAAAATTAAAAGTATTCTCTTTTCTGAAAATATTCCTACACAATATCAATTAATGGTGTTTCAGGGTGAATAAAAATAAGTTAAACATCACCCAGAAAATTATTCTTGCTTGATTTTAAGACAGTCGATTTAGCCAAAAAATATTTTTGGCCAAATTAAATTCCAAAGGCAAATGTAAACAAAACATGAGCCCAACACAAAGCAGCTGTGGCAATCGACCAATGAAAAGTTAGGAATATTGACGTTAAGGAAAATGTACTAGAATTATCCTAGAACAATACAAACTCAATTCGATACGTGATACTTCGTATAACATCATACCAATGTGATAACTCGATAGTTCGATAACGTGTAAAAGTTCGTCACTCGTTCACTGAAGACGTAATTCGGCCCCAGGTGTTTCGTCACGTGAGTTGGGAGCCCCATTTGAAGTTGAGTTGATATGGTGTTGAGATTACATTTAATGGAATGGCAACAATATATTTATTTTACACAAAAACAGTTCAAATTTAATGAATTTTAGTACATACTTCACATAGCTATCAAAACAAATAAATAATTTTACTCACACATGTGCAAGAACACTGTGGTGAACACATACCAAAACCGACTCTTCGACCCAGGTTTTTTATCAACAATTTCGACTCGACTCCGCTCCTGAAGTGGAATCGAGTCGGCTGAAGCTCATTTCAAGTCAACGCAGGTATATAAAGGGGCCAAGCAAGTTTGAAGCTCGCTGGAATACCTCATGTAAACGATATCATACAAATAATGTTTTGCCGCGTCGTGAAGTGTAGTTCCGCTGCAGTTGTGTGCCGTCTTTGCCTTAAAACCGAACATTTGCAAAAATTCAAGTCCAATTTTCAATTGACCAAAAAGAGCCTGTTTATACGGTTCGTTTTTTCGTTCCTTTCGTCTTTCGCGTTTTTGACAGGCACGAACGTTCATGATTACAAGCATAGAGAAAATACTACCTAGAGAACCGACTTAAGGTGTCCATGCTCTTTCACCCTACAAGCTGAATTGAGAGGATTTATGCCCTATTCAGTAAGGATGTGTGCAGTTGCAATGCATTTTAAATGGGACAAAACGAGCTTTGTATGTATGCATTAGGGCATTTGCTCAAACGTGGTCATGTGCTCAATTGGTGAATCGGATATTCACAAAAGGGAATCCGTTAAATTCAAAAACTGAAAAATAAAATATTTTGTCAATAATATTGATGCTTCTAAATGTTTATGAACAAAAACTTTATTTGATATAGCCTTTTATTGCTTCTGGCATATAAATCCAGTAATATTTATTACTATTTCTATTGAAAACAAAGAAAATGTAATCAAAAAGTAGAATCACACCCTTGAAATTCCATGCGTATGTGCCCTAACTTCCGCCACAAGAAATAGACCAGTTTTGCTCAATCATGTCGAGAATTTTGACAGATAGAATAAAAAAAAACATTGCGCTCCAATTCTATTGATAGACATGTAATTCGTAAACTTTTGCAAAAATTATTCATTCCCTGTTCGTGTGAAAAGAATTTGAAGAAAAAGTAAGATTTGCAGATGAGTATATTAACAATGTAAGCGAAAAAATAGGAGGAATAAAAAAAACTGATGTAAGCAAGACATGTTTTATAGTGAATGAAAAAGGCGAAGCACTAAAAAACAAGTTAGCTGACAAAGTGGCTTCTGGAAAATTGAATGAGAATTTTGTCCGGATCAATATCCAAAAGAAGGTTTTCGTTCGTGGCAAGAAAACAGTAAACTTCTCTAAATACAAAAAGAGCCAATGGAAACAGAAGAAAGCAGCGGCTTTGATTGGACCCGAAATGAACATGGGTGGATGTGATGGCGGGATCTTGACTTTCTTTCAGTGCGGTCAGCCGGGTCATTTTGCCCAGCAGTGCAAACTTAAAGGTGATTCTCTTCTGCCAGCTACTGTGGATATGGATGATGATAGTCCTTACTTAACTCTAGAAGAGGCAGAGAAGATGGCCAGTCAGAGTGCATTGGTTGTGCATAGCCGGAATTTGGATAAACTTCCAGAAGCAACGAACACGCTTCTGTATAAGAAAGATGGCGAAGAAGATGACGAGGAAGAAACTTTTGATGGCAAAAAAAATTAAGCAGAAGAAGACAGTCGCTGAAATTTATAAAGAAATCCAAGCAGCAACAGAAAAACCCAGCTGAAATCCCACCATCTCCACCAAAAGTATATATAGGGCATAAAATCTTGAAAAAGCTGGTCTACTCAATGCTCCCAATGTAGTTTCCAAAGGCGGCGCTATCTATGAACTTAATCCTGACGGATCTATCCCAGCAGCAACAGAAGAAGTCTATGAAGTGCTTAGGATGTTTGGCCACACTGACTTCCGCAAGGGTCAGTATCGGGCCATAATGAGAATTCTCACCGGCCAATCGACATTGGTAACTCTCAGTACTGGCAGTGGAAAATCTCTTTGCTATCAACTGCCTACTTATTTATATAGCAAAAAAATGGGTTCCATAACTTTGGTTATTTCGCCGTTGATATCTTTGACAAATACTTCAAACATTTAATTTGATTTCATAAAATAATTTTCAAACTTTGACAGACAAATAATTTCAGAATATAAATTCACTCAAAGTATTTCGAAACTGATTCGAAGTAATTTCCGGGGGAGATTGAATCCGGGGGAGATTGACGAAAGGAGTATTCGAATCCAGGGAAAAATGAAAATCGGGAGTAGAACAATCTCTCCCGAAATTGCCGATAAGGCTGAATACCTCCATACCAAGAAAAGTTAAGAAAAAGGTAGAACCTATAAACTAAAAAAATCAAAACCGTAACTGTACTATCAAAACTGTTTCAAATTAAGTCTACTAAGTGTCACCAAAAGCATTTTTAATTGGAAAAATTATTTCCCAATGAAGTAGATAGTTTTGGAATTACGAAGTGGTTTATCTGGCAATTCCATTAAATTTCTACCAATTTTAAGATATATTCTATTTGTTATTTCAAGAAAAAGAACTTTTTAACTTACGAATCTCTATTCACAGCACTGATTATGTTTGCTGTGCCAACTGTATGAATGATGTACGTGCAGCACTCAATAATTGCAGGAATCTCTAGAATAAGATCACCCTTGTCTTTCTTTTAGTCTAATGGAATTCGTACCAACATCAGATGATCACTGTGATTCGTTAGCACAAAATCAATTTTGGCCAATGGCAGTCGATGCTTTTGCTGAGGAGGATGAATCGACCTCTTGGCTTATAGCCATGTCGATCGTATTTGACGCAAGGTGAGGAATATTTAAGTTCTTCAGAACCTAATGCTGTTGTCACAAAATTACTAACTTGCGCCGAGTGTTCCTTGGAAATGTGGTCTTTTTCGAACCATTTGGCAATACTTTGCGGGTAATTTTTCTTTTTATCTAGGTAGGTATATGGAAAACACACTTTATTTAGAAGGGAAATAAATTAATTTAACAAAAAACTGACCTTTAAAGACCTTTTCAGCTGTGACTTTTGAGTTCAAATTGCTTCTTCTCATTACTCAGCTGCTGACTATAATTTCTTGTTAAGTGAAGCCGATGCACCATATGTAGGTATGTAGAGGCTTCCTGACAATGTTTTGGCTGCGGAAGGCCAACTCATGTCCAGCACTTTTGTTGGTAACTCCTTTGATAATCTTATAAGCCACTAACTCTTTGCATTGGCAATGAACTTTTCATTCACACCATTTGGTGGATCTTCTCTGGTGATGAAGCCTTTAATGAATGCTCGAATCTTAACAGCAGCCTCTGGTCTTCTTTTGGCAGCTTGAATCGCCAAAAACCGTCGGCAATATGATTGCAGTATAATTGTGTTCTCACAAAGTTTAAGATACAGCTTGCGTTGTTTTCGTCCCTTCGAGTGTGACTGAATAATAGCTGCGACATCGCGTTTCTTCGCTTGGAATGCTTCTTCAGAATCGAAGAGGGTCTTAGGGAACCAAATGAAAATCTTTTTTTACATTGTACCGCAGCTAGAAATAAACACAACAAACTTTTTAATGACATTAAAAATATGCTTTTATACAAGTAAATAAACTTTTATTGATATTAAAATAAAAACTTTACATGATTTTAGATTTCACATAATTTATTTTACTTAGAACTGTCAGATTTTTGACAAAACGAAAACAACAAAAAAAACTTACCTGTCAGTTTGAGCAAATTTCGCCATTTTGTTTTTTAATCCACCACTCACATGGATTCACGGATAGGAAAAAAAGAGTAGATTAAGAGAGTTTTCTCTTACTCACCTCAAATAAATTTTGCGGGTGTTTAAGGCAAGGGGGGTACGAGTCGGGCCTCTAGGTAGTATACTTACTCTATGATTACAAGGTTCGCGAAAATACGTACATACTTCCTATCGTTATTTTGACATTCATGAAATTTGGGGTTGTTCTGGGAGAAAATAAACAGTAAACATAATTAAAAATTATTTCTCAAATACACTCGTATAATGTACATATATTCAATTACGAAAAACAATTTTCCGATTCAATAATTTATAATGCAAACAAAAGTGTGTTTAAATAAATATGAATTTTATTTAAACAAATATTAAATTGATATTGGAGCTGGCACCAGGGATTCAACTGAGTTCTTCAGCAAAATGATCTCATTTTATTATGAAGAGCATAATTTTGTAAAAATATCATGCCCCTTGAATCACATCGAACGTTTGACGATCATCTTATTTTGTAGAGCTTGCAGCTGGAACCCCAAACACACTAGACAGAGTACACCTCTCTAAAGAAAATTAATTATGTACACTCCTGAATAGTTGGCTTATAATTGTTCAGTTAGATTAGATTTTGACAGCTGATGGCAGATAGTGTTCTTGTAAAAACCCTCTCTATATTGAAAATTGAATTACCGCATAGATTACCGCACCCCCTATGATAGTTACGTTTTTGGAATGAAACCGAGCACTCCATAGTATATATACTCAAACTGGAACCACACCTGTATCGTACGTGCTTTGTGTTGTGGAATCATATGTGTCGAGTGTCGCTAAGCTACAATGTATTTTATATCCGTAGAAAAAAATTGTCTCATGTACTACGGTGGAGCTTCCGAATAAAGCCTAGCATGCAGATCACGCTAAATGTTAGCTCCCATACAAAATTCTTTCAAAAATTTAGCTTGGGTAAAGAATTTTGTATGGGACCTAAAATTTAGCACTATCTGGGTACTAGGCTTAAGAAAAAAATGCTGACAAAGTCAATTACTCCCAAACCAACGCGAAACATTCGGAGCGGTGGAGAAACATTCGCCATTGTAAATAAATTTTGTCTCCGCCGCGTTATTGTGGGCACTCTCGCCGCGGTGAGTGTTTCTCTTTGGGAGAGCCTTTACTGTTGGGTAGCAGGCGAGGGCAACCAGCTTTAGATTCTTCATGTTGCTAGCAACTTGCAGCAACAGCCCTAAAAGTTGCTGGAAACTAACCCAGGGACTCCAATATTTGATGCAATAAATTACCTCGCTTAATGGTATTGCCTTGAAAACTGCCAATGGAGACCCTCTTTGGCAGTGACAATAATGGCAATATTGACCGGTTAATGACAATAATTGCTTTCCATCGCCGCGGCAATAAATGTTGACGCTTCACCTTTCTTCAAAATGGTTTCTACCAAATTACGAATACATGTTTCATAATTTTTAAAATAAAGATGAAAATAAGGGGAACCCCCGAACAAAATTTAGTGAAATAATAAGCAAAAACAGAGATTTAAACTGAAATTCATATCCCAGCAATAAATTGCTTTTGCCACTAAAAATGCAATGGCCTCAAATATTGCCAATGGAGCCACAGCGTAAGTTGCTTAGTGTATGGAAGGCCTTAATGGTTTGGTTTAGAGGCCTGGCCCATACCCAACTGTCCTTTGGCAATATTTGAGGCAGTAAATTGCCTCTCAATTTGCCCAAAAATACGAAAATTCAAAATTTATTGCCTCCACGATGGAAAGCAATAGTTGCCTTCCATCTACCATGTCCCGGTCTACATTGAACGATTTTTCCAGTGCCGATCTTTTGTTCGTTGGTGAAGGGAGTGAAAAGTGAGGGGTAGGGATGAAATCGTTTGTACCACAAAACTCGAACGATTTTTTCAGTCTGTTTATGTTCTCTTTCGCCCTCTTTCCAGTTTTTTGTGTGTGTTCGGTGTCAGTGTGCCATTGGGTTTATGGTGTGAGTGAATATCAATGCAAAATGAAGAGCACAGAAATAAAAAAATGAAGAAGACAAGGAAAAAATCTCATGGAAAAAATCGTTCTGTGTGTACATTTCACACGATTTCTGGAAAAATCTTCGTGGAAATATCGGGCAATGTAGATCGGGACCATGCAATATTTCCCCTGTCAAACCGTCTCCATTGGTGGAATTAAAAGAAATGTAAATTAAAGTGGCAATTTATTGCCACAAACATTACCAAAATCCAGGTACAATCTACATCAACAAGCCATGAACGTAATAGTAATAGTCGCAAAAATCCATGTCCCGTGCAATACAAGGCCGTACAAATCAAATTTTGGTTAGTATTCAAGCTACGGCAAATACGCTTTTTGCCCGCATCATTCGTTCTGTTTGACCAAGCCCTAAAAGCTTAAAAAAAAAAACAAACATATCCATAAGATGACTGAATGCACTCAGTGTCAAAATTCAAAAATAACCCGTACATTGTTTATTTTTTTTTTTGAATTCTCGCGGCTGTAATTTTTTGATTTTGGATGTTGAATCTTCTATTCTGTTAATTTTATTTTCAAATGGGCGATCTAATAAAGGTTTCTTGTATAAATGTTATTTATAAATATTTATTTAATCAAACTCATTTGCCACAGAACTTTGAAATCTTCAAAAAACTTGGTTTTGATTCAACAAACCAGTGGATGTTCTACGATGAGCGATTCCAAGAATTCTTTTCACATTTTGCTGAAAATATCACTGATGAAAATATTCTTACCGAACATGAAGTCCTTGAGTAAGAATATTAGGTTTTAATTAATTAAATTCAAAAAATATTGATCGTTTTAAAGGCACAATGAAATGCAACAGAGAAATGAAATTCTTCCACCAAATGAACGAAAAGCACAAGTCGATAATTTACAAGAAGAATATCCCGGATTGATGCAACACAAGGATTCATGCATTGAAAAAGTCAGAAATGAAATTGAAGCTCTTGAAGAAACTGAAGCATTATACTCTGATTTGGTCTATGCAATGGGGTGAGTGGTATTGTATATTAAAACAGATGGAATTTTTTTTTTTAAATGACCTATACCCTTTAAGAAATACCAAGTCCAACGTAATCTTGGAAGTAACTGAGCTTGAAGCTAGTATAAACGATATGATGAGTAATGAGAAAGCTTTGCACACAGAGCTACTCGACCTTTGCGAAGAACTGCAGGAATTACAAAAAGAGACACGCTCACTGTGTGATGAGTCGAAATCTTGCTATAGAAAGATGGTAAGTGGTAGTACCTATGTTCTAATTGATAGTTTTTTTTTTCATCTATAAATGTAGTTTTAACGTTATAAAAAGATAAAAAGTTAAAAGATAACATGATTGAAGTTCAACGTTGACTTCAAACTTCACACCGTTTTGGGATAGGTACCTATTTAGTAATCTTATGTTAATCAATTTTTTTTCAGCAAACACCTCCACTATTTATCCACCAATTGCCGCTGGATAAGTATTTCATTAAATGTGATTCGTTCTTGCAATATCTTAATTTGTATATTAAGGAAAACTTCAAAATTAAGGTAAAGATATTTTATTTTATACTCGATTAATAAATTAAATTTTATAATTTATAATTTTTCCATGCTAAATAAAGCCCATGTTAATAGTAATAATAACATTGTGCTCAAAAAAAGAGCCAATCCAGAAAAATGAATATCTCCATTGAAATCAGCATACCTTAAATTTTGTGGATATGAAAGACATCTGTTGGTTTTTGATACCAGCACAGTGTCATTTAAGCTACAACGCCTGTTAAGGTCTTTTAAATGAAACATGGATATTGCAGCAATAGTTAATAGAAAAGTACGAAAGATTTGTTAAGCACAAAGAGTTTTCCATTTAAAGCTGAGGGTATGTTGCGCATATTGCGACTGAAACTAACAGTTCTAAGTAAGAAATCAAGCTTTACATTCACTTTAATAGCCAACCTTGTTAGTAATAAAGCAAGTGTTGTTCTTTACTTTATCAGCCGGATGTTTAGATCTTATTACACGAATTCTTGTTGATAAGATTTCGTTTGTAACAAGATTTTTTGCTGTTTTGGTTATTAGATATCCAATAACAAAAAAGTTATACCATTAACTATTGCCGCTCTTCATAACCGATGGCTATATTCTTCCAGAAATTTAAATAACAATTAGTAGTTAAATAGAATAGTAGTTGGATAGAAAAAATTCGATATTTACTTCTACATACAGTGATGTCAAAATCATTCCGGATTTTTTTGGTCAACTACATTGAGTGTTGGTTTGTGAGATTAAAATGAACAAATCAAATATTTGTAATTTTTCGCCATGTTTATTAAACAATTGTATCATTTTAAACAAAAAACATTGTAAATCCATTAAAACAAAAAATAAAAGTTGATTCAGAATTTTAATGTAACAAAATAACCGGATTTTATCTTGTACAATTAATTATTATTTTGTATTTAATATTTTGTCCAGTAACCCCTATTTTTTATCACAGCTCGACATCGACGAGGCATTGACTGAATTAAATTTTCGAAAATAGAATAGAAGCAGGAATATTCTCCCATTCATTTTTCAAGGCTGCAAAAAGAAAAGTTGTTGACGTGTGCTTTTTAAAATGGCCCACAAGTTTTCAATTGTGTTTAGATCGGGTGATTGAGACGGCCATTCCAAAACACGAATATTTTTAGTCGCAAACCACTCTTTTATCAGCTTTGAAGAATGTTTGGGGTCATTATCCTGCTGAAAAACCAAACGCAAAGGCATTTCTTCCTCTGCATATGGAAGCATTACTGACTCCAAAATGTCCTTATATTGAAAACAGTCCATAATTCCTGTGATTTGGTGTATTGGATCGCAGCCTGCGATACCTTGTATCGAATCGCGTTGCTATAACGTGTTTTAGCCATTTTCTGCACTATATAATTTCAACCAACTCAGCTCTCAACTTGTAAAGTCTGTTTAATCTACGGTCAAAAGACTCCAAAAAACCGCTACTTTAACATCGAGACTCGCAATCTCCCTGCAATCCGGTTAGTTTTGCACAGGCATGTTATTGAATAACTTTATAAAATATTTTTTTTATTGTTCTTGTCATCGTAGCATTATATTTTTAAGGTTATTATTAAATTGTCTCATACCCTTTACAAATTATGGCAAACCTATGGAAAGTTATTAGTTTTCTACTTGATATTAAGAAAAACATTATACTTAGGAAAAATTCGGAATGTTTTTGGCAGCACTGTACATATATGAACTCAATAAAATAGGAATTTAACAAAGCATATACAAAAAATTAAATATAAATTTCCCACTCTTAATTCAATCCCACAAAATTAACTAATTGGAGCAGAATAGCTTAACTGTTCTCAAAATCATTTTTTTTTTTTCATCTCTCAAAACTTCACTTATTCTTTCATTTTATTTTATCTTTATCACTAATCAGCATTGGGAAAATAAATAAAATTTTTTTTAATGATTCAATTTTGTTATTTTGAATAGGATTTTGTCGAACTAGAAGACAATCATCATGAAATACAAGAAATATCTTCTCAGTTGGAAAATATTCGTAAACTGTATGTTAAATTAATAAAGTAAACCAATATTTATAAAATTTAACTATTTTCATTTGTTAAGAAATTTGAGTTTTATGGAAAAATTTATCAAGGACAAAGCTAAATCCAGGGCGACCCAGTCGATGATTGATAATCTCGATATCAGTAAAATGCACATTGTCAGTATTTTGGATATGAAGTAATTTCCAGATTTAATTTGTTCTGCAATTGTCTCGCTGATTGTATTTTTCATTCTTATAGAAAAGAAACTCGAGAATTAGAAATGATAAATAATCATCACTTCAACAGCACCTACAAAACCATAATAAATGATTTACAAATGCATTTGGAACAACGCGCCCAACAACAAATGGAACTTATTCTGTACGAAAACACAAAAGAAAAACTAAACCGAGCATATAAAAGGCTCGAAAATGTTAAAGTTCTTACAAAAACTGTATCCGATGCGCTCACAAATGCCGAACTTATTTGGATAACCACACAATTGGATTTGGAAAAAATCCGAAATCGATTTGACAACTCCGAAGAATTAAATATACAAGCTCAGCTTTGTTTGCGGCGCATCGACGCAATGAAAAATCTGCAAAGACTTTCGTCCAATACAATGAGTGAGATAGTTTTCACAAAAATTGCAGAGATTCTATCCAAGCATTCAACAGTGAAAGTGCGTAACGAACCTAAGGCGTGTTTGTATGAGTATGAGAAGTTTGGGCGACTTTTAAAATATGCGCTAAATGCATTGTTAAATAAGAAGCCTTATACATCTGTTTTGGATATAGTTAATGAGCTGTAAGTCTACTAGAAAGTGTTTGTACCAACCATAAAGTTAATTATTACTTTTAGCAACCGAATTGAGAACATCTTGAAGCCATATGTGTATGATAGTCCAGTTAAATTGCCTATGTTTGAACAGATTAACTTACTCAAACCAATTTTCAATGCGAAAATGAACAAAAATCATTTCGAAATGGATTTTCGGCATTTGCGTTCACAATTTCAGGAGAATATTCACGAAAAGATGGTCTCTTACTGACTTTTTTGATGAATAAGTTAATATTATTTTAATTTTTTTTTTTTTTTTTTGCAGGAAAATGATGCCTTGTGGCATAATGGCCAGTTGCTATGGATTTGGTTCCTTACAGAACCAAAAAAGCTATTAGATGCAGTTGCTGAAGTTCGAAAAGCAGCTTCAAAAGTACCAATAATGACTGGAGTTAAGTCACTTGGAGGTATTAAAAGAAAAGGAGAATCAAATATTCCTTGAGTTTTTTTGTATTATAAATTCTTTGTTTGAATAAAAGTTAAGTTGTGAATATAATTGTATTATCAAAGAATTACCAAAAAGCAGAATCTTAAAATACGAAATCCAATTATAGAATATGATGTATTGTACATACTAGCAGACATCTGGATAATCAGCCCTATCACAAATTCCATCGTAATGGGAAACTTGTTACAAGTCCCGAAAAATCTATCACCGAATCCGTTCGTAGTGGCAAATTGTATGGGATTTTCCACTACGATGAGTTCTATGATAGTGTTTTCTTCGGGATTCGTACCAAGATTCTTATTCCGATGGAATTTGTGATTAGGCTCAATATGTAAATTTAAAAAATTAATTTGAGCCAATTTGAGCAATCATTGAAAAATAAAAAAGACACGTAAATGTTCAATGTGGTTTCCCCCTTGGGATGCATGCATTATGAGTTGAGAACTACTGATTAATAGCTTCTTAACTTGATCCTCGGAATATTGACTTGAGTGTATACAATTAACAAATTTGTATGGCATTGCTCGTTTATCGTAGCAAATAAACACATCTTTTCGATCAAAAAATTGAAAACTTTTAATATGTTTGAATGAATTAAAGAAATAACGTTATTAACAAGAGGTTCTCAAAAATTTAAAAAAATAATTATTTTAACGGGTAATGGTGTCTTATTCCTTTTATATTTGAATTATTGTTAAGAAGTAAAATTTTTGTTTTATAAGAACATGATTTGAAAACAGTTTGAAATTTTATTTTTGATCATAAATAATTTAACACATTATTCATCGTTTTGATTTACATTTAAGAGTAGAATAAAACTCTTTTTCTAAATCCCGAACTGAAGATTCCATTTCAATTAAATCACGATCCGACAAACATCTACCTTTTTTTTCGTCTTCAACTTTTGAATCATCTCTTAGTATCTAAAAACAAATAAAGATACATGAAAATACTCGTATTAGCAAAAAGACGAATAGACTTACATTTTCTAAATCATGTTTAAGTCTTATTTTTTCTTCATTAATTTTGTTAATTGTATTTTTATATTTACTGCGCATTGGTTGATAATCGGCCTCGCTCAAACTATCATCAATTCCATATTTATGAGAAATTAGTTCTAGGTCCTGATTTTTGATGTGTTCTTCGGCTAAAGTTAAGTCTATTTCGTTGCGTTGGCGCTGGAAAAATTAGATCAGAAAATAAATATGTATTTGTTAGTATTTTTTTTAATTTTAAGCTTAATTCTTTAAGCAATTGAGTAGATATGTTAAAACTTCTTTTTACAAGCTTGAACTGAGCCGTAAATTATTAGTATTTTTACAAATCTTGGAAGTAAAACCAAATTTAAAAAAAAATAGGTAAATAAAAAGTACGATATCGCACCTGAACTTTTTTCCATTTACTAATTTAATTATATAACTTGTTTACTGTTTAAATTCAACTCACTTCACGTTCGATGTCTTTCAGCAATGTGTCCAATTCACTTTCTTGAACATTTTGTTTTCTTCTTCGTGCTGATTTTTCTATCAGTTCAATTACTTTACCTTTCTGCTGTCGCAATTCTTTTTGGTATAGAACTAGCATTTTGCGTTGATACGATATCCGTTCTTCTTCACGCTGAAGCGTCTCTTGATATTGGTTTTGCATTTCTTTAAAAAATTATAAAATAACAATCTCTAGATAAAATAGATAATTTACTTGCAACCAACCCTTCATTCTTTTAGCATACTCTTCCTGTTTCAATCCACGCTCCAACTTCGCAATCATCAAAGCCTCATCTCGTTCTAACTCTCGCATCCTAGAATCAATAGCTTGTCTTTCTCGTCGCATAGTATCCATTTCAGTTTCTTGGGCTTCCAACCATTTTTTGGGATAATTTTGAAATTTAGGATAAACACCTTTCGGCAGTTTTACAAATTCTTTCATATACCGCCGAGGATGTAAGCCATCTGGACACTTGTTCATCAAATGATAAGCTTTTTTAATGAATTTTTTCAAATCAATAGCATTCTGCTCGCGGAAAAACTCTGCCACCTCTTCTTTACCCTCAAGCCTCAGAATTGATTCTCTCTGGACAATATTATAAGCTACCGCACAGAAAATCATAAAATACGACGGACTAGACAAAATATTATCCCACAAACACAACCACTGTTCATCATCAAGAATTTCAGAGAATCCATTTGCCATAATCGACCAAGCATAGTCCTTCGATGTGACAATGTTATTAGTGTAGAATTTTTCTAGCGGAGGATCGAAGTAGTTCAGTATATTTTCACACATTCCCAAATAGTTCAGAGGCTCCAATGGGTGAAACTCAAACCATAACTGGCATTGATTTATGAGAATTGTGGCTATAATTTCAAAGCAAACAGTTAGACTGTTGGAGAAAACCTTCACAAACGGGAAGATGAATTCAGGAACAAAGTCACTGTGGCCAAAGACTTTTGACCAATGACCCAAGCATGAGAATATCTTAATGAGATTTCGCCGAGAAGTCGGATCTTTCAAATTTAAACTGGCATTTAATGCAGCTGCAGTTTGATGAGTACCCATTTTGACCAATTCTGAAAATTGTGACTTGTTGCAAGGTACATCGAGAAGAGCAGTCCATATAAGAAGCCGATATTTACTTGGATATTGTCCATATTCTTTGAGAATCGGAATCATTCTATTTCTAGTCAGCATTTTCCTCAATTCATTATCGAAACAATTCACCGAAAGAGCTTTTGGCTGTGTCATTGCAGTTCGTAGCATTTGAGCACAGTTGTGGGCAGATTTCAGACAATCAACCAACGTGCTGACACTGTAGATGTTAGCTTCGCCTGTGTGCCTAATCGTGCTAAGCAAATCTTTATCTTTCGATAAACTAACCAAATAGCAATCTCTTGGTTCTATCATTAGTTTTATTCCAGTATTATCGATATCTATCACCATCAGCTGTGATTTGATCGTCTGGCAGAGAAGAATATATTCCTTGTTTTTGGGTAAGATCCAGGACATATGTAAAGTAGCGTCAAGTAACTTGACTACTTTGAGTAGCTCAAAGCTTACGGATGATAAACAAAATATGTAATTGTCAAGAGTAGTAAAGCAAACAACTCCACCATCTGAAGAGAAACTAAAGGAATTTATCAAACCCTTTGAGAATTCTTTGATTTCTTCACAATTGATTTCAAATTGGGACTGATTGGAGTCAGAAGTGCCTTCATTTAGGCGAATTTCAAGCGGTTGCTTTGTCATGACGAATCTGTCTCGAATTCGAATTGGATTATGGGTTCGGATAGTGTTTAGTGTAGTTCCAGACCATATGTGTACCGCGTCATTAGTGAAGCATGTGAAAATTTGGTCACTTTGTGGAATATAAGAAACAAATTTAAGAGATATCTTTGCCTGATTGAATTCAAGGCGATGTGACGCCTCGAAAGTTTCGAGATTTAAAAGAAGTGCTTCATGGCGACAATGGACAACGGCGAGTAAGGGCTGAAGTGGAACTCCAGGGAAGGATATATTGGAGATCCGGTATGTAGAATAGCTTTCTGAATGCGTTATTATTGAGTTATCTAAAAAACGGTTTAAACTTAATATCGTTATCAATTTTTCAATTAAGTTATCCCCGCTTAATTGCAACTCGCAATTAATTGACCGATTAAATTGCGTTTGAAAATTTCCCGTATAAGTAGAGTAGCTTTTCAAATGGTTAATTAAACCCCGCTTAATTTAATTACTTGCTTAATTGATCTTAAGAAAATGCAGCTGAAAAACTAAAACTATGTAAACTGTTCGGCTAATTGAATGGCCAAAATAAAAAAAAAAAATCTTTTAATTGACCGACTCGCGCTTAATTGAACAGGTCGGTCAATAAAGCGGGGTTTTGTTGATTGAGTCAACCGGATAATTGACCGAAAAATCTGACAAAATGGTCAGTGCAGTTAAGCGGGGAATAATGTATATAAATCTTACCACTATCTACCCAGAAAATGCGGCCGTCTTTGGTGGCAACAAGGTAGACATTTTGTTGTGTAGGAATGTTGCGAACTATGCATGCTTTTGGAATTTTCTCGAGAAGTTTCCAGTACTTCCTTGTGGCCAAGTCAAAGACAAATATGTTTCCCCTGGATAGATGAATTCATAGTATTCTACTTTTTTCTCCAATTTGTAAAGGTAGGTACAAACCAAAACTTACCTATTGTCGATGGTTAGGAATTGCCGATTTGTTTCATTAAAACAAGCAACTACCAAACGAATTCTTATTAAATTACCATTTTCTTTGATCGTGTGATGAATTGTTAAAATCAATCTGAAATTTTGTTGTTATTATAAGAAATTGAGTTTATATTAAAAAAAATTACCCATTTTCTTCCTTTTTAAATTTAAAATAGTTTTTAGAGCTATTTTTGGTGTTTTCGCTTTGAGTGACTAAATTTTCTGATTCTTCCATGGTATTTTAATAGTTTCTATACTTTTTTTATAATTTATATTTTATTTGTTTACATTTTCGAACCCAAACAATTAAATTTGGCTTTCTAACGTACAAAACGACATCAGCGGAGAAGAAAAGAAACAAAATACTGGGCTTAAGGTTGAAACAGAAACAAATGTCGGATTTAGGCTTTGAGTATATACCTTGTATATAAAAACTATAGTACTATTATGGAAACGATTTTTCTGTTACTGGGAGTGTTCTCGTGAGGGCGCAAACATCGTGCCACGTTGGTTTGGAGAGATTTGAATGAGGATAGGAAGAGGAATAAAAGCTGGTAGTAAGAAGGAGAGGAGTATATTTTGTTAATTCTGACAGTTGCTGACAACAATTACCTGGTGTGAGTGAGATAGTTTTTCGTCATGGCAACGTAGGGGATTATTCGCACAAAATGAAAAAAATGTTCTCGTTGTCTTGGTGCATTGTACAACAGTATCGTTTTTTGTTTGAATTTGAATTTGCAAACAGATTTTTTTGTTGTTTTCTATCAAAGTCTATGATAGTACACAATATACATACATATGTCTATAGATAAGTTAATTATGATTTGATTTGCTTCGAATTTGTTGAAAATTTTCAATTTCAGCTGAAAATCATATTATCAAGACTACACCGTTGCTAATTTTCACAATTCTTAGGCAAACATAGTCTTAGAACGATGCTATATTTCTTTATGAGGCATTCAAGAACAAACATTTTCTTCGAAAAAAAAAAATCCAGAAACATTTTTTTGAGGTTTATTTTTTTGGAAAAAAAAAAACTAGAAAAAATAGGTTTAACTTTAAAAAATATACTTTTAAAAGTAAAGAAATTTTGATAAAATTTAAAAAAGAATAACTTTTTACCTTAAAAAATAACTTTTTAAGGTAAACAAAATTCGAAAATATTCAAAAAAAAAACAATTTAAATAAAAATTTTGGGAAAATTTAAAAAAGTAAATATTTTTTTACCTTTAAGAAATACCTTCTTAAGATAAAAGAAAAAAAATATTTTTAAGAGTAGAGAAATTTAAAAAAATAAATTAATAAATAAAAATGGAAAAAATTAAAAAAAAGTAATCAATTATAAAAAATTAAATCTTTTTACTTTTAAAAAATACTTAAGATAAAACAAATTGAAAACAAATTTAAAAAATCTATTTTACCTTTAAAAAAAAGTATTTTTAAGGGTAGAGATTTAAAAAATAAATATCTTTTTATCTTTAAAAGAAAATAAGATAAAACCAATTGAATAAATTAAAAAAAAAAATATTTTGTCTATAAAAAAATGTTTTTAAAAGAGAAATTTTAGAAAAATTTAAAAAATAAATATCTTTTGTCTATTTAAGATAAGCACTTTGTAAATTATTTACTTAACGTTGTTAATTTTTTAACTTTGTTAAATTTTTACTTAACAAAATTCAAATTTCGTTTATGAAAATTGCATTAAGTATTTTAAATAAATTCGCATTCAAGCTAAGGAAATTTTACTTTACGAAGTATTTTTTTTAGTTCACGTAAAAAAAATCAATTTAGCTCACCTAGTTTAAAAACGCATATTCAAAAACCAAATTTCAACTTTATGAAATAATATTGAAAAATTCACGTGAAAAATTCAATTGTGAATATTTTAACAATAACTATTAGGCAATGTTCAAATTTCGATTATGAAAATTGTGTGAAGTAGTTTCAATAAATTCGCATTTTGTAAGGTGTTTGAAATGAAATTTGAACTTTATTAAGTAATTTTTAAAAAATTCACGTGAGAAAATCAAATTAAGTATTCTATTTTCAAAATTCCTGTGAATATTTAGACACTACTTAATCAACAAAAAAATTTCCAAATCTTGTTTTTTTAATTCCCGCGAAAAGTAGTAAGTGGAATTTTTAGTAGGTAGTTGGAAAATATGCAGATTAAAATTAATTTAAATCAAATTTTGTTTGTAAATTGTTATTTAGAGAATTTTTAAAAATTACTTATTAAATTCAAATTTCATTTTTAAAACTTTTTTCGCACAAATTTTCACATGGTGAACTATAAAATTTTTAAAAACGTTATAATCTAGGAAATTTTAAAAAAATATCTCATAAAGTTAGAATTTCACTTCTGGAAATGTTATAATTTCCACGTGAAAATTCCCCGTGAATTTTTAAACAAAGCTTGTTTAGTTTTTGAAAACTTTATAGAAATTATTTATAATACTTTAAAAATTCATTCTTGGACATTTTAAAATGATTGTGAAGAATCGTTAATTTTTTTAAAGAAATTACACACAAAATTTAAAATTTCGCTTGAGAAAATATTAAAACCATTTTTAAATTCGGATTTCTTTCGAAAGAAATTTGCTTTTTTCTCGTCACCCAAATAAATGCATATAATTTTCTCATATTTTTTACGCCTAATAACTTTCATTTTTGTCAACGAAAAGTTCACTTCACTTGGATGTATATGAAAAACTTTAGTTAAAAAGGTTTCGTACCGAAATTGTATAAATTATTAAATTTTATTTTGTTTACCATTTATATATGTATATGTATATTTATAATAGATAATATAAAATAATAAGTACCTTCCTACTAAATGGCGTTCACCATCTAATATCATATATTTGTCATATCTCCTTAAATATGCACGCAAATATCAACCTACAAAATTAAAACAATTTCTTCCTATCCCTACTTGATATAAGAAATTCTTGTACAACTTAAAGTGAGAACATTACTCAACTTGCTACAGCATATCTCACACACAACGAAAGAAAAAATAAAATCATTATTTCCTTTTAAAATTATATTTATTATCTTATTTCATATATATATCATATCTACTTAAATATGAATGCAAATATCAAACTACAAAATTTAAATAATTTCTTCCTATCCCTAGTTCATATACAAAATTCTTATATAACTAACTTATATTCTTTAGTGGCAACATTGGTTGTAGCCTTTTATTTGGGCATACAGTAATACTTACTTGACTTTGCTACAGCATATCTCGCACACAGCGAAAGAAAAAATACAACCGCTAATTCCTTTTAAAATTATATTTATTATCCTACTTCCCCGTTAAATAGAGCAAAAAAAGCTTCAAACTTCCCCTTCGTAAACAAAATTGGTGGAAGAAAATAACAAAAAAAAGTTTAGTGTTGACTCCCTTAAACTAGCTTTAATTTTGTATACGTCGTTCTCGTTCATTTATTGTTGCCTTGAACGTCATTCTAATCGTCAATTCTCTCCCTGTCCTGTACTCTCCAATCTCTACAATTACGTAGTACTGGTAGTGCTCACCTCGAATCTCTCTATCGATCTTCTTCATGATAGTACTATAGTTTTTATATACAAGGGTATATATAATATGGAGTGCTCGTCATTGTATATAAAAACTATAGTACTATCATGAAGAAGATCGATAGAGAGATTCGAGGTGAGCACTACCAGTACTACGAAATTGTAGAGATTGGAGAGTAAAGGACAGGGAGAAACTGAGGGAACTGACGATAAGAATGACGTTCAAGGCAACAATAAATGAACGAGGACAACGCATACAAAATTAAAGCTAGTGCAAGGGAGCAAACACTAAATTCTTTTTTGTTATTTTCTTCCACCAATTTTGTTTACGTAGGGTAGACTGAAGCTTTGTTTTGCTAAATTTAAGGAGGAAGTAGGATAATAAATATAATTTTAAAAGGAAATATTTTTTAAAATATCCTATAGATTATAACATTTTTAAAAATTGTATAGTTCACCATGTGAAAATTCGTGCGAAAAAAGTTTCAAAAATGAAATTTGAATTTAATCAGTAATTTTTAAAAATTCTCTAAATAACAATTTACAAACAAAATTTGGTTTAAATTAAATTTAATCTGCATATTTTCCAACTACTAAAAATTCCACACACTACTTTTCGCGGGAATTAAAAAAACAAGACTTGGAAATTTTTTTGTTGAGTAAGTAGCAGGCAGGAGCGATATGGTTCCGGGGGCCGCCCAAGTCTCCAGATTTTCATGAATGATACCCACCGGAGATGGATAGTTTGAATGGCTCCACAAGAAATTACTCTGTGAGACATATATTTCCTTAATAAGATTATTTTGACTGACACTCATTTTGTTGATAACCTTTTTTCATCAAGGACAATGCATATTTCATTAAGGGTACTATCTTTGCCTTATTATAGATGTAATTATTAGAAAATGTTTTATTTCTAGTTTTAGAGTGTGCAATTGGGGAGATGGTAAAACAACATGGAAAAGCAAAGATCAAAATAGGTTTAATAAATGTTTTATAAAACAACAGTTTTGTGTTTTGTTTAAGGCTTTTGTTTCTTAAGAACGGTGCAAGGATGTGAAATACATTTTTTGCTCTGCCTATGTTTTTGCGAGCATGTCCGTTAAATTTTAGCAGATAGTTAATTTGCACACCGAGATATTTTATATTATCTTTAAAAGGTATTGTGTGACCATCTATATTAAGATTCATCAGTTTAACTAGATTTGCTTTGCCCTTAAAACCTTTCCCGGCCGCATTCCTTATACACAGGCATTCTGATTTTTGATAGTTGATGGCTATGCCCCATTTTTTATAGTAGTTCAGAATTTCGTTTATATGTCGACTCATCTGAGCCAATGCATTAGCAGGCAAGTCATTATGCGTCATTATGTGTCTTCCGCAAACAGTATACCTCGAGAAACGATATTCCCTTCCTCTATAAGTTCGTGAGTAAAATCCGACATGAATATGTTATAAAATTTTGAGCCCAGTTTTGATCCCTGGGGAACACCACAACATATGTCGAATGTATCAGAAAAAATACCTTTTATTAAAACACCAGCCTTTCTGTCATCCAGAAAACTATAAATCATTCCAAATATTTCCACAGGGAAGTTTTTGATTGCTACGTCCCGATCGCCCGATATTTCCAGAAATCGTGTGAAATGTACACACAGAACGATTTTTTCCATGAGATTTTTTCCTTGTCGTCTTCATTTTTTATTTCTGTGCTCTTCATTTTACATTGATATTCACTCACACCATCAACCCAATGGCACACTGACACCGAACACACACAAAAAATTGGAAAGAGGGCGAAAGAGAACATAAACAGACTGGAAAAATCGTTCGAGTTTTGTGGTACAAACGATTTGATCCCTACCCCTGACTTTTCACTCCCTTCACCTACGAACAAAAGATCGGCACTGGAAAAATCGTTCAATGTAGACCGGGACTATCTTGTATAGTCATCCTTTATTCCACACATTGTCGAATGCTTTCTTCATGTCCAAAGAACAGAGAACAGTGCATTTTTGTTGCCTTAGTTTAATGGTTATGTCATTGTGAATTTTTAATAGAGCATGATAAGTGGAGTGTTCTTTTTTGAAGCCGAATTGGTAGTTGGCTGTTAGATTATTGTCTTCTATACAAATGTCAATTTTGGTAGCAAACACTGATTCAACAATTTTTCCTAAGTTGGATAGTAGCGATATGGGTCTGAAATACCTCACTTCGGTTTTTTTTTTTTTTTTTTTTTTTGAATCGGAATTATATACGCATTTTTCCATGCTTTTGGAAAATACAGAATGTTAAGGCAATTGTTAATAATTATCGTCAGATATTCAAAAGCATATTGAGAAATTTTTTTATTGATATAATTTGATATTTTATCTTTACCAGAAGATTTTTTATTGCTTAAGGTTTTTACAATCGAAGATATTTCTGCCTGTTAGGTAAATTTTTTTCATCTATAGGATGAAGGGAGGTGTTTGATGAATTAAAATTAAATATACATTGCGGTAGTGTGCTCTTTAAATGATCAACTATGCAATTAACTCTGGTTTGGAGAAAGAGGTCAAAGCTTAGGTTTTTTTCTTTAAAATGTTCACTATATATTCCTGCAAATGCATTTGCCTTATCAATTTCCCTCAGCATTGGTATTCCACAATCAGTCACTTTTTCACAAGATGGACTTTTGTTTTTCCCGATAAGTCTATTAATTTGTTTGTACGCTTGGGGACCTGGGTTAATTTTTGAAAGATATTGTTGAAATTTTGAGATGAGCCATATCGCAACCTTTTCTTTAATAATAATTTTGAGCAAGGAAATCTTATTTGATAAATTTTTATAAGCTTGACTCGAACGATTTTTCCAGTCTGTTTATGTTCTCTTTCGCTCTCTTTCCAGTTTTTTGTGTGTGTTCGGTGTCAGTGTGCCATTGGGTTGATGGTGTGAGTGAATATCAATGTAAAATGAAGAGCACAGAAATAAAAAATGAAGACGACAAGGAAAAAATCTCATGGAAAAAATCGTTCTGTGTGTACATTTCACACGATTTCTGGAAATATCGGGCAATGTAGATCGGGACATAGCAATCAAAAACTTCCCTGTGGAAATATTTGGAATGATTTATAGTTTTCTGGATGACAGAAAGGCTGGTGTTTTAATAAAAGGTATTTTTTCTGATACATTCGACATATGTTGTGGTGTTCCCCAGGGATCAAAACTGGGCTCAAAATTTTATAACATATTCATGTCGGATTTTACTCACGAACTTATAGAGGAAGGGAATATCGTTTCTCGAGGTATACTGTTTGCGGAAGACACATAATGACGCATAATGACTTGCCTGCTAATTAATGCATTGGCTCAGATGAGTCGACATATAAACGAAATTGTGAACTACTATACAAAATGGGGCATAGCCATCAACTATCAAAAATCAGAATGCCTGTGTATAAGGAATGCGGCCGGGAAAGGTTTTAAGGGCAAAGCAAATCTAGTTAAACTGATGAATCTTAATATAGATGGTCACACAATACCTTTTAAAGATAATATAAAATATCTCGGTGTGCAAATTAACTATCTGCTAAAATTTAACGAACATGCTCGCAAAAACATAGGCAGAGCAAAAAATGTATTTCACATCCATGCACCGTTCTTAAGAAACAAAAGCCTTAAACAAAACACAAAACTGTTGTTTTATAAAACATTTATTAGACCTATTTTGATCTTTGCTTTTCCATGTTGTTTTACCATCTCCCCAATTGTAGCCAAAGAGTTAGAAGTTTTAGAAAGGAAAATTCTAAGATCTTGTGTAAATGCACACTCTAAAACTAGAAATAAAACATTTTCTAATAATTACATCTATAATAAGGCAAAGATAGTACCCTTAATGAAATATGCATTGTCCTTGATAAAAAAAGGTTATCAACAAAATGAGTGTCAGTCAAAATAATCTTATTAAGGAAATATATGTCTCACAGAGTAATTTCTTGTGGAGCCATTCAAACTATCCATCTCCGGTGGGTATCATTCATGAAAATCTGGAGACTTGCGCGGCCCCCGGAACCATATCGCTGCCTGCTACTTACTCAACAAAAAAATTTCCAAGTCTTGTTTTTTTAATTCCCGCGAAAAGTAGTGTGTGGAATTTTTAGTAGTTGGAAAATATGCAGATTTAATTTAATTTAAACCAAATTTTGTTTGTAAATTGTTATTTAGAGAATTTTTAAAAATTACTGATTAAATTCAAATTGCATTTTTGAAACTTTTTTCGCACGAATTTTCACATGGTGAACTATACAATTTTTAAAAATGTTATAATCTAGGATATTTTAAAAAATATTTCCTTTTAAAATTATATTTATTATCCTACTTCCTCCTTAAATTTAGCAAAACAAAGCTTCAGTCTACCCTACGTAAACAAAATTGGTGGAAGAAAATAACAAAAAAGAATTTAGTGTTTGCTCCCTTGCACTAGCTTTAATTTTGTATGCGTTGTCCTCGTTCATTTCTTGTTGCCTTGAACGTCATTCTTATCGTCAGTTCCCTCAGTTTCTCCCTGTCCTTAACTCTCCAATCTCTATAATTTCGTAGTACTGGTAGTGCTCACCTCGAATCTCTCTATCGATCTTCTTCATGATAGTACTATAGTTTTTATATACAATGCGTTTAGTTGTTTTTTACCATTGTATATAAAAACTATAGTACTACTATGGAATCGATTTTTCTGTTACCGGGAGTGTTCTCGTGAGGGCGCAAACATCGTGCCACGTTGGCTTGGAGAGATGTGAATGAGGATAGGAAGAGGAATAAAAGCTGGTAGTAAGAAGGAGAGGAGTATATTTTGTTGATTCTGACAGTTGCTGACAACAATTACCTGGTGTGAGTGATATAGTTTTTCGTCATGGCAACGAAGGGGATAATTCGCGAAAAATGAAAAAAATGTTCTCGTTGTCATGGTGCATTGTACAACGGTATGGTTTTTTGTTTGAATTTGAATTTGCCAACAGATTTTTTTGTTGTTTTCTATCAAAGTCTATGATAGTACACAATATACATACATATGTCTATAGATAGGTTAATTATGATTTGATTTGCTTCGAATTTGTTGAAAATTTTCAATTTGAGCTGAAAATCATATAACAACGTTGCTAATTTTCACAATTCATAGGCAAACATAGTCTTACAACGATGCTATATTTTAATTTAGCTCACCTAGTTTAAAAATGCTTATTCAAATTTTCAAAAACCAAATTTCAACTTTATGAAATAATATTGAAAAATTCACGTGAAAAATTCAATTGTGAATATTTTAACAATAACTATTAGGCAATGTTCAAATTTCGGTTATGAAAATTGTATGAAGTAATTTCAATAAATTCGCATTTTGTAAGGTGTTTGAAATGAAATTTGAACTTTATTAAGTAATTTTTAAAAAATTCACGTGAGAAAATTAAAATAAGTATTCTTTTTTCGAAATTCCCGTGAGTATTTAGACACTACTTACTCAACAAAAAAATTTCCAAATCTTGTTTTTTTAATTCCCGCGAAAAGTAGTGTGTGGAATTTTTACTAGGTAGTTGGAAAATATGCAGATTAAATTTAATTTAAATCAAATTTTGTTTGTAAATTGTTATTTAGAGAATTTTTAAAAATTACTTATTAAATTCAAATTTCATTTTTGAAACTTTTTTCGCACGAATTTTCACATGGTGAACTAAAAAATTTTTAAAAATGTTTTAATCTAGGATATTTAAGAAAGTAATCACATAAAGTTAGAATTTCACTTCTGGAAATGTTATAATTTCCACGTGAAAATTCCCCGTGAATTTTTAAACATAGCTTGTTTCATTTTTGAAAACTTTATAGAAATTATTTATAATACTTTAAAAATTCATTCTTGGACATTTTAAAATGATTGTGAAAAATCGTTAATTTTTTTAAGAAATTACACACAAAATTTAAAATTTCGCTTGAGAAAATATTAAAATCATTTTTAAATTCGGGCTTCTTTCGAAAGAAATTTGATTTTTCCTCGTCACCCAAATAAATGCATTTAATTTTCTCATATTTAGCACGCCTAATAATTTTCATTTTTGTCTACGAAAAGTTCACTTCACTTGGATGTATATGAAAAACTTTACTTAAAAAGGTTTCGTACCGAAATTGTATTTAATTGTAATTTTATTTGGTTTACCATTTATATATATGTATATTTATAATAGATAATATAAAATAACAAGTACCTACCTACTAAATGGCTTTTACCATCTAATATCATATATTTGTCATATCTCCTTAAATATGAACGCAAATAATCAACCTACAAAATTAAAATAATTTCTTCCTATCCCTACATCATATAATAAATTCTTGTATAACTTATATTCTTTAGTGGCAACATTGGTTACAGCGTTTAATTTGGGCATACAGCTATACTTACTTAACTTGATACAGCATATCTCACACACAACGAAAGAAAAAATACAACCAATAATTCCCTTTAAAATTATATTTATTATCCTACTTCCTCCTCAAATAGAGCAAAAAAAGCTTCAACCTTCCCCTTCGTAAGCAAAATTGGTGGAAGAAAATAACAAAAAAAAAGCTTAGTGTTGACTCTCTTAAACTAGCTTTAATTTTGTATACGTTGTTCTCGTTCATTTATTGTTGCCTTGAACGTCATTCTAATCGTCAATTCCCTCAGTTTCTCCCTGTCCTGTACTCTCCAATCTCTACAATTTCGTAGTACTGGTAGTGCTCACCTGGAATCTCTCTATCGATCTTCTTCATGATAGAACTATAGTTTTTATATACAATGTTTTTACACAATAAATTCCGCGAAGGCGAGGACTGCTAGTAAAACAAAACGTCGTTTCCTAAACTTCATCTGTCAAGAGTTACACAATTTTTCCGCTTTGCACCGCCGGCCGCTCGTGTCGTTTTAGTTAAAGCAGGAACCAACGTGAAGTTGGGGGCTGGCAGTCCATATTATACGTCCATGACTGTGGTGATCACATCCTCAAGACCAACTCTTCGACCCAGGTTTTTTTTATCAACAAGTTCGACTCCACTCCACTCCTGAAGTGAATCGAGTCGGTTGAAGCTCATTTCAAGGCAACGAAGGTATACAAAGGGGCCAAGCGAGCTTGAAGCTCGCTCGAACACCTCATGTAAACGGGGTAATAAATGCAAAAAAAATAGTCCCCAGTCCAAAGCCGCGAGCTTAACCCAAGAAGGGGGGGGGGGTAAAATAAATAAATCGGATGGCACAACGGCTCATGAAGAACCAGGGCCTAGTGACTAACAACTCTCAACCATTCCTGTGTGCGCCTTTCGACAGGAATGGAAAGGACCTACAATTTTATGCCGAATCCGAACGGCTAGACGAGAAGCACTTATTCGTGACAAGTGATACTCTTGGAGGATTTGTCAATTCCTCGCAAGAGGCAGTAGCCCTGAAAAAAAACTTTTTAGGTTTTAGGTGGACAAGGCTGGGAAGCGATCCCAGACCTCCAGCGTGACAGTCGAATCCACTAACCATTACGCTACGGGCTACTACAGGAGGGGTAAATGTCCCCTTTTTATTTTTTTTTTATATATATATATTCCCAGTTAAGCATATTATAGCGTAACACCCCGACTCCACAGGTCATGAACGATGTCCATAATCAAATCTACAATCCAACCCACAATCTGATTTGTATGGATGTCACTGCTTGGACAGGAATTTTGCGACTCCCTTGGATTTTTTTTAGACATGTTCCATAGTTCGGCCATCGTTTATGGCCTCTGGAGTCGGGGTGTTAAAGTCTGAACTACAAAATTAGAGCAAACAAAATTGTATATAAAAAAGTTGTGTTCATATTTTTGATCGTGGCAATAATAATATGCCGCCTCCAGGGGCCAAGAACGATAGGCGGACTAAGGGACATGTCTAAAAAAAATCCAATGGAGTCGCAAAAATCCATGTCCAAGCAGTGACATATCCATACAAATCAGATTGTGGATTGGATTGTAGATTGGAATATGGACATCGTTCATGGCCTGCGGAGTCGGGGTGTAAAGGAGATACGGGAGGTAGACAAATTAATAAAATTGAAAAAACTTGTTATTGTCTTAGACAATGTTTTCGGACCAATTTACCTGGAAATAACAATTAACTCACTCACTATTATTTCATAATGCCGTGAGTCTGAGAGAAAAGTTATAATTTTTCCATATATCCGAAACTATACGAAAAAGCTTATCTATACTAACAGCCAAAGGCTTAACTACATAGGCCTACTTTTGTACAAAAGTACAAAAGTGAGAAATAAATATCTATTCTGAAGACACCTGCTTGCAAAAAAACAATGGAAAATTGTGCATGGTGGTTTAATTTCTGTTTCAGAACAATTTTGGTATGTTTTTTTGTAAGTATGTTTCTTTAGCGAACATTTTAATTTCTCACTTTTGTACTTTTGTACAAAAGTAGGTCTATGTAGTCAAGGCTTTATACAAAAACACACTCACAAAAAATTGTGACCACTGTGAGCCTCACAACGGCAGAGTAGGGTTGTAAAAGTCGTTTTTGGTTGGAGATTCGGAGTTACTCCTTTTTGACTCCACTTACTCTAAAATAATTCGATTGGCTGTTCCGAGTAATGTTTTTGGAGTATTTTTCTGTTCAATAAAGGAGTAGACCCAGAACACACAAATACATATAAACCCTTTAATCGGATTATTTGTCAAATTAATTTTACTCGACTGGCGTGCAAAATATACATAAATATCAGACAATTTACGTCCCCACACATAAATATTTCACAAATTAGTCACGGAACAATAGAAAATAATTCGATTGAAATCAAAAAGGAGTAGTACTGTTCCGAAATCCAATCGAAAACGAAATTAATTAGCTCTTGCTAATTAATGTCGTTTGGTACGGCAAGCCGGCGCCAAAAGCTGATAACGTTTTTTTTTAAAGGAAGGCAATACAAAACTTTTGTGCCATAAAAGGGGGTTCTTAAGGAAGTAGGAGCATTAAAAAAAATATTAAAAAAAAAACAGCTATCAAACTCGAAATTAAAAAGAAAATTCTTTGAACCTGCGAAGCAAGCCACCCAAGTTTCAAGCTTAAAGCAGGAGGGGGGTAAAGGTCCCCCTACTGTAGTTTTTCTTCAATATTTGGAAAACTAAGCGTAGTAGAGGCAAAGTCAACGTGACAAAGTGAAAGAAAAAAAATTCCCTGCAAATAAAAGTTATGTTCAAAAACAAAACAAAAACGATTGCCAATAAAAGAACAAAATTCTGGCTTTCAAAACCAATACATTTTTTTGTTATGAGTTGGCATTGTTTATTAATTTAAAAAAAAACGCCCCTCTTTCCCAGAGGAGGGTGAAGGAACACCCTTTTATGGCACAAACGTTTTGTATTGCGTTCCTTTAAAAAAACGTTAGCTGTGTTTTTTTGCAGGTTCAGATAAAATTGTCGAAAAAAACGACATCCGAACTTAGCAAAGTAAAAATTCCCAGCACTATCACGAAACTCAGAAATCTCCATCGCTACCTGTCAGCTTTTGGAAAAGCATGCCAAATATACCCCGTTCGCTTTGGCCCCTTTGTACACTTACGTTGACTTGAAATGAGCTTCAACCGACTCGATTCCACTTCAGGAGCGGAGTGGAGTCGAAATTGTTGATAAAAAACCTGGGTCAAAGAGTCGGTCTTGAGGATATGTGTTCACCACAGTGTTTTTGCACATGTGCGAGTAAAATTATTTGAAGTATGTACTAAAATTCATTAAATTTGAACTGTTTTTTGTGTAAAATAAATATATTGTTGCCATTCAATTAAATGTAATCTCAACACCATATCAACTCAACTTCAAATGGGGCTCTCAACTCACGTGACGAAACACCAATAAAAAGAAATCTAATATAGAAAATTAAGCCGGATCCACACCTGTGTCGTGTGTTGTATTGTGGAGTCATGTGTCGCTGTCTTTCCATATATTTTATGCACCACACTGGAACACAACACACGAGACAAATATGGGTCTACAGTTATGAAATACATTATACCGATAGCGACACACGACTCCACAACACAACACAGGTGTGGTTCCGGCTTTATGCCGATCGTTAATAAAACAAAAAATGTGAAATACGCAATTTTAAATCAGAAAAAAATTAATTTACAAAACAATAGTCGTCCATTTTTTTTGTTTATAAAAAAAATATTTTCATTCGTTGGTTCAGATATTGTGACGTTTTCGTACAAACTATAGATAGCAAAATAGTAATTTGAGCTGGCAGTACTTGTTCTATCTGAACTAAAGTTCAGCACCGATAATTATCTGGACTTAGCTAAGTTCATATGGACTTCAGTTGTTTTTGTATTTTACATGTAAATTCCTTAGTTCAAATGTTTTTTTCGTCAAATTCTATCTGAACCTACAAAAAAACACGACTTGTATCAGCTTTTGATAATTTAATTTCCCTTCATGTAGTGTAGATTAGCTTTTTCGTATAGTTTCGGATATAGGGGATTTTTCTAGCTCCCGCATCTCCATTTTTACTGCCCCTAGCAAAAATATGAACATAACTTTTTTTATAGACAATTTCATTTGCTCTAATTTCGTAGTACAGACCTTTCAGCTAATATGCTTGGTTTTGAAAATATTCACACAAACATAAACAAGGGGATATTTAATCCCTACCATAAAAAAAAATCCAGAGAGCACGATATTTTGCAAGCAAAATTCCTTCCTTGACATGTACTACAGTTGCTAGAGATTTTCATGACGTTTTCTTTGTAATTCTCTTTGTAAGTCCCCCTTCACAAAGGGAATCCAGTTGCTGGTGATTTTTTTTTACGTTTTTCTTTAATTGCCTTGTAGCTTTCACACAAAGAATCAAAATTGCCGGAGATTTTTGTTTGCTTCCATATTGACACTCTGGTACCACGGCAGCTAGCAGTCAAAGCCTGAACCCTGTATGTGATATAAATCTTTTTTTTATTTCACATTCAATATAAGAAAAAACGAAAAATGGTCCTCAATAACATAACTTTTTCTAATTACTTTTATATGAAAGGGTTTTCATATTACAATTGCAATAGAATAATAAAGTATTTGAGTTTGCAAGTCAAGCGTAAAATATATCGAAACATAAATAAAATGCTTTACTTCGTAGGTGAAAAATGTGAACAAACTACCTTTATAACGAGAATAAACAACAATAATACTTGGTTACAACAAAAAATCAAAACAGATGTGTAGATTAGGCTTAATAATTTATATGAAATGTTTGTTTCAGAAAAATTATTTTTTATTAATTTCTCGTTCTACTCCAGATTTTCCATGTTCGATAGGAATGGAACAGAAACAATAAAAAAGGAGTAACTACGAACTACCAAACGAAATAAATTTATAATTTAATTTTGTTCATGTCAAGTTGTAGTAGCCCTTAGCCTAATTGTTAGTGCGTTGGACTGTATCACGCTGGAGGTTTCTGGGTTCACTTCCCAGCCTCGTCCACCTAAACCTAAAAAGTTTTTTGCATGGCCTGAAGCATTGACAAATCCTCCAAGAGTATCGTCATGAATAAAGTGCTTCTCGTAGCCGTTCGGATTTGCCATAAAATTGTAGGTCCCTTCTATTCCTGTCGACACGCACAGAGGAATCTTTGCGAGTTGTTAGTCACTAGGCCCTGGTTCTTCATGAGCCGTTTTGCCACCCAATTTATTAATTCTTTTTTTCATGTCAAGTTTGCACAGATTTTTATATTTCTGCATTACATTTTCTCACAGGTCACAAGTTTTTGTGAGATTGTTTTCTTATAAGGCGGTCACAATTTCATTTTCTATAGAAGCCCTCATAATAAATCTCACAAGAACAACGTGAGTTGTGATCTGCCAAGGAGCAGATCATAATTTGTAAGTTTTTATGAGTCGAGTTCACCACGAGTTGTGAGGTTATTGTGACTTGTGAGGTATCAGTGAGGTTTCCAGAATACGGCTAATTAGGTAATTCCAACCTCCTAAATCGATTGGCGCCCTCTGCCTTTTCGTATCAGCAACGACCACATATTCGACATCGCCAAAAATGCTGCTCAGTGTTTAGGTTTTCTCCGTCGATGCAAGAAATTTGTCTCCCCTTCTGATCTGGCTGTGATCTACAAAGCCTTTATTTGTCCAAAACTTGAGTATAACTCCCACATTTGGGCAGGTGCTCCAATAACACACTTGAGTTTTTTGGATAGAATTGAAAAGAGAGCTCTTAAAATGATAGGTGAAAGAACTATAACGGAAACATTTTCATCTCTTGAGCACCGTCGAAATGTTTCATGTCTTTCGTTATTTTACCGTTATTTCCATAAACAATGCTCTAGTGAAATAGCCAGTTGCATTCCTCCCCTTAAACAATTCAACCGTAATACTCGCGCTTCCAGGAATGCCCATCAGTTTACCCTTGATCCCAATTTCGGACGTGCTGTTAAGTACAGTAGTAGTAGCCCGGAGCGTAATGGTTAGTGCGTTCGACTGTCACGCTGGAGGTCTAGGATAGCTTCCCAGCCTCGTCCACCTAAAAATTAAAAATGTTTTTTTTTCAGGGCTACTGCCTCTTGCGAGGAATTGACAAGTCCTCCAAGAGTATCACTTGTCACGAATAAGTGCTTCTCGTCCAGCCGTTCGGATTCGGCATAAAATTGTAGGTCCCTTCCATTCCTGTCGAAAGGCGCACACAGGAATAGTTGCGAGTTGTTAGTCACTAGGCCCTTGTTCCTCATGAGCCGTTGTGCCATCCGATTTATTTATTTATTTTATGTTAAGTACAGAGATTCTTTCTTTAGTCGCACTACTCGAATGTGGAATGCTCTACCCAGCTCAATTCTCCCTCCCATTGTGATCTACAGACGTTCAAAACCAATGTGCATCGGTATCTCCTTTTAAATCCCCTCCAATCTACCTAATCGCTCGTGCTGTGTATACCATCTTAAGGGTAGTCACAACCCCTTTTGCACGCGCTAAATATAAAAAAAAAAGCAAACGGGCCTTAGAGTGCGGGCCGAGACATTTAGCCCTATTCTGCCGTTGTGAGGCTGAGGTTTTTGTGAGTTTCTTTCCTTATAAGGCGGTCACAATTTCATTTTCTATGGAAGCCCTCATAATAAATCTCACAAGAACATAATTCGATCAGTACTATAATGTCAGACATATTATTTTCTTTTTAATTTGTCTTAAAATTGGAAAAGAAAACGAATAAAAATAAATTAAAGAGAATTACCAAAATCAATACAAAATAATAATCTCACATGCAGCTGTTTTCAGAGGTTTGTTTTGACGTTTGGTCTTTTTTGACGTTGGACCGTCGCGTTTTTGTGGATTTCCTTTCAACAAAAAAATCAAATCTGTGAAGGGGAAATTTGATTTGTTTAGAAGAAAAGATCAAATTTTCTAAACAAATCAAATCTTTTATTTTACAAAGATTTACACCGACTTGCACACACACTAGGAAGATTTGACATTTCTCTGGCTATTGTTCACGTTTGGCTTTTTTGTCAATTTGTTCAATTAAATTATAACCGTGGTGTAAAAGTATAAAGTTCACGTTGTTCAGTAAATAAAGTAAAATAAATAAAATTTACTAAAGTACATTATGTAGATAAAATTACAATAATTTTCCATTTTCAAAAAAAAAAAAAATAAAGAATTCTGCGTTCGGGCCTGTCAAATTGCACATACATACAATCACGGCAATAAATTTATTTTTTTTGCGCATTCCTTACAACACAATAAAAGATTTGATCTCCAATCGTTGAAAAGAAATCGACATTTGTAAAAATTTACAAAATAAATTTGCCCGTCGCGTTCTATTCTCCGCCGCTTGACTTGACCGCGTTCTGTTTGAACAACAACAAGTGATTCTATACAAGACAAAGAACGCAACGGTCAAAAATATCGACCGCACCGCCAGACCGCGTCCTGTGTGTCCCGGGCTTAACACTCGCTGCCTCTTAATTGCACCCGGATTGAAGATTCTTAGTATCCATTTGTTCTTAGCTACCATAGTATCTGTTCGCAGAAATTATCTTAGCTTTGATAAAATGACGTATGTCTGGCGGCCCTGGGCTCTTAGGCCGCTCCCTGACTTGTCGGTACGGTAGCGGTACGGTATCGGTACGGTAAAATCTGACGTACCGCTTGTGAACCGATTACATGTTTTTCAATGGGTGCATGCTGATTAGGCGGCATCGGTACGTTAGCGATACGCTATACATGCGGTATAGCGAGCCGCGGTACGAATGGGTAGTAAGCAATCGGTAAATACCGCGTGTATTGTGTAAAATGTCATCGTCAGATATGGACGTCCATAAAAAATTGTATTGGAAGTGGAAAAATACGAGTTTTTATACAATTACAAATTAAAAGAATATTCAAGAAACGATCTTACGGACAAGGCATGGAGTGAAATCGCCAACAAAATAAAAATATCAGGTAAGTATTCTTTGTAATAATTCTTTTTTTATTGTTAAATGCAATGGTTATATTGCCATGGAAGTGATGCTCTAGGCAAAATAAAATAATTTGTCAAATATTTTCGAACTGTTGGTCCAGATGATCTGGAATTTACATCAACAATATCTTGTGCGAAGTTAAATGAACGAGTCTGTGAAAGCCTAAGCTCTGATGCAGAATATTGTGCTCCATCTCGTTTCCTTATGAAATTGTGTAAAAAAAACCGATTTAATAATATTATTAACTGTGTGGAAGTTTAAGCAACGAATAGGGGTTAAAAGGACTTGAAACTGTTGTGTCATCATTCCAAACGCACACTCCATTGTCTTTCGTGCTAGAGAGTGTCTATAATTGTAGATCCTTTTGATATTATCAATACCGTTTATCGGATAAGGTCGCATTATATTCCGTTTTAAGGGAAATGCATTATCTGCAACGAAAAAATATGGCACTAACTGCTGCGTGTCATCATGAGGTAGTTTCGATGCTATGGGTATATTAAGACCATCCTTTTCAAGCCATTAGCTCAGAGGCGAAGCACGTAAAACTGCCCCATCGCCATTCCGTCCAGCAAAGCCTGTGTCAATCATGGTAAACAAACCATCGGCATCACACACTGCGAATAAGATGATTGCGTGATAGCCCTTATAGTTAAAATTTGTCGACCCTAAGTTTGGCAGCTGTTGAATCCTTATGTGCTTGCCATCCATAGCACCTAAGCAATTAGGCATATTCCAAAGCTCATAAAAACGGTTGGCTATATCTTCGCATTTATTTTTGGATGGTATTGCCATGTGTTCCGTATTCAAAATCGTCCAAATAGCATCCGTAGTCTCAGCTACTATATTTGATATCGTGCTATCACCTCTGGCAAAGTACAAAGCCAATGATTTGAATGTACTTCCTGTAGCGAGATATCTAAAAGAAAAGTTATTATACATGTTTACTAAATAGAACTTAATATTTACATTATGTTTATTCTTTTATGACTAAAATGTGTTTCTTTTGTTTTATTTTAGTGAATGACTGCAAAGAGAAATGGCGCAATATAAGAAGTACTTTTTCGAGAAGAATAAAAACAAAACCGAGTGCTTCCAAACCAAAAAAGCCCTATTATCTCACAGAATATCTTACTTTCCTTTTACCATACGTGAAAGCAATCAACGATACTCAAAATTGTGGTAATATTCCACCAACGCAAGAATATGACGAAAGTTTAATTAAGGAGGACGCCATAGAGGAAGAACAAGTTCCAAATTCAGTTGCAGATAATTCACAAGACAATTATCAACAACCGGCTTCATCCCCTTCACCACAAGTTACACCAGCAGGATCTTCCGCAAAAAAATTGTACATGGTGAACGTCGACGCAAGAGGATAAATAATGATATTGACGCTGCAATGATTAAATACTTCAAACAGAAAACTGAAAAGAAGGCAGAACCAAAGGAAAATCATCCTATAAACCATTTTTTCTTGAGTCGACTGCCCGAATTAACTGATATGACAGAACAGCAAATCAGGACTTTTAAAATAAAAGTTTTGCAACTTGTCGATGAGATTAAACAGCCCGAATATCTTATTTATTCTCCGTCATCGCCTTCATCAGCACATAATGACATTGAACATCCTTATCAGCTCAATGAAGTTCATACGAACATAGGAATCCTCCTCATGCTCATGCTTTAGCGCTTTCGGATGCATGCTCATGCTCCGGTTCTGATATTTATGTTGCATAAGATAAACCCATTTGGATTCGCTGGATTCGAGTCACTTTTTCATATCTTTAATCCTTATATTATTTAATATTTATTTAACTACATATAAAGAATATTAGTTTTTTTTTTTAAATGAAAATGTGGTACATACCTCAAAGTAATCAGCAACCTCTCTTCAGCGCTTATGCATTCCCTGAATCTGGTGTCTTGTTTTGTGAGCAATGGAGCAACTAGGAGGAAAAGCTCGTTATAGGTATTCTTTTTCATTTTGTACATGGATTGGAACCTTTCATCATCTTGTGAAAGTTCTTTGGCCGCAACAAACAGTCGGCAAAACAAATTTGTTTCAATATATGGATGTCGCCATTATTTTTTTCTTTTTATACGCAAACGCGTATATATATAACATGCAATTGCATCTTCTTCTGAGGACGACATTTTTTTCCGGATTCTGAGTTTTTAGATTAAATACCGAAAGTATACCGACAAGTGAAGAGCAGTGTTGTTCCTCTACGTGTCGACTTTAGTTGTCTACATTTCAACGGTCGGCATCGGTCGACAATGGGTAGGTTCAGAGAACTTAGGGGACTTGCAAGTCAGGCAAAATTATAGACTGTGATTGGCCAGCTGTCGAAAGTTATCTTCATTTGAAACAATTTTTCGACAGCTGACCAATCACAGTTTAGAAATTTGCCTTACTTGCAAGTCCCCTAAGTTTTTTGAACCTACCCAATGTGTCGACAATGTAAACAATAACTTAAATGTCACAAATAAAATCATTCCAAAAAGTCCTGCTACAACCGATAGACAAGTATTTGAATAATTTATAATAACAATAAGGGTATTAATGCAACGAGATCATTTTCCGCCTTGCCAGAAAAATATAACTTTCCGCAAGATGTTTACATGAACACCCCCTTAAAAATACTTGCGTAAACGTGGGAAATAATCCAATTAAACGTCACAAATGACTTGTCCCAGATATCAGATTTATTTCTGCACTTTTCGCAACAAATTTGTGAGATAAAATTATCTGCTTTGCAGAATATTTTCGCCAAACAAGTTTTGACAGTTCATTTCTAACGAGATAAAATTATCTAGTTTACGAGGTATATCTGTTTTACGCCCGGTATGATAATTTTATAAAAAGGGTATTCATGCAACGAGATAATTTTCCACTTTGCAGAAAAATAAACTTTTCCGCAAGATGATTACATGAACACCTTTTTATAAATACTTGCGTGAACGTGGGAAATAATTAAATTAAACATCATAAATGATTTATCCCTGCGTACCAGGTTTATTTCTACACTTAACGCATCAAATTCGTGAGATAAAATTATCTTTTTTACATAATATTTTTCCCATCCAAATGCTTACAGTTAATTTCTACCGAGATCAAATTATCTGGTTTACCAAGTTTATCTGGGTTTTAGGCCGTTGCGTTGGTTTAAAATAAAAGTTTGAAACACGTGAGCGGAAATAAAACCGGGAGTTGTTTTCTTCTTCCAACTAATGCTTTTTAAAATCACTCATAGCTTGTTTTGCTATCAAAATGTTTTGATCCTATGAAACTGGAAGTTATTCCATTCTTCAATTAAAAGAGCTCTTCGGACTGCTGCAGGATTATGAAATACGGTAGACCGGTAGGTCTTGAAGTGCATGACACAAAAGAAAAATCGAAAATTTGAGGTCTTCCGTTTATGGGTGTGGTATCCTATCCACGAATTCTCTTAGAATCATTATCAATTATGAAGCACTTCCGATTTCTGTAGAAAAATGAAATTCGGTAGGCTAGGTGCCACTCCCCCTGAATGGAAAATCTACAGTTTTCAGTTTTTACCTTTATACTATATGAACTTAAATTATATCACTCTACCGAATTTCATTTTTCTACAGAATTCGGAAGTGCTTCATAATTGATAACGATTCTAAGATAATTGGTGGATAGGATACCACACCCATAAACGGAAGACCTCAAATTTTCGATTTTTCTTTTGTGTAATGCACTTCAAGACCATTAAACCTTTTGACTTGAGAGATGCTCGTGTTCATAGTGCATCGTGTGTCTAAGTTAAACATAGGTTTAGTTGAATTTTCAGACGTTGATTCTATTTTTTAAGTTTATCATTTCAAAATATTTGAAGCTGTTTGTGTAGTATACCAAGTTAATTATCTTATAAAAATATAAAACCACAGTTTGTAATTAAAATCGGTCTCTATCATTCAGCCAAAATTGCCTTAAACTGTAGTTTAGTTACACCCGGGTCTATCTGCGACATATTCACAGTCTATCTGGGGCATTTCCAATATCTTAGCAAAAATGAAGTGAAATCGGATATAAAAAAAATAAACAACTCCAAATTATGTGAGTAATTTATTAGTTAATGAATTGATTATTGAACCAAAATTTCAAGGTTTACTGGCAAGTGGAATTTTATCATTTTATTACTAAATTACTCAAGCTTTGAAAGATTTTTAAAAATTGACCAGTAAACCATAGTAATGTGATTCAGTGAACCTACTCTAATTAAAAATATATGTATTTGAAACTGGCCAGTTTCACAGTGAGCACTTACTAGAATAAGTTGCACTTAAGTTTCGCATATTGGTACTTTTTGGTAATTTTCGCAGTCTGAGTTAGTGACACTTAAGTGCAATTTATGCAGGCAAGTGTGCACTGCGAATTTTAGGATTTTGTGTCCTATATTTCGCACTAAAGTGCTACTACTGTTACTGTGAAACTGGGCCTAAGGCCTTTATAAACATAGAACTACATAGGTATGCGTTTAGATTTAGATAAAATGATTTTTCACGACTTTCTTGTTGTTACAATTATGGTTTTGTATTATAGAAAAACTTGGTTCTTTTTTTTAGATTTTTGTTTTTGGTTTAATAAATTTTAGTAGGAAAAAGTATGAACTATAATGGTTTAACGAATTGTCTACATTGTCGACAATTGTGAATTGTCTACATTGAATTGTCTACATGTAGACAATCGTGTAGTCTACATTTATAGTCTACATGGCACAACACTGGTGAAGAGAACGAAGCGGTATCGGTATGCTTTCGGTACGGTAAGAAAACCCGCTTACCGATGCCGTATCGATACCGTACCGAGAAGTCAGGGAGCGGCCTTACTCTACTAGCTCCCTACAAGACTTTCGTTTGTTTACATTTGTTTGCATTTTTATCTGCAAAATACAGCAAATAAGTATTAAGTTTCGATAATATTTTCCTCTTGATTTATAAACTACATATTTTTTTTTATTCTATTGTAATTGTTTTGGCGTGGTCTTACCTTAAGGGGTATTTACTGTTGAAAAGTTATAAATAAAACACATTTTATTCCATTTGTTTTGAGATTTAATATTTCTCTAATATAATTCTTTCATTTCTGAGCTATATAAGCAATTAAAAAGTTTAAAACTTTATTGGCTTAATATCTTAGTTTAACAACAATCCATATTCCAACTTGAACTAAAAACTGTATTTAGTCCTTTGTTCCATAAGTAATAACTATAATTAATTAATTAAATCTAACTAATTAATTAACAATAGAGATGTTATATATTTTTATTTAATAAGTATGCACATTTTGAATTATTTTGTTTCCAAAAACAATTCTTCACAGTTTAAAAAAATGCCTTGGGCCTTATTATATTGTTTATTAATTATAATTATATTATTTATACATGAATAAAAGTAATTTTATATTGAAAAAATATATTACAATAATCATTATTAAAAATTTGAACAAAATAAAACTGGAACTACGTTATAAGGCATTTTCGTCTAATATTGAAAATAAAAATACAGTTTTGCTGTTTGATAAAACTTAGTTACTGGCAAAGAAAATCTAATATAAGAGAGATATGTGAGACTACAATTTAAGCTTTTTTATAAAGTTTAATTGAAAAATATATATGCATATAATTTTATTAATAGAAAAATATTATAAATTTTAATTAAGAAATATACATATATGAATGTATATTTTTTAAGGTAAATATTCAATTTTAATATAAATTTAAAAAAGATTTATTTTATTTTTAGCTGAGCGTTGTAATGCTGCTGGTATACAAAATGTTGTATTTTAATTGTAATTAATAGCAACAATCACCATTATAGCGAAGTAAATATTTATAAAGTTGTTTTTGCTGCTGCTTTAGGGTAAAATTGATGTGTTTTTTCAGCGTGTCGTCGTCACAAATTAACAAATTTTGTTGAATATTTAGTTTTATATTTTTTATGATAAATTTTTTCGTTTTAGGAAAATTTATTCCATAAGAAATATAAACTTAATTTTGTATGTTTGTTTTTTCCGATTTATAAAAAATTAATTTTAAAATATTATATTTGGTATAATTTGGTCGAATTGTTTCATTTTTATTAAAGTGGTTGATTACGTTATTTATATTATAGCGGGGCTGCGCATGGAGCGATGGTGGTACATGATGAAAAAATTTGAATCAGACCAGTGGTATCGTATGTGAAAAAGCACTTTTTAGCTGAAATATTTTTGATTTATACAAACAAAAATATTTCACAATTTATTTGTCTTCTTTTCTTGCATTTGTTTAAATATTTTTTCGAACAATTCTTCTGATTTGTCTTATAAATTTTTTTCGTGTAGGTGAAAGAAAGAAAAAAAGGTTAGAACGAAATAAAGAAGATCGAAAATAAAATTCTGAATGAGAAACTACTATGATAAAGTGTACATATGCCATGATGTGCTTTATTGACAAGACACTGAGGTGGAATTTGGAAAAATGATGATTATGGACAGATCAAATCATAAATTTAAAATATTTAATATTTTAAAATATCTTACATAATTTGAGCTAGATGTAAGAAAAAAATTCAAAATTTGTTTTCCACATCATCGTCATAATCATTATCATGAAATTAATGATTTATGAGTTGTAAGTAGATAAAGTGCTTTTTATATTGTGAGGAATCTATGGTTACTTTGAATTGCATTTCTATTCATCATTCCTGGCGCTTTGCTTTTGTAGCATAGTTTATAAATTTAATCAATTTCTTAATGTACAATTATTTTGAATATAGATACTTAAAAATGTTAAGCATAGTGTTACTTTTAAAATGAAGTTTTTTGTTTTGCAAAATTTGCTTTGCATGTATTACTATATTAAGCCGATAGCTAGCTGTAGTAAAAATTTATTTTTGTTTGCAAAATAATAATGAATAACGTTAGGTTAAAATACGATACATAAATGAAGCTGAGAATTAGTGAGTGACTAAATTGTGTGAGTTAGATTGAAGGCGTGGGTTTGTGGTGAAATTCTAATAAAGAAGAATGTACGCAAACAAATGAAAATTGAGATTTATAAAGCTTTAGAGTATTTGATAATATCAAATAATACTGTCTGTGCTAAAATACTTATAATATAAACACTTGCGAGACTAACCTTATATCCTTTTTTATAATAATCTTTTGCAACCATTTAAGTGATAGTTGCGATATTATACAGTTAATTTGACTTTTCTCAATTTGAAAAATGAATGATAGTATTTGATATGGTTCTAATCACATGTGAGTTGATGATTTTAGGTAATGTTATGATATTTTAGACACAAAAACAAAGCACTTCCAAACTTAAGTGACATATTTGTTGCTTTCAAACAAATGTCCTTCTTCTTAAATTGAGTGCATTTTTTTTAGAAAATCCAATAAATTTCCAAAAAAGTTTGAAATGATACAAACCCATCGCATTTGTCCGTTAGAATTTATGCTTTTCAATTTACTGTAATAATGAATGAAACGAATAAATTAATTCTTAAACCCTGTCTCTGTATCCAAAAGAGCTTTGACAAAGATAAATCAATAAGATAAGATGATAAGTTGTTAAACTAAATATATCGATTTCAAATTCTTTTTTTTCATGTTTTGTTTTTATCAAAATTAATTTAAGGGAAAAAAGTAAAACCTTAAATTTTTTTATGATAAAAGAACAAAATATAGAAACAAAATCAATGAGATTCAAATTTATTTTGATTAGACTTCGGGTAAACAATTGTTGAAGAATGTTTTGAAATGTACGTAATCTTTTAGTTCTTTAGCGTAAGAACGCTTAAACTCAAAATGGCTATTTTCATTGCAATACCGTCTTTAAGTTGAAAATTTAGGCCCAAGCTTTGGAGATATTAAAATTCCGGGCTATTTCAATTTAAAACTATAGAACTTTAATATTATATTGGGAAGTTTTTTTTATAGAATATCAATGAATCTTTTGCATTATTTCTGTTCCGTAACTTTAATCAAATAACAATTTGTTGTCAAAACTATCTTATAATTTGTTTGAGTGCATATAATTGTATTTAAATAATCATACATTTTCTTAAACTACACTAAAACTTAAGGTCCTCTTTTGAAAACACTTGTTTTTGTATTTTGCATTTCTATGCTATGATATGAGTTTCTATATGTAATGATTTAAAATTATGTCTTACCAATGTCATTGATCAAGCGCATTGATTATGATTCAGAGTAAAATGGTTCGTAAGTGTGTACTGTCTAGTGATTTATAAAAATATGTCTTGATATCAAAATAAAATTGAAAAAAAAATCTAGCCTATATAATTATGTTTTATTTACATTCTAAATTATAATTATGAGCATCTTTTACATAAACATACTAAAATATGTATGTTTTTTGTTTTTAACTGCATATCTTTTTTCGTTAAAAAAAAAATAGAATGTCAACGAATTTCTTTCTAATAAGTCATGCTTTACAAGACCATGCATTTATTATTTGTACCTCAATAGGTCAAAATTTGGTGATATAATAATCTACATAGCAGAACTAGTTTGGTCTTCTTATTGACTTCATATTTTGATTTCATATTTGTATTATTAACTGTGAGACAATAGTACATTGTACATATGTATATACATATATAGTTGGGTCGTCCTTCAAAGAGACAAACTATTTAACCAAAGAAATCAATTCTTCTAAAAGAGGGTTTAAAGCATTGCTGTGATTTAAAAATTAAATTTTAACGAATATTTATACTTGAAATTATATAATATTACGATTTTCTTTCTAACTATGAATGATTTGAAAATGAAGTTGATTTCGTAGTTTATTGAAAACGAAAACAAAAAATGGGATAAACAAAAGAAAATTAAGATTGAGAGTTGTTGGTAATAAATTTTTACTAGAATTGCACATATCTTCCTCACAAAAGCACATATGTCCATTGCCTGAACTTTCCATCATGCACACATGATCGACCATAAATAAATTTATTTGTAATTGAGACGTACACATTCGGCGAACAACTTCATATGCTGTAAAGAAAAAAATACATAAGTTAGTTGTATTGTAATGAATTTATTTAAAATCTCTATTTATATATAAAAATATGATTTTGCTTAAAAAAAAAAACATCTAAAAATCGTCCCTTCCCAATTTTCTAATTTTTTAAACATTTATAAATATTCTTGCAAAATAAATAAATAAATAAATACTGTCAATTATATTTATTTCACAAATTATTAATTTTTGTCACGCATTCCCCCGTGACCCATATCCATCCGAATAAAGCACCTCACCGTTTAGAAGTACCACTTCACTCGAAAAAAAAATGTTTTCTGTCACTGCTTATTTAATTGAATCATAATTAGTCAGTTAAGTGGGTTTGCTTAAATATGACAAAGCATTATATTTCTCTAGCATGATATACCTCATGTACGCCTAGCTTCCTGATATACTTAATGCTTATAATCAAGCATTATATTGTTATTGTTTTTTTCATACTCAATTATTCTCACTATTAAATTTTACTAGCAAAACAAAAACAAAATAAACACCGAGTAGTCTGATTTGTTTTTGCTTTGCGTTTAAAATAAAAAAGTGAGTAATTAATGAGTATAAAAAAAAACACGGCTATTATTGCGATGGAATTTTTTTTACTATTATTATCATTATTAGTATTATCAAGCAAGCACTCAAAAACCATGAGAATTTTAATTCACGCCTTCTTGCATATTTTCAATTAAATGCGCTCCTGTTTGACGCAGAAAAACAAGAAAACATTAGCAGCATGTTTATAAACATCTTCTTCGGTTTTGCTGTTTTTTTAACTTTAAGTTTTCACCCTTTTCGTTTTTAAACAGAGACAGTTAGAAAATGATTATTATAAAAGTCATGCACCAAAACGAGTCAAAGAGAAAATAATTATCGACATGAGAAAGAGAGAAAACATTTACTCTGCTTTTGATTTTTATTTCCTCTATGCGAAAAGAGTATAACTATTTATAGCTTAAAATAAAAATAAAGCATAACTAGGACAAACATATTTCAATTTCACCAACATTTTTCAGTTTACGTAACTTGAACTTCATTAATTTGAGATTTGACATTTCTGCCGGTCGATTTTACGAAAGTTCACTGCTTGGAATTTTCCTTACAAGCAATTTCATCATATTTTTTTATTAAAAGTTTAAGAATTTATTCAAAATCTTATCATGGCAGATACAAACAAGAAGGCATGCACCCTTTGCGATAAGATTGGCCTCAAACCATTCACAAAGCAAAATATTTATTATTATTATATCCCGTTGCATGGAGTTGTGTCCTATGGAGCTCTAGCCGTCAACGTCATGAATCCCAAATTAGTTTCCAAGTAAGTTATCAACTAGTTTCAAAGAAAAAAATTCATTCATGACAATTGATTTTTCCTAACTCATTTATTTAGATTAGTTCCCAATAAGGATTTAACTGATGTTCTCCTACTCACTACATTATTTGGAACTTCATTCTTCCTGTATGGTCGTCCTCATTTGAGAACAATTCCAAATGGCAAGAGGGGACTTTACAGGTGAGTGCAAATAAATGTTTTCAATTAAAATTATGTAAGTTATAATTTATGTGAATCCCCATTTTGTTAATTAGCCTCTTGGGAGGTACTTTGTTCAGCATGGGATCTTTGTTAATGTGGGCTGTCCTCCGCCGCACAGTTCCCAACAACAATGCTGCATTAGCCACAGTTTTGGGACTAGCTTCTGGTGCTGTAATCGTCAAATTAAGCATTGACTATTTTGATGAGTGCGACAAACTAGTCGCCGGCAAGTGAAATGTTTGTCCTACGTAAATATTTGTTTAAACATTAAGATGCTTAAATAGAAAATATCCTCCTTTTTTTATATAATTTTCCCCAAAATTTATTGTTGGTTTTCCTTTTAAAGTTACGTGAGGTATATTAATTTATTTAGTAATTAAGTTAAAATTATCTGGCCGGATATGACCGGTTGTGTTGAAATCAATAAAATTAACAAAATTCAATTCTGAGTTTCATTAGCTTCAGTACTTTATTTAGGGACTAAACATAGAAAAAAGAATATAGATTAAAATAAATAAAGACTTACGTGACTTGGAGTGTCGCACCATTTTAACGCAGCATCCGTTGCAGGTTGTTAGAGGTGGTTGATCCCTGGGTAGAGCTGTATAGTTGAAGGGATCGCGACAACGTGCGTCAGTCCATGAGTCGCATTCATAGCAATAGATCGATCGAGCTGAATACGTATATATATTTCAAACAATTATCACCGATTGTTTTGGTTGGTTGTAAGTATGTACGTATATATGTGAAGGAAATCAAACAAAAAAAAAATAAATTACTTTGTGATTTTAACAATTTATTGGAATGGGTGGTTCTCAATGAGAAACAAAATCGTTGAAATGTTTTCCAATTTCGATTTATATATTGTGGTCTTTTTTATATAATGGATGTGATAAAGGAGCTAAAGCTATTTTAGGATTTAGTTAAAAGAATTACTTTGCTGAGAAGCAATGTGTTAAGTAGTAACATACGAAATTATGCAGATAAATATGTGTATTTGAATATTGCAATAATGTGCTATTAGAATTTAAAATGTAATGTGACAAAAAGATTTGATGATTTTAGTAAAAGTGTCTGTTGAATCAAGTTTAATTATAATCACTCACAAACAACGATAAAATTTATTTATTGACAGAATTCTTATATTGTTTGTATGCATGCTTAATCAAATAAATATACTGTACCTATATACAAATGCATACATTCTCATCAAAAAGAAGCGATAAAATAAATACAGTTTAAATATATTTTAACTATCTGCAAGCTTCAAAATAATTATTTTTATATACCTATACCAAAGCACATGGTTTTCTACTGTTTAATAAATTAAATTATGCCAACTGCTGTTGTATACAATTAAAAAGCATTAGAAAACATTTAAAATTTTTGACATAAAATGAAAAGAAAAACGTAAACAAATGCATAAGCTTCTCCCTATCAATGTTTCTTTCGTTTCTAAACTATAATTTGTTACTTCTAACTTGTTTGCATACACCCGTGTTGGATTTTTAGACGTATTTAATGCTATCTAAGATAAATATATCAAATTAACAATATAAAATAATAAAACTATAATGAAAAAATTAAAAAGTGTATCTCAATAACTGTACTGACCCAACGAAGATTTCGTATAATAATATTTTGCTGTATGAGTTGTACATATTGTTCTATTTTTAAAACAATCTTTTTCCAGTTATAAAGGGTTTCCAAAAATTAACACAAGGCTTAATTTTGAAAGAAAGCATGGTCATCAATTTATATATTGATTCATAAAGAACATAAATAGGGTTAGGTTTAGAATACCTGAAATGTTGCCTCGACGGCTGTGCATACAAGTGAATGTTGATTTTTTGAACAAAAACGTTTTCAGCGAAAAGGCTCTTTATTACATTGATAACTTCCATCATCAAAATTGTCTCATCAGGGCATTTCAATTTATTGAAATGAAATATTTTTGATACATCTTTTGTTTAAATAGTTTACTTAAAGTAGACCTTCTACACAAAAAAACTTGAAAAATGTTTACAAAACATTAAGATATTGTCTAAATTTGGACAGGGGCTTTTGATTCAGTGGGAAAATCAATTTCTTTTCCAAATTTCTCATAAACCATCAGTTTTTTATTTTTGTTGATGAAATGTTTTTACAAAAATTGTAGCTTATATCAATAAATTCTACAGCCAACCGATTCATGCTCCTTTTTTCATTAGAAAAAATTAATCTATTAATTTTCGGCTTTGTCGGAGGTCTTTTTTTTTTTAAGTGAAAGTGAGAACTATTTGAGAACGACTGAATCGACTTTTTTTAAAGTTTTGATGGAAAGAAAAATTTGAAAATTCATGAAATTTGAAAACCTGATTTTAAAACTCGTTTTGGGTGTGAAACGTTGTAGAAATTGTGATGTTTTTGAAAGATTGCAATCATAATTGTCAAACAGACTTTTGTTCAATTGGTTTTCTATTAATAGAAATAAAAAAACAAAAATCCACTTTTATAACCTTTTGAAAATATCAGCTATTATACATTCTCTGTCACTGTTTGAGGCCACTATTTTCATAATTATTATTTTTTTTCTTGATAAATACCTGTAAGCCATATTTTTTCTGGAAATGTTTGATACGTTCGAGTAGGTATATATGTATATTTTGCAAAAAAAAGGATAAAGTTAAAGAGTTAACTTGGAAAATTCATACAAATTTCCCGAATTATGTGAATGGACTGCAAAAAATGGATATTAGACGTTACGTCACTTGATTGAGGCCATTTCAAAAAATGCTTGGCAAAAGTTAACATCGCCGATTTTTTTCAAACAAAAGTTTAAAATATTTAAGAAAGGATAGAAAACTATATGTAGTAGCCCGTAGCGTAATGGTTAGTGCGATGGACTGTCACGCTGGAGGTCTGGGTTCACTTCCCAGCCTCGTCCACCTAAAAACCTTTTTTCAGGACTACTGCATCTTGCGAGGAATTAACAAATCCTGCAGGAGTATCACTTGTCATGAATAAGTGCTTCTCGTCTAGCCGTTCGGATTTGGCATAAAATTGTAGGTCTATTCCATTCCTGTCGACACACGCACACAGGAATGGTTGCGAGTTGTTAGTCACTAGGCCCTGGTTCTCCACGAGCCGTTGCGCCACCCAATTTATCTATTAATATTTAGAAAACTATATTTTATATTAAATTTCAAGTTAAAATGGGCTCTGGAAACACGTCGACAGAAGCAGAAAGAGGATCAATAGATGCTTTAAAAAATAAAATAAATAAATCGGGTGGCACAACGGTTCATGAAGAACCAGGGCCTAGTGACTAACAACTCGCAACCATTCCTGTGTGCGCCTGTCGACAGGAATGGAAGGGACCTACAATTTTCATGCCGAATCCGAACGGCTAGACGAGCAGCACTTATTCGTGACAAGTGATACTCTTGGAGGATTTGTCAATTCCTCGCAAGAGGCAGTAGCCCGGAAAAAAAACTTTTTAGTTTTTAGGTGGACGAGGCTGGGAAGCGAACCCAGACCTCCAGACCTCCAGCGTGACAGTCGAACGCACTAACCATTACGCTACGGGCTACTAGATGCTTTAAAGGAACTGGGATTCTCAGGCCGAGAAATAGCTAGGAGACCGAACAGAAGTAAGACCATTGTGAACAATACTATCTAGCAGACACTGAAAACTATGGAAAAAAACGAAAAGGACGCATAACTAAAGCAACAATTATCCGAGAAAAGCGTCTCATTCAGCGGCTAGCTTCAAATTCCACACTATCAGCGCCTAAAATAAGTTCAAAAAGTGGGGTATCAGCCAGCATTTCGACGGTTTTAAGTATAATTTAAACCAGTGGTAATATGAAGTATGAAAATCAAAAAAGAAACCGGTTCTCGACAGCTACACAAACTACGGACAAATTTCGCCAGGGAGCATGTTGCCTGTAGCAACGCATGGAAAAAGGTGGTCTTTTCAGATGAAAAAAAGTTTAATCTTGATGGACCCGATGGTGACAACTTTTATTTTCACGATTAAAGAAAAGAAGAACTTATTTTGTCAAGACATCACAGTGTAGGGAGCTATCACCTATTATGGAACAATTGAATTGAAATTTATAACTACAAGAAGTAGTTACAAATACCTGCCGTAACGGGTGTTTCCAAAGCTAAGGAATATTTTTGAACCTCTACCTTGGATATTCCAACAAGACAACGCCCCTATCCATACTTCCAGGGTAGCTAGAAGCTGGATTCAGTCGGAAAACGTTGGATTTTTACCAAGGCCACCCTATTCACCGGACTCAAACATCATCAACGTTTAGGCCTGGCTATCTCGAAAAGTTGTTGATGCTGGTAGACAGTTTGGAGATAAGGACGTCGTGGTCGAAGCTAACTGCGATGCCTGGAGCCAGATTCCACTGGATTATTCCAAAAAACTGTATGATTTAATTCCAAACCGTCTAATAGATGTAAATTTAAAAAGTGGCGGGCATACTCATTTTTAATTGACGAAAACATACTTCGTTAACATGGAGAATTGAATCAGCCTTGAAGTCGGATTCAATTCCATGTAGACCTGGATCGGATTCAAACAGGAGGGAAAATACAAGTAGACCTGGATTGAAAAATTAAAGAATCGAGTTTTAAGTGTGTGTATTTCAATTTGCTATGTTTTGTTGTTTTTCTTCTCTCGTAGTCACCATATTCATAAAATTATTTCCGCAGGCACACAGTCAAGTTAAAGTGTAACTTCAAGTGTACTTCGATTATATTTGAATTCGATTCAGTGAGGTCGTATACTTAGATCGAAATATCAATCCGATTCGATTCGATCGTCGAATCCTGTCAGGTAAACGGAGTAATAAATGTTTAAAAACAAAAAAAAAAGTAAAGATTTTTATAGTTTTGTTCTTTTTTTATAAGATTTTTCAAGTGGCCTCAATCAAGTTGCGCATTTTTGTATACCCATTTTTGCAGTCCATTCTTATAAATTTGTGAAATTCCTATGGAATTTCCAAGTTACCCCTTTAAATTTATATTTTTATTGCTAAATATATTTTACTACTCACAGGTATCAAACATTTCCTGGAAAAATATTTCCTACAGGTATTTACCGAGAAAAAACTTTTGTGAAAATAGTGGCCTCAAACAAGTGACAGGGAGTGTACATTTCATAAGATGAAAATGATTATAAAAATACGAAAACTTTGTGAATTACTTGTAAAATTCACTATTTCCGTTTGAATTTATTGCTTACAAAAATGGCATGTTTTTTCGTCTAACATCGATATTTTGCCAACATCGATTAACATCTTATCAATTTTTGCTCATCTCTCACAATTTGCTGTCAAAACGCTTGAGTGAGTTTTTTTTTGACATTTGATTTTAAATGTATTAGTGCTTCTGGAGTGGATTCTGATTTTAAATCAAGAATCGCATTTCTCTTCTCACAATCGTCAGAAGCGTACTTTTTGTGCCAATGGAATGGTTTCAGAAGACTTCCGGACGCTTTTGGACGCTTCCGGACGTCCAAAGGAAAACTGCATAAGTATTTGAATAAATTCGGAGGATTAAAACAAAAAAAAAATACGAATAGTATTCTAATCCGAAGCACTAAACTTCAAAATGCAATTAATTAAACATTAACATTCAACATGCATTCCAAAAAAATTAATTCTACTTATGTATCTGAAAAATTGCATTCATTTAATAATATTCTTAAAACTTCCTTAAATATATTTTTCTTGATAACCCAAAGCAAAGAAAAACGAAAGAGGTGAGAGAAAAAAAAATTAAATTTAAAAATCTAAATTTATTAAAAAAAAAGTTATCTTTTTTATTGTTCTTTAAACGTGTTTTCAATTTAATAAACAATAATTTATTAAAACGGAAGAAAAAAGTAACTATAATGAGAAATACAGAATTCTCAATTTCTTGAATGTCGTTTTGAATAAGATCATTTGCATCCCCTTTTATATACAAAAAGTGTTGAAAAAATGCATTCAAAATCAAAAATAAAAGATTTAAACCAATTAAAATAATTATAAATGCATAAATAAACTAGCAGTTTTAAAGCAATTTTCGCTTTGTTTTATATTCAGTGTATAAAAATTGATTTCTTTATTAAATTATTATATAAAGAGCGAAGTGTTTTTTTTTAACGTTTTCGTTTTCTGTTTTCTTTCGATCATTCAATTTCAGCGCAAAATTATATTAAAGAATTGTTTTTAATAATAAAATAATCGTATTGACGTGTTTATTATTTTGTTTTTGTAAAAACACAATATTTTTTTTTTTTGTTATTGAAAATAAATAAAAATAATATATATTTGGAAAGAAAAAAGGAAACAGAGTGAATATCTTGTTTTGTTTTAAATTATAATATTTTTGGTTGTATTGTCGTTTCTATTTTTTAATGGACTCATACTTTGGCATTCGGCTGACACCTGTGGAATCCAAAGCCAAAAAAGCACCCCGAATGTGGCTGCAAGTAGAAGAAAAAAGAAGAAAATACGAGAAATGTGGAGGAGCTAAAAAAAAATCACTGTAGGTACGTTGTTTTTTTTTTGTGTTTTACTGTTTTTTTTTTTCTCGTGTTGTTAAGTGAATAGTGCAGTTTGTTTTTTGTAGAAAATGAATGAACTAGATTTTGAAGATACATCTCTGAAATTTGTTGAAATAACAAGTGAAAATGGTCGTATAGTGAGTAAATAAAACATTTCGAATGTGTGGGTATGTGACCGAAATTAAGAATTTCAAATTTGTGTCAGATAACTGTTTCCCTCTTCTGTATTCTAAGAATTTTCCACGTGGTTTGATATCCGTTTCCCTTAATTACATAAAGAAATTAATTTAACAGTCATTCTGTTCGAAATGATTGAACCAATATGGCATGAAAACATCAACAAAAAATGTTTTCGAAGAACCTACAGTCCATCAAACTCGTATTCGTACAGTAGATAACATTCAGTTCTTTTACAATTATTTCAAAGACCACAAACAAATCCGAACAATATTTGATGTCAAGTCATAACATTTAATATGAAACACCCAAATAGTACCATCCCTTATCAAGAATGGGACATTAATTACATGGTGTCCGCTAAACTGGAGAGTCAGGGAACAAAATTTGGTCAGGGAATTCGGGAAGCGGTCTGGGAAAATTTTTTCCATATCAATTTTTAAAAATTCACTGAACTTCTTTTTCACTTTCTCTCATAAGAAACTTTTTTCTGATCGAACATTTCGTTTTGATAACATCTCTGTTTAAAATTATTCATTTCGTATCTTTTGCCATACATGTGAATATGTCAAAAAAATGAGTTAAACGCAACTAACTGCACTTTGTGTTTTTTCGTACAGTAATGGCCGCAATCGGAAACCTGTGTAGAGCTATCCAGATAGGTTCGTGTTGTTGGAATCCCGTGTGAAAAACAGCTGCTGACAAAACAGCTTTTGCTGTTGGATAGCTATCCATGCTATCTGAAATATTTTGGTAGATATAATGTACGCTTCTATCCCAGCGAAATGTCAAAAAGAACAAATACGTTCTAAAACCTATATGGATACGAAACTATCTTAAGATCGATTTACAATGCGACGAAAAAAAAATAGTTATTTCAGCTCCCGTGTTTAGGAAAACTACACCATGGAATAAGAATTTTGTGGACTCAAATTATAGGCAATTGCATACTGCTCCATTTGAGTTCGGAACATTCTAATTCCATGGTGTAGTTTTCCTAAACACGGAAGCTTAAATAACTATTTTTTTCTTTATAAATAAGGGGGACAGTTTATAATATTTAAATTATAATTACATAATATTTAAATAATAAAAGTAATTTCAGTATGATTTTTTCATTATTTTGAACGCACACTGCTCAGCAAGAAGAAAAAAAAATAAATAATTTAACGCTACCAAAAAACTAGTCGTCATGAAACTCGTCCATTGTGAATTGGGAAACGATTTTATAACTAGAAAAAAATGACAGCGAATCAAGTCACGCTCTCGTCGCGTTTACTCGTTCCATTGTGAATCGACCTTTAGATAGGCTATCGCATAGATTTCCGATCGCGGCCAATAAGAGGCAAAAAATAACTGTTAAATGACAATGGGTAAAGATGTATGGAGCGTGGGCCCAGCACCAATAAGAACGGCCTTCATATCGTATATAGGTACATGTTTATGCATTCATTATCCGTTAACCGTTTGTCCGAATTCGCTGTGTGTTATTTAATTTTGAATAAAATGAGTCTTAGGGTCACAATTATTTTTTTCCATAGTTTTTTTTTTTTTAATATTTTGTGTATTTTTCGCTCGATTTAAGCCATTTTTTGGTATTAAGTTCTTTGAACCCGATACACTACCTGAAATTTTTCAGATTTTTAAAATTATGTCTACGGTAACCATCAATTTTCGCAGTAAAATTGATGTAAGCTGGACTGAACTTAATACAAATTGCGTCTTGACAAGGCCCTCACTGTCAACTGAAGAGTCCAAGTGAGAACGCCGGGACGAAACGCCAATTTGTATGGACTAAAGGCCGTTAAAAGCTATATTGAATCAGTAACCATCAATTTATGCAAAAAGCATTTCTTGAAGTATTTAATTTGTAAAAAATTTAAATATTGGCTTTTGAATAATAGTTTTTATGTCAAAATCATCTCTGGAAAACAACAAACAAACATCAATTTGTATCTCATTTAACGTAATAAAAATGGGTATTATTTTCAAGGTTTTAAATCGCAATTCGTAAAAATTGGACAAAACAACCCACAAAATCACCCACAAACCACTCTTATATATACTATTAGGGGTTCAATTTTGTTTAACTTATTCCTTATTTAGTAACGAAGAAAATGGTTGTACATTTTTCTCAATCAGTTTTTTACAGAAAAAGAAAATTTTTTGCTCAAGCTACAAAATCAAGTACAAGCTTAACAGTTTATCTAAAATAACGATAATGAAAACGAAGATTTAGTGCAAACATGGTTTTTTCTCTACTCGTTCAAAACCGACGACCTGGCTTTAATTTTGGACTATTAAAATTTTTGTGTAAAACAAGGACCTGGATTTTGGATTTTTGCATATGATAAAAAAGAGACTAACTTAAAAGTAACTTAAAATAGGTAAGAAACTGACTGACTTACAAATCTTTTAGTAGGTACCAAACGAACAAAATATTAAATTTGTTGTTTATTTTTTTTTTTAAATATTTTTTGGCCGTCAGCCCGTTATAAATGTAATACCAATTTTTTTGTTACTAAATAATGAATAAGCTAAAAATATTTCAACTCCTTATAATAATATATAATGGTGGTTTTGAGGGTCGTTTTGTAAGTTGTTTGGTCTTACTTTTACGAATTGCAAAAGACTAAAAACAATACCTATTTTTATTCTGATAAATGAGATAAAAATCGATGTTTTTTGATTTTTTTCAGAGATGGTTTTGACACCAAAAATATTATTTTAAAACTAATATTTGTTTTTTTACAAATTAAATGCTCCAAAAACTGCTTTTTGCATAAAATTGATGCTCTCGACCCCTTAACATAACTTTAAAAATTCAGGTATTCTATCATGGGTTCAAAGAACTTAATTCCAAAAATTGCTTAAATCGAGCGAAAAATACACAAAATATTAAAGAAAAACTAAGGAAAAAAGGACTTATTTACCCTGTATACCTTCAGATAGATCTTTGAAAAATACAAGGTGAGTTCTTTTTGCCTAAGGTTTAATTAACTCCATTCAAATACGTAAATTTTCTACCACTGTGCAATATTTGTGCAATATTAATACGTACCTACTCATGAACAAAATTCCAAAAACTTGTGTGAAAAAAGACAAATTCGTATTCGTACACCAAATGGTTTCTGGGATACTTAAAGAAAATTAACACAATTTCAACATTTTAATGCATACAACTTATTCTGTATGCCATTTTGTAGTCTATTTAGAAAAGATTTTAGAATTTGTTTGACGTTTCTATTGCAATTTTACCACATTTCTTAACGTTTCCTTTTTTAACACTTGCATTTGTAATGGTCACTCTCCAAAGTGCCTAGTATTAATAACCCTATAGATTCTATATTAAGGGTTAATATCTGCTTAACATGGTAAGGCTTCTATCAATTTTGGACAGTTGTTAACACGCAAAATGCAAGTTAAATCACTTGAGCAATATATAACTCTTAGAAAAAAACGCATTGATATCGGCGAAATTAATACAAAATCAACGAACGAATTGTCAAAACTTGTAATGAAGTTACTTCTGTTACTTTGCAATGGCGTTTATAATGAAACTTTAAAAAATGTAAACATTAGTTAACGGAAGAGTTCCCCGATAAAATTAACAGTAAGTTCTATAAACTGAGTAAAACTGTAATAATCTTTGCAAGCGACCATAATTCCATAGATTTTATCTTTTGCAAAAAAGTCATTTCAACCATGAGGCAAAGTCTTACATCTTTTAGTTCAAATAATTCGTAAATGGTTTTGCGAACATCAAATTCCGAACTCTTTTCAATGTACGCGATTTATGCAGTAAAATATGAAACAGACCAGGTGTTGGTTTGGGGTGTTTCCTCGACAGCTAGGGTAGGTTTACTAGATACCATTTCCACTGAAGGAATTTCAGACCACATAAAATATATTGACATTTTGAAAAAAAAAATTCCAAAGAGTGCATACAAATTGGAATTTAAAGACAATTAATTTCTACAAGAACAATCACCCAATGAACAAAGTTTATAACATTTGCATTTTGCCTGTCTACAATTGTCCAAAACTAATGAAAGCTGCACCATTTTAAGCAGGTATTAATCCTTTAGAGGATTTATTGAGCCATTTACACTAGCAACCTTGGAAAGTGGCCATTACAAATGCAAGAGTGTTGAAAAAGAAGTTATTAGGAAATGTGGTAAAATTTCAATAGAAACGCCAAATAAATTTTCAAAATCCTTGCTAAATAGACTAAAACATGCAAACAGAATAAGTTTTTGGGATTTTGTAAATAAATGTTTACTTCTTGATGAGTGATGGTACTTTTTTGGTGTTTTTATATTAAATCGACATAAGATCTTTGATTTGACATCAAATCTTGTTCGGATTTGTTTGTGGTCTTCGAAATAATATTGGAATAACAACAGCATGTTGTCTACTGTACGAATATGAGTTTGATTGACTGTATCTGTATTGTAATTTAGACTTTGTTTTTATATGTTTTTTTAAAAATCCTGACCGAATAAGTACATTTTATGTGTGTTATTCTGTACACATGATTTATTTTGTATGTGCACTTTAGTGTAGGTATAATGTTTTTCATTTTTCTCCATCAGACGAAAATAATATAAAAATTCAATAAAAATAATTGTTTATAGTTATTATTTACTGACAATTCTTTTATAATCTTGCGTCGCATTCAAATGTTTATTTGGAATTTTTGTTTTGGGTTTAATAAAATCATAAGCTAATCATGCTTGTCATTCCATCCCTTCAAAATACTCTCAAAAATGTCGATGATCAAAATACAAACTAAAATTATTAAAGTCGGAAAATTCAAACTAGTTAATGGAGAAAATTAAATTGTTAGTTACAATAAACAAAAAAAAAGAAAAACAAATTACTGACTAAAATTGTTTAAAACAAGAAAAAAAAATCAGATTTTTTTTTTTTTTTGTTTGAAACAGTTATTAATTATTTAGAATCCAAAACAAAGTACATTTCTATTATCTCATGGAGCTTTTATAAGAGTGCGGAAGAAACTATTTTCAAAAGTTAAAAGGTTATACGCATGAAGGAGACTTTATTTTTTTTAACAAAAACGAAAAAATACTAGGTTTTAAGAAATACAATTCAAAGTTATAACTTAGAAAAAGAAGAATTGATTTTCTTGCACAAAATACATTACTGAACTTTTTACCTAATACCTTTTGTGAACACAATAAGAAAATATTTTGAATCTTTCGTATTTAACCAAACAAATCAAAAATAAAACTTACATGGAAAACAATTATCTGCCGCAGAAAATTTCATTATCAGCGTAATAACTTTTTTTTGTTATTTTTCGGATTTTAAGGTAATTTTTGTAACATACGAATTAAACGAAACAAACAAAATTTGATTTCAATTAGAATGATTATGGTGAAATATTATTTTTTTTCGAATTTGATGCTATTAAAGAATAATTTAACACGTTATATATTTTCATAAAAAAAATATTATCGAAAAAATAATAATATAGACTTAAGGAGTTTGGTTGTAGATAGCAGTTGTATAAGGTGATATTGGTTTTAAAAAAAAATTAATAATACTTTGAGTTAGTAAAACTTTTTTCTTATAATTTTCATTATATTTTATTTTGTGTCGTGTTTTTATTTAAACTACTTTTTTTTGGAATACTTTTCCTTGAATATTCAGTAACATACATACACTCCGCTCCACTTGAATAGAAACAAACTTTTTTTTACTATCAGAGCGTGTGGCCCTTTGGTAAATTCATACATTCACCTTTTTGTTTCAGTTCCTAAAAGTAAAATATATTGCGAATAAAACTGCAGGGACAGAATATGTAATTCAGGAAAGTCTCATAAGGTTTTCTTTTCTAACTACTTCAAAAAATATACTGCTTTTTTTGCGCCACTTGAATAGAAACAGTGTGCGTTTTGTCTCTATAGATTACGGATAGAAGAGAAAAATATTTATATAATAATAGTAGTGTAGATTAAAAATAATAATTGTTTGATCAAAGAAAAGATGGGCCGCGGAAAACCATTAAACCCTGCAGAAAAAGCCCAAATAGAAGTACACACGGAAAACAAGCTTCACCTACGCACAATTGCGTGCAAGTAGAAGCATGAAAATTGTTTGGTCGAACCATAGAAATAAAGAAAACTATGGACAAATATGTAAGGTAGGCAATCAAGAGCCACAACAGAAGCAGACCGAAGAAAGATAATTAGACTGGCTTCAAATTCAAGCGGCCCAGCTGCTAAAATCAAGGCTATGAGTGTTATTACAGCGAGTCTTAACACTCTTAGACGTCTTATTCGTGGGTCACAACCAGTGGCGGATCCAGGGGGGTGGCTATAGGGGCTAAAGCCCCCCCCCCACAGCCAAGTACTAAAATAATTTGAAATATAGAAAGCAAAACTTTACAACGTGTAGAGTTTTATTCTCGTCTAAAATATTGTTAAGGTGTGAAATTTGATGGACAAAATAACGTGGTTGGGGCTGAACAATTTACATGTTGTAATTTGTTTCTAAGCCCTAAGCTAAAGCCTGAAGCGAATTCGACAAAAAACAAGTGGGGGACATGCTTCATGCAACGACAATTTTCCCTAAAAACAAAACCCAGAAAACTGGAAAGAAAAAACAGCTTGGGGTTAATATGGTCTGAGAATATTAGACAAAAAACGTTGTCAGGGTTAAACAAATAACTCCCTAACTAGGGACTGTCAGTACGAAGTTGGGACTAAACCTAGAAAATATAATTACAAAAAATGTTGTTGGGGACTAACATTAACATGTCAAATTTAACAACTTCTTACACTAAAAACTAAGCTAATTTGACAAAAGAAATGCAATTGAGGCTAAAACAATTGGAGAACAACGGGGTGAATGTTTAATACGACAGGAATTGTTTCATACGGCCTTGGCTGGGGTAAGAGAATTTTGGGGCTTAGTTTCTAAATTTCAAAGGTCTAAGGCAATTGTACATACAAAATAATGTTGGACTATGCAATTAAATACAAATTCTGTAGTCAAGGAGCTAAATTCAAAATGCATGAGAAACTCAGAAAAATCTTGCAGGTGGACATGAATATTTACCATCCCTATAGACTCTAGAGTGATGTGCAAATTTATCGACACATTTATTGAGCAGGAATAAAAAGTGTAGGTATGCAGCGTACACCAAAATTCATTCACACTTGCAGAATTGGGCCGTGAAGGTTATTTTTTAGAGCCCGACTAAGGACTTGAAGTTTTAATATTTAATTTTTCGATCCGCAAAATATTATTTTCTGTGCTTTCCAGTGACAGTTTGAACAAAACAAGTAGGTACTCTGCTCGTTGTTTGGCTAGTTCAGGAAAATGAGATCTCAGTGGACTGACACTGTCAAAGCACATTATGAGCTTTTGCCAGTAAGACCACTTAAATATAATTTTTCTGAACTAGCCAATTACAAACATTTTTTAAATTTTAGCAAAAATGTGAAGTTCAAAGCATACCTTCAGCTTATTTAAACAAACACTTTCATAATGAAGGAAGGTACCTACTACTTAATCAATTATTATTAAGCAATATAAATAAACGAATTTGTAACGTGGCTAAAAATTTAAGTTATAAAATTAGTTATACTGCCATGTTTTGCTTAGCCTTTATTGGCTTCTAGCTCTGCTTAAAAATAATTCCCATCTTTAACACATGAATTCCAAATTCTTGTTATTGTAGGTACTTTATATTGAAAACATTTTAAGGCGCGATAGGAGCGAATATAAAGGCACAAAAACACGGCTATTATTAAAGAAGGAAAGTGATAACGTCAAAATTCGTTTTCTGTTATATAACTTCATATGTACACACTGGATCTCCAAACTCCAAGCCCCCCCCACAGCCAAATCCTAGATCCGCTACTGGTCACAACATTTAAAGCGCCTAAAAAAGTAGACAAAAGTGGTATTTTCTGACGAAAAAAATTCAATTATGATGGCCCGGACGGATATAATTACTATTTTCATGTTATAAGGGAGGAAAACCCAGGTTTCTGGAGCGCCACCATAGCCGAGAAGGCGGTGTAATGGCGTGGGGTGCGATTTTCTGGTTTTGAACAATCGTTCTGGACTTTCCCACATTGAAAATGACGGCAAACTCCTACAAGGAAATACTGCAAGAAGCTAAGGATCATTAACCGTTGGATATCCGAGAAAAATGTTACCTTACTTCAATGGCTACCGTATTCTCCGGACCTAAATATTATTGAAAACGTATGAAGATGGATGGTTCGTAAAGTTTACGATTCTGACCGACAATATGACGACAAAGAATCACTTATTGCTGCAATCAAAGAAGCATGAAGTGCAATTTCTTTAAATTATATAAAATAACTGCATGATTCAGTCTCCAAATGGTTATTTCAAATAAAGATGGTAGCAAACATATTAAAATATGATTACGAACAGAAAACTACCCAATTTAACTGCACTTTTTCAATTTGTTTCCTTATTTAAGTGGCGCAAAAAAAAAAACAGTTTTTTAAATGAAGTAATAAGAAAAGTGGTAAAAAATAACCTAATGATATTTTCCTGAATTATTCTGTCTCTGCAGCTTTATTCGCAATAGATCCCTCTTATAGGAACAAAAACTAAAAAGTGAATTTATAAATTTACCAAAGCGCTACACGCTCAGATAGTAAACAAAAAGTTTGTTTCTATTCAAGTGGAGCGGAGTGTATGTATGTATGTGTTGCTTTAAAATTAAAAATTCAGTTTTTTACAATCTATAGTAAAGTCTCTATGGTAAGGCTGATAATTTGAGACATTTTTTTAATGCTGAATTTAATGAGGCTAATGCCGTTTTTCATTGGTTTCACTCAAAGTTTCACTCATTCTGAAATCCAATGGAACAGTCCAAGATGCTTCTACTCAATTCTGGGGTTTGGTATCTGTATATGTATGTGAATCGTCAAATAAAAATTATTTTACACCACACAAAAAGTGTAATGTAAAACAGGGGTGTATCAACTCAGAACATCCAAATAAAATTTTTTGCTTGATTGTTTCTTAATTTGCTTATTAAAATTTACCAAAATCTTTTATTCTGGATGCAAATTAAATTAAAATAAAAAGTTAAAAAAAACATGAAATTCATTACAGTTTTTTGTGACGTTTGAGTTTGAATGTATTAGTGCTTCTTGAGTGGATTCTGATTTGAAATCCAGAATCGAATTTCTCTTCTCAGAATCGTCAGAAGCGTATTTTGTGTGCCAATGGAAAAACGGCATAGACAAAAATAAGTTAAGTAATGACTAGAACTTGTAAGAAATAATTAATCAAATATTATCAAATCGTCGACGAAACGAAATAGTTAGCTTTGTATTTCGCTCTCGAATTTTCGTTTAAGCTTATCTAGAACGGTAGCTGCCATACAATAATTATGGGAAAATTCAAAGGTCATTAACGATTTTGATTATTAAACATAATTTCCTAAGCAACTGAAATCATACTGCATTGCAGGTCTTAGCCAAAGATTTTGTCTGACGAAAATACTGTCTTAAGGAACAACCAAAAATTGAGTTTAAGTCATATTTGGAACAATTTGAAATGGCTCAAAATCACGAATGAAAATCGGTACATATCCATTTTCGACGGCTTTCTTCTTTAGGGCTTCGAAGTTTTTTGAGAAAACAGAGCCCATAACCTACACTGAGCTTACGTTGTATAAGATTTTAACGAATGTCGTAAAGGTTATAAGTAGTGAATATGAATAACAAGTGCGCCAAATAGTAACTTTTTTTCTCAAACATTTAAGAATTGGCTTAAAATGAAATTTCCAAATTCCTTGTTTTGCTTATTTTAAAAGTCCAAAACGAAACACATTATTGCCATGATAAAACAGTAAAAGACAAATATTCATAAATACACCGGGCCTTAAGCCAGTTGTACTGAAAAAGTTTGACGAAAACGCTGGAGTCTTATTGTGCAGTACAAATTGTTCAGGTCGTAGGAATTGCTTGTTAGACATGCCGAAATAATTTTCAAATACTAAATAAAACTATAAGAATGGTCATTTAGCATAAACATTCAAAATCTATTTCAATTCAATGTTAATAAGTTCCAAAATTCTAAAGGAACTATTTTTTCAATTTAATCTCATATCCCATGAACAACAACGACTATCTTAAATTGAATAATAGATATTACTGTGTAAACTCAACTCAACTGTCATTTTAACAGACAACTCTGGGTTTCAGAATTTGTAGCCGAAAATGGTTCCTTCACACATCAGTTATAAATTGTGCCAATCAATCTAATTAGAACATTGTATGATGTTTACAAACAAAAAACCTATTCGTTCATTTCCCGCCTATAAAGTGGCATTTGTAAGAATTTACAAGTACATATTTATTACATCTACTGATGTTACGCACTTAATCTAAATGTTAGAATAACAACGACGTGTATGCATATGTCGTACATGTGTATTTATTTAAAAAGAACACAATTTTGATTATTTGTTTGGCTGTTCAGCTTTTATTATAGTCTTAAATACATTCAAAGTAGCCATAGCCATCACAGGAAGATGCACTTTTCTTGGAAGTTTTCTAAGAAAATAAAATAAAAATCTCTTTGGCGCACATAATATCATTTCATTTAATTTTCGATAATCATCAAAAGATTTATACTTTTCACCTTCTTCTTTCGTTCGTCTATGTCATATTTATTTATATTATTTTTAAATAATAAAACTAAAAATAAATATCTGTATAGAGATACACAAGCTGACATAATTGATAGACAGACATAAAGCTATAACTCTCACTAACCCCATAAGTTTGACAAACATTTCAATGTCACGTTCAATACTATGTATTATGTCTCTTTTCTCTCTATTGACAAAAAAAAATATAATATTTTAAAGTTCTCTAGGTAAGAGGTTACATATAATACGATTTCCTATAATTCAACCTTATTTTATTACTTATGCACATATACAATGTACAATGTGCTTGTGCATTACACATTCTCAGACTAAAAGCAGTGTACTTAAGAGCCAGTATCAAACTTTTGTGAATGGGACATACCCCGTTTAATAGTTTATTAATAGCATAATATTATGTCTTCTTCAACTATTGATTTCAAGTATTCAATTTTCTTTTACAAGTTTCAATAGAACCGTCACATCTGCTACTATATTTACAATACAAATTTTGTTTGTTTAATAAAATCTTTCTTGCTTCTTTTGTAAATTGATGTTTTAGTAGGGCTACTATTTTTCTTGTATAGAAAAGAATCAGGACTGCTGTATTTTGGGAGTTTTTTTTTACTTGCTATTATATAATAATACAGATGTTAAACCTACTAATGGGATTATCTGACGTTTATTGAACTCATATTATTTAACTTTCTTGCAGTTTTGCCCGGGCGCCACTTTTTAAAAACTCATATCAGTCTTTTTTGTCTGTTGATTCCCCTAAAACTGTACTTAAGCGAATTTATCAAACATCATTTTCGTTCGTATTTTTATATTTATTATAGTTTCTTTGTAAAAAAAACTGTTTAATAAACAGTTTGAAACTAAATATATAATAGAAGAAACTCTACCTATTCTCTCTGCTCAATGGCATTTATATAAATACAGAGCCTCATTTCTTACTTTAAATTATGTTACTAGTTTGAAGCTAACGTCAAAAAATTATGTAATGGGTTTTAGTTTTAACCGGACGCAATTTAAAAGTGCACTTCAGCAATGCAATTAAATTAGCCGTTTCGGGGGTCTAAGGCAGCGGTATTACTGTCAGGTTGGCAGCGCGTAGTTTAAACAGTTACCAAGTGCTATTTGAATCGGTATAAAACATTTTATATCCAATCAATTGTTTTCATTCTAAAATTGCATTTTTGTGGTCTTAGGGTCGCTTAGCTGAAGTTGTTTTCACTTAAACAAATGACATGATCACAAAATTGTGATCAAGACTTTTTGAGCAAATCGCTCGACACTTATCATACTTATGTGTTTTACGTATTTGTTCGCGTTAAACAAATAGAATCATTCATTATCATCGTTTGTTTAAAACATACAAAAAGTTAATATTGTTTATTCTATCAAGCCTGAAACTGAAAATGGTACACCCATGACAAAAGCTATTAACAACCATCACCTATGAGAAATTCAAATTATTAATTAAATTATTTCAAACTCAAGTTGCATATTTTTATATAAAAAAGGTTTCAAAATTAAATAAACAAAATCCCAAAATCAAAAACCACATTTTAAGTGGTCATACCTTTGTTATTCCTGTAAAATTAATCTTGATTTTTTTTTTTCAAATTTAGATTAACCGAGAATCTTAAAATAAATTACGAATTCAAAAGTTTTGATATGAAACATTTAAACTTACCTGCTATCATAAAAATCCATTTTGAGGTTAAATAATCACATATGCCTAGTTTTAGTAGGGTCATTGTGAAAAGACGATTGGGGTGGGTGGTTTAATGTTAACTTTCGCTTCCTTCGAATACAGTTCAAACAGTCTTCCTTGTATAGTTCTCTAATTGGGGTGTGATTGTGTTTATTGTACTTCCCGTTTTGCCAGATGTCAACTCTTAGTATTGATTTTTCTCCTCCCACACTTAACGATTCGTGCCAGCAGAAGTTCTAACAATCACTTATCGAGGTTAAACGAACGTAGTAGAAATCGATGGTTAGTATTGATGTATTTTTATTGTGGTAGGACTGCGCGAAGTGTAAGTGTCAATCTTGTCTCATTTGGCTGAACCAAAAAAGTATATTTTAAAACTTCGATAAGGATGAGGACATTTAGTTTGCTGCTAAAGCAAATGCATTATTTTATCCTCGTTTATACTTTGTGAGGTTAATCTTTAGTTTTGGTTTAGAAGGAATGTGTGTGAATAGATTTGAACGCATAAAAGACATCAAAAACTTTTTTAATCATTAAAAATTTTGTATGTGTGTTTGTACACTATGTGTCATTTTTAATACAGTTAGTTGTTTTTTTGTTACTCTTTTTTATTTTTCTACAAAATAACAAAAAAAAAACATCCAAAACGAAATATTTATAAAGGGTTTCACTATCACTATATTTTTAAGGAAAAGACTTCATACGAAGATGACAGATATGAACACGAAACCTTACTGTCACTTTAGTTTTGTCGAGTCCATGGAGAGTTTTTATTAAGAAATTTCAGAAATGGTCTTGAAATTATGGTTTTTAAAATTCGCTATGATCAAAGTTAACGATTGTTAAAGAATTCTGTTTTCCTGAAATTCTGTATTTTATTTAAAATTCGTCAGTTCAAAAATCAGTAGATCGTCAAAAATTCAAAATCTCATAAAATGTATGTGGCATCGGATGACAACCGTTATGTTTTTACAAGAACATAAAGCTATCCTGATAGCTTTGGAAAAATATTTTAGTTCATCTTACGTTTTAAAGGCCTTCCACACTCGCCCACTGTGTATTAATTCCACCTTTTAAAAAAGGGGGAAACAAATCATGTAGAATAGTGCGGAAATAAAATATGACAGCCCAGCCTACACAACCCGACATTCTATCCCACACGATTTGACATGTGTTAATACTTGAATAATTTTAGGAATGGTTCTAATTCTATCCCACATTCTATCGCACTTTTTTTTAGGTTATGGTAATGTATTAATACAAGCAAGTATGGAAGCAAAATATGAAAAGTTATTTCTTTCCCACAAATTTGGCAGTCGCGTGGAATTCTTTCCCATTTTCAATTTGGCATGTTGTATGAACACACAGTGGGCTAGTGTGGAAGGACTATTATAGTACGATTGACCTTTGTCACATCGAACGTTGAAAGATACTTCCAGCCGAAAATGTTAAATAAATATTTAATTCTAAATAAATGAAATCAAAATCGGTATGATTCCATTATCAGTACTTTTAAACAATTTGTATTGCGTTCATCTAGATAAAAAAAAACTGTATTTGAATTGTCATTCAAAATACAGAGAAAAACTGAAAGAATGCAGATGCATTAAATCAATCTATCAAGATAATATTGGGCCCGTTTGAACACTATCCAATAATTATGATGCCATGCTCATTACTCCAGTCACGCAGTTTGTGTTAAACGTTATGTTAGACATTTATCATATCACTGCCTACTCACAATATTTGATTGGACTTATGATGGCCATACCACTTGACTTGAGCATTTAAATTCGTTTGAGTATGATTGCACAACACTTTCTCTCTCAGTCTTTCTGTTTATTTTGAAGTTCACATCTTATTTATAAATTAAAATTTGTTTATTTTTTATTATTAATTCCTGCTCTCCCGATTTGTTTTAGGCATTCCGTCTGTCTTATAATGTTATTATTCAAATTAAAGCACACTCCCACATATTGTATACATATTGCTATTGCTATTTCTGTTGACAATTAGTGACATTGAGGCTATATGTACGTTATAAAAACAGACCAATTTTTGTGGTAATTGTAGGCTAATTTCAGAATAACGACAATGAGCTTTTTTAGAGCAGACTGAGCAAAACAACATTTATGTAAGTATGTATGTATATCATACGTGTTTTTATCTTAGGAGTTGAATAAATAAGTTAACCGTAAAACGGGTTCAGGTGGGACTTTTATTTTAAATATTTTGGGGCAGTAGAATTTAACAAATTTTCATGGCGAAAAACCAGACTATATTTTTCGAAAGGGTTTTGATGGCGTGAATTCGGAACCGATTTCATATTTTTTTTGATTTATCAGATTACGTAGAAAAAGGCACGAGTATCATAACTTTGGCGCCAAAAATTAATAACGTTTTTTTTGTAGAAGGGTCAAAAACATTATTTTTTACTATGGGAGGGGGGGGGTCTCACTCACCACGTTTAGGAGGTAGGGGCATTTTAGAAAAAAATGACTTCAAATGGAGAACAAAAATGTTCAAAAATAACGGAAACTTTTACAGTAAAGTACTATACTAGTTTTGAAAGCCAGAAATCTGTTCTTTAATCCTAAAGTTAAATTGAATTAGTCATGCCAACAGTTTTCGAAAAATTTGCATTCAAAATCAAAAGCTTGATTAAAAAAAAAATGAAAAAAAAAAGTTTAGACCAATTTTTTTTCAAAATTGTGAAATAAAGTACTAAAATTGGTTTATATTAATTCTGGTTCGAGCTCAAAAAAACGAATGGTTTCATGTCTTCAAGTTTTTGAGAAAACTGAAAATTACTAAAAGTACTTTTTTATGAGATTTTTATTTTGTTTGCTTGCTTACATAAATAGAGTATGCTAGCACCGAGTATTCCGGCGTGGTGTAGAAACAGTGGTGTGCTTTTAGTAAATTTGTATAAATATATAATATATTATAAATAATAGCTTGGGTAGCCTGCTTCGCGGGTTCAAGGATTTTAACTCCCTTTTTGGGTGCTCTGTCCCGCTCACGCGACTCCGTCGCTCCGCTAAGGCTATACTTAGTCGCCAGGTAGGCGCCTATGTTGTCAGTTGGTGTGCTTTCAGTTTACTTGTAATAAACAGTATTTGGGGTGGCGCGCTTCGCGGGTTCAAGGATTTTAAACCCCTTTTTGGGTAATCTGTTCCACTCACGCGACTTCGTCGCTCCGCTTAGGGTATACTCTGTCGCCAGGCAGGTGGCAATGTTGTCAGTTGTTGGTGTGCTTTCCGATTATTTGTGATAAACAGTACCTTGGGTTGCCCGATTTTTTAACTCCATTTTTGGGGCCTCTGTAAGTGTTGCCGTTGTGTTAATTTTTGTTTTCATTTATAGTTATTTTGTAGGAAATTGCCCCTCCCGCCTAAACGAATTGAGATAAACCCACGGTCCGTAAAACAAAATGATTGTATAGCCCCTCTATAAAAATTATTATTATTTTGCTGCGCCGTAGTTATCGTACTCCCCCACATTAAACCTCAAAGTGAAATCATCGTTAATACCAAACAATTATAAAAAAGTAGTTAAAGTAATTTTCAATTTTCTCAAAAACTAGAAGAAGTAAAACCATTCAGTTCTTTGTGTTCGATTCCGAATTGATATAAGCATTGACTACTTAAAGCCAATTCAGCATTTTGTTTCACAACTTTTAAAAAAACTGGTCTAAACTTTTTTTTTTCATTTTTCTCATCAAAATTTTGTGTTTGCTTGCAAATTTTTCGAAATCTGTTCACATGAATAATTTAATTTAAATTCAGGATTAAAGAACATATTCTGGGCTTCCAAAACCAGTAAAGTATTTCATTGTAAGTGTTGCCGTTGTTTTTTTAATGTTTTGTTTTCCATTTTAAGCCCTTTTTATATAAAATCATGTATTTTTCGATTCGTTTCCATTGGTAAAAACAATCAATATATTTGTATTGATCCAACATCTGATTTTGGCGATATTTGCATTCCACTAGGCAAACAAATTGATTTATTTATCTATGTATGTATGTTTTATTTAAATCAATCAGGCAGAGCTTAATGTTATGGTAGATGAAGCAGTCGTTTTTAATGATTTTTTTTCATTATTTCGGTTTTATGAACATTATTGCGTTCATTATGTAGAGCATTTGAATTATAGAAGGGAAGCAGATTAAAATTCATCGGTAAAATTATTTGCCTCTTCTGCAACTGCAAGTACAAAAGGAAACCAAAAACAATTTGAAATATTGTTCCATTAGCCACGAAAAACACATTTTTTTATTGAAATCTTAATTTACCAATGGAAATCCCTTTTAAGTCGAGAGTAGTGTCTGCTCTTGACCCTACCTTTAATGATATCGAATACAGAAATTTTTGCAAAAGTCACAAATTTTATCAAAAAATTTCTCAAGAACAAAAAGAAATTTTTGAAAAACAAATTAATTAATTTTGAAAGTAGAAAAGATACTTATGCTGTGGATTTTTGTTTTGATTGACCAACTGGTAAAATGTTTTTTTTTTAAGTTAGTTCCCTTTATGTATGAGATCAAGTTTCGCTGTTGCTTTCTTCTTAGCAGTGGCCTTGCGAGTGCCAGATCTGAACTAAGCGGGTGTGGCAAACATACAAATTGAAGTCAATGGTTTTCATCGCGAATCAGCAATATGGATCACTTTATAAAAAATTTGAATTCCATGTTATAGAAAACAGTGCCGGCCATGATGGCTTTTATAAAATTAATAAAATGTTTTCTTAACGTGTTCTTAAAACATTAAATTTGAATTGTTTGATAGACTCTTTATTATATTTAAAGATTTACACCCCTTATTATGATTTTCAATGAATAATTTATAAACACGAAAACGTGATCTTTTAAAATTCATTATATTAAAATAAAAACTGAAAACATAATGCATGGATAATTATCAATATTCTTTACTCACAATGATCTTCATGATTCTCAATTATCAACACTAATAAATTGGGTTATTTAGTAATAAATTTTTTTGAGAAAAAAAGACTTTTTAAACATTTAGTACTGTTTCCTTATTATTTCCAAAGGATAGTGCAACTAAAATTGCGTGTTCGTACAAAGTTTAGGTTAAGTACATAAATAATCAAAAAACGTGCATAATTATTACACAAAGCCCCCACAGGAGTATAAATTATATACATAAATTGCTTTTGCTTTACATTGATTCAATTTAATCGAATGAATGGGGTGGCGTATGCGTACTTTTTTTTGTTGCCAAAATAAAACCTGACACACCTAGCAAAATTTCACAAACGTCCTTGAATTCTTAACCTACTAGTGCTGCCAGAGTTTAAAGGCACAATTGTAAACACAAAGAATATATGATGCAAGGACCTACTTCTTTTTAAAGAGGTAATTGTGTACCTATATAAATTTAAAGTATCTACAAAGCTATCCGCACTAAAAATAAACTTGCTAATGGAAAACTTGTTGTATTTAAAAGACTCAAATAGAATAGAAAAGATTTATTTTATGTTCACTATAATGGAAATATAAAACCTAGAAAAGTTTAATATTTATAAATGAATAGCAATAAAAAATCTCACAGGAGTCCTTGTGCAAAATCGAAAACATCACATCTTTCCGGCTACCATAATTGCAGTATGTGAAAGTGCTGGCACCGACCAACGACGACAAACGACGGTGACGGTGGCGACGTGTGTTCTGTTGACCTAAATGAAGTCTTGCACAACACTCGTGCGAAGCAAAAGCGTTCGTCCACCCTTTTGCTTCTTTTCCTCTATACAAGGTTTTGGTGCATGCACAATACACATAAATCGATTTACTTCTTTTATTTTCTCTATGACAATTTTTTTTGCCAAAAAAAAAAAATCGTCAACACTAACTTGCCAACACAATCACACCGGAAAATATAATATATTAAATCAAATCTTTGATCTTCCTTCCGTTAATTAGAATAGGTACGCACTTTGAAATTCGCATATTTAGCAAGATACGAGGACAATCCAAAGCAACAGTAACTTTTAGTGGAGTTTGATGAAATGATTTAACATAATTTTTGTTCGCTACATTCAGGATGAGAAGGGTGATACTGTTTGACGGGAGTTGTATGTTTATCTGCAATGCGGTGTGGAGTAGCTTAGATAAAAGTGTATAAGAAAGTTAAGATTACAAAAACACTTTTTCGTCACATAAATTTAATTATAACAATTTTCTAATTTCCCTTTAAGCTTTAATAATTAAAATAATCTATAAAGAGAAATAGAAAAAAAATCACAATTTTTTAAACTTTCACTGCGGTGATGTAAAAATATATGAACAAATCACAAAAGCACACAAATTAGAAAGAATACTGATACTTTGTTAAATTCACTCAGATTCTTTTGTAAAATTTATAGAGTAATTTTCTTTAAAATCGTTTTATTTTTATGCAAATTGTAATTTGGATTAAGGTGTTTTGAGGTTTTTTTGTATTTTTTTTGTCTATGGAAGTATACACATGAAGGAGGATTTTGCAATAACTGTAAAGCAGTTTAAAAATATTGGAATTCTTTCAGGGTTGAAAATTAAAAGAAGACTGACTGCGTGGTGTACCTACCAAAGAGCTCAGTTAAAGTTGGAAATTCAGAAGCAAAAAAGCTTTGCGGTAAAAGTTGTCTTTCGCGCACAAATTGACAAAACTTGAAAAGTCAAAAGTACGTGTGGGATGCGAGAAGTGAGATTGTTGTCGCTTTAAGGGTAGTTTTGTAGGTGGTTAATATGAGAAGAGAATCACTTTGTGTACAAACAATAAACAGGCGGCAAAGAATCTGAATGAATGTTAGAAAATATATAATCTTTTTACATGTGCGTTTTTGGCAAAAATAATGTTTGACAACAACATAGAGCAGCAAATAGTGTATAAAAAGAACAGCGCATGTTTTAAAAATCAAGCTTTTTCACTTGTTGTTTCAAATATTATAGTAAAAAAATTAATACAATATGTTTCGCGAAGTTTGTGCTGACGTTACATTTGAGGCTGTTGCATATTTTTTTTTTTTTCATTTCTATACCTATCTTCTGAATCTTGATGCAACACAGGTTTCAGTTTCTGACTTAAATAAGATGTTGTCTGTTGTGTTTTTAAATATAAAACAAGTGGGTTAATATTTTTAAAGAGCTAGGTTGAAGTCAGAAAATGTGTGGGCTTAACGAATTTAAAGGTGAAAACGCAGACCTAACAAAGAGAAATATAATGTTAAGCAGTAATATTCTAAGTTTACTTTCCTATAACTTTTTTTTTTTTAAATTATTCTTTTTATGAATAATTTGATGAAAATTTTGAAAAGCTATTGGAAATGTTAAAACAAAGTACAACATAAAAAATCATATCAAACAAATGCATCTCAAGGTGTTATTTATTTCCATTTCAAACACATTAATTGAAATCTGAGTGCTTAATAATCTGTTTGAGCGTCTTCCAACAACGCCACGTAGCTCCAATTCTAATTCCAGATGAAGAAAGTGGAAGTTATTAATTCAATTCGTTGGATTATTAAGAACATTTACATTTAGAAAAACATCGTACCACTATCTTTATTGTAAATATTAAATTTGTTGATACGTTGACTTTAGCGCACTTATCTTGATTCGAGCTGTTACGGACAATTAAAAGAAAGTTTCAAGTTTTTTGTGTTGAGATTTATTGGCGGAATTTTCTTTTTTTTATAAAGTTTTTTTGCAATCCTTTAAAATAGATACAGACAATTTTTTTTTGGAAAAGTATATAAAAGTAATAACCAGAATCTTGTTAAATAAAATTTTATAAATATTTTTGTGGTCTTCTGCGTCAAGGTTTTACATAAAAATAAACAGTTTTTGTTGCTTTTGAGGTTAGACCGCACTCGACGAGACTGCAGTGCAGCGGAACTACACTTCACACAGGAATTCGTATGAAATTGTATGAAGTTCAATTGCTGCTGAGTGCGTTATACAGCTCTTACAATTTCATACAAATAATGTTTTGCCGCTTCGTGAAGTGAAGGTCCGCTGGAGTCAATGTTTTAGCAATTAACGGTGAATTAAAAAATTTAAGGGTGGTTTTAAAAACTTGATTTAATTTACCTTCTAAGCGAAACTGGTCTTAAGCGAACATTATCGGATACTTGAAGATATTCAAAACATAAATAAGAACCGATAAAGTTTGCTTAAACAAAATATCTTGAGTTCTATTAATCGGAAGGTCAAGTACGAGTATGACTAGTGTTAAGGCATCATGCAACATGCCTTATATAATTTGTTACTTGTTCTTAATTCAATCTCATTTTATTGAATAATTCTTATTTCGAATCTAAAAGCTATTTTGTTAAAATTATATTTAAATAAAACTTAAAATCTAAAGCCTAGTACTCACCTCTGTGTGAAATGAAAAATAAAAACGGTTTAAAATTCACGTGAATAATCATTATGAAACCATAATTAATTCTCCCCGTTAATTTTTAGTACTCATTTTTGCCAATTTTTAATACTCACTTTGGATGAAAAAAATAATTTGATTTATCAGATAACTTGACAGAATCTTGAAATGCTTGAGAAGACTATTTTAATTCCATAGTTTGGTTTTTGGCTTGTCAGTAACACTTAATTCTAGGCTTTTTTTATTCAATTATAACAACTTTTATTTTAATTTATTGACAAATGTCACAGTTTTCCACACTTCTATTCTTTTTTCCTAGTGGTCGTACGTTAGGAAATGAAAATTTTGAAATGAAACTAATTTTGAACCGGTTCACATTTCGCTCTCACATTTTGGGTACTCAGCTCTCGATATGAATTTCATCGTTGCGAAATAAATGTCACTTTTATATAGAAATTTCATTTTCACTTGAACTGAGTACAAGGCTTAAAGTACAAAATGTAAAATTCTAAAACCTAAATTGAAATCTTAAAGTAATGTAGACATGCAAAAGTATAAAGTAAAATCATCAAGTAAAGTTCTATTATGTAAACCAAATGATTTATATACTTAGTCACAGCAGTAAAAGTATCATGCAATTTTACCGCTTATGAAGTGTAAAGAAGCTAAGACGAAGTCATGTTATTGATTCGTCGATATACCACACTTGAGATCGCAATAAAACTTTTATTTTTCAAGAAGTTAAATTTTGTAGTTTCTCTGGGCTTAATTTTCGGCATCGTTTGGAAATTTTTACAATTTGTTCCTAAGAGAATAGAAGGAAAAAACATTCCTTCAAGAACAAGCATATTTTTCAATGTAAATTGGGACTTATAATTTGTTAATATGTGCATTTCATTTTTAATCGTGATGGTTTGACTGATCACCGTGAAAAAAATTTCAGTTCAATCTACCCATCTCTATTTCCTACCCTTAAAATCCATCTATCTCTTAAGCCCGTATGATACTACCTTTTTTTCTCATTTTTAAGGCATTAAAAATGAAACTAGAGTACTTCAAACAATTTATAATTGAAAATACCGATATGAGTGAGCGCGTACTCAATAACCACGTTAATGAAAAAAAAAGTTACAAAAAATGTATTTAAAATTAACATATTTCAGATTCTGGCAGTTTTTTTTTGACTTTTCAGGAATTGAAAATTAAAAATTATTTCAAAGTACACTGTGACTACAAAAAAGTATACACTGGACTCATGAGAACACTAGTTTTTGGTGAATATTTACTTTTGTGGACATTGTAATTGTCAAATCATAATGTCGTTCTTTTCATAACAAATACTATTTTCTCTTTTCCTCTTTGCTGACAATAAGTCACGATTTAATGAATTAAAAATAAGAAAAAAATGTAGTATCATACGGGCTTTACTCACACAATAAAAATCCCTGATAACCGGAGAAACTTCGAGAAAAGAATGAAATAGTTGTTTTATTAATTGCATCAACTACTCTCATACAAAAATCATTCAGGTTGAATCCAACAATATTATTTGAAACTGGCGCGTCGGTGGATTTTAGGTGGAATTTACCTTATATTTTTTGAACACACATCAAATCTACCTGCTCATTTTATGCATCTGGCATTAAAAATCTAATTTATACTACGTTTTCATTGGAGACGAAATGAGGTAATTTCCAAATTAGCTCATTTGGAACGTCAAATTTCTGTAGGAAATGACATTCCAAATGAGCTAATTTTGAAATTACCTCATTTCGGCTCCAATGAAAACGTAGTATTAGACAACCGCTATCACCAGTTTATTGAAGTGAGCTTTATGCTCGCGTGGACCCTTTGTAAACCTGAATTCAGGTGAAACGAGCTTCAACCGAGTCGATTCACACTTCAGGAATGCTTCAGGAGCGGATTTTAGTCAAAATTTTTGATAAAAACTTGGGCCGAGGACCTCGATTGATAGATGTGTTGACGACTGTGTTTTTAGCACATGGGAGTATAATTATTTAGGCCTATTCGGCGCAATCTTTTATTCTGTTATTCTTTTATCAATTTCCATACAAATTTTCGAACTGTCAAAAAACCTTTCATTCTTTTATTAATTGGTATTCTGCATATCGAATTCTGTTGTGAAATCTTTTATAAACCATAACAGAACAAAAGACAGATTTGTTTGACTTTTATCATTAAAGATTTCAATACATGAAGTAAAAATTTTATTTCTTTAATGAATTGTTCTTAAAAGGATACAGATAACAAAATAATATTCAAATGCATAATTACAAACAAAAATAACTAATTTCAAACTAAATTATTTATATACACAGAAGCACTGATGAGCACGGATGAAACGTAAAAAAAGTAGGTAGTCGCTTTATCATGCCGTTGTGCTTTTCTTATAACTTTTTAAATTGGATGTATTTAATTCACGAACTGTAGATAGAACAATAATTTATCTACGCGAAACAAAAAACGACCATTCCACGGGTTAATTTTATTTTGGTCACCAGTCAGTGTCGATTTTTTTTTATTTACTACAGCTGACAGCAGATTTTTAGGTCTGTTCGTATTAATGTTTCTTTTTCGAAGAGACTTTTATAAAAGATCGAACTCCTGAATACAAATTATAAGAATCTTTTATGGTGGAGATCTGTTATGCATCATAACAGAAAATTCATAGCAGAATAACAGATATGGCAGAATAGGCCTAATTTACTTGTTTTTTGATAGCTATGCGTAGTACATACTAAAATTCTAAATTTTAATTTTGTTTATGTGAAATAAAAACAATGAAACCAAGCCTTGAACTGTAATCTCAACACAATTTCAACTCAAATTCAATGTGATACTGCTGCGATACTGCTTTTAATCGGGGTATTATTAGTGCCTGTCCACATTGGATTTTTAATGCTAGGTGCAACTTGTGAGAGAAGTAGATTTTATGTGAGTGAAAAAGAGATGGGTAGATTCCACTCAAATTGCACCGACGCGCCACTTTCAAACAATATTCTCGGATTCAACATGATAGATTTTTTATTGTGTGAAGGAAAGATAGATAGATTTCAAGGGTGGGAGATAGGGATGGGTAGATTGAACTGAAAGGATTTACTCTTCATCGTATGGACACAACGAACATATACACCAAGCATTAAAAACCTAATGTGGACAGGCACTTAAAGTGGCTTGGTGCACCTGGCCATTATCCATCGAAAACAAAAAGAAAATGAGTATAATTATTCAAATACCTGGCATCACTTGTGTTGATTTTTTGTTTTGATTTGACGTTTCGTATTATTGTTGATAACAAAAATACATTTCGTTTTATATTTTTCCTTTTTATCTACCGTACCATGGTTTTTAAACAAATAGTTAATTAGTGTTTACCTATTGCATATTTAAATTCGGTGTTATACTATGGATGATTTATCAACTCCAAAACCATTCGCCTGCAAGGCAAGTGGTTGTGGTTTAGCTTTCACCAATGAAGACCATTTACAAGTGCATGAGAAAAAACATGAAATGATTTTAAATTTGGGCTTGGAACAAAAGTCTGCAAATATTTTTGTTGGTAAGACCATTTTAACAGTAACCATCCTTTCGATATTAACTTTGATTCATTTGTATCGAAAGTTGATCAAACACCAACACCAACTCGACTTATAAAGAACTGCGAAGAAGTTGGTTTATTCGATGACCTTCGGCATGTTAATCCTTTTGACGAAACTTTCCGAAGAGCTGTCGAACAGAAAAACCAATTAAGTTCCACCTCTGGGGCTCAAAATGACTTAAGTTCGTGCTCCCACGATTCATTGCATACTCCACAAGTGTTTCCCGTGACAGAAAACACTGAGAGTGGTAGTCCATGTCAGCGACTGCCTATTACTCCTTCTGTAAAAACTATATCAACTCCCACCAACTTTTCCAATGTGCAAGTCATATCAGAACCGCCTAAGGGAAGTAAAACTCTTCCTATGATTCTACCTAAACAGGTCAAAAAACCACAAACTACAATACAATTGATTCAGCCGCAAGTAATCACTTTGAACTTCCCAACACCAGTAATAAGTACAATTCCAGTGCAAACAGTTAAGCCGTTCATTCTACCAAAGTCGAGTACGGAAACAAGTACTGCCAGATCTGCTCCACCTTCAGCTCTGCCCATAAAGGAAAGACTCAAAGCAATTTTGAGTTCAAATTCTAAAAGAACTCTTTTTGAGAACAACTCCCAAATATTATCACATCAAAAAAAGAACAAACCTAAATACACTTTTAATGATGACTGTTTGGTACGGAGGCGAGCTGCAGCCGAACGGTACCGTAATAAAATAAAAAAGGAACATTTAGATTTGATAAAAAAGAACGCTGGCTTAGTGACTGAGAATGCACAGTTGAAAGAAGTAATTAAACAACTAAGGCTGGACCTTGATAAACATCAAAACTGTTGTCCTACTGGTTAGAATAAAATTTGAAAAAAATTAGTGTGATTATAATTATGAACTGAGTTATTTTTGTTTCAGAAAATAATCACAATTCAATTGTGATGAATGCAGCCTCGGAAATTCAAATTCCACCTTCGACTGTACGATTTGTTATGAATATTCCAAAATTGGTAATACAATCAACTGGACAGACTGTGATGCAAAATCCAGTTACATTTGCGGTGGAAAAACATTGACGGTAATATTGTTGTTAAGTTTTGAGCTATAAAAGAAGCTAACTTTTATCAAATAGAATTAAGTAACTGTAAATAAATTAGGAATAGATAAAACGAATAATTTGTTTAAAATAAACTTCCTTCAAAAGTTCATTTTCGACGAACAAAAAAAAACTGAAACTTAGAACGACAACAAAAAAGACCGCTGATACTGATGCGATGCGTTGTCAGCCGAAGAGAAAACGAATTCATAATCGAAAAAGAGATCTACTGAAAAAACCATAGTACTTGGATGATTCTCAATTTTTTCAATTTGGATATTTTGCGTGTTGTTCTTATTTTGTTTACTACTTGATCCGAAAATCAACAAAATATAAAGAAACAAACAAATAGCTAAAGAAACCTTAGCCAATAATTGACTATCAACTTTTATTTCTGTTTCAACTAAAACAATTATTTATAAACAAATCCCAAACCCGATACTTAGCTGCTACTGACTCATGTTAAGCATTGAGACGTCGGCGCTAGAATCTACTAGATTATATGACGTATCTAGTCCTTCTAGTTCATCTTCCATCATCATCTTCATTCGTTGTTTGTATCTGTTTACAGTAAAAGAAAAAAGATGTTAAAACACTATTTATAAAGCAGATAAACAGATTATTCTTACATTTGGCTATCGGGATTATTTTCCTGGTTTCGACATTTGTCTAGTTTCTTTTCGATTAATTTAACTCGATCCTTTGGAGGTACTTCAATAGTTTTGACCATATATCGTATTTCTTGAAAGAAAAACAAAATTATTCAGCGCTATCGCGAATTCCATCTTAATCGGAACTTTTTTTTTATCCCCGAATCCGTTCGTATCGGCAAATTGTATAAAATTTTACACTAAGATGGATTCTGTGATAGTTTTTTCAGCACTTGAAACAAGTTTTCGACTGAGAGATGGAATTCGTAAAAGAATTGATTGGGAGTTCAGAAATGAAAAAACAGAAAGGATCTTACTTCGGACAGCTTCTATAAGTGTGGGGAGCTTATCTCTAGCGGAATAGAAGAGGCTTCCTGTTACATAACTGTCCAAGTTTTCCTGTTCCTTGCTTGCAGCATGGAGCACCGCTGCCAATGCTATTTGTGAAGGCGCATACAACAGACAAGCATCCGTTAGGAAAGTTTTCTCAATAAACTCATCAATTCCTGGTCGAAGACGTTCTGGATTGTTCATTGAACATCGCGTCTGGATGGACGGAAAACTTATGAGAAAATATAGAAAACAATATCTTCAACTCTACCTTGATATCAATAAGGAATCCTTCAATTGGTCGATATGGATTGTGAATGGTAAGATAGTAGTTAAGTTGTTGCATGAGAAGTAATTCATTTGAAAGAATTATGTCCATAGCTTTGACGCGATCTCCTTTTATATTACCAACGAATTGACCAATGGAAACGTTAAATTCCTCAACTTTGCACGACAAATAGACACATGTGGCTCTGCAAAAACAAACTTAGGCTTAAGTGAAATTACCGATAGTATTTCAAAACTTACAATATCTCTTTAGGATGAAAGTCCATTGGAGAGTTTTTGAGGTAGAATCTTTTAAAGTAATGAAACGCTGTTCCGACAATGCACTTTGGCATCGGCGGCTCAAATCGCCGGCAGAAGTCTTTTAAATGCAGTTCATATTGCTTGAGCAAAAGGCGCTCCTCAGCTGGTAACAGAAAGTAAGCTTCTTGTTGTTCTTCCTGCAATAATAAATAATTTGTAATTAGCAAGCACGTTTTTTTGTTTCTATTTAAAACTATGTATTTTGACAAACATTCAAAGATGCTCCGTGAGTTTTGATGAACTTTCGATTTTGGTCTACCCGCCGATCATTTAGATCTTGTTCGTTGGTAAATGTCCAGTACTTTTTTTGTGAGCTTAATGGAAACATGTTAAATTTTAATTTGTATTTAATTTATATGAAAATGAATTAATATTTTTTATGAGAAAAAACACAACTTTTTGTTTTTTTGGTGCCTTTTCTTTTGATTTCAGAACTCTTGTTTTGTTTATTATAGTGCATATTTTGTGACAGATGACAGCTGTTAAAGAAATATGTGGAACGTGTTTTTTTTCTTGAACCGGTTTAAATTCCATGAGTAAGGCCTGACCCACATTTGTGTTATGTGTTGTGTTGTGGAGCCGTGTGTCGCTTTCATTGATTCCATTATATTTTATGCGCCACACTGAAACACAACACACGAGACAAATATAGTTCTGCGCATATGAAATACATTGTAGCGATAGCGACACACGACTCCACAACACAGCACACGACACAGATGTGGATCAGGCTTTAGGCCGTGTGTGAATTGGGTTAAAATGTTGGTTAAATTTTCTACCAAGATTAATATATGTCGTTTGATTTGAGGTGGGATCAAATTTAGCTTTTTGCTGTGTGAATTGCGTTAAAAGGGATTTATTAAAAAACTATTTTGGCTAAAATTCCTTTAAATTATAAATTACTCTATCTTGAGAAACGTCAAATTTTAACACATTTTAACCTGCTCTACAGCTGCATACATTTTAACCCATTTTATTCAACACGCTAGTGTCAAAATTTAACCAAGATAGAAAATTTAACCAAGACCCCTTTCACACAAGGAAACTGAGTTGCCGGTGATTTTTAGTTTCTGGGCGAGAAGGGCGTAAAAGGAAGACAAACAAATTTCCCCTCACACCCTCTCGCCTACAAACTAGCCAGTTTCTGGCAACTCAGTTTCCTTGTGTGAAAGCCGTCCAACATTTTAACCCAATTCACACACGGCCTTATTAATGGTATGTCTACACCGTCTGGCACTTCACGCAGACGTTTGCTTAACACCCCGACTGCACAGGCCATGAATGATGGCCAGACTATGGAACATGTCTCAAAAAAATCCCATGAAGTCACGAAAATCCATGTCCATGACATATCCATACAAATCAGATTGTGGATTGGATTGTAGATTGGATTATGGAAATCGTTCATGGCCTGTGGAGTCGGGGTGTAAAGGTTCTCCCAAACCAATACGAAACATTCGTTGCGGCGAAGAAACATTCATCAGTCAAAATTAATTCATATATTTCTCCACCGCGTTGGTGTGGGCACTCTCATATATCACCATGCAAATACATTTTGACATGCGAATGTTGTTTCTTCGCCGCAACGAATGTTTCGCATTGGTTTGGGAGAGCCTTAAATTTTTCCGAGTTACTATAGCCTAGTACGGAGATAACGCTAAAATGTATCTTCCATTTTTAGCCCGTGAAAGAATCCATGCGTTCAACGCATCAAATTTTTAAGTACTTCATTTTCAGATCGAGCTTCTGATTGGCCATAAGAAGTAAGATGACATTCAGTTACGTTTAGTGACGTTTATAGCCTTTCTGGCAATCTCACTGATGCCTCACAAGTAACAATAACCTCTTAACTCATGGTGAACTCTCTTCATAAAAACTTAAAAATTATACGAATTTGTTACCACCCTCACAAAAACAAACAAACTGTGAGCAACAGCATAATAGAAAACAATAGAACATAGGCTCTCCATACAAAACGGACATTTCATATAATTTTGCATTCAACCACAACATTTTCAGCAGTTGTCATTTTTTTTGCATTAAACGTACCCAATGTTCAATACAATTTTTGAAAGATACATTTTGACATTTGTTACATCTTGAGTAGATCCGAGTGACGAGATAATCATGTCCCCAATGACTTTGGTGTGGATTTGAAATGTCAAAAGTTTTATAAAATACAGGATTCCTTAGCATAGATATTTATTTCTCATGTTTCTACTTTTTGGCAAAAGTAGGTCTATGTAGTTAAGCCAAGCATCGTTCCGTACTTGTCTGGCACATTAGGTAATACGGAATTTGGTTGAATTTGCGTTCCCGTACTTTTGCACAGTTTTCACATTTTTGAGAATATTTCAACGTTGCTCTCCAAAATATGACAGTTTTCGAGTTTCTGTGCACAAAGTAAAGGACGGGACCGTTGTATATAAAACCTATAGTACTATCAATCAGTCGATTTCTTTTCACGATGTCTACGCCTATAGGTTGTGTACTATGGCTAGAGAGATTTTTAATGTATTTTTAACTCTACATCATCTACAGAGCAAATGCCCTCCCAGGCCTGTGGCACCGCCACCGTCGCGTTGGTTCATTAATAGTACTATAGATATTTATATACAATGATCGGGCCTATTGATTTTCGGAACGAGAACGAGAGGTCCATTGTATATAAAACCTATAGTGCTGAGTCGATTTTCGAGACGAAAGTCTACACCTATAGGTTCCCTGCAAACCAAAACTCAGAAGTTTGGCTTGAAACACAACTACAAACAAAACGCATTCTATAAATGTAAAACTCTGTAAACTGTATAAAATAAAACTTCTATCGTAAGAGGGAAGAAAGAGTGCGATGTATACGATGCACAAAGTTTTGTCTCATTTCGAATGTGCACACTGCACAACATGACAAACAAAATCATTTATTTTATCGGCGAGCGCGAGTTATAAAAGGTTGTTTTTTGGTTGTTGTTTATATAAGAAACAAAGAAATTATATTTAATTATTGTCATTAAAATTAAATAGAAAATACAAATGTTTTTATTAAGGTTAGACCGCACACAACTGCAGCGGAACTACACTTCACGACGCGGCAAAACATTATCTGTATGAAATTGTATGAGCTATATCGCACTAAGCGGCAACTGAACTTCATACAATTTCATACAAATTATTTTGAATCGCAGTTCCGCTGCAGTGCAGTTCGGCCTAGTGCGGTCTAACCTTTAAGGTTAGACCGCACACAACTGCAGCGGAACTACACTTCACGACGCGGCAAAATATTATTTGTATAATATTGTATGAGCTATATCGCACTAAGCGGCAACTGAACTTCATACAATTTCATACAAATTATTTTGAATCGCAGTTCCGCTGCAGTGCAGTTCCGCCTAGTGCGGTCTAACCTTTAATGTTTTATACTTTGTTATTACTGCATTTCAGATTCATCAGGGTCAAGGAAACCATTTTCGACGATCGTCGTGTATTTTGAGATTGCAGCAAACTGTCCAATTATTGGAACGGCTCTAAGGTCTGAACATTTTTTTTATTTATTTTGATAAAACTAGCAATACACTGGTGACGAAAACTATTCGTAAAATTCAATTTATCATATAAATTATTTCACATATAATTTCAAAAGGCTCAGTTTCAGAAGAAACAAACTACATACAAGTTTCACCAGTTATATGCGTACTTCTAGATTCGAGAACTCAGTAATTGTAGTAGTACGGATATAACCGGTGAAATGTATGCGCATAAAGGCTTAACTACATAGGCCTACTTTAATACAAAAGTACAAAAGTGAGAAATAAATATCTATTCTGAAGACACCTGCTTGCAAATAAAAAGTTGGAAAATTGTGCATGGTGGTTTAAACATTAGAAGTACTTCCAGTAGTGCTTCGCTGATATACATTTGAAGTACCTTTGTCAGTACTTTAATGGAGGGGAAATTCACTACATTTCGCATGCTAGATAGAGATAGCTGCTTCATGTATTCTCATGTATAGGAGGTATATAATTGAGTTTTTTTCCCGAGACCCTATCTTTATTCAGTGGAAAAGAAGTACTTCTATTACGAACATATTTCACCGGTTATATATGTAGTTCTACGTTTGCTGGGTGGTGTATTATCGCTAGATAGATTTAATGAGATTTTCAATATATTTTTAGCTCTACATTATCTACAGAGAAAATACCCTTCCAGACGAGTGGCACCGCCACCGTCGTTTTGCTTTTTTGATAGTACTAAAGATATTTATATACAATGGTAGGACCATACTGAGCGGAGTTTGCTTTTTATTGTCCTATTTGTTCCCAAGATTTTTGGGCAGAAATTGTTGGTCTGTCAAATTTTGAAGAGTGGGGATGAAATTCTCTCACATAGAGAAAAACTGCCCAAAAAGTTTGGAACGGTTTCTTGGCAAAAATTCTGCCACACAATTTCACACAATTATTCTTTTAATTTTTTGTAACTTTTTTTAGAAAAATTGAACGGATGACTCTACAACAGTAAATTTTGTATACAACGTACATCAACCTGGCATTTGACAGACCAACAATTGTTTTACTCTCTCGTATGCGCTCTCTTCTGCCCAGAACTACCAAATTTGTGAGGTGTGGAACAGCATAGGCAACAATTGTTGACAATTTGTGAGGTGTGGAACAGCATAGGCAACAATTGTTGACAATTGGCAGTTTTGCTCAAGGTCTGGAACAGACCTATATCAATTTTTTTTACTAAAACCTGAAACGTCTAGGCTTAACGAAAAACGAACGAAGAAGGTAACTTACCGACAGGGAAGTTCAACAACGATATCGTCATTTTGCACTTTTTTGTTTTAAAATTTATTTCGTCGCAAGTTCTCGACTCGAAGAAGGTGTGTTTTGTGTTTTCTGTATTCATCTTTAAAAAAAAAATTAATTTCGCAACACAGAAAACTATTGTTATCCATTTCTTTGCCAAAAAATCGGCAACTCATCTGTTTTGTATTTATTTACTTTCTTCAACAGATTTATCATCAAAACAAATTAAGATGTTTGCCTTAAATCGTACATCTCGTTTATATCCCACATGCATGCAGTAAGTACATAAAAGCACCCAAAACTGGTATTAATCTAAAAAAATATATAAAATAATTGATAAGATAAACATATACCAAAGTGATATTTTTTGTTGTTTTCCATACTACACACCGGTCGGTAGAGATTACGCAATAAACCATGTATTAGGATTTTTCTGTCATACATTTGGAATTATGTTTGATCGAATTTTACAGGTTTGCAAAAATGTCCCAATTGGGTGACCTTGGAAGCGGTGCTGGCAAGGGAGGTGGCGGTGGCGGAGCCATTCGTGAAGCTGGAGGAGCTTTTGGCAAATTAGAAGCAGCCAGGGAAGAAGAATACTTTTTCAAGAAGGTAAGAAACATTAATAGTGAAACTTCTAAGACTAAATTTTATGTAAATTCGAAAAATTTAGCAAAGACAACAACTTGAAAAATTGAAGAACGACCAAATCCAACAAGCTGAATTCCATCACCAGCAAATCAAGGAACTCGAAGAAGCCATTGAGCGTCACAAGAAATTCCTTGAGAATGCCTCGTCAAAGTAATGGAACTATAAAATAGCACCAACAACTGCACCGAAAAACGCTGTCATTCTTCCATGAAATCAAACGTCCAGCGGGATATAAAAAACGCATTTATTTCAACACATCTTCAAGTAGCTTGGCCTTAAAGAAAAACAAATATATAAGTTTCTATAAATATTTCTATAGAACTTTTTCTATGTTTTTCGTTTTTATCTTAATTTTTTTTATATTTTTGCAAAATTTCAATCAGGTGTTTACATTTTTCCAATGCAAACATAAATAAATAAAGTCTACGCTTGTTTGATAATTATAAAAAATGCCTTATTATTTTGCCAATAAATTTTGGATTAATACGGCTGTAGGGATTGGCATAATTTTACTGCAATAAATTGTGAAATTCGCTACAGATATATTTTTAAAGAGTCATTCATTATTTAAACAAAAAGTCTGCGTTATTTATTGCGATTTTTCGAAACATTTGGCGTCAGTTATTTCATATTGTTTCATATTTATTTTTATACTGATTTGAGTTAAACAAAAATGTTTGTTTTTAAAATACAGACCGTTGTCTGTATGTAAACTTGTATTTTGGTATCTTATCTTCGTTGAATCTTGAAATTTATTCTTTGAACAACAAGTGTGCTTAAGAAATATATTTAAAGAATAGAAACACAGGGTTCCGTTCTGGGTGTTGTGCTCTTTCTTTTATTTATTAATGACTTTAAAAAATGTCTGAAATATTGTAGTGTAAAGCTTTTTGCGGATGATAGTGTGATTTACATTTGAGGAGAGAACATTGGAACAATGTGCCAAAGATAAAATGAGGATTTGATAAGAGTAGACAAATGGTTGAAAATTAACAAATTGAAAGTGAATGTGAGTAAGACTCAATGTATGAAATTTCGAGAGAACAATGAAAGAGATGTGTGCATGGATGGTGCGGCAATAAACTGTGTTGAGAGTATAATATATTAAGGTGTTGTAGATGAAAAGCGAACTTCGTCGCGAATGCCAGTCACGTTTGTGCAAAAATTTCAAAAAAAAATATTTTTTGAGTAGAAGAAGAAAGCAACTGATATTGGAAGATTCTATTCTTTTGCCACACTTCAAATACTGCTCAAGTTTTCTGTTCGATTATAATGCTGACATTAAAATAAGACTTCAAAACCGTGGAATGAGAGTTTTATTGAAGCTGAATATCTACACTCCAATTCGAATTATGCTGGAATGCTTTAATTGTATGAATATTGGAATATTAAGAGCCCAATCTTGACGTTAAGATGCGTACCTTTAGCCTTAGCCTGATAAGGTGGAGAAGTCGGTATTGATATCAGAGAAAATCGGCGTTAGGTCCCAAAACCATAGCGCCCAAATTTAAAAATGTCATAAGGGCCAAAAACTGAAATACAGCTCAAAATATGTATACAAATGTATACATACAAATGATTTTTCTTATTTTTTTTTATAGCCCAAAATCTGAACAAAAATTTGACACAAACCCCATAATGAACGTCATTGCACTCAAAACAAATTTTAAATGCCAAAATCGAACATTGTCATATTGCCCAAAATATTTTCTGATTTCGAGTTTGGGCATTATGACCAGTGTTGCCGCTGAGATATTTGAAAAAGTCGCAAAACTAGGGTCCCGAGAAAAAAAAGTCGACTTTGAAAAATAATTTAATATAATAGCCAAATCAAACGAAATTCTTATAAATTGCGAAAAAAATAAAACATATTTGCGTTGTTTTAACTTTTAGTTTTATTTAAATAATTATCAGGTGCAAAAGAAATAGGTTCTTACTGTTTTAAATTAATTTTAATAAAAATAAATTCATTTTGATTAAATTAAATTTATTTTCTTAGATAGGTACATACATACATACATATGTATATCTATATTTCAGTATCACTTTTTTTTAATGAATAAATAAGTTAAATTATTTAAAATTAACTTATAAGCTTAAACAAAGAGATCAGTGTTCAGTCAATTTACAGTCAAAGTTGAAAACAAAAAAACAATAAATCTACGTTCTTTTTGCAGAATTTTATTAAAATAAGAATATTAAGTAATTTTTTTAAATTATTGCACATTATTTATAATGCAAACTCTTATGCTAGTAGTAGTAGCGAACAACTATAACTCACCCTGTCTTGGAAAGTTTGTCAATTTGCGTCTTTTCAATGACAAGTGGAAACCTAGCATTAGGCTTTTATTTATATGTATTTGAATTGCTTTTGAAACCATCTCTGTCATTTCTCTTTCTAATTCTGATAATAAAAAAAGGAAGAAGATACAAATCTTGTTGAATATATGTACATTGAGTCGAACCAAATACATTTCAACTTGATTCCGTTTTACAGATTGAAATTTTGTGACTGTTAAAGGAAGGTTGGAAAGTTTTTATTAACCGAAAAAAGAACTTTTCTAGAGATGGGGTCAACAAGTAGACCGATTTCAGAAAAGGGTTCAAAATATACACTTTTTGAAAAAATCGTATCCTGGTCGCACGGGGCAAAAAAAAGGGTCCAAATGCGACTAACAGCCCTATTCTGCCGTTGTGAGGCTCACAGGTCACAATTTTTTGTGTGTTTGTTTTTGTATAAGGCGGTCAAAATTTCGGATTCTGTGGAAGGCCTCATAATAAATTTCACAAGAACAACGTGAGTTGTGATCTGCCAAGGAGCAGATCATAATATTTAAGTATTTATGAGGCGAGTTCACCACGAGTTATAAGGTTATTGTGACTTGTGAGGCATCATTGAGGTTGCCAGAATAGGGCACAGCGGCAACACTGATTATGACATACAGTTTGGTCGTTTTGACATAGGCGGGTTGACCGCCACGGTAGCACGAAGGGTGGGAGCGGTGCGTGCTACCCACGCCGTACCGGTCACCCCACCGCGCGACGGGGCACCTGGCCGGCAGCCACGCCCGCCACGCTGCCGCCGCCGATGCCCCCCGCCGCGGTGTTTGTTGCGTTGATTAAGAATATTACTTGAGACAAGCATTTCAAATATTTTCTTCCGAAAACTTTGTGGATTTGTCATTTAAGCTTGGTGAGCTCGTACATTTTAAAAACGTCATAGTGCCCAGATAAATGTGATAACGCCCAAAATTTTAATTTAATTTGCATCCAAAATAAAAGTTTTTGGTAAATTTTAATAAACAAATTAAGAAAATATAAAACACAAAATATTATTTGGAAGTTCCGAGTTGATACACTCGTGTTTAACATTTCACTTTTTATTTGACGATTCACCTATACCTATATGGATTGCAGAATGAGTGAAACCTTGAGTGAAACCAATGGAAAACGGCATATGTATATAACCTGTGTAACCTGTGTCTATCCTTTCTGAACATCGATGATTTTAATGTTTGAACATCGATATTAAATTATTTAGCATGAATAAATATCTTACAAGTCGTTTATACAAAACTTCATGTGTATGGTGCCTTAGCTGTCTGAACATCGATGATTTTAATACTTCAAAAGCATTGAAAGCTAAAATAAAGTTTTTCGTCCAACATCGATGATATGATATATGATGTAAAGGTATTTTTTAACGCCAAATCTAATAAAAGAAAAAACAATACGATAGAAGCACCCTTAAAAAAGTTAGATTAATTTTGAAGGAAAAACGACTGTTTGTTCCGTTAAGCAGGTCAAACATTACACCCCAAAAAAACACCCTTGGACCTTATGCTGTTTTCCTTTGGACGTCTGGAAGCGTCCAGAAGCGTCCGGAAGTCTTCTTAAACAATTCCATTGGCACAAAAAAATACGCTTCTGACGATTCTGAGAAGAGAAATTCGATTCTGGATTTGAAATCAGAATCCACTCAAGAAGCACTAATACATTCAAACTCAAACGTCACAACAAACTGCAATGCACTTCATGTTTTTTTTTCAAATTACCATTTTAATTTATTTCGCATCCAAAATCAAAGTATTTGATAAAGATTAATTAAAAAATCAAAAAAAAATTAATCAAAAAATATTATTTGAAAGTTTGGAGTTGATACAGTCGTGTTTTACATTTTACGTTTTGTGTGGCAGCAAATAATTTCTATTTGGTGATTCACCTATACATATACCAAAACTAAGAATTGAGTTGAAGCGTGAAACCAATGAAAAACGCCATTAGATATTTGTATGGACTTTTTTGATCCTGGGTGCCAATATAAATTTAATATTTTTGTCAAATTTCATGTGTCAAAATTTGTTCATGGATGTTATGGTAATTAATAACTAATAATAACTGACTTGCATCTCCGTCAAAAAAAACACACTATAACACAGATATTTTTGTGAACTCTTTTGATTCTTGAAAAACATGCTAAATAAAACATTTATACCAAAATTCATTAATAGCCGTGTTTTTTTGCAGGTTCAGATAAAATTGTCGAAAAAAACGATATCCGATCTTAGCAAAGTCATCGCAGCGGAAATGCCCAGCATATCACGAAACACTCTGATATCCCCATCACTACTTTTCAGCTTTTAGAAAAGCATGCAAAATAAAAACAAAATACATGCAAATAAAAAGAAATCTCGTATAGAAAATTATTCCGATCGATAATAAAACAAAAAAGTGTGAAAAAAACGCAATTTTAAATCACAAATCAGCAATGGTTGTCCATTTTTTTGTTTATAAAAAATATTTTCATTCGTTGGCTCAGATATTTTGACATTTTCATACAAACTATCGATAACAAAATAGTAGGGGTATTCACGATCTGGTGCAACGAGCCTAGTAAAAGTGCGAAATTTTATTTTTTTTAAGTGGATCGTGAACGCACTTTTCTTATCTTCTTGCAACACTAAAGCAAATGTCAAAATTAGTTTGACATTTGTTTTTGTTTCGAACATATCTGAAAATTTCAATTTGATTTAATTTCAATTTTGTTCATAAAAAGATGCCAAAAAAACGGAAAAAGAAAATATTACCAAATCTTAATTATCGTCCGAATTTTAAATGGAAAATAATAGTAAAAGATGATGACGACGTCACATCAATACAATCAAGATAGCAAATTGGATGTATCCAATGAACATACCTTTGTTTCTGTTTAACGTAATCAAGAATGAGTGAGCTGTCAAAAACACAATTTACAAATTTTACAATGTTGTATTTTTCTGTTGCAATAGGTTTCGGGTATTGCTAAAGTGCGAAACTGTTGTAAGATTGCACCTTGTATATTTTGTTGTTGTAGTGTTGTAAGATTTTACACTTTTGCACTTTTACAATGATACTAGGCCAGTTGCATCGGATCGTGAATACCCTTAGTGATTTGAGCTGGCAGTACTTTTTCTATCTGAACTTAAGTTAAGACCAATAAATTATCTGGACTTAGCTATGTTCATATGTACTACAGTTGTTTTTTTACATGTAAATTCCTTAGTTCAGATGTTGTTTTTTTTTCGTCAAATTCTATCTGAACCTGCAAAAAAAAACACGGCCAATAACTCATTCGGTCCTATCGAGGTAACCGTCGGAGCGGAACTTTCTCCGCAAGGCATCCTTCGTCGGAGATTGAAATTCAGTTCAAAGTAGCTGTCATCGGAAGAAATTTTACAGAAATGAGTCGGCGCATTGCCATGGATAGAAATTTCAGGCAGAGATGTGCAAATAACCCGATATATCGAAAATGCGATATATTTTCTATTATTTTTTATAAAATAAACCCATAAGCGTTTTAAACCATGAAAAATTGGTGGGAGAGCGTAATTTACTGTTTATAACAAGTAATTTGTTTTATAATTTACTGTTTATAACAAGAAATTTGTTTTATGTATAATGAAAAGAGTTTTTGTTTTAATAATCTTAAATTATATAAATCTTTATCAATCGTTACTTTAATTATCTAGACAAACCAATTTTTAAGAACTTCACAACAAAAGATGCGTCTGAGGAATGAACTAGAAGGAAGAACAAATCAAAAAGAAAAAGATAAAGATACAAAAGTGTTGCCAGGTTCCACAGACTTGTTTTGATTGCGGTTGGTCGCGTTTACATTCTGTTTTAATTTGTTCAAATATAATGAGCTATCATTTTTAAGAAATGTAATTAGATGCACCGATTATTAAATCAAAACTATCGAATAAAGTCCCATCCCTATTTCCATTTCTATTTGAAGTGTCAAAAAAAGAATAAATAGAAAAAAAAACTTTTGAAGCACAATATTATTTATTTATTTGACTTAACCCTAGAATGGTAACCTTCGTCGATTCGACGAACATCAATTTTACTTTTTCATTTTTACTCCTCGTTCCGATTGCATTATATCTCCGTGTAACCCTAGTATTCCCTAAGTGCTTGTGGTTTGTAGGCGTTCGGTGGCGTACCTACTTGGGAAAATGCTTTTTTTATCGAAAAACGGCGCCAATGTTCGTCGAAACGACGAAGGTTACCTTTAATGTAACTTTTAGTGCTCGAAAATCACCAATTTTACCCGCTAATATTAGATCTAATATTGAAAAATTTACTCCCAAAAGTAAGAAACCGTTAAGGGAAGACACAGACAATTTACAAATATTGTCTGTACCTACACAAAACCACGTATGACTAATAGCCTTTTCACACCAAACCCAAAACCCGGGTTTCGCGAAAATGTCGGTTTTGGCTGAAAACCTAGATCGAAAACACCAGTTTTCCCATACATTTTTGCTAAACCACAAGTTTTGATAAAACACAAGTTTTAAATAAAACCTGTCGAAAACATGTTGGATTTGCAAGACGAACAAAACAAACACAACTTGTGAAGCATTCAGCGCTCAATTAAACGTCATATAAATAGCTGACGGGTTGCTGCCAGGAAAAAATAATTTTTTTGCTGGAACACAAGAGAGCGCGACGCAGTATCGCGCATCCTAACTAGTACGTGAAATTGGTCGGTTAGGAAATAAATTAAATATAACGAATCAGGATTAATTGCATTTTCATTATAAAATTCCAATATTTATAAATTGACTTTTAATTACGCATAGAACATTTGATTTTTTCACTTTACTGTGGCACTGAAAATTTTCAATCGGCGCGGCCCGAACTTGAGACCATTGTGTTCAAGCAAAACAAATAAAATGTCAAATAAAAACTTGTAAATTTTCGGTATGAACGCATTTCAAGTTTTCGTAAGCCAATTGCTATAAGTCAACGTTAAATAAGTGTGATGCTAGTATGTGATGGAGAGCATAAAGTTCACATCTGCGCCTTATGATGAAGTATATTTTTTTTATTTTTAATTTTTATTTTGTTCTATTATTTAATGAATTAACTTTAAGTTCCTACTAAAAAAAAAAAACAAACATACGTTTTTATGGAAATAAAAATGCAAGTAATCTCAAAACCAATGTGTTCAAAGACCATTTTCGAAAATAATTACTCAAGTTGTTTAAAATAACTATTTTTTTTCCCTTTCCCAAAAAAAAAAAAAAACAATCATGAATATAAATTATTTAACTTCACTGGAATAAGTTAATGACTTTTCTTTAACAGTGCAGTTGAATATCACTTCGTCGATTCGACGAATGGTTACCTGTAACGTACTTAAAAATATGGTTACCTTTCTAGGGTTAAAACAAGCAATACAAAGTAATAAAATACATGAAATTTGCATACTTTAATCCTAATGCAAATAAATGAATGCACAAAACAAAAGATCACGAACATACTTTTTTCCATCCACCAACATCCCTTTGCCTTGGTCCCAATGAAGCCACAATTTCTGGTGACTTGTTTGTGTATCGGGATATTCGGTCAGCAATTCACCATCCGCTCATATTGGTGTGAGCATGTTTTTTCGTTCTGTCTAACACAAGTTAACGTAAATAAAGTTTCTTTCTTTGTTATTTACATTTTAATTAACTATTTTTTTAAAAGAAACTTGTCGGAGAAAATTTTGTTTGTTATCTGTCAAGTATAAAGCAATTATAACAAGTACTTCATCGCAAAGCATCGCATGAAAAGGGCGTGCGCTAAATTTCGTCGGAGAGAATTTCCGATCAGCTAATCGGAGTACTACTATGAAGCAAAATATCTCCGATTCGTAGGAAATCGGAGAGAATTCCGCTCCGACGGTTACATCGATATGGCCGATTATAATTTTTTTTGTGTTAGGTATATTTAACTTGTCGTACTTAAAAAGTCTTCATTCCATAAAAATGACTTTAACTTTCTATAGGATGCGGTGCATGTATGTTTGGCATGTTTTGATATTTTTAGACATGAGTCATATGATTATATTGTTTTATAACAAAATTTTCAGCTTGATAAAGTCCCGCCTGCCCCCTTTTTCCACCTCTTTAAATGCGTCTATTCAAAAAGCTAATACGGGGATTTTGGGGGGACTTTGTATGTGTTGTTGAGGATAAAATTCTGTGTCGGTACAAGGCATAAAATTTCATGAATTAATTTGTTCCCACTTGCTCATATTAAATTTTCTATCTTTCCTAGACTACTTTAGTCTCTACATTTCTTATAAGGTTTGTATTCGCCGCAAGTTTTACCTACGACGCGACGCTAAAAAATTATATAGGTATAACATTTTTAATACTTGTCAGCCCATGTTGAAAGATTACGCAAATGTTTATGGTACAAAGTATTTGTATTCAAATTATTTTTTATGTTTTCCTATTTCTTAATTGTTGAAAAATGTATTTACCCTGGCTTCTTACGGCATTCCCAATAAATATTAAATGTAAATCACCAACCTCTTAAGCTTTATTATAATTTAATGATACATAGGTAGGTACCCATAACATCTCATTGCTGATTATTTCTAAAGCTAAAAATTGCATATGTATCTACCTAAGTATGATGTATGTGTGTACATTTAGGTACATGTATATAAGCTTGGGTGAATTATAAAAGCAGCTTCATTTCAAAAATAATAATCAAAAACAAATCAACTCTTGCAAGTTAAACAAACATCAATCTAATTTAATAAGCAAAGCAGCATGAACCTATCAATTTTATTTGGAATATTCCTAGCTATCGTTGCCATCTTCGCTGTTCCATCTGAAGCTACAATAAAAGATGCGCAACCTTCACCAACGCCAAGAAAACTTACACAACCATTCCTTAATTATGGAGATGGAGTTCCTAAGCCATCAAATACTAAAAATGCCTAAATATGTAATACGAAATACACTTGAGTTAATAAATAATTTTTAATTATGTACTTAATGTACATTGATATGCAGTTGATTCACTTTTTATTTCAAAAACTAGTACTAGTACTAGCTTGCGTTGCTTCGAAATTTTCAAAGTGTGAGCTTTTTCAATATCTGACTGACTTGAAACAGAAAGTATTTTCCTCTCATCCATCACTATATTTATATTTGAATGAATTTCTGGTGGTCATATTGTTTTAAATACTTTCCTATAAAAATATGATAAAAGTTCTTAGTCCAGTCAAATCATACAAATATCTAAAACAACAAAGCTGAATAGCTCAATTTTTTATTTTTTGATTGGCTTGTAAGAGCAGTCGGTATCTGTAGCCAACTTTGCAGTTTTCGAAAACCTGTGCTCGCTGTTAGGACAAATCTGAAAGTGAAAAACTCTAAAACCACCCCTAGTTTTCTGATATTTTTCTTTATAATTTTTGAAATATGTAATTTGTAAAAAAAACTTAATTATAAAGGATATATAGCCAAAAATGTATGCACAAAATACCCAGAATGGACAAGAACGAAATGCTTACTAAAGATAAAGCTAACATAACCCCGAAATCCATGGGGTATAGGCGTTATGAGCCGCTTTGCAGAACATAACGAGCATCTAACAAATCTATTATTATTTCGTTTTTTTCTATTTTATTTTTATTTATTTTGTTTGCGGTTGTTAAAATGCTTTGGCTAGAAAATGAACTTCTTTGGTTGCATTTTGATACCCCATGATACGATTACATATTTTTGAAGTACTAATTAATGCCGTTTTCCATTGGTTTCACTCATTCTGAAATTTTTTTTTTATATTTAGCGCGCGCTAAAGGGGTTGCGACTACCCTTAAAATGACGTTCACAGCGCGAGCGATTAGGTAGGTTGGAGGGGATGAGAAAGGACATTGGTTTTGAATGTCTGGAAAATTGAGCTGGGAAGAGCATTCCACATTCGTGTAGTGCGTCAAAGAAAGAATCTCTGTACTTTACAGTACGTCCGAAGTTGGGCTCAAGCGTAAACTGGTGGGCATTCCTAGAGGCACGTGTATTACGGTTGAATTGTTTAGGTGGAGGAATGTAACTGGCTATTTCACTAGACCACTATTTGTAAAAATATCGGTAAAATAACGAAAGACATGAAACATTTCGACGGTGCTCAAGAGATGTAAATGTTTCCGTTATAGTCCTTTCACCTATCATTTTTAGAGCTCTCTTTTGTATTCTATCCAAAAGACTTAAGTGGGTTATTGGAGCACCAACCCAAGTATGGGAGTTGTATTCAAGTTTTGGACGAATAAAGGCTTTATAGATCACAGCCAGATCAGAAGGGGAGAAAAATTTCTTGCATCGACGGAGAAAACCTAATCACCTAGCAGCATTTTTGGCGATGTCAAATATGTGGTCATTCCACAAAAGGTGGCCTGTTACACACATGCCGAGGACTTAAAGCTGTTTGGTTTCCTCTATGCAAGTGCCGCTCATGGATAGCAGCATAGGGGGTGGGTTTCGCTTTAACAACAGGAGACAGTATTGAGTTTTTGAAGCATTAAATTCTACACGGTTTTTGTTTCCCCATTGGACAATGCTGTCAAGGTCAGAATTTATTGAGCTTATCATACGCTGTCGTTGAAGTTCCACATCCGAAGGACATGGATGTGAATATAGAAACGAATATGAAAAGCTGAGGGTACTGTCGTCAGCAAAACAGTTTAATGGATTAGAAGTTTTAGATAAAAGATAGTTGATGAATATGAGAAAGAGGATCGGAGACAAAACGGAGCCCTGGGGCACACCAGCATTTATTTTGTAGATATCAGACTAAAAACCGTTCAATACAACTGGTATTGATCGGTCTGAAAGTTAATTTCTAATCCAACGAAGAGAGATAAGATAAGAGAGCTTGATGCCAAACTCTATCAAATGCTTTTGAAATATCAAGTGCAATAATCTACTTTCTCCAAAACGATGTAAAGATTTGTGCCACTGTTCGGTGAGATATACCATCAGATCACCAGTGGACCTATTGCTAGGAAAGCCGTGCTGCCGGTCATTAAGAAGCTTTCGTTCTTCGAGATATTTCTTGAGCTCAAAATTAATCGGCGTTTCCATGACCTTGGAAAGAAGGGACGTAAGCGCAATTGGTCGATACTAAGAGGGGGAAGAAGACACGCCTTTTTAGGGACAGGCTGGACAAATGCTGTTTTCCATCCACTCGGAAATAGACCAGTAGAATAGGACAGATGGAAAAGCTTACGCAGTGGTTTTGCCAGCGTTGAAGAACACCTCTTCAGAAGAATGGGAGGGATACTATCCGGGCCAGCGGATTTGTGTATGTCGAGATCTTTTAGAACTCTAGCAACTGCACGAGTGCGAAAGAAGATTTGTCCCATAAAACCATTTACGCAAGTACAGGAGGAGTCATAAGACTTTCTGGCAGCGTCGAATTAACAGCAAACTGTGCTGCAAGCAAATTGGCTTTATCTTGTGAGCTGACAAAAGGAGTATCATTGAAGACGACCGTTGGAACCAACGACGAGGTTGTATTTCGTATGTTTTTTACAAATGACCAAAAATTTTTACTACCTTTGGGACATTGTAGTATTTTTTGCCGTAGTTTTTGATTATGTAAAAATTTGGTTCGCCGAATAGGAACGTTACAGGTCAACTTTTTCCGGTTTTCCTCAGTAGGGTTGGCTTTATAACAACGGAAGCTTACCTCTCTAACCCTAATAACCTCTTTACAGCTCGAATCAAACCATTAATTTTCTTTGGGCTTAATAGATTTCACCCTATTCGGGATAAAATTTCTCATTCCACAAAAAATTAAATTTGTGATCATATCTGCACTGGCATCTACGTCACTATCGAGGAAGCAGTTAAAGCTCCTGAAAATATCGTTGAGACCGTCCCAGTTGGCTTTCTCATATTGCCAAACGGTTCTCTTGGGAGTTGTTTCCCTCACGTGATTTTGTTGGCATGAGAAATTTGCAGATATGACACAATGGTCTGATGTGCCTAGAGGCGATAATACACTAATAGTGTATTTATCAGGGTCAGAGGTAAGGAACAAGTCTAGAGTGTTGGCGGATTGACCTGCAACGTCAGGAATTCGAGTAGGCTCGTCACCAAGCTGAGTTAGGTTGTTTAACTCAGTACAAATTTCGGCATACTTTCCTTCGGGTGTTGTCTGGCCCGTATAGCGTAGCCACGAAGAATTATGTACATTGAAATCACCCGTAACAACGATTTCACTGTGTGGAAAATGGGAAATAATTCTCTGGATGGAGTCCGATAGTGCATCGAATTCGTTAGAAGTCGAATTACTATCCAAACTAGGAGTACGATAAACAAAACAAGTATGGATGATGCGCTTTTGGACGGTGAATTTAAACCACATGAAATTAAAGTTTGTATTCAAACATGAACCATATTGTGGTTGAAGCTGATAAGCAACATCATTGCGAACAAACACGGCGAGACCATGATGTGAGAAGAATAATGGCACTAAGCTATAACCATGCAGGCTGAACTCCGAGTGATCGGTGTTTTCCCCTACCTGGGTTTCACTTAGTGCCAAAACAGCTGGCCTGTTTTTGCAGTATGGACATATGCGGTACAAAAATTCTGCCTTAGTTCCCGAATGTTGCTGTAGTCAACCCTAAATTCACCCACCATTACTTATTAACACACACAAAAAACCAAATCAGACAGTTATCTATGCTGATATTAAGTTTGGGCCCCAAAAAAACTTCACAGCACAAATACTACTAGTGTTATGCCTTAATAGCAATGTACTGATCCGCCCCTGGATACCCAAAATCAATAGCAGCAATTTATATGATATGCTTTGGCTTAATAAATTACAAACATTATATAAGATAACATACATTGCATATAATGACGAAGCCAAAGCATGTTTGGGTGATGTGGGAAGGACAGATAGGGAAATTTACCGCTGTACTATGGTGTTTGTTGCTTGTGCATCATCATCTTCGTACTCGGGTGCACTTTTTTGTTGTTGTTTTTCGCACTGGCACTAGCACTTTGCAATGTGTGGCTATTGTTGTGGGACTATTATTATTTTTTTTTTTTTTATTTCGCGGCGCGACTATGCTGTGCTTTGGTGGTTGCTACTTGTGCATCAACAACTTCGTTCAGCAACTACACTTTATTGTAGTTGGTTTTTGTTTGGGTAACGCACTGGCACTGGCACTGGCACTGCACTTGGTTTCACTCAAGGTTTCACTCATTCTGAAATCCAATGGAACGCTTCATGGTGCTTCTACTCAATTCTTATGCCGTTTTCCATTGGTTTCACTCAAAGTTTCACTCATTCTGAAATCCAATGGAACAGTCCAAGATGCTTTTACTCAATTCTGGGTTTTGGTATCTGTATAGGTGAATCGTGAAATAAAAATTATTTGCCACCACACAAAAAGTGAAATGTAAAACAGGGGTGTATCAACTCAGAACATCCAAATAATATTTTTTGTTTGATTTTTTCTTATTTTTTCTATTAAAATTTACCAAAATCTTTTATTCTGGATGCAAACTAAATTTAAATGGAAAGCTAAAAAAACATGAAGTTCATTACAGTTTGTTGTGACGTTTGAGTTTGAATGTATTAGTGCTTCTTGAGTGGATTCTGATTTGAAAACCAGAATCGAATTTCTCTTCTCAGAATCGTCAGAAGCGTATTTTGTGTGCCAATGGAATGGTTTCAGAAGGCTTCCGGACGCTTCCGGACATCCAATGAAAAACGGCATTAGTTTTGGTATATGTATAGGTGAATCACCAAATAGAAATTATTTGCTGCCACACAAAACGTAAAAGGTTAGACCGCACACAACTGCAGAGGAACTACACTTCACGACGCGGCAAAACATTATTTGTATGAAATTGTATGAGCTATATCGCACTAAGCGGCAACTGAACTTCATACAATTTCATACAAATAATTTTGAATCGCAGTTCCGCTGCAGTGCAGTTCCGCCTAGTGCGGTCTAACCTAAAATGTAAAACACGACTGTATCAAATCCAAACTTTCAAAAAATATTTTTTGATTAATTTTTTCTTGATTTTTTAATTAATCTTTATCAAATACCTACTTTGATTTTGGATGCGAAATAAATTAATTTGGAAAGTTAAAAAAAAATTAAGGGTATTGCAGTTTGTTGTGACGTTTGAGTTTGACTGTATTAGTGCTTCTTGAGTGGATTCTGATTTCAAATCCAGAATCGAATTTCTCTTCTGAGAATCGTCAGAGGCGTATTTTTTGTGCCAATGGAATGGTTTTAGAAGACTTCCGGACGCTTCCGGACGCTTCGGGACGCTTCCGTACGTCCAAATGAAAACGGCACAAGGTATTATCAGGCGAAACTTGTCAAATCTCAAGATGGCTGCCCTTTTTGTAAGTACACAGTAAACAAAAACAAATTTTTGGTGATTGTTTGAAATTCAATTTTTGTTGTATTGTTTTTGACAACATGCGCAGAAATGAACATAAATGAACACGCTAGTGATATAACCTGTAATATATGTATCTTGAGTCCAAGATGCTTCTACTCAATTCTGAGGTTTGGTATCTGTATAGGTGAATCGTTAAATAAAAATTATGTGCTACCACACAAAAAGTGAAATGTAAAGCACGAGTGTATCAACTCCGAACTTCCAAATAATATTTTGTGTTTGATACTTTCTTAATTTGTTTATTAAAATTTACCAAAAACTTTTATTTTGGATGCAAATTAAATTAAAACGGAAAGTTAAAAAAAAACATGAAGTACATTGCAGTTTGTTGTGACGTTTGAGTTTAAATGTATTAGTGCTTCTTGAGTGGATTCTGATTTGAAATCAAGAATCGAATTTCTCTTCTCAGAATCGTCAGAAGCGTACTTTTTGTGCCAATGGAATGGTTTCAGAAGACTTCCGGACGCTTCTGGACGCTTCCCGACGTCCAATTAAAAACGGCATAAGTCTTCACATGGTACCTAAATAGTAAGTATTCGCCATGGTGTGTATTGCAAGTGTAAAACATTTATTTCTTTTCAGTGTTTTTAAAGCATAAATGGTCATCAATACTGCAAAATGCCTTAGGATTATTGACGTAAAAAGTAAATAATGTACCTATGTACATTAATAGGCTATTGATTATGTCATATTGAAAGGAACTAAGACGTTACCGGGTTTTTATTGTAAAAATCATTGTATGGGTTATTGAAGATGAGAAAACTGCGGAGTGCTATTAAATTGGAGGGTGCAATTTTGAGGAGGGGGGGTAAATGCAACCCTTTTCGTTTTTTGCATTAGAGAGAGAGAGAGAGAGAGAGAGTCGACCTTAGCTTACACGATTTTAAGTAGCTCTTATATTTCTTTAATAAATAAAATAAATAAAATCATTGAAATAATTAAGAAAGTGAAATAAAAATCAAAATATTGTGCTTAACATCATTTTATTAATTTCAATTTTGTATCTCAGTAATTTAAACTTAATACTTAATAAATTACATACTGTGTGTACCTAAATAAAAAATACATAAAAGTAGAACAAGACCTCGTGCATGACTCAGAGGTTAACTTGTTGAATACTCTTGTCAAACCCATTTAGTATTGATACACAAAATACAAAAAACACAGTGAAAGACAAAATTAAAAAAAAATACTATAAAGCTATTTTGCCAGTATTTAAACTTTTTTTAATAATTATTTATATTAATGCCAATATTCTGTGATCTTCCCATGTCCGGCATAATCATATGAACAAACAATTGTCATTCTCTTAACGTCATTGCCCAGAAATGCATTACCTGCAATGGCTATATAAACAAAAATAATAAAGGAATTCCGTATACTGTCTGTAATAAACACTTTCATTTTTCCTGTATCACACTAAAAAGTGAAATAAAAAAAGCTGTTGAAAGTGGTACAGTCGATTTTCGTTGTACAAACTGCTGCGTAAACAACACCATCATCTCCACCGGAGAAGCTGAATCAGATGACGACAACAACACATCAAATATCACCGCTGCAATTCAACTCATGTCAGATGAAATCAAAAGCATCAAAACAGAACAAGAAAGTTTCAACAAATCTTAAGAATATATGGTAGCTAGACTTTTAAAAATTGCTCCTCTTATTGAGGAACATAATAAAAGAATCAAAGTCTTATGTCCAATTTCATAAACTTTAACAGGCTTTTAAATTTTTAAATGACGTATTTTGTATGGAATAAACGTCATATTATGACTTAAAAACCTGTTAAATTTTTAAAAGGGCTTTATGAAATCGGGGATTAGAAGAGGATAATATAAAACGTGATACTGAGATTCGTTTAATTAAAGATAATCTTTCACAACTCGAAGATCGAAGTTTGTGCACTTTTAATAGAAATTGTTAACGTTCCTTTTGTTGCAAGTGAAAATTTATATAAAATTATTGAAAAAATACATAATTATTTTGAAATAAGTATATCTACTAATGATATTAATAAGATTTATCGTATGCGTAAGACCGATAGTAAAAGTAATATAATTGTTCAATATAAGTCAGAATCAATTAGGGATAGAGTTCTAGTCGGTTATCAAACCAAAAAAGATTTAAATGTTAAAATTCTAAATTTTTCTGAAGACAAACCTATTTTTGTTAATGAATTGTTATCCAAATTCAAAAAAACATTATTTTATAAAGCTAAATTGTTTAAAGAAGTACATAAACTAAAGTATTTGTGGGTTAGAAAAAGCTAAATTTATCTAAAACAAGAAGATCATCCGATTCCCTTTATTATAAAAGGAGATTTTCATTCGAGCTCATACTTAAAAAAATAAATAAAAGTAATTTTCCAAATTAAACATGGTCTACAAAATTTATTATCAAAATGTAAGAGGTTTGCGAACTAAAACTGAAAATTTTCGTCTTGAAGTTTTAAATTGCGAATATGACATAGTTTGTTTAACTGAAACATTCCTTCGCGAAGATATTAATAGTAGTGAGTTATTTGTTGAGAGATATATAGTTTTTAGAAAAGACCGAAATATCAACAATCTTTATTCTTAAAAGGATGGTGGTGGTTGTCTCATTGCGGTGAAGCGGTGCATTCTTTGTTTTCGTGGATCTAGTTTTGAAACAGATAATGAGGATCTAGTAGTCGTTGTCAAAGATAAAAATATAGCAATATATATTTGGTGTGTAGTGTATACATTCCACCTAAAAGCAATGTCGATGTCTATGAACAAATCCTATCAAACATAAGTGAAAAATCACTAGCACTGTCTGTCAACTCGATCCCTTTCATAATCGGAGATTTTAACTTACCCCAGATAGCATGGAATTATGATAGAGCCAAAAATTGTTTATGTCCTTCAAATAACACTAATAGTTCATCACTGGCACTCTTTAGTAATATGTCATTTTTATGCCTTACTCAGTTTAACAGCCAGTTAAATCTAAACGAAAGAATACTTGATTTAGTTTTAACAAACATTCAATCTGACAAAATCTCTGTATCCGCAGCTCTAACGCCACTTTCAAAAATTGACCCCATCACGTTCCCTTAGAGATAATAATTACTGAAATTAGAAAATCAAATTTTATGAATGATTTTAAGAATAAGAAACGCAATTTTCAATTAGCACATTATGATAGCATAATCCAATATTTGTCAAACGTTGATTTTATGAATATTTATTCCGAAGATGTTAATATATTCTTAAATAGGTTCTATAACATCCTTGAGGAGTGTCTTTATATTTTTATTCCTACTAGAGAAATATCGAAAAATGAATATCCTATTTGGTACTCTCGCCATTTACTGAAAGTATTAAAACTCAAAGAAAGATTTAGATGTTTGTATAGGAAATCTAAAAACCCGGAAACATACGCAACATTTTTGTACCTAAGGTAAGCGAAATAAAGGACCTGGGCATAATTTTTGATTCGAAACTTTTATTCTCTTCACATATAAACTTCATTACCAAAAAAGCGTTTAAAATGCTTGGTTTTGTAATGAGAACATGCAAATCTTTCTAAATGACTAAATCTTTCATTACCATGTTTAATTTTTTGGTAAAACCGTTAGTAGAATATGGTAGCACAGTATGGAACCCCTTTTATTTGACCTACTCGAAACTAGTGGAAACTGTCCAAAGAAAATTTACAAGGTACCTTTTCTTTAAAGTGAATGGCCCTCAAGTAGAATATAATGTAAGGCTACAAATGTTATCGTTCTTATCACTAGAAGAAAGAAGACTATGCACCGATGAAATTTGTCCTTATAAAATATTACATGGTTTAAAAGATAACGCTAATATTCTAGAAAAGATCTGTTTTAACGTTCCATACGCTCAACGCAGACATCTTAATCCTTTTTTCAATTTAAGAACTGCAAGAACTAACTTAATGTATAAATCACCGGTTTACAGAATTCAGAAAAATCATAATCAAATCATTCATGATATCAACTTAGACGAACTTAGTATCTTCAAATTAAGGGTTTCAGTTATCGATAAAATCATTTCATCTAGAACCACAACACTTCCCTAAAATTAAGTTTCGCAAACCTCATTATGAAAATAAGCAATAAATTATTAAAGAAATATTACAAAACTAAATCAAACCAAATGAATTTTACAACGAATTTTCAACCACATTATAATAACTAATAATTAACTGTGTAAATTTTCCATCTTTTAGAGAATGTAATTAACATTCAACAATTTTCTATTTTTCTTCTCTTTTTTTTCTCATTTAGTACTAATTGAAATTGTATACACATTATATGGTAGTATGTAATTGGACACATGTCTGTACATTATCATTTATATTGAAATAAAAAAAAAATAAAAAATAAAAATAACACTCGAAAACCAAGCTAAATTTCGAAAAAAAACCGTTAATCTTTATTGTAGAGAATTAAATTTACTATGGAATATGTCTATTCAAAAATAATACTAATTTTTAAATGTGCTAAAATAAAAAAACAAAATTGCAAAAAAATGCAAAATATTGATTTTTTTTGTTTATTTTACTTATTTGCCATTACATTTTTTTCCTGTATTGATAGGTATTGGAATTGCTTCATTTAAAAGTAAGATTTTAAAATTTCCTTTAAATTGGCATATTCAGAAATTTTTTTTAACACAAAATTAACAAAGATATAGTCGCTCAATGTAAGCCATTTCTTCGATTTCTATTGCGTCTACTGCCATTATTTTAGTTCTTATTTTTTGCAACCAAACTTAATTTTATTTAATAAATTAAGAAAAACAAGTTTATTTATCAATTATAATTGATTATTATTAAAAGCCTTGTTACTTTTTATAAAATGTGAACATGAAAATCATACAAAAATAAAATAAAAATGATCACTTCTAGATTTGATTAAATCTCTTGAATATTCCCATGCATGTCTTCAAGAATATCATCTTCTTTGTGCGTTTCTTGCGAACTGTCCCAGTTTACACCCATGTTATTCTTACAACACATAGAACACGTTAGATCCATTTTCTTACACCCACAGCTTCCGTGACAACCCGTTTTATATCGCGATGCCATTTTTTCAGCAAAACATCTGGTGCAGGAGGTTGATTCATGGTTTTAGGTACTAATCCATATTTAGATGCATTCCACCCCCACTCGAGAAGACTCGAGTTTTTCCACTCCACTGATGGTGTACTTGGAAATAAGTCCTTAAGCCGTGCTGTGGGATGGCATCACGCGTTGGTGGTAATTTGGCCAATGAAAATTTAGCATTTTTTGATAGCTCACAAAAAAGTGTAAGGCGAAACTTACTAAGGGCCAGTTTGTTCACAGCTGATTATCTTTAATCCATGATAAGTGGAGCTGGGAAATCCACAAATGTTTTTGTTGATCAAATTTTGTTTAAAAAATTCAAAGCATGAGTTACTAATCATGGATTTCACTAATCAGCCAATTTTGGTTGATTAGCGTTAGTTAATTAAAGCCTATGAAAGTCACATACTAAATTTAACCCACTGTGAACAAACTGGCCCTAAGTGTGTTATTCAACCCCCCATACAAAGAAGCTGCAATAAGATGTTCGCATGCAGAACGTAAAAATGTGCCCATACATGATTTCAATGATATCATATTTCATAATTTTTTCCCCTATTTAAAAAATCCGCTAAAAGCATGCATAATTCCAAGATATTGTTGTTGTTGCGGAAATTAAAACTATTTCGACCTTACAATTGTGCAGGTACGTTTTCTGTGCTTGGTTTCAAAAAGTACACATTTTGAAATTGCTCTGGTATAGCAATGACAAAATAATAAGAAGATCAATATTTTGGCCAACTACCACCAAAATTTTTTGTATTGCTCTCATTTGACAAAAATTGGTCAGGTTTGGAAAGTGCTTTCAATTCATCTTTAATTTTAACTCCTGAGCCAACATGTTTGGTCCGGCTCAACCTTTCTGCACTTTTTGTACCAATATATATATATATACCAATATATATATATTTAAATCACTGGGATAACCGTCAAAAACTACAGTGCAACTGGTAAAAAATCTTTGCAAATGATTTATGAATTTGATACTTGTTTCTGCAAATGTTTCATTAGTGTTCCACACGATTTTGTGCACTAAATATCCGCCATCAATAACGTAGTGAATATTATCCATACAATTATTTTCAACGTGTGTGAAAAACTCATATAGTAAGTCTGATTTCTTATTTTTTCTCATGTTTAAACCTTCAAAAAATGCTGTTGGCTACAGTGATAGTTCATAACTGAAATAATCTTCAAATTCAGCATAAGATAGCTTGCACATAGAAGAAGATGATATTCTTGAAGACATGGATGGCGATAATCAAGAGATTTAATCAAATCTAGAAGTGATAATTTTTATTTTATTTTTGTATGATTTTCATTTTCACATTTTATAAAAAGTAACAAGGCTGTTAATAATAATCAATTATAATTGATAAATAAACTTATTATTCTTATTTTATTAAATAAAATTAAGTTTTGTTGCAAAAAAATAAGAATTAAAATAATTTCGAAGTAAACGCAATAAAAATCGAAAAAATGGCTTACTTTGATCGACTATATCTTTGTTAATTTTGTCTAAAAAAAAATTTCTGAATGTGCCATTTTAAAGAAAATTTTATAATCTTTCTTGTATAATTCTTATACCTATCTCTACCGGAAAAAAGTTAAGGGCAAATAAGTTAAATAAACAAAAAAAATCAATGTTTTGCATTTTTTTGCAATTTTGTTTTTTATTTTAGCACATTAAAAATTTGTTTAAAATAGGCTAATTCCATAGTAAATTTAATTCTCTACAATAAAGGTTAACAGCATTTTTTCGGAATTTAGCTTGGTTTTCGAGTTATATGCAAAAAACGAAAAGGGTTCCTCAAAATTGCACCCTCCAATTTAATACCACTCTGCGGTTTTCTCATCTTCAATAACCCATACAATGATTTTTAGAATAAAAACACGGTAACGTCTTAGTTCCTTATTACCCTGTTTTTTAGGACATAATCAATAGTCTATAAGTGGAAATGTAAATAGTAGATAATATGTACACAAGATCCATAATTCACAAAAATATAGCCGCTCTTATGGGGGTTTCCATTGGTAAATAAAGAATTTTAAGCCCTATCGAGGTATCCGTTAGGAAAAAGTTCCGAAACTATAGTCCGTTCTGATCGGAACTTAGATTTCGTTCGAGGTATCCACTTCGGAACAAAAAAGATAAAGCATACAATCGCATTCATTTGACACATTCGTCCGGATTAGTTCAATAAGTAATAATCTTTATGATGTTTAAAAGTTAATAAACTGGTTGCTTTATAATCTGTTTGTTATTTCAACCAACTTCTCTTGCTGAGTCGTCTTCGTTGTTTATTGCACTAACGAAACAAAATTATATTTATTTATATTTTTTGCTTACTTTTCTTAAAATATTCCGCAACTATTTTCTGTCGGAGAATTTCGGAAGAAATTCAACGCACAACTGTCAAAAATTCTGGACTGAACGCACTTCATCGCTATGCGATGATAGTCGTTACATTTTATCGGAAGATTGTCCAATCTGTCAATCGGAACGGATACCTCGGTAGAAAATTCTCCGATTTCGAATGGATCGGAACAAAATTTTCTCCGAACGGATACCTCGATAGGGCTGTTTATGCGGATTGCGAGGTGTAATTTTTTGTGACGAATGAAATGATAATTGAATTGATTTTTTTTGTTACGGTGTTGGTGTATTTTTTGAATCTGTAAATGGTTTCAGCTGACGAATACAAACAAATCAGTAAGCAGTTTTTTTTAACAATCAAGTTTGTTTTTCATTTTATGGGATTTCAATTTTTAAATTATAAATAGATGATTACATTGTTGTAAATAAGGATGAGGGATACCGTTATTTATCAACTCATTGTAAACTGCTGCCATTTTAATGTAATTATTACTTTTTGTCCTTATATCTTCGCAACAAAATTCTTTTTCTACTGTCTGAAATAAATTAATAAAAAGAAGCACTTGTCAAAATAACAGCTGGCAATTGTACTGGTGTAAAAGGAGACATTCCTGTATTTAAGTACCTACCCTCAGTCATGCCACGTGAATTTTACGCGAGCTTTAATTATTTTACAAGTCGATAGATATTAATAAGAAATATATTTTTCCTTGAAAAAGTTCAATGGATAAATAAATTTTAGTCTAAGAATTTTATTTTAATTCATTTTAAACTAAAATATTTGAGGCTTATAGTTTTTCAGTGGAGAGTTTTCTAACTCTGGACATCAATTTGTCTACAGTTAACTTCAGAAAGATAAAATGTCAAAAGCATCTATTGAGTTAGGGGTAGCTGTATTGGTCATTGACCTACTATATTATGTTCAAGAAAAAGAAAATTATTAGCAAATATGAGAAAAAATGTTTAATAGTTATGATCAGCATTTTTTTTAATACAGAAAGAATTGATTCTGGGGTCAAATATTCGTCAACACCTAACTTTAAATATATCCAATAATTATTATAGGGACTTTGAAGGACTGTTACAAACATGGTACATATTTCAATAGAATCCTTCTACTTAGAAATTCATCTATTTAAAGAATAACTAATAATTAAGGAAACAAATTATGATACTTAAATATTGAGAATTTAAAAATATCCTTCGCACTTACGTCAATTTGAATAACATTTCTTTTTGAAAGCAAAGTGCTAAAAGGTGCTTTAGTAACTACGCTACTGAGCTCCGGCCTTTGTTGCATCATCCAAAGTCTAACCTATGAAAGAAAAGCAGTCGTGTTGTTTTCTTAAAAATCTTTGATTGCTGAATAATAATTGTAAACCACTTTCGAAAACATATTGGGAATTTTGTTGAGCTCTTATAAAGAGAGCTTGTATGTACGTACATACTAATAATATGCACATTATTGTAGGTGCGTAGATGTTTTTTTTTTTAAATAGATTATTGAAATGTATATTCCCCTGCTTTTAATACATTTCCAGAAAAAAATTTGTGTAAACCACATAGCCTTATCATGAGGTTATTTTTCATGTTTATTCTACAAACAACATCCATAGGTATGCAACATCTCTATAGCCTATATGATAAGAAAAATATAAAAGCGGCTTTATTTCAAAAATAATTATCAAAAACAAATCAGATTTTGGAAGTATGACATCACATTTTATAAGATGAAGTTATTAATTTTGTTCGGAGTATTCCTTGCTGTCTTTGCTGTTCTCGCTGCTCCAACTGAAGCTACAAGAGATGCCCAACCATCACCATGGAGATACTATGGACCACCACCAAGAAAACTGACACAGCCTATGCTTTATGATGGACTTCGAAGGACGCCAAATACCAGAAATGCTTAGAAATATTGTTTGTACACAAATAATTTAATTTGTTTTATAAAAAAAAAATAAAATCTCTCGAAATCCTACATTTTGAACGTTTCCTTTAGATTCAAAATTAAATTTTTTCAATTGATGCTTGATTTTTAAGACATTTCAAAATCTTCTTTTGTGCTTTTATTTTGGAGGAAATTGCTTTGTCTTCTTGTTTTAACATGTTCCTCAAAATTCTTAATTGTTTTTGCTGCTGTACATTAACGTTATTTTAATAGAGCATACATTATGTACATACACACATTCATATGTACTTAGATCATACATAATGTATATATGTATGTATGTATGTTTATATGAATGTATGTGTATAAAATTCTTGAAACTCACCAATTTAAGAAAATAAATGTTTTCATTAGCTTTTCCAAGCTCTGAAATTTTTTGGGAGAACTTCCGTTCGATAATGGCACAGTTTCCAGATCCTTCAAATAAAATTTTATTAACAATTAGTTGAAAGAAACACGATAATTTGTTTGACATTTTTTGGTTTGTTTAATTTCTATGTATATATTGAATAAGAAAACCATTTTTGAGGAAAACGAAATGTTCTTTAAAGTAATTTTGAAGTTAAAGTGTTATTATTTTTTGAAACATGGGGCTATCTCCACTATCACTACACAGATATTTCAGCGAAGACGTGAAAATAAATCCTCTTACTCAATACAATACACTTCGCACAACAGTCTGAACACACATCAGTTGGTATCATTTTAAATTTGGAGGATCCGAGATCGGATCAATGACGGAACTTACCTACGTTTAATCTCGACGACTCTTTACTCATTTTGCATTTTCTTGCGGGTGTTGTGAAGATTTTATTTTTATATATACATAGGTATTTACTGTTTGAATTTTATAGCGGCTGAGTTAAACCGTACAAGTACCTTTGCAAAAATCTCAAAATTCAACGTGGACATTATTTTATTACGTACCTAGAGGCTCTCAACAAATTTATTTACTTTTAAATTTATTATGTTCATATGTACATATATGTACACTTTTTTGTGTTTGATTTTGCTAAGACACAATGTAAACTTTAAAATAAAATTCAGTTTGCACCCAGAAACTTTTTGGATGTAAAAACCAAAGAATTTGAATTCTAATCAACAGTGAGATTTTCATTTTATTGTTCAATTTTCTTATATTTTTTTTAAAACTAATATTGTTTTGTTTTTACATTATTATATACTATGCAATTTTTTAAGATTTGTTTTTGTTATTCCAGTCTATAGATTACAAGTTTTTTATTTTAATTTTTTCATTTGATTTCTACTTTCGAATGAAATGTATCGCTTTTTATACAAAACGGACATAACAATATTATTGTTGTTTAAGTATAATGTATCCCTAATTATTGCGTTCGAATAAATTTGTTTGAGACTCGAAATAATTCAAGCACTGTTAGTAAAAAATTAAACATTTTATATAGGTAATAAACTAAAAGTAAACATAGATAGTAATGAAGTACAATTTTGGGACGCATAACAAATAAATAAACAATTAATCCTTTTTCTGTATACCTACATGGATGTATGAATAAACTGTCAATAAGTAACTACTGCTAAGTACAAAAATATTTCTTTTTCAAATTTTGTTTGTTATTGGTAATAATAAATCATTTAATGTTATACACTCTTTAGTGTGTAAACATTAAAACTATAATAATAATTTTCCTATTTTCTAATAAAACTGTAATTGATAAATGTTCTGAGGTAGGAATCTTCAAATACGATTTGATTCACTGTATAGACGCGATAACGTGCTAAAAAAAATATGAAAACAAAACAAAACGTACATTCAACAAACAAAAAACTGATAATAATACAAAAAATACTGCATTTGAATAGGAATGTGGTTGCAAAGCTTAAACTCTACAGATACAAAAACTAAGATTCAATTTACAAAAGAAACACATAAAATCAACAAAGGATCTGGTTATGGGTTCTTCTTCCTTAGCTCATTCGCTTGCTGGCATACTCTTGAAGTTTTTGCAAAGCTATTGTTTTATTGATCTCTACTATGTCACGAGAATATTTGGCCGATTGGAGTTGTACTTCGAGGATCTTCATACGCATAAAATGCTCTTTACTCTGCATATCCATGAAGACTTTTAGTTCAGGCGAGGTATTGCTTTCACTTTCCGATGAGGTACGTTGGCGCTTTGCTGGCGGTGGCACATCTGAGGTGGGAAAGGAAGCTGCTACAGGTGGTGGCGGCGGAAATTGTCCGGCACGAAGGGCATTTAACGCTTCCAGAGTTGCCGAAATATTGTTCATGTTAAATTGTGGGGTGAAGTTCATTTGATCGTGTGTATAGCCGTTATCTAGGTTTTGATGTGGCATTGGAGGACTTCTCATGTTTTGATCGGGTATTGATTCGTCTTGATCGTTAGGTGATGACGCGGATAGACGATCACCATTATGGTGGCTGTCGGTATAATTTTCATTAGGCTCCTCTTCTTTTATGTCAACATCGCAATGCTCTTGTGGTGGGGTCCGACTTCTAGAAGATGAATTAGGGAAATTATTAGTTATTTGCAACATTGGCTAACGAGAACAAAATTAACTTACTCTTCCATGTCGTTATCGACTTCGTTTTCATCGTTATCATTTTCGTTTTCATTTTTGTATTCAAAATCTTCTTCTAAGGCCAATGGCATTTTGGAATAGTCGACCCCATCGAGGGTTTCACTTTTACACGCTTTCTTCGATTCTTGCATAAATTCCCAAATTTCAAAGGTAAAACTTGATGGTTTCTTGCGATCGGCAACATCTTGACCAAACCGAGTCATTCTGTTGTTGTAGTCCATAATTTCATTACGAGTACAAGCTAAATAAAAACGAAAAGTTAATACAATTATTTGGCAGGATTTCGAATAAACTAACCTTTCATGCGCCGCCATTGTTCCTTTAATCTATTGCATGTCCTGTCTGGACCGAAGGCAGTTGAGAATTTTTGATGAATTATTTTCCAAGCTTTGTTTTTAACAGCCGTTAGACCTGCATCTAGTCTTTTGTTTTCAATAATTCGCATATCTTTGCGGCATAAATCGAGTAAAAACTTTTTTTCCTGGTGATTCCAGTTTTGTGTGCGTTCCCGTTTCTTGTACATATTTAGGGTGGGATTATTTATATACTGTTGCATATCTGAAAGTAAAGTAAGAGGAAATGTTTAATTTAACAAATTACAACTTTATCTTATTTACAAAATATATAATAAAAATAGTACAATTACTTAGTTACTGATACTGAGATCGGAGATTTATCAAATAGTCCTGTCACCTGGAGTGCCAGTTTCAGGAAAAAAAATAGTTAATACTCGTCTTTTATGTTTTAGGGGTCGCTGAATCCGAATTTCGACTTTGCTACTTCCTACGGATATGGCTTTACAGCGAAAATTGCAAAAACCTCAAAATTTTCAATCGTTTTTCAGTTTTTTGCCAAAAAGTTAACAATATATACACTTTTTGGATAAAATTACCTTCTATACTTTATAGAATATAAAATTTCCTACAAAAATGGTCTACAATTTTTTTGTAGAATTAATGGTTTGGCCACTAGAGTACGGTGAAAAAAGTACAAAATTTCGTACTTTTTCGAAAACACAGTTGTCTCGTTAGATTTTAGCTTGTAACTCAAAAACCATGCCTGTAATTGTAAAAACCCAGGCTTCTGTTAAACAACAATAAATTCTCTACAAGTTTGTCACCTTCATCACTTAATTGGCGAAAAAATGCAACGACTAGAACGTGATGAAATTATATGTCATATTACAGGAAGCCACTAAGGCTATTGATTATGTCTTATAGAATGGAACTAAGACGTCCCAGGGTTTTATTGTAAAACTTATTCAATGGCTCATTGAAGATGAGAAACCCACGGAGTGTTTTTAAACCAGAGGGTGCAATTTTGATGAGGGGGGGTAACTGCAACCCTTTTGGTTTTCTGCATATAACTTGATAACCAAGCTAAATTTCGAGAAAATTCTAAAAACCTTTCGATAGGAAATATAATTTACTATACAAAAAAAATTTTAAATACATTTTTAATGTGATAAAATAAAAAAAATTAAATTACAGGCACGGTTTTTAAGTTACAAGCAAAAATCTATCGAGAGAACTGTGTTTTTCAAAAAGTACGAAATTTTAGGCATCTTTTACCCTACCGTCAAATCTACAAAAAAAAATTGTAGACAATTTTTGTAGGAAATTTTATGTTCTATAAAGTGTAGAAGGTAATTTTATCTAAAAAGTGTATACTTTGTTGACTTTTTGGCAATAAACTGAAAAAAGGTCAACAATTTTGAGGTTTTTTTCAATTTTCGCTGTGAAGCCATATCCGTAGGAAGTAGCAAAGTTGAAATTCGGATTCAGTGAACCCTAAAACATAAAAGGCGAGTGAAAAAAAAAAACTACTATATTTTTTTCGTGACCGAAACCCCACTGGACTGGACTAAATCCTGAGCATAATTTTCCGCAAATTTAAATTTTGTGGACTTGACAAGACTTTCGACTAGAATGCACAGAAATAAAGGAACATGCCTACTTAGTTTTTGCTCAAAAATCGGACTGGTTGTATTTGCTCCAAGCCCATTTACATTAAAATTACAGCACATTACATACAAATCTTGATGCATAAACCGAACTAGCATTTTTTTTTGCAATGAGTTCGAGTCCAAATTTACAAATTCATATCATTATGCCTACTTACTATTACTTACTCCCATACTATATTTTTTCTTGTCTCGACTCAACCTACACACTCTATCTTTTTGTCACATCTTAGGTGAATCACCCTGTATATTTGACAGCTTTTTGCGTAAATGAAAGTAACTACATAATCATCCTCTTTTTCAAATATGTGTATTGTAGCTGTAGAAATCATAATGATTTTTATTTATAACAACTGCTAGTTTTTCAGTGCGAGACCATTATTGCATGTGATTTGGGGTTATTAGACGAGTTAACGTGTTTTTAGTCAATTTAGGTCCCAAGTTTTGATAGATTTGATAGATTTGAACTCTGAACCGAAGTTGAACCTCAGTTGATCCACCGAAATCGGTGGGTTGAACTCTTGAAACGAGGCTGAGACAAGTTTGTACAGCACTGGCTCCAAAAGCCAATCGTACCTAAAAACCGTTTGATCCGTTAAAGTATGCGAATGGCTTTTATAACATACTGTAACCCTGAAACCTGGTAGAGCCTCAGTTAATCCGCCAAATTCAATCGGTTACCAATCTTGACCAAGGTTGAACCAAATTCCCACAAAACTTATACTCTGATCGGATAGCTTAATTATTCTCAGCACTAAATAATTATGCCTTAGTAGATTGAGATAAAGACTTACAAATAACTAACGAATACATTGGTGATTAGAAAGAGAATTTTAATAAGGAAGATATAAACAATTTCCAATGCCAACAAAAATTGTTTAAGAAAAATTATTTATTGATGCAACATAATCACACAGAACTTTTTTAATGTATTTTATCAAATACTGCACTTAGTTGAGCAATTTTGAAATCTGATTCGAATTTAGCGCATCAAAAACCTTCGGAAAAGTATAGTCTGGCTTATTCAGTAGTAAATAATACTTTGTAGAATTTTGGTGCTATCGTTACAGTTAATGTTTAAAATCAGAATATAGAATGTAATCAGCTTTTGAACATTATTTTGTTATGAATGTATTAAAACTTATAGCTTATCTTAATCTTTCTTTGTAAAATATATTTTTTTTCTAAGAAAAATTACTATGGGTAAAGTACTTACCACATTTAACATCAGGACCATCAAATATGTGATTACCGTTTTGCCAATTGGCGGCAATCTTCATAAATGCCTCCAGGTCGTTAGCTGTGTACGATTTGTTTACCTAACGAAAAAAGAAAACAATTTTTACTTAATTGATACAAAATAAAATGGAAAATTAATTTCATTTTCTTGAAAACGTATTTATTTTGATATGAAACTAATTAAAAACAAGTTGATTTTTTAACCGAACATTTTATATAACTATGTAGGTACATGATTTTTATTTTTTAAATAAAGTTATAATTGATTTGAAATAAAAACATTTTCAAAGACCTTTATAATTTTCATCATTTTTGCTGAAATTCAAATACTTATATTTATGTTTGTAAAGAATGCCACACATAAGTGTGATTCTTCGAATTTTGTAAAAGTTTTATTATATTTTAGTTTAGTTTTATTATTTTTTGGTTATAAAATAATTTTTAACAGTACAGTCGTGGTAAAGTGGTTAGCAAACAAATTTAGCATACAAATTTTGCTCATTTACTTTTACTTTCCCCGTTACAGCGCACGGTGCATGAATTCCCTTTATGTTTGCGAATTGATTGTTAATTGAACTTATTATAAAAACTATTTATAATTAATATGAACCAGATTGGAATACTTTCAAAGAGCATTTTATTTTGGTAAGTTCTGATTTCTTCAAATAAATCACAGAACAAAAATATATTTGTTACTAAAATATTGATTGGTATCGGTGTACAAATTATTACAATTTTATTGGAAGTTAGACCGGCTTCACAGAAGAAAACTGAGTTGCCGGAAACTGGGAGTTTGTAGACGAGAAGGACGTAAGGGGAAGGCAAAAAATCTCCCATCACACCCTGCTCGTCTACAAACTAGCTAATTTCTGGCAACTTATTTTCCTTGTGTGAAAGCGGTCTAAGATATTCATTTGTTGAACCGAGATATGCGGTTATCCGACATGAGCTCGGTCCTAAGCATCACGGTTAGTCAAAAATCGACTGTAGGTATATTTTAAAAATAATGGAGTTGACGACTCATAAAATCAATACAAAAATTCAAAAAAATATACCTATATCATGTTCAATTTTTGCCCAAAAAAATACCTTGGTTTTATCAGTGTTGCTGTCCCCCCCATCAAACCAACACTAATGACACTCAGAAAACAACAATAAAATACATCAACTTTAATACAAAACAATAAATAATCAAATCGATGAATATTGTACATAAGTACAAACATACATACCTACAATCGAAATAATTCATTGAAATGGAGTTATACTGGCAAAGGTAGATAGGTAGGTATGTAGGTATAACTACCAAAAATCGTGCAATCGTTCTTAAAAGTCAAATGCTGAATTAATGTACTGGGGGAGTAGGTATCATGGTAGGGTAGGGGTATAATAATAAGTACCTTCTTTGAAGAACTCGGCAGTCTCGACACTATGTATATTCGAGTATAAACAGTATCGTCATCATTGGATCGATTTAAGTGGGTTGGGTTTAACGTTCTTAATTTGAATGAAAATGAACAAAGAAAAGTTTGAAATCAAAATAAAATAATAATTATTATGAAAAAGCTAACGATTCTCTTTTATCATTGACTTATTTTGTTAGTTATGCAGTAAAGAAGTAAAATGAGTAGTTTTATGTAGGTATGTATGTATGTTTGCATTAAGGTACATTTAAACACAAAAAACATTTATAAGTGCTAACTAAAAGTCAATCAACTTTTTTAAAGGAGCATAAAAGATTCATGGAGTTTTGTATTCAGTTTATTGTTTAGGGAAGTTTTAATTTTGTTTAATTTTTAACATTAATTTAATAATAAAATAAAAATTTTAGTAATAAAACAGCTTCTAACTAAAGCTTCAAAGTGCTGTCGAAGTTCACTTTGAACTAAAATTGACAGTTTCGGTATAAACGAACACACATAGCCAGTACCTAGGTATGTATGTAGGTACATACATACATAATATGCTTTCAAAGTATATAAGCAATTGTAAGTTTCATCGAAGTGAATATGTTGACATTTGTGAGTAACTATGTACGTATAAAGAAGAGGTGCATAATATTATAATATTTATGTTTGCTAAAAAACTCTATTTCTAGTGTTTTGTGTTGTTGTTTAACATGTTCGAATTTAACTATCTAACTGATTTTCTTTAATTATTCGAACAAGACATAAGCATTATCGTTCCTTAATTTGTATACTTTACTATACATAGTGTAAATATTTTATCTATGTAAATTATGTTACAATATTGTAAATACATACGTACAAATATTACTTATCAACATGAGAAATGCATTAAATAATTATTAGTTCAACTGGATAAATGAAGTGTATTGTTTTATATGTAGCTACATAGAAAATGACCTGAATACATATTTCTTTCAATTTTATGATCAAATATCCAGATGGTGATCCATACAACATAAAATGCCTTTAATTTTTATATTTTTTTTTGTTCATCTTTCTCCTTCAAAAAACATTTTTTCCTGCTAGTATGTGAGCTGTAGTCTATTTGTTTATAATTTCGCACATATTTCTGTATGACACACATTAGTTATTATTAATATTATCATTGATTTAAAACAAATCTATTCCTTGCAGCATCTGCTAAATCAGTGATGCCATTATAGACCATAATTATTGAATTTAAGAAAAGGTAATGTACTACTTCTACTTATTCGACAAACAAAAATTGAACTATTGTTTTTGCGTATTGAAATATTTGATTGGAAATTGTATGTACCTATACATTATGTATACAAAATTTATATTTTTAATAGGAAGTTAGATGTTAGGTTCGGACTCTACTTCTCGTTGTTATATAACCTTCAATAGACAAAAAACATTCTTTTTTTTTTTCAATTAAATAACCAGTAGGTACATATGTTTATTTCAAAATCTCGAGATGATAAAAAAAAAACGGATTAAACTTTTCAGTTATGCAAACAATGAAACAATCATGTCTTTTCGTTTTAAAAAGTATAAATTTTTGACTGTGTCCACATTCGACTGGCTCGTCCGCCTTTTTTTTTACCTTACAAAAGAAAACGTCAGAAAAATCCACAATTTTTTAAAAATTACAATTTTTGTGGAAAGTCGGAAGAGCCAGTCGAATGTAAACACTGATTATGAATTCTAAATATTCAACTTCTATATTGGGCGACTGGCAATGGCAAGGTTAGTAAGTCGTTAGAATAGGTTGGAGCCACATTCAAGCCATAATCATAATGTGGATGTGCCTTACTTTTTGAAAATGGCCTTTAAATGACATTGAGACATTTATGTTATAGACAAATAGATTAATAGTGGACAGCAAGGAATAGAGCAATACACACCCAAAGAGCGCAGAATAATTCACCCCAATTACGAAATTTGTATTATTAAGTCGTATTTGGTCGTATGTTGGGTTTGAGGTTCCCTTAATGGTAAACTATCCTCTTTTTTGGTTCAAAGGTTTTGAGAATTTACTAATAGAGACTTTGCGATGCTGGTATTAAAACTTAACGACATATTTATCAAAAGACATGGCGAAAAGAACAAACATTGTTCGAAAAGAACACAAATTGTTCTTTTCGCTATGTCTTTCGATAGTGATATAGTTTAATTTAAATAACACCATCGCAATGTCTCTATTTGAAAATTCTCAAAAGCTTTGCATCAAAAAAGATAACATTTTACCATTAAGGAAATTACAAGCCCAACATACGACCAAATACGAGTTACGTAATAGGGGTAATTGTTCTATCAACTTGGCAAATAAGTTCACTTTATGACATTATACTTTGACCTTATGACCTTACGGGGATTTTAACTTTCGACTAAGAAGTTATTTCTATATATCAATCTTTTCTTTAAACCTGTATAGCCTCTTAAAGTTAAATCGACTGTTTAAATACAATTTTACACAACATAGCAGTTCTAAAACCTTCTAACATAGAAAATGTACATTTTTCAAGAAGAACAAACAAGTTTTTTTATGAGTAGGCAATAAACCGAGAGCTATCTGGCAACGGAATTTTCTACCTCTTCGGTGCATGGATAAAACTATGGTCACAGAAAGATTGAGGGCCATCAAATACAAAAACCCCAGTCTTACACTCTGGTAAGTAGGTTTAACTCTTATATTTTTAAAATAATAAATATAAGAGACTAATTGATCGAACCGGAGTGTAAGACTGTTGTTTTAGTATGTGATGTTTATAAATCTTTCTGTTACCAAAGTTTCACCCTTGTATAAAGTGGGATATCGAAGTTTATCGGTCGCTAGCTCTCCGAATAGACCAAAAGCTAGCATAGACTTAAGTCACATTCATGAAAAGGAGAGCCAGCAAAAATGTATGGAAGCTGGTCTAGGAACCAATTACAACGAGACATAATGTCGTTGAAAAGATATTAACATTGAAAATGTTTATAGGCTCGTTTTGCACATATTATGGTGTTACCAAAATGAATAAAGTACAAATGAATACAAATGAAAATGAACTTTAGCATAGTAAGGGCATTTTTGTGTACATGAATACTTACTATGGCCTCATTCCAAATCGGTGTGTGAAAAAAGTTATTGGCCAACAAAGATTTGGATTTGGTATATAATTTAAACATATAATGTAAGTATGTATTATAGGCAACAATGTGCTGGCCTTACCAATAACGACAAAACATTTGTTTCTGAAAAGGTCTTTGTATGTACTACAATAGCTACCTTGACAGCTTACATCAAATCCCTGTTTGAAAAAAGTTATTCCCTAACTAAGCTTCTGATGTGGTGAATTTGGTAAAGAAAATGTACATTTTGTGGGTATGTAGTATAGGCAAAAATGTGTTGGTCCAACCAATAAGAACGCGACGTATGTCGTTGCAAAGGTTACCTACACCGCACATTTCAAATCGCTGTGTGAAAAAAGTTATTCGATAATAAAGATTGTAGATCAAGAGAGAAAAATAAGAGAAAAATATATAAAATTAATATATTTATTACATTAAGAAATCGAAATAAATTATAATTTAAATTTTTTTAATTCATTTTTAAAGGACCGATCAATCAAACAGAATTTTCAAGAAAAACTAGAACAACTGTTATAGTTCCAGAGAAAAAAAATAAAATGTGAAAAGTGCAAAATTCCCATACAAATTTGTATGGGAAAAGTATGACCTTAAAGACACGGGTTAATGACCTCGGAAAAAATTTTGTTTGGTCAATAATTTTTTCTTTCGACATAAACTTTTGTTTGATGGGGTGTGCTATCCAAAAAAAGGAGTTTGGGAAATAACGGACACCCTCGTATTCATGCACACAAAAATAGCTTTTCAACGACATATGTTTCGTTGCTATTGGTAATGTAGACCGTTTTGTCCGGTTCTCCTTTGGGTTCAGAAAGATTTATGGTTACCAAATACAAAACCAATTGTTTGCAACTCCGGTTCTGTCGATTAGGTCTTTATTTTTAATGTTTTAAACTACTAGACGGGAGTGTAAGACTGACATTTCTTTTTGATATTGAGATAGAAAAATCCTTTCCCAGCTCTCGGTCTATTAAATTGGCAAACAAAGATGGACTTTGTTAACACCTTTGAAGATTTTGTTTTACGGTTCTAAGAAGTTGAAAGTGAGTGTAGGTATCAAATGTTGTCATAGAACAAAATTATTGAAAGAAAAAACAAACAAAAATGATGCCCCCTTTTTTGTTGGCTTAAAAACATATCCGACTCAGGATAGAGTATCAATATTTTCTATGGTTTTAATCATTAAAATAGTAGGTACTTTTATTACTTAAATCACTTCGAGTCTCGAATCATCATTATGCTCTTAAATCATTAAGTCATCATCAAAGGCTTTTGTCTCCTTTTTGCACACTGTATAGTTGGAATGTACATTTTGAATGAAAGATATATACCGAGACCACAATGGAAATAATAATAATTAAGCTTTATATCAAGCGAGTCATATAGCTAATAATTAATCCTAAGACTTGAACTTTTATCATGTTTCTAAATTTAATCTTAAATTTCATTGAAATATTCTATTTTGTGTTTTATTCCCATCACAACTACGGCTTTTTATATGCTCTTTTTGTATTTTAAAGCCCCACTTAAAAAAAAATAAAGTCCCAAATAACGAAACGTGATATATCAAACATCACTGAGATTATCTTTCTTCCATCTCAATCTATGTCGATTTACCGACAACTAAAGATAGAAAAGTATCTCACAGCATTTACATAGGTAGGTATATTTCTATACCATTCAAATGACCCAGGTACATAAGTACGAGTACCTATACCTACCTCCCGAGCACACCGATTCAATTGTCTATCATCATGACTAATGAAATTAAAAGAGAATAAGTAATGTCTGTCTGGCATATAATAATAGACAAACAAAAACCAGTGCCTTAAAAACGAGTAAAAAAAAATTCTTATAAACTTAAGAACAATGATTAACAATTTAGCTGACACAAAGTTAACGGCTGGCAGTTATACCTTCTACACCTCCACCTTTTGTTAACTTTTTTGTTATTGTTCTGAAAACGTTGATCGGTTTATCCATTAAAAGGTAAGTAAAAAAGACCAAAGAAATTCCTATATTCTCCATGTCACTGAACTATCTTTCTATAATGTAGTTATACCACATCCATCTATCTACTATTCACCGCAAGGTACCCAGTAGATACTATAACTAAAAACATTCATTTGTAATAAGCCCAAAAATAACGAACAAGTCGGTCGGTTTTATAAAAATAGTTATGTACAAATTGTATGTACAATCTACATGGATAGTATGTCCAATCCAATATAGTTTCGCTTGTCAAGAAAACGCTCGTCAATTGAAATGAATTTTTCTTCCGAAAATTAAAAAAAAAAAAATTATAATAAGAAAAAAACAACTAAAGGCACTTATAAAAGTGGATGCGTATTATTCCATACTTTATGGTTCGATGACATTCGAAATTTTGAAGAGATACACATTTTTTCGTGAGTCTTGAATGTGAACATTGAACAAGACGAAGACGAAGAAAGTTGTAGGTGCGGTTGTGTGGGGAGCGGGGCTGTTCAGACTTGGCAGGGAGGTGAAACTACATAAATAGGAGTGTGATGAATTTGCTTTACCATCATGAGTAATGAGCAATCATCGTCGTTTGAGCTTGCAGCTCTGTATTTATATATAGAGATATAGATGTAGATGTCATTGGTAATGTTTATATTATTTACTTCATATTAACGAAAAGGAGTTCGTTTAGGTTCATTAAACAATAAAATTTATAAATAAAACGCAAGACCATGTCGTAGGTGTTTGCTTTTAAAGTAAATAATTCAAACATTAGTCAAGTTTTTAAGAAAACGTCAAAAAACTACATATATTTGTTGTCTGCTTTTGAAGCTACACATTTAAAATTCCACATAGGTACCCTTATAAAGTTGGATAGACATATTTTTAGCCGTTTTTGGGAAATTTAAAAAAGAAACTCATTTTCACTGTAAAAATAGTTTTTAAGGGATTTTGTTAAAATCAAAGTAAAAAAGTATTGTGAAGCATTTTACCATAGAAAAATAAAAGCTCTGCACGAAATATCTTAAGGAGTGTTTTTTTTTTTTTTTTTAATATTTATGATAGTTTGACAAGCTGTTAATTTTAAACAGTGGGGTTTACGATAGAACATCCCAGATTCTACTTATATATTCTTGCAAAGCTTTCAATTTTCTACAACAACAACGCAATTAGTTTTAAGACTTGCTTTTATTGAATTATAAAATTCCAAGTACGCCCACTGTTTTTTCTTATATAAATTGTACCTATACCAAAAATTCGACAGTTTATTTGCTGAATTTTGCACACGATTTTGAAATATTTATTAGCTAGGCGGTTTTGATTTTTCATTCTTAAGATCAAAAAAAAATAATACTTAAGAATCAGGTAGATATGTATGTATGTGCAAACCTATAGTTTGTAAATTACACTGTGATATGATAAGTATTCGATTCATCCTTTAAAGAACCCAAAATTATGTATGGCGTATGAGTGTTTTTTTCACCTGAAAAATTTTGCAAAGTAAACAATATGAGATGACTCTTTTTGTATTGAGTTAAAGAACATTTCTATTATCTAATAACTTTTACATTATTGACCAATAAAACAGTATACTAAAAAAATACCATTACAACCAGGACAACAGATAACTTTTGGCATTACGCAAATCTACAATCATACATTATTAACATATATTGTATACAAAAGTTTTAAAAATCAGATTAAATGTTTTAAACAACTTTTTCATATTTAATAAAGACTACCCCTGAAGAAGTCGGGAAAATCCGATGAAACGTAGGGAGAAATTATGGAATAACTTTTTATTTGCATAAAGAAGAGAAGTGCCCAAAAAAGCCCGATTTAATATTGAAGAAATATAACTTTTAACTCGCCAAATTCCGCTTTTAAGAAACGGTTAACTTCTTAACATAAATGTACATCGTTTCAAAGCAATCGTAATTGTCAGCGCTTGTGTTGATGATAATGAGTGGAAAGATATCATAGTACAGAAATGATTTTATGAATAAGTTATCAAATGGATAGTTTCTATATTCGTGTGTCAGTTAACACGTGCATTAAGGAGCGGATTGTGTTTTCTTTTTGCATGCATACTGTTAATAATTTTTTACCCGGAATTTTACTTATTACAACTTTGATATTTTCTATAAAAGCTGTGGGTCAATAATAACCCCCGTATTTATAAGGAAAAAGTAGTTTTTTCAGCTCCGTGTTAAGGAAAACTGCATAATGACATAAGAATGGAGCAGTAAGCAATTGCCTTTAGTTTGCGTCCGGAAATCTCTAATGAATGGTTTCTTCAGGCGTATTTATAAGCCGTTAATTTTTTGTATTGTTAAACATTTTAGATAGATACATCATTGGGTTAGATAACTCGAGTAATCATTAACCAACCAAATTTTGGCTGATTGTTGAAAAAAAATGGCCTTTAGTGCATTTTTGTCACTTGTGGTTCGAACTTCTACTTTTATAATCTCTTTGAATCCCAGATAGAGATTGCAATCTCTCATTTTTTAATCCCGGGATTTCGGGATACAAAATTTTGAACCCCCGGATTCTAAAAATATTAAAAAAAATGTTATTTAGAATATATTTTCGTTAAAATTGTTTGGTTTTTCCCATTAAAAACGATGTTCTTAATATGCAGAGAGTTTAGACTAATAAGTTTAGACTAATATGCAGAGAGTTTAGACTACAAAATATCAAACAAGTGGACAGTTTTTAAAAGAAAAAATATTGGATATTCGTTGGAATTTTTATATTATTTAACAAAAACATTTACTTCCAAAACAACCTAAGGTATGTACCTATCTAAAAAAATTCTTAAAAACTTTTTTAAATGGAAAACACAAACAAAATTCGTTATAATAATTTATTTTGTTATTGCTTTGCGTATAAAATGTTTGTTGAATTACTATACACTCTTTCAAAAAACACGGCTAATATTTATTACACAAAAAAAAAAAATAACTTCAAACTAAAATTCATAAAAACACTTAAAAACAAAATAGAAAATAAAAATATTAAAGACTGAGAGCGATAGCAAAAATTCACTGCTATTTTAAGATAGATCCATACTTTTTATATGCACACATGAAAGTCTTGCATGTCGGGGTTGGGGCCTTTGTACGTAATGCTGCACTGATTGGGATTCAGGATCCCGGGATTACAATCACTAATCCCAGAGTTGAAAACGAAAGTTGGACTATAATTGTTATTAATTAAAAGTGAAAATGTTCAACATTTAAATCCAGAGGATATTAAAACCTGTTGAGTCTTAATTAACTTGGAAAAATGGACGCAAAATTTTAAGATCACCGAAACCATCATCATACTAAACCAATTTCCTTCATAAACTTCAGCTGAGCACGTTCAAAAAAGTGACATCTCGTGCTAAATATATACAAACATACCTCATTTTGACATTTATAAAGTTCAAAGTGTCATATGGATTTATTACGTCATACTAAAAAGATAAAATATCAATTTTATGATCTTAACTTAAGTAAAATGTTAGGAGATAGTCCGATGCTAAACTAGTTTAAAATTAGCAAAATGCAATTCTAAACCTTATATCATACTAAAGTGATTTAACATCGTTCTAAATCGACTAAAATAATGCGCTATTGTTTTATGTACATTTCAACCACACCTATTTACATTCCGTTTAAACGTTAATAATTTAACAATAATTTGTAATTGAAAGTCTGTAACCTACCTCAAATTTCGAAGAAGATCTCACGTAGGTATACCGATCTTGTTGAACAACTCCACACAGTATTTTGATTACAACATAATGCTCATGCTGTTCGTATAATAGCGGAACTTTTTCATTGAACTCAAATATTTTAAAATACAACCCACAATAAAAGCATATATTCAAAAACTATTACAAAAAAATATATCTCGCTTACTATACTTTATTACAAGATGTTTGTATATTTTGTTAGATATGTAAATAATTCCACCAAACCGCAATCAAAATAATATAAACAACCAAATAAAATTAGTGAACAAACTTCATTTATACGATAGGAAATGAGTATAAAGCAACTTCCTGCAGGCATGCAATAACATCAACTAACTTAAACCCCAGCTTAAAAAAAAGAGAGAAACAGAGAATGATAAACATAGAACCACAGTAAACTAATTTAAAAGTAACATAATCCCACACCATCGGGTCTGTATGTTATTTACAATATATATACTAAGAGTAAATTTAGATAAGAAAACGAATATACAATTTTTAAGTTCAAATATACCCAATTGTAGCAACAAGAATAAAGTGCACCGAACTAGCTTAGCGCGATTGTGACTCATTTTTTGTGAATTTCATGTTCAATATATTATTTTAAATGAAAACAAAAATGGGTCTTTGTCGCGCTTGCCACTAAGATTTGTGTTAGTCTATAAAACAGATACAAATAATACAAGACATTATTATTATAGGTATCTAACCTACTCGTAGAAATAAGTACCTACGTATGTACCTACAGTTTACCTAGATATGTATTATATGTGAATTGTGGAGCGAGTCGTCCAGGTGTGCGCTTTTATTTTGAATTTTCATTTTGCTGAGTAAGTTAGGGCGGTATGTTAAGCTGGTACAGTACAAATAAATGAATAACAATTTGATTGTTTGGATATTAGGCATACATATACATATGTATATTTGTTTGTATACCTACTCATAAATGAAATAAAAAAATTAAAAGCAAATAGGTAATACCTTTTCCTTTATTTGAATGAGACATCTTTTTTATCTAGAACGGAACTATGTATAATTGTAAGACAAGTATCTTGATTTACTTAGTGAGTCTTTATATAAGCAATAGTTATACTAGGTATTGGTTTTATCTATGGAAAAGATAACTGATGACACGTTAAAAGCCACCTTAATGAGGCATTCATTGATAACATTAACAGGATAAGCGTTTTTTTTGCACGTACTTGGTCTTTAGCGATCAAATTTAGTTCAACCTCCTACGCAACCTACTTTTTTGTAGTCCCCTACTCAACTATTGGGCGTTTAATCTTTGACGCTCAACCTATTTAAATTTTATTGAGGGCGATTGTAAGATCCAATCATTTTTCTCATTCGTACTCGTTAAATTAAAAAAAAAGTCAGGGACAAGGATATTATATGGGATAATCTCCAAAAGACCCCTCATTGATTTATCACAACACATACTAGAAACTAGACACTCTGTAAACTTTGAAGACAGTACAATCATGGACAAAGAGCAAACAACAGATATACGCTTGAAAGTCTACGGTATACAACATAACCTAGACAAAACAATGAATACCCAGGAGGATAGGGACAATACGATTGCAAGTTACTCTCTCTGGCTCTTAAACGGAATAGGTACACTGATAATTTTTGTTAAAAGTTTGTTTTAATTTATTTTTTTGTTCAATAGTGCTTGTTTTTGTTTTAATATATTTAATTATTTGTTTTTACAGTAATCAATCAATAAGAGTAATGTATGAATACAAAAATTTGTCATCTTTTTCAACTTAAATATAAAAAAAAGTTTATTCATGTAAGTTAACTAAAAATAGTAGCTATAAAATGTAAACAATCACGAATGTAATTTTAATAACTCAACAGATTTAATCAGACTACCCCTGAAGAAAATTCGAATAAACGTAGGGAAAAATTATGAAATAAAGTTTTAATTTGCATAAAGAAAGAAGTGCCCAAAAATGCCCAATTGAAAATTGACAAATTTAACATGCAATCTTACGTTGATATAATTTTATTAATTATTCTTTTGTATTCATTCCCCCCTTAAAATACCTATACTTAAATATTTTTTTTGTTAAAAAAAGTTATTGGCTCAAAATTTTAGTCAATTTAATACAATATTAAGGTAGTTTTAAAGGAGCTTAACATTTTACTAAAGTTAAAATCACCTAATTGTAAATTTAAATTTTAGCATCGCTTTTAATCCAAATGATATTTTGACGTTTCTGAATTCCAACTGAATATATATTTGTGAATTTTTTGCACGACCTGTTACTTTTTTGGGCACGTTTCAGCTGGATTTTATGAAGAAAACTGGTTTAGAATGGTAATAAGTAAAAATATTTTTAAAATTTAAAGAATTTTAGTAAACTTTCTTCAAAACTAAGACAAATTTTTAGGATTATCATCCTAAAACCTTAATAAATGGTTCTTAAAAAATTTCCACCATTGCATTGGTGTCAAATTATAACTTTCCTATTTAAAGAACGTGATATAGTTTGTGTTTTTTTTTAGCTTTCATGTGCCAACGTTTTCTGATTTATAAGCACTTTTAAAAGTTCTCACATAAAGAGTGATTTAAATTTCACTGTTCAAAGTGTGTTTAAACTGTTGTTTGAAAGTATTCGGAAATTTCGGATATGCGGATATCCGGATCGGATCCGAAAATGCGAATCAGACCTAGGATCCGATATCCGAAATATCCGGATAGTGTCGGATCCTCGGATCCAGTGTCGCATCCTCGGATCCAGATTTGGATCCGAGGATCCGAGACTATCCGGATCCAGATCCGGATCTGGATCCGAGGATCCGACACTGGATCTGGATATTTCGGATATCGGATCCTGGATCCGGATCTGATTCGCATTTTCGGATCCGATTCAGATATCTGGATATCCGGATAGTTTGAGGATCCGGAACTGATTTTAAGCTCTAGCTTAAACTAGAGCTGTAAAGTAATTAAATATATTGAGACTTGTCGGTACGGTATCGGTAAGCAGTTTTTCTTACCGTACCGAAAGCATACTGATACTGTTTTTGTTTCTTCACTTGTCGGTATACTTTCGGTATTTTATTTATAAGCTTAGAAGTAGAATTGCAAAATTACTGGCGAAACTCTTATATTGTAAACAAATTTGTTTTGTCGGCTGTTATTGTTGCGGCCAAAGATGATGGATGAAAGGATACAAACGATGTACTTACAAAAGACTATAAATAATAAAATATTTATACCTTTTCTTGAATATTATCCTAATTTATAATTGTAAAATCTTCCACATCCAACACAAGTTTAACGTGAAGGTCCATTTCTGCCGACGAGATTTCTGACAATACAATACAATACAAGGTAGATACCGATTGCTTACCGCGGCTCGGTATACCACATGCATACCGCACCGTACCGACCTTATCAGGATGCACCCATTGAATAACATGTAATACAAGCGGTACAGACTGATTTTACCGAAACAGTCAGTACAAGTACCGAGGAATTGTACTTGGACTTGAATGGAGGTGACCTAGGATCTATACAATTTTCTTGCAAACCGGAACAGCTAATATGCAAGTCTTTCTACATGCAATTTTTCAATTCCTCGAGGCTCTTTGTAGGAAAATAAGATGAAATTGAGTTTGAACACAGAGTTTCCGACGTGATTGTCAAGCGCATCATGAACCATACTTTAAGGAGTCCATTTATTTTTGAAAATTTAAATTATTGTCTTTCGACAAATTACTTTTTCGCCTTAAGATTCTCAAAAACAAACGGGCCACGTTCAAGACTTTTTAATATCACAGAAAATTGAAACAAATATGCTGGTTGTAAGTTTAAACTCAGAGCCAGACATGCAAAATAAATTTTAATGAAAGCTCAAGCAATCAACTGGTTTGAGATGGTTGAGAAAAACAAATTACTAAAACAATAAAAACAATCCTTAACTCCACATATTCAGCCAAGATATTTGTCTCATCGTTTAAAAGAAACAAATTTGAGTTTATATTATGTGAATGGGAGAACACACATAAACTTACTCTAGTCCCCTCGGTATTTCAATTAGGCGTGTAGCGCCTGTAAAATTCCACGCTGAAAATGTGTTAAAATCCTAAATTAACCCACATCAAGTTGAAATGGAATTGGTAGCCGAACTTGCACACCCTCTCTTACAGCCATCTATCATTGATCGCCTTTTTTCAGAAAAATTTCAAAGATATTTAGATATTCTCGTACAAACCTTTAGATACTATCAAAAAAACAAAAATTGTTGTTAGTTAGAATGCGGGCCCCTATATCTCTCCGTGTGGTGCTCGGGCTCGGGTGCTGTTCTCCGCTATGAAACAACGAAAGTAATAAAATCATTCGTAGCTCTAGCGTTTGGTTGTCATTAATTTATTAGTCTGCAGCATGCTAACCAATTGACAACCAATCGCAATTAGTCACCATAAAAATTATTCAGCAACTCAAGCATGAGAATGTAAAGCGAATTGAAGGAAATAAAATTATAATAACTACGCAGAATGTATTTAAATTTTACCCAAATGAAGCAAATGAGGGACCCTCGGTTTTAACTTTTTGAAATGGGTTCTATGGCGTTGATTGTGTACCTACTCGGCAATGGACGACTTGACGACTTGGTGTGGTGGGAGAACGATAGCATGAACCCCTTTTCCCACTTTTGGGTAGCGCTCCAAAGATTGAATCAACTAAGAGAAGAGGATTAATTTCCTAAAAGTGTATCTGTTGGGATGACTGATCACATCGATAGACTGACGATGACGACGACGCCGAAGACCCAAGACGATGATCATGATGGTGGGTGTGGCACGGGATAAGTAAACATGATTTTTGTTTTAATTCGATTTTGTTGTCGTTTCGGAAAAAATGTTCTAAGCAATGTATGGATGTTTACTCCTTTCCTTGCACTGTTGGCTTGGCTTGGATTGTGTGTCTGTGTGTCTCCGTTTTAATCTTATTTTTTTTGCCTTGGGATTCAGATTCAAACATACCTACAGATGGATTTATGTACTTAGTCGTACTCGCTATACTATAATAACTAGCTGGTTTTATTTACATATATGTAGGTATCTATCTTCTATACCCAATACCCATTGTAAAAGTATGTGTCGTTTAATTTTGATCGTTCCCCATTATATTTGTGTGTGTAACCTACTCGCAGAAGAACGAGATACTTATTCTTGATAATTACCGAGAAAAATAGTTTAAATACAACAAATGAACCCTGTGCGCATCTGTTGGTTGATATTAATAAGATCGAGCCAAAGATACTGCTCAACTGATGCTGTTTGTATGTACGATGATGTTGAAATTGGGTTGTTGCGGCTGTATTTTGTTTTGTATTTGGAAATTAATGGGAATGTGCTTTGCTGCACTTAAACCCATAAATGGGGAATTTCTTAATCCCCATTGTTTTTTTTTATCTTTTCAAATTTTATTTTTGGTTATTCAGAAAAAAATTTAATTGGAATCAGGCGGCTTCGATCGGTTTATGTATGCTTGTATATGTAGTTATGAAATTCAATTAAGCTCAGGGGAATTTTCAGAAGCTAGAGTTTTGCCTGTATTAGGCAGGGTAGTGATTTAAAATATAGGAACATTATTTAGGTTTTCAAATATGTATGTAGTTAAGTTTAAAAAGGATGCAGGACGTTTAAGAAGTAATAATAATAATATAAGGAAGGTATATAAGGTCAGCTTTTCTTGCACTTTTATGTTTAGGTTGATCGTGCGAAATTTGTTAAAATTACTATAAATAGGTAGAAAGATACGATTATACCTTCCTATGCAATTATTAGGAGCAGTCAACTAATTATAATTACAATTTCATGACATACAAAGTGTATTAAGCAGAAATTGTTCTTAATTTTCATATGAACTTCTTCGTTAATCAGAAAATCCCAGTCAATTGAAAACAGAAAAAATAACGATTAAAATTACTATTAATAACCTGAAGAAATATCCAAATGCGCACATTATATAAAAAAAAAGTTTTTTTCCCTTAATAGAGTACGTTCAATAAACTCAGCGCTTCATTGGTTGTACTTTCACAATTTTGACCAGCACAATATGAATTTTTAGTGACATTTTTCTTACTCGGTTTCTTGTTGCTTATTTCGTTAAATTGAATTTTATTTATACATGCATATATGTACATATATATTTAAACTTCGACAGTTGTTGTATCTTATATTTTTGTGTATGTTCATTTGTTCATTATGCTTTAATTTAACTCTTATTATAAAGTTCACAATTAATTAAACGTTCATATATTAAGTTTATTGAAATCGGAACTGTTGTTTTGATGATGTCAGAAAGCTTTTTTTACAATTGCAACTTGGTATAAAAGTATCAACAAACGATATTTTTCATAAATTTTTCTGGCAAATCAAGTGCCTATAAGGGAATAGGAATTTTCAAAAGTTTTACAAAAGAATGTTGTGTTAGCTACGAGCTCAACTGATGTGTAAAATATGGTTAAAAACGAAATAGAATTTTGCAATGTTTGCATTGAACGCAAGTCCCGAAAAATCGATTGGTTTTCAGATTGTATATATTAAACGAAACACTTTTTCTCCAACAAATAGGGAGAACATTTAACCAGGAACGTCAGAGATCGATGTCTTACGAATCCTACAAAAATAGAGCATTTAATTTAGACTCGATTTAACTAATTTTTCAATTTGTGTCTTTAACATTTTTGAAAAATAATGAAATTAAAGTTATAGCAGAGCAAAAATGCATCTAACAATAGACCATTAACTAGACAAGTATTATAATACATTTTTATTATTCAAAAAGATTTATGTCAAAAAAAGAAATTAAGAAGTAGTTTTCATTCTACTACTATAAAAATTCTCCGTGAAACGGTACCTAGGTAGTGTATGCAATTTTGGTAATTATTTTTCTGCGTGGCGGCAGCTAAAGGTGTTGCCTCTACTTAAAGGAATATCGTATTAAATTTTAGTAGAGGTACAAAGTCATTTTTGTATCAAAGTAGTAAGTAGAAGTAGTTTTCGAAAAAAAAAAAAAATAAGCCAAGCCAGATTCACACTATAGCTTCGATAGGTAACGATGTCAGTGTCGATACAATAAAATATTCTTACACAAGAAACGTAAAGTACCTTCTTAAATTCACGCAATCAATACTAATACAGTCTCGTTGCCCTCATATTTTTTTTTTATGGAAGCAATTTTATCAAATCAAGATTGGTGTTGGTATCCGCAATATATGTACATAATTCGAATCTGGGCTTCACATTATTTAAAAAACCTTTCATATTTTTAGAACCGAATTTTCAATCATAAGTATTTATGAGTCAGTTATCTACCAGAAGAATAAAGTTATTTTTCTTTTTTGGTTTTAGTAAACTTATTTCATTTCAAAGGAATGTTGACCAAAAATGATTGTTTGACATTGAAAATATTTATTCCTATATTAATAACTTTACTTACTTACTTCTATATGTATAATGCAAGATACATATATTACAGGTAATATCATTAGCATGTTCATTTTTGTTCAGTTCTGCGCATGTTGTCTAAATCAATAGTAAAAAAATTGAATTTCAAACAATCACAAAAAATTTGTTTTTGTTTACTGTGTACTTACACAAAGGGCAGCTATCTTGAAATTTGGAAAGCTGCGCCTGATAATACCTTAGATATGTGTATACTGTGGCTATAATGTTCCTATTCCTGGAAGTAAGTTATATCTGACTGTTGAAAAATATATTTTTGTTATATCTGATATTAAGTATCTATTAACGGACTGCTTCAGTTACTATTGAAGAATGACCCTCAGTGTCTTAAAACCGCTATGTGCCAAAAGTTAAAAGAAAATCGAGAACAGCTTAGGCCCAGTTTTTAGTGCGTGATCAAAGATAAACCAGAGTTAATTTAAAAAAATCGGTAAGTTATTTCTGGATTAAATCAGCAGAAACTTTTGACATTTTTCCGTGTTGACAAAAATATATTCAGAGTTAATTAATTCTAGTTTAACTTACCACAGTTTACCTAAAACAGGGACCAAGTCGTTTTCGATACATCGATTTAAGAAACGAGTTTTTAAAATGGCCCTTGTGGTTAAAATAAGGCGGTTCGAACGTTTTTGTTTATGTTTTTGGTCCTTCCACTTTAATGGAGGAAAAAGAATTACCCTACCTTCACGCCTTATATTTTTATCGCCCCTTATGTGAATCGCCTTTTGCTCTAACAACGAATGTAAGGTGGGGAGGAACAATCTTTTTGTTTCTGTAGAATTTAAGCTACAATTTTTGATGTGACAACTCTTCAAACTATGTACATAATTGCAAACAATTATGTGAATCGTGAATTTTGCTCAAAATGTTTCAGTTAAATACCAAAGTACATTTTTGTATGACCGCAAACCAAAAAAGCAGTAGAATTGATGTTTTAAGTAGGTATTCATTGTAAGTAGGTAAGATCTTTGAAATATTACATATTTGCATTTGCTAGATACTTTTAGTTTGAAAAAAATTCAAATACGTATACGTATAGCCAATTGAAATCGCGTTCAAAATAATAGATAGGCACCCTCCTTTTTTAAATGTCTGACTGAATTTAGAATTAATTTTTAATTAATTTTAAATTAAGGTTCCATCCAATTTACTTGCTTTGCACTCATGTGACTTTTAAAAATTAAAAACAGGGATCTGTGTACCTAGGTATCCTTATTTGAACGTAGGTATCTTAGTACCATTATCAGTATTCAGTCGGGTTGATAAATAATAAGAATTTACTATTATACCTAGGTATACGGGTTCAAGAATTTAATTTAAACAAAGACTGCCTAAGAACTTCTTTACTATAGATACATAATTATTCGTTAACGTTAGCACAATAAATGTGAAAAGGTCATAGGCATCATAACTATATACCTATCTACCTTTTAGTTGTAGTTCTTATAATGTGTATGTACTTACGCCCACCTACATACATACATTCCACCTACATACTTACGTTGTATATAATGATAATTATCATGGCATTTCTATAATTTATTAAATTATTTAGTGACATTAATTTAAAATTGCATTACACGTTGCCTCCCCTCTCTCCATCTACTGCTCATCAGGCACCTAAATCTAATCATCTTCTGTATCTAAAAATACACGCACGTAAACAAATTAGATGCATTTCGTAAGGCTTGCTTAAATAACTAAAATTAAATAAATCATATCATTCGTCGCGGCTTGCAAAAAGTTTAATAATAATTTTTTGTATTAATAAAACAACTTTAAATGATTTTCGCGTTTATTTTTAATTTCTGTTTATTAGTTTGCTTGTGTAATTTAAATTGTCATTCATATAAGTTATACCTCTATACCTACCCACCAACAAAAAATAGGTTAGACGTATCGTTTTTTTTTTTTGTATTTTTATTAACTTACCATTTTGACGACTGTTTCTGCTGAGATGACAGGAATATTCCTTTGGAGTTGGTCGACTTTGGGGGCAATATCCGCAGCGCCCCTGGCAAATGATTTTATTTGAATTATTATGATAAAGTTTTTCACTTCGAAGAAGATTTTTTTCTTCTAGCAACACACTGGCACTTTAATTTTTTTTACCGCTATGTTATTAGATAATTTAAACTTGTACGTTTTACTATACAATTATCGATTTACCTATTGCGGTTTGTTTATTTTTTTAGTGATTTTATTTTTACGATATCACAGCAGTTATTTTTATTTTTTACATGAAAACAACGCACAACAAATAGTAATATAAACAAAAATTAAACGGGAAAAAATAAGAAAATTAAAAAAAAAAATAATAAAAACACACAACAGACAAAATTAGAATTAAGGAAAAATAAGTTTTTTAAATATGCCGCCAACCCTCGTTGCACACCGTTGGCCGTTCTCAGTCTATCGCTCACGTGTTATGTTTTAGAACGAATAACTTAAACTAAAACTAATCATAAACGACCGATTAACCGAAAGAAAAACACACAACAGAACGAAATAGAAAACGAAAAACTGAAGAGACTACTACTTGTACTTGTCTGGTCTCCTCGTCCGCTGTTGCCGGTGTGTCTGTATTTGTGTGGTATTAAAATCAGGGGAGGTGATTTTGTGCCAATGGTTGCCACTCTTAGAAAAATCCCTTTATTAAAATTTAAAAAAAACGAAATGATTTTAAAATTTATATCTACATTATAGCAAAAACAAACGAGACTTGGGGCCTATTTCAGCGCTACTACATCAAGTACAATATAGCATTTTGACTGTTGTATTAAATCAGTTCTGTTTCATAGGTACGTTCGATTTTCAGTTGCAGTACATCAGTGTAGATACGGAGAATCTACTGGAATTAATGGAAAAATGTGTAATTCTGTCTCATAGCTTTGTGTGCTACATTGATGTAATACAAATAACAGTCAATTATTGCTACATTCATAGAATATAAATTTTTGATGTAGAAGCGCAAAGCAGAACAGTTTTCAGTTTTATAAATATATATTTTTAAAGGATTAACAATGTTTGTATACAAAAGAAAGTATACAAAAGTAAGTAGTTTTAATATAACTATAAGTTTTACATATTATATCGTTTATTTTTGTATTGTCAATTTACATCGTACTATTCGATGCGCAAAAAATGCACCCAAGCATAGAACTAAATACTCCAAACAAACTCTTGGCATTCTAACCTTGAATTCGAAATCATCATCAAAAATATTAAAAATGTCAAATTCCATTATTTTTCATCATTAATTTTTGTTAATTTTATTAGTATAAGTTATAAGTAGTTATATACATACATAGGAGACTGATAAAACGGTTCGTTTTTTCGTTCGTTTCCTCTTTTTGACAGGTACGTACGTCATGATTACAGGGTTCGCGAAAATACGTACCAACTAATTTCTTTCGTTGTTTTGACGTTCATGGATTTTGGGTTTATTTTATGATAAAATAAACAGTAGATATAAATACATTTTTTTTTAATCACTTCATTCTTAAATATACTCGTATATAAATTATACTCAATTAGGAAAAACTATTATCCAATTCAATAATTTTTATTCAAATCGTTTTTTGCTTAATTATGCTGGACTGCCATAATGCAGAAAAATAGAGCAGGACAGATGTATACAAAAAATCCGAGCGAGTGAAAGAGAACCATCAGGAAGATGAACATGTTCGTCTTCATTTCTGCATAATGGCACTTTCCTATAATGCAGAAACGAAGTTCTTCTGCATTATGATCTTTTCTCTCTATCTAACAAATATACATTATGTAGTTGGCATCTTTTTTGTTTGGAGAAACCAAACGCAGATACATGTAAATCCACCATTATGGTCGATTTACATGTATTTGCGTCTGCATAATGCAGAAAAGTAGAGCAGGACAGATGTATAAAAAAAATCCGAGCGAGTGAAAGAGAACCATTAAGAAGATGAACATGATCGTTTTCATTTCTGTGTTACGGCACTTTCCTAAAATGCAGAAACGCACTTCTTCTGCATTTTGATATTTTCTCTCTATCTAACAATTATACATTTTGTATTTGGCATCCGTTTTTTTTTGTAGAAACCAAATGCAGATACATGTAAATCCACCATTAAAGACGAAAGACGAAACAACCGATAAAACGAATGGTGTAATCGGGGCCTAGGTCTACATCATACAGCTACATCATACAACTCTTCCAGTGTGATATGTGAAACAGAAAAATGTAGCTGGTGTAGTTGTAGAAAGTTGTTGTATGATGTAGTTGATGTAACTGATGTAGTAGCGCTCAAATAGGCCCATGGAAGTTCTATAGAAATCACCAGTAAAACTAATATTTTTTCTGTGGCTTTTGAATACCTTACCAATTTTCAACAACCATTGACTTTTAAGAGTCGATCGTATTGATGTTGCTCCCATAAGAATATAAAAGAAAAGTTTCTAAAAAGCATAGAATCATGTACCATACAAAAGAAAACTTTTATAGGTTATATTCTCTCGAAAAAACAATGATTCGTTAGATGATTAGGCAGAACTAACACTTATGACCTGTAATTGCGATTAAAATTCCAAGAAACAAGGGAATATAAATCCTATTTATCCATACATTCTTTTGTTGTGTTCACCAAATGTTATATCGTTTTAAAACATTTTATACTTTTTGCATTACGGCTTAACTTTTTTTATTGATCAATTATTTTTTCAATGTTTGAAGTAAACTCAATTTTAAGTTATTGGGAAATATTCATAGTCGCTGAAAAATTCCGGTTTAATTACCTACAGTTTTCGTTTAAGTAAACACACAATTTTATTTATTTTTGAATACACTTATTTAATTCTTATTCTAATAATAAAAAACTAGAATCAAAGTTCAAAAATATAATAAAACCTAGCTTTAACTTAGATATATTTTAAAAACGACTTTTAATACGTCCATTAGTATTTAAACTTAGACCTATAAGACAATAAACTATAGTTTTAATAGAATTTCAACATTTAAAAAAGGCTTACAAAACTGAAAAAGTTCGATTAAAATTATCGCTCAAAGTCCCCGTAATCATACTTAATACTGCTTCTTTGAAATATTCATCACTTTCTTTTGAGGACGTTCAGTACATGCCTTTTAATCTCAGGTAGATAGGTATTTTTTCTTAAATGAAAATTAAAATCTTTTCGAAACAGAAGAAAATTCTATCTAATAAATCTATATCGAAGTGGTAACCATGACGATGGTATGAGCTAAGAATAAGTAACCATTTGAAAAGAACGAATGATTTCTCGCTTGCTCTCCTTACGATTGATTTTTGGGGTAGTAGTCACAGTCGTAATCGTAGTCCTTGAATTTTCGTTGGTACTATGGTAGATTAATATGAATCACATTTTAAATTTGCTACTAAATATTATTCTCTTTGAAAAGCGTATTAGAATTATCAGAGATGCCACAGATAGAACGGAATTTAATTGAATATTTTCCTGTAAGTGTATATTTTAGATACATTACATATAGGTACACAGATTTTTGAAATATAGAAAAAAGCATTAGAAAAACATCCTAGTTTTTAAATAAAATGTATTAAGGTATGCACACAAAGATTGGGGGGTCTACGAGGTGGTGGGAAAAAAATGGTGAGTTTTGGTTTTAAATAAGAATAATTAATGTCAAATAAAAATAGGTTTTCTTGCTTACATGAAGTTTTATTTGGTGTATATCCCTCGTTTCTATCGGTAGGTGCTTTACAAAAATGTATAAAGGAATTCAAAATATTATGCAACACCAACATCAAACCTTAGTGTTTAAGTTCAAAACTGAATGATGCAGATTTGTTTAATCCAAAATGTTTAAGAAAATAAAGGATACGAAATGATCTCAAAACCAATTAAGAATGTTCGGCCAGTGTCGTGATTTGAAATGAGTTGTAGTAATTAGTATTGTAGTACCCATTTACATTTAAATAATTATTGACATATTGTATTGTAGGTATATGCACATATAGGTATGTGACAAGTTGTTAGTTCCCAGTCGAGTTTTCGTAAATTTTTGTCCAATCAAAATTGAATCACTGAGGAGATATGAGTACAATTGTGGAAAACAACCCTTTTTGAAAAATGAAGACAATTTAAATAATAAGTCCACGGCAACTCTGAAATTTTAATATCTGCATAAATATCGCAATAAAATAGTAGGTATATAGAATTAGGAATTAACTTATACAATCACACTGATGTAAGAAAATATAAAATGTAAGTGCGATAAAAATCAGTGCCTATAAAATATTTTTCATCTTCATATTCCCGTCCTCCCACTCGGTTATGTGTATGCATTTTCATTATTCCTTATGTAGACGCTTAATACTTTTAAGAACTACATTATCAACAAACATAATATAACAAAATAAGTACAAACAAAAAGACAAAAAATCCAACTTCAGATGGAGATGGAGTCCTCTTCCTCACACAATCAAAACGAAATAATTTTAAGAGAATAACTTGAACTTCACTCTCCGTTCTAAGAATCAAGTAAAAGAAACATCGAGAAATAATATTCCCTTCTCAGGCTCAACCTCTCATCCTCTGGTTATTCTCGTTTTTGAGTCAATGAAAGAAAAAAAATAAAATAAAATCGAAATCGGCATCGCCCAAGATAATACAAATTGAAAGGAAGCATGAAGAAGTACTATTTGGCTGTAAAAGATGTGGGACATAAAACGAAGGGTGAAATGGGTGAAATTTATTATTTGTAAAATTGGTACTAGGGCTGCCAAATTTGTTATTTCAATTTATTTCTAAAATCCAGCCACACTCCAGATCACGTTTTTAAAAGCAAAGCGCACATTCGAAAATCCTACGCACCTTCTTAATGATGTAATTTACTACGTTTACAGTGATTCAAGTATTAAAAAAATGATGTTGGTAAAGAACAACGTGGACCTTAAGTTTAAGACAATTTCCGTTGTATAATCTTCCTTTTTTGTCATCGAAGCTTTCATTCATAGGATATTCATTTAAACTGACGTTTTTTCTGTATTAGTGGATTAAATAAAAAATACCATATTTAATAATACATTTGGCAAACCAAGTGTGATTTGAATAAACAAATACATATCATTATTATAGCACATATTTATCTTCTCAATGGCATTTATTATTTCATGATAAAATGGCGCCCAACATGAGATCGATGCATGGATTATAGTACTTACATATTTTTCTTTAAGAAAATCACAAACATCTTTGAAAGCATAGTTAATTTAATCATTATCAGTGAAAGAACATTTAATTTTGTTTGTGAATTCCAATAATAATACCCCTTCAGCGGCATATGTATATACATACAATATGTAGTTACATAAGTCGTAAATGATAAATATTAATATATTTGCATGCAAAGTCATTAGAGAGTAGCCGACTATTTCATAGATTCCTTTATTGAAAACTTGAAACTTTGTTTAAAAATAAAATAAATGGCGCTCTTCGTGTGATTGAGAAAAGAATAACATTTAATAATTATAAATAATTATGTTCAGAATTGAATTTATTTTTTGATCAACAAAAAAAAAAAAAAAAAAAAACAAAAAATCGAAGTCAAAATATCAGCAAATATTTTCGCAGTGAACAGCTAGAGATCTGAATGAATTTGCGAATTACCTCTTTTTCGGTAAAAATATATTGCTTGACAAATGCTATTCTAGGAGTTATATGGTACACATACATATATATAAGCTAGCGTATATGTATGTATAACCTGAACGAAAATTTGGCAACCCTACATCAGTAACTTAACAGAAAGATATTTTAATATAAAATTGGCGCCCAACGTGAGGTCAATATATTCATTAAGACTGAATTTTGATCATATTTCTCTTGAAAAAAAAACAGCTTTTCGGCTTATAACAAGGATTTCATTTAACACACGCGAAACTTTAGTTTTTTATCGTTTAGCAGAATAATTGAAAATGATAAATATTTGGGGTATTCACGATCCTATGCAACTGGGCTAGTATTATTGCAAAAATGTAAAAGTCCAAAGTTTTCTTGCACTATAAAAACAACTTACATTGAATAAAATCTTGCAAAAGTTTTGCTACCTATTTGCAACAGAGAAATAAAATGGTGTACAATTTGCCTAGTGTCTCTGAGCTGTCATTCTCTTTCATTCTCTGCCATTCGCTGTCAATAATGATTTGATTATAATAAGTTTGTTCACGATCTACAAACAAAATTAAATTTATCATCTTTTTGTTGCACCGGATAGTGAATACCCCTGTTGATTCTTGTCTTCGTGCAAAAAGTTATTAAAAAGTAGCCGAGCATTTCAAAGAGTCCTTTGAAAATGCTTGAAACGTTATTTGAAAATAATGAAAATAAAATGGCGCCCAACGTGTTATCGAGAAAGGAATATAATCTACATATAAATATAGAAATGTTCAAATTTGTATTTATTGGCAACCCTAGATCCATAACCTAACACCGAAAAATGCTTAAAACCCTTTGCTTTTAAGAACAGACAACTAACAAAAATCAATTTCCACCTAAAGGAGAATGTAGCTAGGTAATATAAGAAAAACGAGAATGAGAAGGACATGACTTAGCTCGGAAGTCAAAAAGTAGGTATGTATTCATCTTGCAGCATCTCACCAAGAATTGGCAACAAACAAATACAAAAAATATTATATATTTTTTCAAAGGCTACCTACATCCATACAAAACATCCATCTTAAAATATTGGACAAATTCATACCATGGAGCTAAGAGTTGCAACATCCACAAAACGATAACGTCAACGACAACAAGAACGACGAGGATGAGAACGAAGGCAAATCAGACAAAAGCGGAAACTCGAATAACGAGTGCCAATAAAAGGTAAAAATTATTTAAAAAATTTCATAAGCATAACTTAAGTAGGTACTTGCCCTTCATCTTCATTTTCAAATTCTCAAATTCAGAAACACACACTAGCTCACAAAAAAAAGATACCAAGCCTCATAGTATGAGCGAGTATAGTAAAGCAGGAGGAATATAATTTCCTGACGCTTTGGATGTAAAATATTCTTATCCATATTCCACGTTTATGGCTATGCTTAAAGGAAATTCGTTTGAATTTAGGATTAGAAGGGGAAGGAATACAATAAGATGGAACCGATGATGATTGTAATTATAGTTATTATTACAATTCCATAAAACCTTCTACTACTAATACTTACTTTTTGTTTTCTCCCCTTCCCTTTTGCAGGACTGGAGTGTGATTATGTGTTAGTATGTGTTTTAAAAGGACGTTTTATGTATTAATTTTGTAGTATATAATATTATGCAGTATTGGCACATGGCACAATGATGGTAATAATATAGCAGCACCCCACTGCCACTTCACCCAAACCCAAATTTTAAAACTTTTGTAATTTCAAATATACGAGTCCTTTTATTTTGCTTTGATCGGGTGTGTTATCTCTTATATTATAACAGAGGTCGTCGTATATTTTGAAACGTTGTAAGAAAGGGACGCAATGATTTTGTAAGTTATACAAAGTTCGAACTATAGTATACCTACCTAGTAGCAGTAGGACTATAGGCATACATATGTATATACATATAAATACCTATCTACTTATATCTAAGGATTGCATTGCAGTCAAAGATAGTCACTGAACACTGAAGTCTTATGATGAGGAGCCAGGGAACAAAAATGGTTTTGGAGTTTGAGAATATTATTGATTTTCAGAATTTGTTTTTTGTTCGTACTAAATACAAAAAAAAAGTAATAGATTATAATCTTTTGGCATTATTTGGAAGGTTCAGTAGACATTTTAATTTTTTAGTAGGATGCGAAGAGATTACTGAAAAGGTTTTGCTTTTGGTTTGTAGGCTTACAATATAATGTGGTTGTATGTATGTTTATGTACCTAAATTTTTCAATAGGAGTTTTGTTTAGAGCTGAGTAGACAAATAATTTAAGTTCAGAACGCTTATAGCTTATGAATTTGTGTTAATTGTATACTTTAGGACATATTCAGTGCGCCATAAAATCTCAAAAGAGATGTTTGTGTAGGCTAGCATAAAAAATTGACATTAATATCAGGATGTATGATAAATAGGGTAATGTAGCGAAATATGTACATGTTTTTTAATGAATTCTAATTCGATGTTTTTATCTGTAGCTTAAGTAAAAGCGTTAGGCAATAACCCCAAGGCAAAAGCGCCCAAATCGGTTATCGCCCAAATATTCTGAACAATTTAAGTAACCAGAACAAACATCTGACTTTTACAAAAACAACGAAAAATATTTAAGAAAAGAAGCTAAAACAGATGAAATCGTAAGGAAAATCCAGATCAAAACAGGATTTCATCAACGAGATTCCCTATCTCGAACACTATTCAATGCAGTACTAGAATATATTCATAAACAGTTCAATTGGAGCAAAAAATTCGGACTTAATATCTAAGCACAAGAACTCATTATGTAATCCTATGACTTGTTAAGTAAATTTATTATATTTTTGTTTGAAGATTATCAAGAATATACGAGTTGTTCAAAACTTGAGTTTAATAATTGAGCCTCCTCTAGTTTTGATGCATTTTTGAACTTTGGGCATTTTAAACAACTTTCTTTAACTTTATTACCATGAAACCTCATCTGCATAGCCCTATTTCTGTGTTGAGTTTGATGAGGTTCAAATAAAGCATGTATTCAGCCCAAGACTTAAATTCATTTTTTGTATTCATGAAGTAGGTGTAAAGAAGAGAAAAGTAACATCGTAAGAAAATGAATATATTTTTAAGCACACAAATCTTTCATTTAATCAGTACTTTAATATTATATACTGGTCTGGTTTCATGACATCTTCAACTGATACAATTAGTGCAGTACCGTAAAAAAATAAATGGTTCACTAGGGCGTATAAATAAATCGGGTGGCACAACGGCTCATGAAGAACCAGGGCCTAGTGACTAACAACTCGCAACCATTCCTGTGTGCGCCTATCAACATGAATGGAAGGGACCTACAATTTTATGCCGAATCCGAACGGCTAGACGAGAAGCACTTATTCGTGACAAGTGATACTCTTGGAGGATTTGTCAATTCCTCGCAAGAGGCAGTAGCCCTGAAAAAAACTTTTTAGTTTTTAGGTGGACCAGGCTGGGAAGCGAACCCAGACCTCCAGCGTGACAGTTGAACGCACTAACCATTACGCTACGGGCTACTACTCACTAGGGCGTATACGTACTTTTTATTTTATTTTATATTATTTTATTTTATTTTTAATAATTTTTTATTAAATTTGTCTATGATATTTTTAAAATCATCAAATTACTTCCAGTTTGTTTCAACTGTTCATTTTTCGAGTTTGTTTCAACTGTTCAAACAGTCTGTTTAAACTACGCACTCAAAAGTTTGAAAACACTGGTCTAATAAATACAAAAATCAACATATTAGCAAAAATACTGAGAAACATCATATAACTTGCTACTCGCTTATAAAACCCAATATGCCTTATAGTCCAGGAAAATTACATTTTGGCATGGATGTAACATATAGTATCTTAGATTTGTGTGGTATTCAATCAGAAATAATATAAACAAAGAGAATATGAGGTTGCTCCCGCTTAAAAAGGTGTGCTATTTGCAGGAAAAATTAAAACGTGCAAGAAAGCGCATAATTCACTCCCTGTTTTTTTTGTTATTTTCCTATAAAAAATTTTGGAAATATGCATCTTAGCGAAAAAAAAACATCAAGCCACATTTTTTTGTTATAAAATTCTTCACAAGATGACATTTATATAAAACTTTCTGGTGTTATATTTTTGTTGCTATACAGCATTAAAGTCAGAAAAAAACTGTAAAAACAAGTTAGTTTTGAAAGGCTAAACTGACATATAAAAAATGCTCCAATTCTACTATAAATGTGGACTCAAGAACTCTAGCTAGGGAATTTCAAAATGAAGTATTGAAACCCGATTCAAATCGGTCTGATAGGTTTGGCATGAGAAATAATATTAATTAAGTGCACCGCAAAATTTTTCGTCAATGCAGTGGTTAAAGCTAGACATTTAAGCTGGCTCTAATTTTTGTACATATGTATGTACTTCGAACCCTTAACTATCGATTTTATTTTATTTTTTGAGTGACTTTTTTTTAATAAAATAATTGAATCGGTGAGAAGAAAAAGGAAAACATTCCACAAATGATAGTTCTTGGCAAATCGAAAAAAACTGTTTATTGTCGAAACTAAAAGTTACTTCTGAAAACTTATGAGAAACAAATGTAAAGCTAGCATTGAGAAGTAACGTGCTAAAAAATTAATACAAAAAAATAAATACAAGCACTTCATTTTATTATAATTATTATAAAAAGAATCTGAAAAAACAACTAACAAACAAAAAAAAAAAACTTAAAATATTACTGTAGTAGGTATTATAAACAAAACTTTAAACATCGCCTTCATCACTATCTGCGGTGTTCGACGTTGGCCATTGAAGGACACCATCGTAAAATGTTTTGTGCTCATCGGGAATATATTTCACATTTCTAGAAATATCTTCCAACTTCTTTTTGTTGATGGGAACCTTTTGTTGATAAAGTTTTATGAAGGGGAGCTCGACTACATACATACTTATTTTTGAGTCAAAAAGCTCCATCCACTAGCCCATCTATGAAAGTTGAAGCCGTCACAACTCTTTTTTGTTCTTCGGTATAAATCAGGTGCTATATTAACTTAAGGCGAAAGTTTCCTTTTTAGAAAGATATTTTTAGTGTTTAGAAAAATGAGCCACCAATCCTTGAAGTTAAGTATTTGTTCATTTTTAAGTGATCGCACTTCGAAGGGAGGATTGCGTTTTTTCGAAGTACGAATAATTTCTTCATATTGATCATTGTGAACAAAAACTAAGAATTTACTCATTCAGTAGGAAAATTCTCATAGAGACCATAGCCAATCAAGATATTGAAATAGATTTAAAAATAATAACCGTTAGCATTTTTTCCTTTTTCCTTTTTTATTCTTTCTTCATATTTGCCACTTTTAGCTATGCTTAGTTCTGAGATCTTTTTTGATTTTACATGACTCCGACGGATTTGCACCTTAAGTCGACGATGCCATGCTTCATGATTTTTCTGCTTACTTGCAAATGTTCCTCTAGTTGCTTTTGAACTGTCATAAAACAGTCACCATTTCCGGTGAGTATTCATAATATTCAAAATTAATTTTATCGGGAGCGAGGTATTCGGTTAAATAGAACTTCGCAAAGCAGAATTTTGAAAAACAGAAATTTGGAAACATAATTTTGAAAGCACAATTTCGAAGAGCGGAATTTTGAAAAATGAATTAAGTCCCTGCAGAATTTCAACCCCAATCTGACCTCTTCAACTATGAAATTGGTCCAGTATCAAACGAAATCAAAACGTTCACTCGGGCGTATGCGTACTTTTGTATTTATTTAATTTGACTTTTTTTTAAATTTTTGTATGTTATTTTTAAAAATTATCAAACAATTTAACTGTTTCTAGTTTTTTCCACCTAATATGCACGTCCACAGTCAACGACAACCGAACTGTCTTCTGCTAGCAAACATGCTTAAATTTGACGAACCCAACGCGATTATGATAAATTATTTTAAAGATATATGTAAATAAAATAATATGCAATACTTGAAATAAATAAAACAATATGCAATTTGAATATAAAATTCTATAGTTAAATATAAGCGAATGTACGAGAAAATACATATGTATTTTGAACTAGATAATTGTCAGTAATATATATGGAGTCGAAACACTATACGACTGACTGATTAATGTAAAAACCTAGTTTGAATGTTAAAAGTACAGAGTGTTCATAAGAAAATAGTTGAAAGAATGAAAAGTAATTTTTAAAGAATATTCTTTTTTTAACCACAAACAACTATCCACCACGACCCAACTCATATTCAATTATGTGATTTCAAAGGATTTTATATTTTGTATCCTCAACGGTCATTTATAAGCCCACGCATTTTTTTTTAAATTTTTGTCAGTTTGATTAATTTCTATCAACAAAATTCTAATCAGTTCATTTTTCTTTTCGAACTCATTTATCAAAGGTGTTCCGAAATCGATCATCCTTCCATCAAAAAAAAAAAATAGAATAAAGTTGTAATATGTTAGGGTTCCCCAAAATAATACACATTTTTTTTTTTTGATTATTATGATTGGATTGGATTGGAACAAAATTTCGTCTAACAGTTTATAACCCTATTATATTAATATTTAGGTGTCACCATTTGTATAATCAAGCAGCTCCATTATTATTGCGTACGAAAATATAACAAAAAGTGTTTTCAAATCTTAAAACGTTTCAAATTTTAAATAGTCGATTTGGAAAATGGGTTAGTAGGATTTTTTGCTCTTAGTTTATTTAAAAAATGTTTGTATCATTTGTTTAAAATGCTTAAAAATAAATAAAAACCTACAAGTGGTCAAATTTTAAGCCACCATAATTAATTCAAGTACGAAGCAAAAAGACACAATTAAAAAAGTGAGATTAAAATTCAATTTCAATATTTTGTTGTGTCTAAAAGTAGGTTCCTATAGGTTTGGCAATTTATTAATTTTTATATAGCGTTTTTGAGAAAACTATAAATTTAGAAATTCTGTGACCAATCATGAAAAATATACATTTTTATTTCTTCAACACACCCTAATATACATTTATACCTAACTATGTATGTGCGTAAAAGGTAAAACAATCTCGAGATCTTAAAATCTTTTGAAAACCTTACCTAGGAATCGTTAGTTTTTCTATCTGAATATTTTTTTTTTTATTTGATACTTCCTTCTTAACGATATAGGAACCAAGATTGTTTTTTTTTTCCTTTTTACATTTTTTAATATTATTCCTACTTATTATTATAGACGTCAAGATCTTTTCATGCGTTTTCATTCGTCTTATCTTTTCCTCTTAACTAATTCCTATTTCTCATTTCTAGGTACATACTAAGGTTATTTTTTTTAGATACCTACCCAACTTACTAATATCACACGTACACCATCAGCCCAGGTAGGTAGACGAGATTTAAAATTTCAATGGAAACTCTGGTCTCGATCTACCTAAATGCTTACTTGTTATTTGTCTTGTTTTATTTTCGTAAATATAAAACAAATCCATGCAGGCTGATGGATGGAAATATAAAAAGTCCATTATTATTCTTAGCATAAGGTATTCATTATACGAGGAGTGTTGTTGGTATATGTATTGGTAGTTCCATACTAAGGAGATCGTGTTAAATAGAAATGGGAGACCAACAAAACTAACAAAAAAAAATTTTGTGTATTTTTTGTACAAATATTTGAGCCTTATACAAATTAAGAACTCGGCTTAAAAAAAAAATACTGAACCATTCGAACAAGCGAAACGAAACGGTGACTAAACATATCCACCTGGGAATTTGGGTAGGACAACAGATTGGCATCGAGTTTTTTTGTCCTATAAATCAAAGTGCGCAGACTTTTTTTTCGGTTAGTTTGACAGGCTTATAATATTAATTTATTTACGATTGTAGAATTTAGTGACAAATGTTTTAAATAGCTTCATATGTATGTCCGTACATATTTTTATGTGTATCCACAAATGCTTGGAATCTGGACGTGGTTAAGTCCAGATTCCAGGCATTTGTGGAATTTTTTAAGATTACAATAGGTTTTAACAGATAGGTACCTAAATTTATAAAATGTATATCTAGCTAACTTTTATTCTGGCGTCCTGTCCGAGCTTTCTTACTTGGACTTATCAGTGTAATATTAAGTAAAGTGTGAGGGCCATGTCAATACCTAACATATAGCTAGAACAAATTTACTTATCTATCCACTTCATTTCAGCAATGATGAATCTATAACCATAAAATACAAAAACGCACCCTATTCATTGGTATATTTCTCCTGAGCCTTTTAAGGCTCTTTCAAATCAACGCGATATTGGAGTGAAACATTCGCAACGCTAAAAATGACAAATATTTAATGCTAAATCATCAGAGCCGAAACGCATTTGGACTAAAGATCGCAAGAAACTTTCAATTGAGTTCTATTCCTAAAGTCCACTAAAACAAAAACATAAACGATGACGCAAAGTTGTAAACATGCTAGTATAAAGGATTTATTATGATACTACTTAACATTTTCCCAATTTTAAAAGGGTTTACTTATTTTTTTTAATTTAAAGTATCATATTAAACCAATTTCCCTCATGAACTTCAGCTGAACACGTCCAAGAAAGTGACATCTCGTAGGAACAATTCACAAAACATTCCTATTTTTGACATTTATAAATGTCAAAGTGTCATATGGATTTAGTACGATGCTCAAAAATTAAAATAGCCATTTGGTGATTTTATTATTAGGAAATAGTACGATGCAAAACTTGTATACAGCAGCGGCCACATTACACCGATCAACATTGTTGATTAACTTTGTCGATCAACATGCGAGTGCGTACGTTTTCAAATGTATACTATCATGTGTCCATGGAAACAGTCATTTACGTACTCAGTTTTCTACGTCCATTTCATTTTATATAATAAAAATAAGACCATAAAAGAAAATAGAACAGTTTCTAATCACACAAAAAAAAATAACTACATTGGCTGCAGACAGCGCATGCGCATTATAAAATACAGTTCCGTTCATTCACATTGTTGATTTCCATTTGAGTCGGGTTACGTTCGGGTCAACAAAAGTTGATCGAGTCTGTTGATCTACATGTCCACATCAACTCAGCATTGTTGATCAGCACTGCTTATAAACACAAATCAACATAATGTGGACGATGCTTAAAATTAGCAAAATACAATTTTTAACTTTAATGATTTAACATCGTACTTAATCGACTAAAATTGTGCGGCAATAATATATTTTCTTTTGTTTACGTTTGTCTTTATTTAAATGTTTAATATTTCACTTTGGCTTTGGATTACCTTTATTATACAGATTTGTTTTATTTAACGTATGTACGCGAATTTTCCTCGCATGTTTAAGTTATTTTTGTATAAATACGTACCGTTAATATATTTTATAAAGTTTGAGTTAGTAATTTCAAACTTGTGCACACCTGCGAACGGCGAGTGGTAGAAAACTAAAAGGGTCTAGCAGCTAGGTATGAATGTAGCACTCTCTAACAAAGAACATTGATTAAAATTCATTTCTCTTATGTAGGCATACAAGTCCAATAAGATTGTATCTAGTTCTAATGTATAGATTCCTTCTGTTTTTATCTGTTTCAAAAATTAATTTTAAACCTAATAACTCCCCTATTGTAGTTTTCAAGGGATGAGAAAAAGTATGTGAACTCATTTCAATTACATGTAAATAGGTATATATTCAGTCTTCTAAAGCATTCCCAAAAGATTTACTTAGGTACGTACCTTAGCACAAATTGTAGCAATTGTTATAGGTACCTAGTCCATATTTTTCATTGTCAACAAGGCAATATCTTAGAGGTACAAGTAACTATACCTATAACCTTCGCAGTTCGCAAGAAGAACAATTTACGACGCTGCGCACTTTATTCTAGTTATTGTACTTTTCTAAAGCAGCTGCTTTTTCAGATATATTTCATTAAGTTTTTTTTAGGGGTAGTATATACTTTTATATGTACCTAGTCAGTAATCCTTGAAGTTTCTTTTATTTAAAAGATACCAATTAAAGAAGGCTACTAAACCAGTTCAGGTAGGAATTCTGCAAGCGTGTGAATACTAATAAATACATTTAAGGAACCAATGCATTCTTTTATATTATATTCTCTGTTAGGCACTTAATTAATAGGTAAATTCTGTTATTTGCCGATTTACTTATAATTTGATAAATATAGTTATATTCCTCGCAATTGTAAGCAAATGACAATTATCAGGATGTGTTATTTCAAATTATATCATACCTTCCATTTCTAAAATATTCAAACTACCTGTTACAGAATCAGCAAAAACCGTTATCCACTGTACCTAGTTAAAAAAAGGATCATCACATATGTTGCAAAACCACAAAACCTTCTATTTTGTATGCTACAACACAACAGACAACACCATTATCAACTGAGGGCAAGGACAAACAATTGAACGATGAACGCGCAAAGAAGGATACCAGATGGCAGAATTTTTTTTAAGGATAACAACAACAAAAAACAGAAGAAAAAACAGGTGTTATGCTTGACTTGTGTATAAAAACGTATCCTCAATGGAGTCTGGGTATTTGTTATATGTTTATATGAAACACATGTGTGTTCATTCAGCGTTATTGTGGCAACAGGCTGAAGCGCACCCTGTCGTTGCGTTTTGGCCTTTATTTTTTGGATTCCCCATTCACGATTCACCATTCAAACTGAGTCGGCATCCGGTAGTAACCTGCATGGAATTTTATCACTCTCGTCACTACACGGGATATGTTGCACATCGACATCATCCGTGGTCGTCGTCGTCGTCATCGTCGCGGCGAACACGAACGGAGGTAGTGTGGCACAGCATGACCATACCATTGCTACTGGTAGGTTACTAGGTGGAATCACATTATTTTGATTCTACTACTCAGTAGAAAATGGAATACTCCTGTGCATAGGTTTAATTTATGAGTGTGGGATAGGGTGTCTGATAAAATATAGGATGTTGACAGGTTAGAACAACAAACAAGAGAAGAAGGGAGAACTGATGAAAGGGGGTAAGGGATGTCGGGTACTTTTTGATTATTTCGTCAGTAAGTTGGGAAGCAGCCCTTCTCATACAGAAAAATGAGAAAAAGTTTTATGAATGTTTGAATGTTCAACAACCACTTAAGTTGGCTACCATTATTGCATTTGGCTGGCATTATTGCAATTTCATTGCTGCCACACCAATCATCAGATTCCTTTAGTGGTGCTTAGTCTTTATGTTGAATTTATAAATTAGGGCCGTCAACTGGAATTGAACCTAGGCCAGCTGCCTCTCTCAAGCCTATGCACTATACGCATTGCTCCACCGAAGTGACCTGATCATGCCCATCCAATGTAGGGTTTTGTCTTTATAAATTGCATTTTGAGACAACTAGCATTTTTAATAGCCGCACCCTACATTTGATGGGCATGATCAGGTGATCTCGGTGTCGCAATGCGTAGTGCATAGGCCTCAGAGGTAGCTGGACTAGGTTCAACTTCAGTTATCAGTTCACTTCAGTAGAATTGCAATAACTCAACCGAATGCAAAGGTGGTAGCCCACTGAAGTGGTTGATGAACATTCAAACATTCATAATTAATTTATGACGGAGCGAAAGCTATGCAACGTAACTGCAAGTGTGTTATCATACGAAAAAACCAATTGAATAAAAAGTGTTGTAAGAGATATGCGAGCAGAAATAGGTAAAATACCAAATACCCAATAGCTGCCAAAATACATAGCATTTTCTAAAGTTGTGACACATTCACATTACTTTTGTTCTGCCTGGACACAGTGCTATTTCTTTTGTCCAACCTTCTACCTGTACACGTTACTGTTTAAAAAATATTAGTATCGCCCATTGGCCGAAATTTGACAAGTAAAACCTGACATACATACATCATCGGGTGGCACAACGGCTCATGAAGAACCAGGGCCTAGTGACTTACAACTCGCAACCATTCCTGTGTGCGCCTTTCGACAGGAATGGAAGGGACCTACAATTTTATGCCGAATCCGAACGGCTAGACGAGAAGCACTTATTCGTGACAAGTGATACTCTTGGAGGATTTGTCAATTCATCGCAAGAGGCAGTAGCCCTGAAAAAAAACTTTTTAGTTTTTAGGTGGACGAGGCTGGGAAGCGATCCCAGACCTCCAGCGTGACAGTCGAACGCACTAACCATTACGCTACGGGCTACTACAAGTAAAACCTGACATTAACACAATTTTTAAACGACAATCTGAACCGAACAACCCGAGACAAGTAGTTGCCAATATATCCTTAAATGTATTATTAAAACCCAATGACAACTAATTGTAACTTAAGCTTAAAAAATAAACAATGTAAAAAATTGTGTCACATAATTTAAATTTAGATAAGTACTTTCGATATCTACAGAAAGAAGTGATTACCGAATTAAATTAAGGGGATATTTCACAAATGTCCAAGTACCAATTCTGAATGTAAGTACGACAAAAACTTAAAATAATTAAAAACTGTATTTTGCTTTTATACGTATACCTACCTTAATCTTTTGAATTTGTCGTTTGCTAAAAAAAAACACGGCCCTGACTTTGGAATTGATTTACGAGTCGAGTATAATTTATTATAAGACTTAAAGTATTTGGAAAATAGGTTCGATTTGTTTGAAAATTTTTAGCAGACATGACTTCAATTCAATATGTTGAATGGGGAATGAAATCATGTATCATGAATTTTTTTTAAACTTAGAGTCTATATTTCCCGTGCTAAAGCATAATAAGGTGTCATTTGAAGCAAGTTTTGTTTCAAAGCAGGTATTTGTTGCGCAAAGTACATTTTATTATAAACTTAATTAAAAGTTGTAAAAATAGCTTCTCGATGGTGCTAAAAAAGTATATGTAGTATTATGTATAATGTAAGTACATTCCCTTAGCATTCGTTCAAATTTTGTCTTGAGCTTGAAAATAATGTTGTTACTTATTTTTTAAATATTTTGTTCATTCAATAGTAAACCTTAATTCATCTATTAAGCACATACTACACTACTTTATTTTCTTAGTTAAGGGCCCAGTTATAGCTATCATTGGAAACCATCATTGAAAATATTGTCAATTTTGAGAGATTTTGAAGAAAAAATATATGATTATTTTGATGCCAAAGTAAAACTAAAAAATTAAATTTTGCACAACTTTTCTCATAAAATGACTTTTAATTTTTCAATGATGAACTAACTACCTTACCAATGATCATTGAAAAATTAAAAGTTACGTTATGGGGAAGATATGGGTCAAAGTGATTTTTTTTGGAGGAGAAATAATTTTGAAGTCGTAAGCTAAATTTCTGCATTAAAATATTCAATGATTAAACTTTCCAAGGGTCTCAAAATAAACAGCTAACTTTTCCAATGATAGCTATAGCTGGGCCCTAAACCAAATTTTGTTCTGTTTAAATTATGAAAATATAAATTTCTAAATTGAAATTCGAAGTAACGTACACCCTGGCGTATACGTAATTTTATTAAATTTGTAAATTAATGTCGTTTTCGATTGGATTTCGGAACAGTACTACTACTTTTTGATTCCAATCGAATTATTTTTTGTTGTTCCAAGACTAGTTTGCGAAAAATTATGTGTTTGTGAGTAAACTGTCTGATATTCATGTATATTTTGCATTATCAGTCGAGTAAAATTAATTTGCCAAGTTATCCGATGAAAAGCTTATATGTATATATGTGTTCTGGGTCTACTCCTTTATAAAATCCGGAACAGAAAATAACTCCGAAAACATTACTCGCAACAGCCAATCGAATTATTTTGGAGTAAGTGGAGTCAAAAAGGAGTAACTCCGAACTTCCAACCGAAAACGACATAAATAAGTGCCCAACTGTAAAGCTTTAAAAAAAATATGAAAATATCCTCCCGCTTAGTAAGATCAAAATGGACGGATATAATTCACCTAATTGTTTTCCTTTTTAAAAGTACTCAAGGTTACATTACCCTTAATTTAAGTTAAACCAATCTTTGTCCTAAGCATGATTTTTTTTTGACGAGAACCCACATACTAAAAAGTCAAACAACCATTGGTCTTTTTAATGCTTAAGAGAATTGCGTGAGCAAGACAGAAGACACCTAAAAGGAGTTAAAATCCTCGGAACCCGTGATGCAGGCCACCTAAGGTACTGATGCCCAAAAGAAATGTTGTAAAACGTTCAAAATGAATTATGAAAACATAACATTTCAGACTTGTATCAATGTTGCTGGAAAAACTATAAGCTTTAAATTGAGAAATACGATCATAAATAAGCTTTAATTTCACACAAACTTACTTTTTTTTCAAATACTGTCAAACATATGTATGTATGTATCTACGTCGTACATACAAAATATTAACATATTTTTTTTTTATTTTAAAGCTTAGTCTACTATACTTCAACATTTATGTTTTTCCTATGGAAGTTAATTTTGGTCAAATATATATAAAAATGTTACTTTCTGTGCTTTACGGTAAGATATGGATTCCAAATTTGCACCAAAAATCAAAATCAATAATGGTCATCATCTCCCGATATTTCAGACTTCTTAGCCCAACCCTTAAAATCTGCAAAAAATTTAATTGTCCTTTAAATGCTTTAACAGCTACATACAGACATAATTTTTGGTTTCTGCAAATCTTTGGGGCAAAACCTTTCCAACGTTATATAATATATCTAGTTCCATTGAGTATTTACAGAGGAAAGTGTACCGTTAGGTTTTGCTAAGCGTATTAATATTTTTTTTTGCTATTATTTAAAAGATGAGAAATTTACTATTAAAATTTTTATACGTCTTTTATATGAAAAATTATTAACAGCTTATGAAGAAAAAAAAACTGAAATATTGTGTTTGCAATCGCCAACTTCAAGCTCAAATATCTCAGAATCCCCATGAACGATTTTAAAAATATTGCACTTATGTAATTAACTCATTTGATACTGATTTCATTAGTGTTGGTCCAGGTTTCATACAAATTGGCCATTCATCCTTTTATTATTTGTAAAGAGTTTATACAATTGGGAGGAAAAGACTAAGAACAACTAATAATTTTTCGAAGCACAATGAAAGTATTAAAAAAAAAAAAAAAAATTTTGTTTGAGGAAACGATTATTTATTTTCATGCCGCGTATTGATATCTATTTGTGGGGACAATGTAATAGGTGTTGTAACTTAACCTTAAAAAATAACGAAAAACACGGCTTTTGGCACTCTTAGACGAGGGTAACTCAAAAACCTATACGCCAATTCAGCAATTCTTAGGTCAGAATTCAGACTTATTTTAACTTGACTTATGCTGCAAAACAAGTGTTGCTTTGTGTTATTGGACATATTATCGACTGATGCCGACTTCAATTTCTTGAATGAGTCGACAACATGCGCTCAAGTTTTGTTCTACCAGCAAACCGAACCCATTTGGTTCAGTGATGCGGAGTTTAGACAAAAGTTCTAGATTATAACTGTTGAAACTGCGTTTAATGCCTACTACCGAGGCCCCGCGGTTACTTGATAATGAAGAGGTCACCATTAGAAATGTATGCTGCTGTAGGACAGAGATTTGTTGTTTTCTAATTGAACAACAAGGGCTAGATAAAATGCGGACATATCTTTTTGTATATGCATGCAGTAAATATCGATTAAAATAAATAATAAACTTACTTCATGAAAGTATCCATTGTACATAATACATATCGACTATTCAATTAAATGACTATATTCTTACGTCATTCTCTAAATAAAGTAACCCATTCCTTCAATAAAACTGGAATAATAATAATAATGTTTAAAGCCTTTGAATAAATGGGGAGAGTTCATTTAACTCAAGCAACGCCTAATTACCTTCAATTGCGCGTGCGGCAGTGCTCAATTTATTCACTTATTTATCATTTACGAGTATATATTTTATTGTACACGCATATTAAAGTGGACAGATGTAAAAATAACAATAAAAAATATACATAGATAATAAAAAGAAACAATAATCCTACCGTGAATTGGCTGACAATCGTTCAAGAAGTTTTAATTTTGATTATCTCTTGAAAAAAAAAAAAAAACAAACAAAAAAGTCTTAGTAACCGTGATTTGCGCACTGCGTACTAATTAGGCGATTGTGCTTAAGCCGCATACTATAATTACGTACATATCTATAAAATCACGGGTCTATTGTAGGTAGATAGGTAAGTACGTGGCGCAGTGATTATTTGATCCCAGCTAAAAATGTAGTGATACCTCGTCATACCGGTCATGCTGGAGCTGGATTTATTGTTCTAATAGAATGTGCTAACCGAATACCATTGAACTGAACAACAGAAAATATCTAACGAACAAAAAAGATATGGATATTTCTTTTTAATTCAGCTCACCTACACACCAGCACCATCCGATTACTTAAAAAATATCAAGTTCACTTAAAAGCTACCCATACGAAAATATGTTTTAAATTAGAGCTGTCTTACGATTTACGAATAAGTAAATAGCTTAGACTCCTAAGAGGTAGCTATAGAGGTTTTAGCTTCACCCAAACCAAGAGCTCTCTCGCTATATTCTACAATTATACCTACTCGTACTTACAACATTTTTAGGTGGCATTGTTGTTTGGTGTGACTGTACCTACTTTGGTTTCGAGTATCTTTGTCTGTAGCTTATGTACATAATTTTACTGGAATATTTTTACAATTTAAAATCTATGCATAAAATTCTTTATCTGAGAAAGGTATTCTAAGTATCTATATCTACTCGTAGGTATGAGGAGAAATAAAAACAAGTAAACATTCAGCTCGATAGACAATGTATCTAAAAAGCCGATAACTATTTATGGGCCAAGTTGGTGATTATATGCACAACACTATATTGTATGTTTGTTTCTAGAGTTATAAGAGTTCAGGTATACCTATAGCACCTTTCGTTGGCTAATCATTGTTATTGCTGAACAATGAGTTTTATGTGTTTTATTTAGATTTTATTTATCTTGTTCGCTTTTAGGTCGAGACTATAGATAGTTTGTTTTTTATCTCTTAATTTAGTTCGACTTGGTTCCATATACATACAGCAGTAATTAGTAACGAAGTGATATGTACCTTTACACACGTTCACAAACGAATGGTATTATTTTAATTAATATGTTATTTGGTTGGGTTAGATGTATGGAGGAAGGTCTGGAAGATATTTTTATTTAAAGAATTCACTATGTAAAAAGATATCTGGTAGAGGTTTCCTACCTACCATTTTCATGGTTGCGTAATTACTGACGCAGCTGTGAAGATTATTTAAATGGTAGATAATATCATGTGCATAGAAGTCACATTATATAGTTTTTGTGTCATTATGCTATTCTTGTAGGTACCTCTACCTACCCGTACTAAGGCAAAACACGATATGAAACCTATGTCAATTCTATATGGAAACCATATTCAATATTTGCTGGCTTACTGTAAACGTAAATCATTAAAATGTTCGGAATAACACAAAGCAAAATAAATTGAAAAATTCTTAATTCTTCCCATAAATCTGGGTACGAAAATGGAAAATAGATTTTTATTTTATATGCTTTTTTTTGTTCACTTTTAATTGTTCAGTTCAAAAACTTCTTTGATTTTTGTTTTTGATCTTCTTCGGTTTTTGGAATGTTCTTGAAAGTGCTTGCAGTACTTAAGCGACTTATTTCTTGCTTGAAAGCAAACTTGCTTTTTCAGGTCGTCACATCATTCAATCGCAAACGATGATAGAAGACGCAGATCTGTTTGTCTGTACCTCAACCTGCACCCTATATAACTGAAGTGATTTTTTTTGAAATTTTCATGGGAAATTGATTTTTTTTTAGCTTGAAAAAAAAAACGGTACCTGCCATGCAACCTTTACGAAAATAAGTTTTTTTTTTTCTCTAAAACGGCTCTAACCACTTTGATTCAAAAATTATCAATTACTGTTAAGGGTTTCTTGGTAAACAAAAATTTAGCCAATATCAATTATAAACGGTTTCTGCTGTGAACCAATGTTTTACTTTCAAATTTCTCGTTAAATACTTAACCACTCTCGACAAAAATTTGTTACACAATTTGTTCACAGTTTTAACAATTTTACATACACACATTTTCGAAAAACTAATTTTTGGAGTTAATTTTTTTTTTTTTTGAAAATTCAATATCTTGAACACGGGTTGATATTTTTTTTTTGTAATTTTCTGTTAATTGTATTTTATTAAATACTTCAAGAAATTTTATATATAAACAAATATTTTAAAGAAAACCGCACTAGTGATTTTAGATTTTTTTATAAATTCATATTTGTAATTTGTTTTAAATAATAAATTACTAGAAATTTATAGTAAAACTTTTCTTAACGAATTCATCTAGAATTTCTATCTATCTTAAAGTTGTTATGCTACGTTTGTGCGATCCAGTTGTGTATTTATTTATTATGGTCGTAATAGATCTAATTCCGTTTGCAAGAAGAATTGGATCCGATAGGTGGCGCAGCGGACGAGTTGTCACCAAATTTTATATTGGTTGAGGTAAAATAACCTGAAACGGATTCATCCTAGAGGAACAAACAAACCATTCAATTATGTCGTAAAAATTCCGTATTTTTGTATATCTCTAAAACCCCCCAAAAAAATAACACTTGTACACTCGGGCGTATACGCACTTTTTTTAGTTAATTGAACTTAAAAAAAAAATGTTGTGCCCATTAAGTTTGGTTTATGTCATGAAAACAAAACAAATTGGCCACTAGGGGGCGCTATGTTCAAGATAGTAATAAGTCTTAAGTTTATATTGAAAACATTATGGAGTAAAGAAAGTTAAGTTCAGTTCAGTTTTGAAATCTGTTAAATAGTAACGAAAAATTAATAAAGTGTGACTCGGTTGTGAATTAAAAAGATTTCTTTTAACATTTAACCCGTTACAACTAACAATAAAAACACAAAAATAACAATAAACAAAATTAAGTTTAATTATGGAAGGATTTTGATACTTCTTCTTCTTCAATATTTTCAACTGCTTTCGCACCTTATCGTTTATGCCATTCCTAAAATAAAACTTTATTACTTACCACCTAGTACATACATACATAGTATATATGTAAATAAATAAGTAGAATCTTATGAATCCATCAACGTTACTAACATTTTATTATACATAAGTAATAATTCTAAAGGCTCCCTTTTATCAAAAAAAAAGAAACTGCTCTGGTAGACTTAGATTAAAGGATTATTTGATCAAATAAAACCAAAAATCAAATTATCATCAACACAAAGAAAACGAATTATTCATTCTAAAGCGAAAAAAAACGAAGTTTAAAAGAATAATTCAAAAAAAAAGGAAGATAAAAATGAACGTATAGCACTATATAGCACCATCATAATGAACCTGAATAAAATTCTTTAAGTCCTTTCCCCTTTTAGGTAGGATATTAAAAAAATGAGAAGAAACAAAATTAAATTACATAATTAAATTTACGAAAGTAAAATAAGGCTGATGAGGAGGTTTGGATGAAGGAGAAGAAAAAGTATGACTACGCATTTTATCATCACAAAACGTGAATTCTTCAAAAAATTTCTTCCCACTCCTTTTGTTAGATATATGTATGTGTGTGTATTTTTCTATTAAAAATGCAGCCCTAAATCAACATCGCGAGTTTGATCGCACAAAATTCTATGTCTTAACTTCAAACCAAACCCTGAACGAAAACTTATTTGATTGAGGACAAATCAAAATTCAAAGAAATCATTCTATTCACATCAAGATCCAGCCACCCTATAAATCTATCTATCCATCAGTTGAACACTTGAAAACTGGTAGAGAAATTTCATTAACAGAGGCAAACGTTTTTATATGTGTGATGGAGGCTGGGGCGGATGCGCCGCGCCGCACCGGGACGAATGAAGTTGATTCGAATAAATAAATGTATCTGTAAGATTCATCAATAGATTTGTACTTGGTTCTTGATTATATTAATAAAATATTGAGCGGGAGGGACCCAAAATGAAACAGTATTACAGTATGTATCATCTATTGAAGTCGTAATCGAAAGGGATGAATAGACTTAGTGTGAATGGTGTTACGAAACGTACAGTAGCTATGTACATATATGTAGATACTTACTTATTACGTATTTTTTATTTTACGTATTTTATTTACTCGTTTATCTTAAATCTCATATTCAATTTCTATGCTGTGCTGAAAGATGAAGGGGACAAGAATTAAATTTGAAATAGAAAAAAATGAAATGAAATCATTTATTCACTCACGGTTGTCAATCTATGTTTAGGTCTGATGCCTGAGTAGGAACAGCGACTTCTTTTTGTCGTTAATAGGCTTGGTCATATGAATACATACATAATATAGGTACAGCAAACAACAATGCAGTCAAAATTAAAATTTAAAGGTATTAAATCTGTTACCTCTGTTGTAGGTACTTTAAAGTTCAATCATTGATTTCTAAACTAAAGGTTTGCAGTGGGTAAATTGATGGATTCCATACTTACAAATCTGTTTTCCTTTCATTTTTAAAAAGAGACATGTCCGTACATTAAGTATTTCATATACAACACATACATAATTGCTTGTATCAAAATCGAAGATAATTATAAGGCTTAGATACGACAAAAAGCTAGAAGTAGTAGGTTGGATTGGTACAAGAAAAATTCATATAGAAGGGATGGGTGTCAATTTACCCCCGTTTTGGCAGGAGGGAAAATTTCCTTAAAAAAAATTACTTAAAATAAAAAAAAAAACTTATAAAAAACAATGGCAGCGCTTCCAATATTTATGATATACATTAGCATTTTTTAAATCCAGAAATCATTTTTTTGTTTCTCTTTGTCATCAAGCTGTTTTAGTGAATAGTTTTTGAATAATTGTGTTTTTTTAAATTCAAAGTTAAACAAAATTGTTAGGCAATCTGATTTTGTTGAAGTTTTACGTTATTAAAATACTTTTGTCTATTTTAGTTTAAAATATTCTTATTTATTCTATGTTAAACACTTAAAAAACAGAGGAAGGAAAAAAGACGTTCAATAATATAAATAAAATAATTGTTTTCTAGTATACAGTTCAACACGGATATAAGAAACTCTTAAAATCAAAGAAATTTCATTCTTTTGTCCGAGGATCATTATAATAGGTAGGAAAAAAAATTGCTTTTACGTTAGACAGAGGATGTTATGTAGGAAATGTGTTGTTACAGTATACAAAAACAAACAAAACCACATCAAATGCATGTCTTACAATATTCACAGAGCAAGTATTTTTCAATTTCTCGTGTGTTGTTAAAAGGTGTGGACATAATTAAACATACCTATGTACATACATGTTTTGGCAAAGTTCAATAATCACCAAATACTGATGCTGTACATTTCTTATCATTTATGTTTATTATTAAAAAAATAATTTTGTATATTGTTTTGGAATGCATTTCCTATGAGCGAGTTTTTTTTTTTCTTTATGAATGTTTCTTCTATGCGTAAATTACTGTAATAGTAGTGTGCAATGTATTTACAAGAACTGCCGGCTCAACACATTTGCCTTGTCAATTGGCTCTTGGCTTGGTATGACATTCTGCCTGTGGTATCAACAATACTCTTGACTCATGTGTTAGATGTTAAGTATTTTGGTTTTGTTTTGACATTATCTCCGCGAAAAGACACATGAAAACGAGAAAACATTTAAAGAGTACCTCCTTTAAATAATAATACAAATCAAATGAAGAGAAAAAGTTTGAAAACAGTGTTGCAGTTGTCGCTATAATTATTATTTTTTTTAAGTTTTCAGAAGAAAAAATAGTTGCTGCTGAAAACTGGTTCATATGAAAAAAAAAAAAAAAAAACAATTGCTTCATTTTCCCTTTGCCGTAATATATTCGATAAACGCTATTGATTTTGATATAATATGTGGCACTAATAAATTTGCAATTGAACTGAAAATGGAAAATAAATTCACTGTGTTATTACTAACCGTTTGGTACATCAAAACTTAACGTTAGATAAATAGAAAAAAACTCAAATCACTTCAAGCGATTGAAATCAACTTACAAGAGATAAGAATTTATTTTGTTTAAAATTCAATAAAATACAAAAAAGCGCGTATACGCCTCATTGCACCGTCGCGACGGTCGTTTTGTTTGTTTGTTTCTCTAGTGTGTGCTCGTTTATTCTTCTTAGTTGTTGAAACTAATCCAACGTATAGGTACATGTTTATTTTGAATATAATGGCAATAAAATCTTATATCGGAAATAGCGGTTTGCCGGATTTTTGAAGACATACTAACTTATTGTTGGGAAATTCTTGTATATCCGTAAATGGCCTAAACAGATGTTGTTAAAATTGGACGTACAAGTGCTTCTAACGATTACAAAAAGTATTGCATTATAAAATATTACAAAAATAAAAATTAATATTTTATAAAAATATAAAAGGCTTCGTGTCCAGAATGCTTAGTCACACAGCCTTGAACCACAAGTGCAAATTCGTGCGATTCAATCTTGCTTTTTATTTTTGTGAGTTATTTATTTTTAGTTATTATTAAATAATAGTTTTTTTTCTGTCCTTTTAAGACAAAAAAAGACATAACATTTATAAATAAAGTAAAAAAATTGTTACGAAACCAAATAAATGTTACTCACCCTTTGTCGGTTTCGAAACAAAATGTGTATAAACGAATTTTACTACAAATTTATTATTTATTTACGCTTTATTCTACTGGACACATTTACCAATCTAATACCTAGTTTGAAAATGTTTAAGCGTTTATTCCCAGTTGCTACTCACTTTTGCCTAGCATGGCAACACTTATTCTTAATTTACAAGAGAACACTAAATCAGTGAAAGAGAATTCAGATGAAAAAAGATCTCTTTTCTATTAGATTCAGCGCAATAGACAAAAATTTAAAACAGAAAATAATGCAAAACGAAGTTAAAAAAAACACTATAAGTACGCTGCCCTTCATTGATCCCAATTCATTTCATTCATGCAGTTTAAAGTCTATTAGAACGAATATCAATTATGTACGTATGTACATATGTACCTGTGTCAAACATAATATACAAAAATAAATACTCTATTCAAAATTCATAAGATACACACTTCAAATTTTCTAAAACGCACCTTCCTCCTTTTTTCATGTTTTCAAAACAAAAAAAATATTACAACGTAACTAAATTTATAATTTAAATTTCGACATAGGTACATACGTAAATGCTTCTTAAATAATACATGGATTCACCCCAATATTGTTTGGTGGCATTATAAATCCATGCAGGGTTGTGAGAGTTCTTCTCTTTATACTTACCACACGTCCGCGTCCTTTAGATAAATAATCCCCTTCTAGGTTGAAAAGGGGTTGGAAGTTCTGTGTTGTTTAAGATTTTGTTTTATAATAAGTCAAAACTTTGATTACTATGACAGCTGGCACCTGAACTAATTGCCGGCTTGATACAACAAATTAAACAGTTTTAGAACAACAACAAAAACAGCGAAACCAATATTATACAAGAATTATGAATCAGTTTTTTAATTAAGTATCAAGCCATAATTATTATATACCCCACTCGGTATTAGTCGAATAGTCGTCTTGCTTCGACTAGTAAATCACACACACTAAATTAGTACTAAACTAAAATCGACGACTGCGTCTCCTTCGATTTGTTATTTTGCTAAAAAATGAGATACAAAGATACGAACGTGCAATCGTCGTCTTCGACGTCGTCGTTGGGGATCTACAAAAGTAGGTACTCTGTTCTTGTACACTTATGTAAATGTTTACATTTGGATGAGGGCGGTAGCGTGGGGGGAGGGTGAAGGAGGCATTCTATACAATTTTAGGTATGTAGACTTAGTGTAAAAGATATAAGAAAAACTAAAAGGAATGCACATTTGGATATGTACATTGTACAAGATTCTCTGTTCAGTTCTGAATGTAGGCGAGCAGATAGGTTGAGGTAGTAAGTAATTTCTTCTAGAGCTCTGTGCTTTATCATGGATGGCATGGAACCAATCGACGATGCTATGCTGTGGCCTAAGTTTGATTTGCTTTATCTCATCTTCTTTTCTTGTTTTTCTTCTACTTCTTCTTTAGTTAGTATCTATCTATCTATCTATCTGGTAGTCTGTACACTGTGTACTATTATACTACTTCTTAATTTTCTTTGTATGTGCATATTTCTCTCTTTTATCTTTATCTCTATGAGTGAACAACTTAAGTAAATTTTCATTTTGCCATTTCAGTTAGTTTTTATAAATTATTTATATGCAGTTTGGGTTGCTTTATGGCCATTGCTCTACACACTCTTACCGATTGGGGTGGTTTTGATATATTGATTTAGATACAATTGGGAATTAATGTTTCAAATTTAAAGTAGGTTGGTAGTATGGGATGGATATTATATTCATATTTCTCTACAAAAAAAAAAAAAATGTTTAGTTTTATTTTCCCTCTCTCACGGGATTGAAATGAAGATATCGATTTTGGTGGAAGTTTTTGAGTCTGTGTTGTTTTGAAGCAAAAACGAAAAATGATATTAGGGGAGCATTTATATACAAATATCGGTGGCGAATAAATAATTTCATAAATGCATAATATCTATTTGTTAAAATTAAAAAAAAAAAAACTAGAATAAATACCTATCCTATACCTTAGTTTTTTATCTGTAAATTAAATCCATAACTGAAGCATAATGAATTCCATTGATTTCAATTAAAGTCAAATAAGCAATTAACTAATACAAAATAAAGAAATAAATGTAAGGAGTCACAAAAATGTAGCCTTTGAAAATTATTATGAAATGACTGCTAAAAATGTATCAAAGCTTCTATAATCAGGGTTATAAAGGCTTTTCGTCTTTTTAAGCTGAAAGCGTTTAATAACATACGAATTAAATAGGTTTATAGGAAATTTGGATCTGCGGTAGATGACACACTGTCACGGTGAAAGGATAGGCGGATTCTCACTTAACAAACTACAAAATTGTGTCGTATTTCTATCTAAAAACGGCGATAAAATTAATGTTCACTGGGGCGTATACGCACTTTTTAAATTTATTGAAGTAACAAATATATTTTTTTTCGTGTATGGCGTTCTATTGGCCGATAGTAGGCGCAGTCTTAAATCTTTATTAATGAAAATGAAATTTTTAGTGCATCAATTCAGAGCGACAATTTTTGTTCACAATGTTCATTTGACTTGAATGAAGTATGTAAGGAAAGAAATTACCAGAAAAATAAGGGGGGATTGGGGAGAAAAAACTGAAAGGGAGCAAAAGGTCCGATTTAAAAAAATGTTTTGTCTTTAAAAATCATATTCAGGAGACGAACTTAGAATTAGATGTAGCTTTTTTTAAAGCAAAAATGGTGTTGAAACGAGTAAACAGTATTGGCTGGCACTTTATAGTTAAGGTTGTGAGCAAGTTCAATGGCGTACGCAGGGGGGGCTTAGCCCCCCAAACAATATCACATACTGTGCTAAGATTTCTTATATTATCGAAAAAAACTTTTTTATTATTTTTTAGTTCAAATTTTATTTTTGTTATATTTTAAATTTTAACAGTATTTTTCAATTTTAATTAAAAAAAAAAAAAAAAACAATAAACAGGGATATCGTATTGAAATCTTTAGTTCATACCACACGTAATCTAGATTTTGTTTGACATTTCAAACGTATCCCAGTAAACCCAAACAAAATTTCCGTGCAATCAGTCAAAATTCGCAAAATGTTTTCACACATCAAATGCTTGGATTATATGATGTAACCAGTATCTTCGAGCTCAGTAAACGTTTTGAACATCAAATATTCATAAAATATTTTTAAATATCTGTCAACTGCATAATTGTTTGCCGATTATTATTATTAATGCTATGATATAAGGCTTTAAGAAAGCTGTATATTCAATTGATGATATTTCGAAAAGCTGCCTTTAACTCTTTTTTATAGTTAATGGGCCGTATTCATAGTCATTTAAGACTATTATCCTTAGTTAATTGTTGACGTCAAATAATATAATAAACTTACATAAATGGAATTGGAATAACTTGTTATAATTGATCTTATTTAAACTGTACATGAGTTTAGCGAAACCACTATGAAAACGCCCCAATAATAATTTGTATTAAAAGAATTTTATTTGAAAAATGTTAATATTTTTTTTTATTGTATTAGCTACTGCTTCTGCTACTTTAAATTATAATATGATGTTATTATAACACAGCTATGAGCTGTGTCATTACTATAGGGAGTATTTTATGAGTTTTTCATTTTGTTTTTTTTTTTTTTCTTATTGAAATTTAACTTCTTATACATATCTTTAAGGTGGTTGATATACGAAAGGTTTTAATTTTGTTTGAAATTTTGTGATACCTTAAAAAAATTTCACCAAAATTGAGACTGAGCCCCCCAAAACAAAATCCTGCTCAGGCTATTGAGCAAGTTCTATATTTAATGATCAAAATGACTATTCACCTTACCTTATTGCGGTAGTCGTTTCACTTTAACGCCAACTGTCGTTTTTTTAGTCGTGTCGCTTTCAACACGATATTGCGTAGCTTAAACCCCAGACTCCTCGTCACCCTTAGTTTCCACATGCGAAGCACTAAAACAGCTGATTTTTTGACACATAAATTAATTGTTGTTTTGAAAACAATCAGCAGATGCTTTCTTTTTAAACAAACATATTGTATCTTTTGGTTTTATTTGGTTAAAAAAAAAGTTTAAAGTCTTTATGAAGTGAAATTATTGGTTCAATTTGAAATTAAGACAGAGCACGGTTCGTTTATTGTTTCCATGCATTTTGTTCTTTACTATTTTGTATTATACAAAATATACAATATACAATTTCTTGACAAATTTATCAAATCAAAAATATAAATGTTAGAAAAGAAGCCAAGCTCTTCTTTATACAAAATTTTTTGCGTAACAAGTCAGCCGTAAGAAGTAGTGAGATCTAAAAGTACACCAAGTTCTAAGTTTATCACTCTTAAATATTGTAAGTACAGTAATATCGAAGAACCTCAAATTTATTAGAGAAATCTGTTATTTAATGATTAGTGACCTAATTTGGTACTAGTCCACCAGCTATCAGTGACGACGACAAGGAAAAGAGAAAAAGAACAGATTTTTTTTTTAATCAAAATATTTTCCAGATTTAAAATATACTTTCGACTCAATAGTAGTAGCCCGAAGCGTAATGGTTAGTGCGTTCGGCTGTCAGGCTGGAGGTCTGAGATCGCTTCCTAGCCTCGTCCACCTAAAAAAACTAAAAAGTTTTTTTTTTCAGGGCTACTGCCTCTTGCAAGGAATTGACAAATCCTCCAAGAGTAGGGTACCACTTGTCACGAATAAGTGCTTCTAGTCAGCCGTTCGGATTCGGCATAAATTGTAGGTTCCTTCCATTATTGTCGAAAGGCGCACACAGGAATGGTTGCGAGTTGTTAGTCACTAGGCCCTGGTTCTTCATGAGCCGTTGTGCCACCCGATTTATTTTTTTTTTTTCGACTCAATAAAAAAGATTTTCTTTATGGATTTAATTTCTTTCTTGTTGAGTATAAATTACCTAAAAAAAGCAATTGTACTTACTTTCAAATGTTTAACAATGTTTTATTCCTTGGCCAAGGACTCGCACACCAACTTTGTTTATTGACTTATGGAGACACCTTTTATTCAAAATTTGGCGTGGTTTTCATTTGCCTACGTGAGGTTTTTTCGTCTTTTTTTCTGATTTGTTACTTTTACCCTAAGGGAACTTGTTACAAATAAAAAAAAAAGGAAAAGAAAACACCTTGAAGCTAAATTATTTTTGTATCTGTCGTTTGCAATTTTGTGAACGACAAAATTTGAAGTTTTAAGAGGCGTTTTTATTTTCAAAACGACTAACGCAATACAAAAAATAACTATTTTACGCCGAATGTCACATATCGAATACATTCCATATAACAAAGTACACCAGTTGGCGTTGAAAGCCATAAGTAATTCTAAATTCTTTTGTCGTGTTTCGGGATGGCATTCAACGACTCGCAATAAGGGTTGTGTTGGTTTAGTGCCAATTGGTGGTGCTTTACTTGAATTATTAATCTCTAGAAACAAAATGGTTGATGCGTCTGTTGGTAATCATATAATTCCGAACGCCATGGGCGATTCAGATCATACTCAAACAATAAACATATGTATATGTATGTATTTGTTTGGTTCAATCATTGATTTTTAGTTACATTTTTATAATTGTAAAATTCCCGGAAAATTGGTTGTTAAATGACTGTGGCACAGCTCATTCGGCTTTCAAATTGCTATTATTCTATTACACTGCCAGTGTTTCCACGTGGTTAAAACTGTTTGATGGACTTAAGGCATGATTAAAGTGGTTTGTTTCTTAGAAACACGTCAAGCCACTCCAAATTATAATAAAACCTTATCTTTAAATAAGACCTTGAGAAAAATTTTGATTTATAATTAAATGGAAGAATACGAATAACTTGGTTAAGGTTTTCTTTCACAAATTCACAAATTTATTGGTATTTGCACAGGATAATGCCTATCAGCTCAGCTAATAAACAATAAATAAAAAGATAAACACAGCACACAAAATAATTTTAGAAAAAAAAAACATCTTAGCCATATATGAGTCAGGATACTTTAAGCGAGAATACTTTATTTTTTTAACACTCTCAGAACTTTGTCAAAGAGCGATAAGAGCAAGCTACACAGAAATTGTGTAGCTCACTTAGTGCTGTGTAAGTAAGCAACAGACTAGAACAAAATTAATACTAGGGGAGAACCGATTCTTAACACGAAATAAAATATTTCGATCCTCCGTTGTGACGTCTCTTTGGATCTGAAAAAAAGTAAGGCAGAATGTTATAAGGATCAGACAAAATTTGTATTGTAAGTTACCCTTCCAACTTCTTTGATAAACATGGATTTCAAACTTTATTTTTAGTATTTCTTACTGTTCTATATCATCTAGTTCGTAGTTAATCATAATGAGATTATCACTAGAACGGACTGGTTTTAATAAATATCTATAGCTTTTTATGATGTATCTTCCGAGTTATGAGGTTCGTAATTTAAACCTGTGAATATCTAGCTTTATCATGCGTTAATGATATAGGTATCTATGATTACCAGACAACATTTGATAGAACTAACCTTGCGGGGCACAATTTTTCTACTTAAAAATTGCACTACTGATGAATATTTCGTAGATTTTTAAAATAGTATAAGCTAAAATTAGAATCAGGTAGGTACTGTTTTAATTTCAAAAAATACATTGAACTTTTTTTTCATAAATATATAGATAAATATATTTGAGGGGCATGAGGTCTCGTAGAGATCACAGCTTAAGGAAGTGAAATTGCATTGCTTTGTTGTAGCTCTTTTTGAAGACTAAAAAAAGTTAAAAACTTCACTAGCTCAACCAAGTTGTTTGATTTTATAAAACACAAGAAAAGGCTTAAATATCTACCACATTAGGAAGATGAACCAAACAAAATTACCTTGTTTTTTATATTTGTATCTAGTGCTAAATACCTAATATTTTTAGAAAATTCCTGTGCCATCATTTAGAATTCTATCTATTAATTTTAAATAACAAAAAGCCATACAAAAACACACATATTTTCGCTACCATATACTAAGATATTTGTTATGCATAAGGCATGAGACATATTCATTGAATCTATTGAATCTTAAAAAAGACACAAACAAAAAATACTTTAAAAAAAACTTACATCATAATAAACACACGACTATACGAGTACCAATCAGCTAACCCATACGTTTTATTTATTAAAAAAAAAAACATATTCATTAAAATTAAATTGTGTTCTATAGAAGAGATATAAAGGCGGGTATCTTCGCGATACGATTGAAGGTACAGTAATTATTAAGTGTATTTACGCTTTAAAAGATGCTAACATACTCTAGCAATGTACAAATTCGTATACACATTAATAGGGACGATCAGTTTAAGAATAGGCGCGCAATTGAAGGAAGTACATAACCCTTTGCCCCCCGGCGATATGCTAAGTGACTACATACTCGTATATTTACGAATATTTTTTAGATACTGAGCTGAACTAAGGCTTATTTCTTATTCCTTGGCGTATTCTCAGATACTTTTGCGTGGCATTTTAATTCTTTCGATTGCCATAATTTATATTTATTATACATGCGCGCACACAATTTGATTTGTATTAAATTTTTTTTGTTCTGAATATTCTTTGGTTGGTTTGTGCTGTGAAATTATTTAGCAGTTTTTTTTAGCTCTCTTTTGAATTTTTGTTTTGGAATAAATGTTGGGGAGTGGTTCGATGCTTTACAAGATAAAATAATCTTGAGCTTGACAAAATGTGAACGAACTTTAAAAGTATACCTTGGGATGGGACATTTTGTTTTTAAAAGAAATACTTAGTGTAGAAAACGAAAAATACAGAATTGAAAATATTGGAAAATGTTTATTTTAATAAAGTTGTACAAAATTTTATATTATTAATCTTAATAGTAACCCGTTCTATTGACATATTTTCGTATAAAACCAAATGCTATTAAATGAAAAACACCAGCCAAAATTACAATGGCTGAACAATCGAAGATAAAAGTATAATTTTCACTTTTGAAGGAGTTTTGTTCGAGTACTTCAATGCCAGTCCGGACGCAGGGATGCTTGAGATTTTGCGAACACTCTGGAATAATTCAAGGTCTTCAGTTAGTTGTTCAATAATATAGTACTATGTATTCTCCTTACCAATGCCCTTAACACCAATCCAATAATCGTACATAAGGGCTTCGTTAGAATAGAAAAACAATGATAAGTACTTGAATAAAGGCAGGGAATCAACATTGTAATATGCGCCGCCAAAGATAAGAAACAGAAGGTCAAAAGGAGCAGCCATTTCCGAAGCTAGTTTGTCCTTTTCAAAAATACTTGATATGAAAAAACCATAGGCTGTGCCCGCAATGGCTGAGAGGCTTAAAACAAAGCCCATGCTTAGAAACGTTGCCAAACCTCTCGTATATTGGACGGATGCATAAATTAAACCAAAGAACAAATAGCTCTTGAAGAAAGAAACAGGAATAATGGAAATTGTTGTAGCTACATAAAAAGCGGACAAGCTGTAAGTTCCTTCGCCAACCTCGCGTCGAATTATTGGCATTGATGATGGGAAATAAAACATCACCCCGTACGATGATGTGAATATAACCTCAGTGGTGAAAATATATATTGACCCAGTGATATCCTGTACGGAAAGCTGATTAAGGCCCGTAACTCCGGAATACATGACTGATAAGGTGATTGAAGTTATCTATAAAAAGAAAATATTCATAGAACTATCAACAATCATATAAATTTTACTTGCTATTTACCATATAAAATGCTAAGCTCGTTAGCCCCTCCTTTATGTTTCGTGTCGCCTCGGTGCCAAAACGCAAAAGTAAGAGGTATACCTGATAGAACCATGAGATCTTTTTGCTGGAAAATAAAATCAATTGCCATTTTACATTCATGAAATTGAAACAAAAATTGAAAAATTCATCCATATTCTTACAAATTATTGATCCTCTGTAAATAATGTTTGCAATAGGGTTTTTGTAGCAACCAACTATTCGAGTATAGACCAGCAACTTCAGAATCAAATCTTAGTTTGACAGCGGTTCCATTATCAGTGCTTGTACTATGGCTATCGGAAATTGTTTTTAAATAAAAATCCGCTGGATTGCAGTTCTGAGGAAAGTTAAAGCCTAAACTGAAAGTATAAAGAAATTGAAGTGATTAAATTTTGGGATGCTGTAATTTTGAATGCTATAATAATTCTTGAAATTTAAAATTCTCTATAAACGAAATTTTTGTCTGTACTTTTTAGTTATGAATAAAGTCAGATGTAATGGAGAAGAGGTCAAGAAGAAAAAGATAAAATTAACCAATAATCAGGTTTTTTTTATTTTTCATTATGGTTCATCAGGTTAAGTATTTAGAGTATATGGAATAAGACACAAGTTTTAAATGCAGTCTTAGATTCATTTTATGAATTTACGTAATCATTTTCATTATCTAAGGACCAGTTTTTCAGTGCGGGGTTAAAGTTAAATCAGAGTTAACTCACCAAATTTGGTGAGTTAACTCTAGATTCTATTAACAAATACTTTTAATATTTCATCTGTTGTGCTTTTTAAGCCTTTCTGCATCCATTTTCCACTTACTGCGTTTTGACGTTACTACAGACAAATCTATTTCCAGAGTTAACTAACTCTAGTTTAACTCACCACTTAAAAACCTGGGCCTTAGAGATATATAGTTTAAGAACACTAACAAGATTTTAAATGAACAACAGGCATAACCCTAAATTAGCTCAAGATTACTATATCAGTGCTACTAAATCAGCAGCTAATTCAAAGTTTATTTAATTTTAAAAGTGCAGTAAAATTGAAAACTACATGTTAAATTTAGCACTGTAATGTGTGTAAAAACAACATGTCATATTCTTCAATTAACTAAATAGTGCTGTGTTAATTCAACCATTGATATTAAGTTATTGAGATTGAGTAAGTTTCCAAGTTTTCTGCAACTTCTTGTCAGCTTAGTACTAAATGTTTTTCTGTGAGATAAGGATGTCATACAAGTTTGAGAAAGAATCGTGCCATAAGATCGTGGCACCAAGAATGAAACTCTACTATTTTAGATTTTAATTGAAAATATTTGCCAAAGTTTATATTGTATAGAAAATGCAATATAGAGTGGTGAATAAGATAGGAACAATTATTATTCCGTTCCAATTTTTTTATAATTGATTATTTTTTTGTGGAACTTAAGCGTCCTTATAACACGAAACTCGCCCAAATTCAGCAATGCATTTCTGAGAGAATGTTTATTTATTTATAACTTAATCCAAGCGTTCTTAAAACTAAACATATGAATCTTAAATCTACTCTTAAGTCTAAGAAAAATGGGGATTTAGAATACTAAGAACGGTGGAAGGCATTAAAGAGGTAAGTTTTAAGGGTATCTTTAGTGATGTGGAGATCAAATGATTGCATCATACACTTAAAAACTTTATTAGTAAATTGGCTACGAATGACATTTGTAGCAAAAATATTCGTGCATTGTACGAACATTCGTGAATTGTACGAAGTGTTCGTATCGTGATTTCCTTACGAATACATTCGTGAAGTGTTACTAATACCTGTGGTAGCATGCACGAATTCATTCGTTTAATATACTTATAACATTCGTAATCTAAAATTATACAATTCTTATGAGTACATTGAACGAATTGTTGTGTACATATAACTAATAACATTCGTTAATTTCCCCTCCCACAACCAATTGCTAAAATAATTTGAAATGTAGAAAGCAATACATTACAACGTGTTGAGTTTTATATTCGTCTAAAATATTGTTAAGATGAGAATTTTGATGGACAAAATAACGTGGTTGGGATGAACAATTTACATGTTCTGCCATTTCTTTTCTAAGACCTAAGGTTGGGGCTAAAGCTTGAAGTTAGTTGGACAAAAAAAACCAATTGTGGGCTATAAATAATTGATATGTTTCATGCAACGACAATTTTCCCTTAAAACAAAACCCAGAAAATTGAAAAAAAAAAAAAACAACTTGGGACTAATAAGGTCTGAGAATATTGGACAAAAACGTAGTCAGGGTTAAACAACTAACTCCCTAAAAACAAACATTATTCCAGAGAGCTTTTGGGGCCTAAGTCTAAGGATTGTCAAAGTCCGAGTTTGGGGCTAAAGCTTGAAGATATAATTTAAAAAAACGTGGTCGGGGCTTTACATTTATATGCCAAAAGCAACAACTGTTTACACTAAAAACTTAGCTAATTTAACAAAAGAAACGCAATTGAGGCTAAAAGAATAAGAAGATACAACAGGAACTGTTTCTTACGGCCTTGGCTGGGCTTAGAGAATTTTGGGGCTTAGTCTCCAAAATTTCAAAGGTCTAAGGCGTATTACAAAATATTTTTGGGCTAAGCAATTCAATACAAATTCTGTAGTCGAGGAGCCAAATTCCAAAAGCGTGAGAAACTCTGTGAACTCAGAAAAATCTTCCAGGTGGACATGAATATTTACAATCTCTATAGACTCTTGAGTGACTTACAAATTTATCGACACATTTTTTGAGCAGGAATAGAAATTGTATGTGCAGCGTAAACGAAAATTCATTAACACTTGCAGAATTGGACCGTGCAGCAGTTTAGAGCAGCTGTTTCTTATGTTCGACTAAAAGTCTTGAAATTTTATTTTTCGATCGACAAAATATTATTTTCGTGCTTTCCAGTGACAATTTTAAGAAAACAGGAAGGTTTGTTGATTTGGCTAATTAAAGAAAATGAGATCTCAGAGGTCTGATACTGTCAAAACACTTATGAGCTTTTGCCAGTAAGACCACTTAAATATCATTTTTCTGAACTAGCATTTACAAACGATTTTTAAATTTTGTTAAAAAGGTGAAGTTCAAAGCATACCTTCAGCTAATTTAAACAAACATTTACAAAATGTACATAGGTGGGCACTTGATACCTCATCAATTATTAAGCAATAGAAATAAACGAATTTGTTCGTATGGTTTGAGGATGTAACGTGGCTAGAACTTGAAGTTATAAAATTAGTTATACTACCATGTTTTGCCGAGCCTTAATATTGGCTTCTAGCTCCGCTTAAAATAATTTCCATGCTTAACACATCAATCCTAAATTCTTGTTAATGTGCTTTATTTTGAAAAAAATTTAAAGCGCGATAGGAGCGGATATAAAGGCACAAAAAACACGACAGGAAAGGTGATGTCAAAATTCGTTTTCTGTTATATAACTTCAAATGTACAAACTGGATTTCCAAACTCAAAGCCCCCCCCACAGCCAAGTCCTAGATCCGCTACTGTCAATACACATCTATCTGGCTATCTTACGTACATTTCTGTCTGCAAAACTAAATAAAAAGAAAGTGTGTGATCTTTTCAACTGATTAACATTTTGCGGAGAATTTTATGTTGCAAAATAGCTCAGTGGATGCATGCTCGCTCTCGGGAAGGATACCAATTCAAATCTAGGTAAGTGAAACTTGAAATTTTGTTCAATTAAAATAAAATAATAATTTCAGAATTAAGGGAAAACCAGAAGTCAAATTAGAACAATATACTAATAGCACTGTATGAATGAATAACGCCAGCATTGGTAAATACTACAATAAGATTAGTACAATGTACGAATAGCACTGTATGATGTACGAATAAATAACGAGAGCATTGATAAATAGTACAATACTATTAGTACAATATACGTTTATTTTTGCACGAATACGAATAAAATATTCGTAATATGTCCTAATATATGTCCATTCTACGAATGCTATTCGTGGCTGAAAACCACGAATAAAATCCGTAGAATGCACGCAGTTATTAGTAGTATTTACACACGAAAGTTTTTGAGTGTAGTATTAGTAATACGTAGCATGCGGTTAAGGGGTTCGTTATTACCATAATAAGTTCGGTGAAGGTTTATTTTGAAAAGAAAAACCAGTCTAATATTTCTAGGGTTGGTATTAAGGGGTATTTTTTGAAGAAGCGAGGGGCAGTCAATGTTACCAACCAGAAGCTGGTGAAAAAAAACAACGTCAGCAACTCGACAACGTCTTTCAAGGTATTGCATGTCGAGTAGTCTGAGGCGGTCTTCATAGGGTGGGAGGTTAAATCTATCAGGCCAAGGAAGTGAACGAAGGGCAAAACGAAGAAATCTCCGTTGCACCGCTTCAAAACATAGGGAGTGAGAAAGGTAATAAGGTGACCAGACTTGACTAGCATATTCTAAAAGAGGTCTAACAAAAGCAATAAATAATGATTTTGTGACATAAGGATCAGAAAATTCCTTAGACCAACGTTTAATTTAACAAAACCGATTTGCTCTTTTGATAGACTCATAAATATGAGAACGAAAGTTCAATTGACGATCGGAAATAACACCAAGATCACTAAGAGAATCGACTTGCTTAGTAGGTTGGTTGTTAATTAGATATTTATTTTTACGAGAATAAGTTAAAGCTTGGCATTTACTTACATTTAACTCAAGAACGTTTTTTTGACCCCATTTTGCAAAATGATTTAAGTCATTTTGAAGCAGGGCAGAGTCGGAGGTGGATGAGATACTTCTGAAGATTTTTTGGCTATCGGCATAAATTGAAATAGATGAGTTTTCGATGATAGAGTCGACATCATTAATGGTCAAAATAAAAATCAATGGGCCAAGCTCACTACCTTGGGGGACACCGGAAGTTTCGAGGAAAGGGTAAGATTCAGATAACCTAAACAGAACTTTATATTGTCGATCCTTTAATTAAGAGGGAATCCATTGAATGAAATTATGCTGGAAACCTAAAGCTTATTTTTAAAGAGGATCAATGGGTGAGAAAATTTATCGAATAGGGCAATAGGACGGTAGTTACAGATATTATTTTTAGAACCTTTTATATGAATGTGGATAATAAATGAGTTTTTCCAATGAGAAGGAAAGATTCCTTCCGAAAATTGAAAAATATAGGTCAAGGGTTTTATAAAATGGGAAGAACATTTTTTTTTAAATTATGACTGACAAACCATCTGGACCAGCGGAATAGTCGTCTTTTAATTTGTTTGCCATAGTTCATTTCTTTTGTTTCTTAATAACCTTAGCTCCTTATTATACCAAGGGGGGGACGATGCGCTACACTTTTGCTTGAGTGAGAAAGGTGATAACTTTGGAGTAAAAGCAAATGAGAGCAACGTCAAAGTCGGGGGCATTTACGATATTTTAAAAAACGGTAGAGCTTAGCAGGTTATTAAATTTGTAAGAAATTGTTCTACGAAAGTTGAACGACGATTGTCTTTCCGATTGAGTGGTTGGAGAAGTCATAAGAGAATTTCAGAAAAAGAAGAGGATGGTATGCATCGAGTTTAGATAAAAGATGATTTCTTGCTGAGACAACACAATTATCAACTTTGGAAGAACAAATGGTCACACAGATCACTTTTAAATATGTTTGCGGTATATACAAAAAAAAAACAGAATCACCCAAGTACCTATGCCTCCTAAAAACAATAATGTCGATGGATACAATATCTATAATTTAATGTTAATAGGCTCGTTTAAAAGCTTTAAAACTTTAAATTAAGGGTAAAATCAAAAAAATCCATTGGTTAGTTTTCGCACTATCGGCCATAATAACAAAAATAACAAATAATACTTGTTAAATTTGGCAAGACTTTGAAACATTGATACCCAATAAATGCGCCCATAGTTGGTCTTTTGTTTTGAGTGTGCTGTTCTCACTTGAAAACGTAAATCGCACACATTGCTCAACTTCCCACTTGTAGTGCATAGTGAAAATCGTACTCGAACTTGCCGATGAGTTGAAGTTATTTTTCGTCCCGTGGGGGGACATTTTGGGGTAAGTTCTGCTTCCTTAAGTCGTAAACTGTCCATTAACTTACGAGTCTTTATCGTACCTGTATCTGCTATTGTTGGACGTCAACGCTAGGCAAAGCACGTTTTCGGAGAAACGCCATCACGATGAATCAGTCATAACATCCGGTGGCACACAGATCCTGGCATTTACACTAACCGACGAGTTTGTTTGAACCTTCCGTAGATCTTTGACATGCAAGAATTGCTTAGACCGAGCTGATGGGACACTGTACATTGGTTTGTTCCTTGTTGCAGTATTGTGACAATTTGACTAAATTCTACAGACGTGGTTTCCATTGTTTTCTAAGATTAAGAGGCCTTATAAGTAAAGCTATGTTGAAATTCACTTTTAACAGCACAATCAACACCAAAGACCAACTATGGGCGCATTTATTTCGTATCAATGTTTCAAACTCTTGCCTAATTTAAACAAGTATAATTTGTTGTTTTTGTTATTATGGCGGATAGCGCAAAACCTATCCAATGGATTTTTATGATTTTACCATTAATTTGATGTTTTAAATTCAAGTTCAAAATGAGCCCATTAACATATAATAATTATAGATATTGTATCCATCGCGATTGTTGTTTTTAGGAGTCAATCTTAAGTGATTACATTTTTTTGCTCGCTAGTGTATATAAATTAATATATAAATAAATTTAATGTTATACAAATTTTATAAAAAAAAAATCAGAGCATGGAAGGCTAAAATTACCTACAAAAATCGAAAAATCAGTGTTGTTTTTTGTTTTTGTACTAAACTGCTCATAACTTTTTTTAGTGCAACGAAAGGCGTAGACAACATTTAAATGAACAATATAAAAACCTAAAGTCCTTTATGTGGCTGAAATATACCCATCCAAAATATACGTCAGCCAAAATATTTTAAAAATACTTTGCTAGGTTTTTTTGTATTAATTGGCTATGTATGTATGTATATTCAAAGCAGCGTGTATCATTTCCATAATTGTTCCAAGCCACTATAAGTTATTGCCCAACCATATTTATTAAACCCATTATTTTTCTCAAAATTCACCTTAATTTCAACCCATCCCTCTTCTTATTTGTATTAAGCAAAATTACAAGCAAAACGGTAATAAATTTGAGAAATAAATATAATTTATTTAATTTATTTTACAATCAATCATTTAACAAAACTACCTCAACAACATCAAACGTACTATATGATAACTAATTTGTATAGTAGTAAGCATTCAAAAATGGTACGTTGGTACTGCGCACAATGCCTCAATTTAAATCTTATCCAAAGTAAGATAAGCAATCCACACGAGCCCAGTAAAAGTAATATTTAAATTCATAGCAAAGTTAATATTTACTTACTTTTTAAAAAACTTCTGCGCGTCATCTGTGGTTCCTTGATAGATAACACGACCGGCATCCATGATAATTACGTGTGTGAACAATTCATAGATATCTGATGTAGGTTGATGGATGGAACATATTACACTTTTTCTGTAAGTCTCTTCCAGCGAGACTTCGGCGGCACTGTCGTAAGATGGATACATAACTTCCATTTCAATAGAAGAACTCAAGTTTTCCTGTGGGGTGCTACAACTGGAGGATGATCGTGTACTGCTATTGCCTGATGGTCGCTGTCTTTTACATAGTTGACGAAGGGTTTTAACAACACTCAAGGCACTAAAACTGTCCAATCCTGTGGTTGGTTCATCACAAAACAAAAAAGGCGGGTTTGTTATAAGCTGGATAATAGATTTACAAAGTCATGTTAATATACAATTAGAAGGATATTCTATATTATGCTGGTCAACCTCTTCAGCCAAACTCAGTCGTTTTCGTTCACCTCCAGACAAGTTTTGGATTCTCACATTCGCAGATCCACTCAAACCAACCGTTCTCAAAAGATCATTGACTCTTTGTAGTTTCTGAGCTTTGGTTGTCTTCCGATGCATTTTAAAATGGGACTAGAATACAAGCAAGAATGAAGTCAAATTATGGTCAGATTGTCTAGCAAAATAATTAACACTCTCTTATGATTACCATAAAGTACAGGTGTTCAAATGCGCTGAAAGTTCGTACGCTTATTTCGAATTGCGGTAGAAAGCTGGAGAGACGAGTCATTTCTTTTCTATCAATAGCCACTCCATTGAGAACAATGTCACCGGTCAAGCTACCACGCAGACGTTGTGAAATGGCGGCCAGGAGGGTAGTCTTTCCAGCGCCACTACCCCCCAAAATGGCCACTAGGTCTCCCGTCTTCATGCCTCCACTTACTTGAATTGAAGAAGAAGAAAATAAATATTGATTATTTGTTTATGTATGTGGATGATAAATTATAGAGTTTTTTTCCCACCATCGTGCAAAATATTGATCTGTTTTTGCTCTTGACAGGAGTGCCAAAATTTAAAGTTATTTCCTTCGTTCGCTGGTACTGAAAAATGTATATTTTTCCACTCTAGGCACAAGTCTGCGCTTGATTGCATTTTCAAGCAAGTTAAGATAGGTACTATATTTTTTTCTTAAAAATTAACTTAAATCAAAAAAATTTTCACACAACGAAATATCACAGACAGCATCTAACCACTCTTAAAAGTCTACGAAAACACTTGATGGTTTGTTGTATTCCATTTAACTTAGATATGAATTTGAAAGATAAGTCTTATCTGCGTGCCAGGTTATCTATCTTTTTTTCTTTATTTACAAAACGTTTAACTCAAGTTACTTTTTAATTTTATCACAAGATGAAGCGCTTACGAGGTATCTTGATGAAGTCTATTTCGATTATGATTAACTTCAGCCCTAGCGAGCGACCTACTAGGGAACCACTCTTGCTTCACGGCATAGGACGGAAGAAATATCTATCTCTATCAAGTGTCAGCATAGGTGCAATTGTTAATGTTTAAAAAAAAAATCTCGACGTATCAATTCGACCAGGTAGTTGAAGTGGTAATGCAAGTAGTTGCTGATGTGTTACCGTGATTTTGTTTGGTTTTTATGTTCGCAAGCCTACACGTTTTGGATGGATTTGATTTGAATATAGAAACAGAATACAAGTTAGTGAATGGAAATATTTTTGTTAGACATTTATAAAACAAAATTAAAAATTGTTAACTTTTCTATAATATCCCACTGGTTTCTTCAAAAAATCATTTTTTGCGTGAAAACGTCTGTGAAATTAAGAATACTTTCTGTAGAAAACTGTTAATTCGAGAGTTTCTTTAAGGCTCATGTCATTACTTGTCCCCCGCAAATTAATATCGTAAGTGAGCGTAAGTTTTGTTCTAGAGAATTGATTGATGATTGCTTGCAGAATTTGTACTCTTAAATGGACACGCACCTGCAAGGTATAAAATGGGCAAATGGCTTTAGTTCTTGTCTTATAATTAGTTCGAACCAACGAGCCAAACGGCCCGGAGCCGAATCAAAATTGCCCGTGAGTGGGAAAACTCAGATGGCTTCGTTTGGTTCGGCCGAACAATTTAGATTTTCAGCCATTCCAAAATCCACGAACACGAACCTGCGAACCAATGTTCGTCTCTATCGTATGTGGGGAATCAGCAAGCCAAGCAGTTCTGTTTGTTTCCAACTTTCCCATCGCTCCGCCGTCACTAAATAATAAAATCCTACTTCCTCCCTCTATCTGATTAAATTTTAGAATAAAACTTTCAGCAAAAACATCTAACCGTCGCATTCTCTTTTTTGTCAAGTTTTGTCATGTTCAATACGAAACACAAAATTTAGATTTTCAGATTTTTAGAATTTTCTTGGTTTCTGATTGGCCAACTGTCATAAGAAGTTCAGTTCAATCGACTTGGAGCCAAATAGCTCCGAACTGTTCGGCTCAGTCGTGTATGGCCAGCTTTAAGCTTAGTTTCGACACCAAAAAAATGTTTTGTAGATTTATGTAGTCAATTATTGAAAGTCAGTTGCCCAACAGGTTATTCATTATAATAAAGTTTTCCGTCAAGAGAATAATAAAGAAATAGAAAGTTCCTTCGAGTCACTAAATAAAAAATATGGAAAAATCACATTCCTCCCGAAATATTTGTCTGGTTTAAAGGCTTGACACAATTGGTTCGTGGGCTTATACCAACATATTTTAAGTCGCCAAAAATGCTGCTAAATGCTTAGATTTAGATTGTCTTTGAAGGCGCAAGAAATTTGTCACCCCTTCTGATCTTGCTTTAATTTATAAAGCCTTTATTCATCCAAACTAGAGCTAACAATTCTCATATTTGGGCAGGTGCTCTAATAACCCACTTGAGTCTATTGGATAGAATACAAAGAAAGAGCTATCAAAATGGAAGGTGATATAAATATAACGGAAGCATTTGCATCTCTTGAACACCGCCGAAATATTTCATGTCTTTTATTATTTTACCGAAGTTATTTTTATAAACAGTGTAAACAATTCAACCGAAATACTCGTAGTTCTAGGAATTCATATCAGTTGACCCTTGAACCCAACTGCGGACGTACTACTATTATAGAGATTCTTTCTTTAACCGCACTCTAAACTTGTGTGGAATGCTTTATTCGGCATTATTTTTGTCTGCCATTTTCATATTCAGATGTTCAAAACCAATGTGCACCGGTATCTCTCTAAAATCCTTTCCTATTTTCCTAACGCTCACACTGTGTTTAAGGCTAGGCTCATATTGAGACGCGTTCGGCACGAGAGACGCGACACAGCATAGCACGAGTTTTTGTAAACAATATAAACCAATAGAACAACGCATATTGATTGAGCGGCACGACATGACCTGACGCGCGTTTTCCAAAAATCACGTGACACAGTGATCGAAACACAGTTTTCCATCCCAGACCGGTGCCTGTTTGTTTTTTTTTCCGGCAACAAAATTATAAATAATAAACTAACGTTGATTTTGAAAATAAGAAATCGTTTGCTTTTTCAGAAATCACTTGTTTTTATTTTTTTAAAGTGTTTTTCAATTATCAATATATCAGACGATTTTTTGCTTCAATTAATATGTATATTTTGACACAAGACACGGGAATCAATGTGCGGAGAATGGCATGACAAGTTTCTATAATCGTATCAAGCGACACGCATCTCAATATGCGCCTAGCCTAAACATTTTAAAGGTAGTAAAAGCCCCTTTTGTTCGCGCTTGATATAAAACAAAACAAAATTTATTTTGACATAATGCATTTAAAGTTTCGCAAATAAAACGAATAAGTAACCAGTAAATTGATTATTTACTGCAAAACAGGAAGTGTTGTTTCATGTACGTATATTTTAGCAGTGTTATTTATAAACACAGTTGAACGCTTGCATATAGCTATGCACGCTTTAAAATGCCTCTGAACGCAAAAACGTGATTAATAAAATGTATGCAACGTTGTATAGAGGCAATATAAGCTCAACGCGTTTGGAGGTTGTTTAGAGCTTACATAAAGGCTGTTTAGTATTGAAATGTCACTTTGACTTACACACAAAATCAATAAAGTAGATAGATATTAGGCGGGTGCTTATTTGTGCAATGTTTGTGTTGAAATCTCACTTTCATAATTTTAATATAAATCAATATAACAATAGATAAATATGTTTTTGTGTATTTATTGTTGATTTTGTTGGGACATTGTTTAAAAAAGACAAGGAAATCTTTTGTACACTCTTTATATTATAGATTCTGCATAATATACATGCAAAATTTAAATAACTTCTACCAAGATTCTACAACTCTTCATCTGCTATGGCTTATATGTTAACGTTAACCTGTTTCAATACAAATTTACATAAAATCACGTTGATCACTTTAGGGACAAATACAAATGAAATTTAAGCATTGTTAGATAAGAGCCACCCTTATATTTATCTCAACAAAAACATAACGCTGTAAGTAAATGGAATTATTCATTCAAAAAGTCAACAAAAATATATTCTTTTCTTTTGAATACATTTTACTATATTTGTAAACACAAAAAAACACACAAAACAAATCGATTACTATAATAACAATAAAAGAAATAAAGAAAAAATCAAAAAGAATCCTATCGTCAGCAAAATTATTTTATTGATTTTTCACAAACAGCTGAGTCTCGTTGTCAGTTTTGGAAGCAAAACGTAATAGATTTCTACTTTTTGGTACTTTATTTGACACAAAGCCTGTATAACTATACAGGGTGAGGAAATGTTTTATAAATCACTATTTATGCAACGTTGTATAGAGGCTACATAAATCCTTATACACTGCATAACTATTCAGCCGCTTAGAGCTGTTTAGCGAATTCTATTAAATACGGCTGAGGTGTATAAAAAAACGTAGGTACCTAAAGTAGGTACTTAAATTTAAACAAAAATCTCGTAAACACATTGATAATGCGTTAATTTTCCCTTTATAAAACGAAAAAATAAACAGTTTAATTTATATATTTTTTTTTTTATTCATTAAGATTCAACATCAAAAATTAACAAGTAAATGTGAAAAAACCAACATAATTCTTCTGCTTTAGAATATAACTCAATTGCATTTAGAGCACGTGGTTTGAACGATACAGAGATACAATAAATAAAAATACTACCTACTCGTATAAGTGTCTTGTCTACTCTTTGGACTCTTTTAAGTAATTGGAGTGCCAATGTATTGTTTATATTAACACGCATCCACATTATTATTTCTATTGAATATCATACGCATAATCAAGGCTAAACCAGAAATGCGGAAAACCACGAATACAAATATTTGTACATTTTTATAAATCTTATATTGCTTCATGGTGCAAGTTTCTAACGCCCACTACAATACTATTCCAAGTATTCGAAAAGGGCGTTCGATGAATTGTTTCTTTTTGCATTTTCCTTTGACTTTTTTGCTTTTTGTGTCTTCATGCGAATCGTATTCACCTGGTTTATTGCTCTATATCTTGCAATAACTTGTTGCAGTGGTCTGCAACAGAGATTCCATAAGAAACGGGTTATACTCCCAATGCCTTCGAACCCATGGTAGATAAGAACGTTTGCAATATAAACGATTGATAGGACACTGAAGCCTAAGAAAAGTGCTAGAGTTCCACCAAAGGACACTGAAAAAAGGATATGAACATCAAAAAGGTCTAAAATGTATGTGTTTTTTTTAATCATGTAGGTACATATATACGAACTTACCAAGCAAATCCTCGAAACTAAATACAACATCCCTTCGCATCCGGACTTTGGGTGGACTTACTTCCCAGCGAAATGTTGATGTTACACCGTCTGGATTGCTTGCATCCTTAGCACCCCTTAGACAGACGACCCTTTTAGTTAGTTTTTGTGAAATTATAGAAAAGATGTTTAACATACCATGATCTTCGTTTTATAGATTGAATAGTGTATTGCATTTCGGTACAAGTGCTTGGACAATTGCAAATATGAAGGGCCCAAACAGGCCACTTAAAGTCCAACAGACACTCAAAGCCAGCAGGATTGCAACTAGGACCTTCTATCAATTTTATAAAAAAATAAATCATAACGCTCACAGGAGAGTAGGTTTCTATTAAATGTCTTCAAATATTACTCATATATTGTTCTAAACATTCGTAATCAAATAAAATCTTAAGTCAGTAAGTTAACTTACCTATATAGGGATAAAAGAATGGTACACAGTTACACATTTCAAGTGCCATAATAGCTCTACATCGTGCAAGACATAGTGACTTTGTGTAGATCTAATGGGAATAAAAACAAGCTGTGAACGTTATTTTTGAGACTAACTTGCCAAAAAACTTATATCTTACCGGTAATTGGCCTATCTTTTCGTCTAAAAATACACATTTCCTCTGTTGTGGGTTCAAGTCTCTGAGTTTTTCACTAGCTCTGAAAATAGTAAAGGTTAATTTAAGAAAATGTATTTATTTGTCAATTTTTGTATTTACACAGTTTCAGAAATCTTGTACGTTGCAATAACCTCATCTGATTTTCGAAGTGCAACAATATTGGCATCGCTAGAAGAAACCTCATAAGCTGAATGTACATCAATCTATAAAATCGAATCCATATGTAGAATTTCTTAATAAGCTGGCAATCGTTTATCTCTTAAGGTACTTACAGTTCCAGTACTTTCAAATATATCCATTTTGATAAAACATTGTTGTTTTCCAAACTCACAAATCAATGGCTCATAAGATTCTCCAACTTCGTCATCCCTTTGGGTGAACACATTTTAAGATTAACAGCGAAAGTTAAATTGGCAATAATTACAACAGAACCTACACAATATCTCTCTTCTCGGCTTGAATAGCCGATAATGGTGAATTTATAGCATAACATCGACCTCTTTCTGTCATAACTGGATTCATACGAATTTTAAACCATGGATTAAAGCTTGTCAAAGTCTGATCGAAAGATCGGTAGATTTCAGCAAGTGCCTCATTAAGATCAACATCTTCAAAACGTTCATCGGTTGCAAAGCGAGCCAATTCAACATAATTACTCGCTGTGGCATTCACAATGGCATACAGAAATTCAATAAAATAAAAATACTCCTCATCGGCAATGGAAATATTCCATTTTGATTGGATAAATTCATCAGCCTTGTATGAGTCGAGATGATCGTAATAGCATAGGGTTACCGCTGGCATTGTTCCTTTCCAACCACGGTAATCACGATCTAAGGAAACTACTGTCGGTGAAATTCTATAACGTCGGAGTTGTTTAGAGCTTATAAGGTAGGCTGCATAAACTGACAGTGTTATCAAAGTAAACCATAAAAGCCTTTTGAAGAAAACAAAATCAGTAAAATTTTATTTGTTGTTTTTTTATTTCGCTAAACTCACCTTTCGGTCCAATGAAGTGACCTATTAGCCACAAGTCTAATCGCTAAAATTCCACTAGAATCTCCTATTTCTTCTAAGATTTTCATACTCTTTCCTTTTATTTTATACCATAAAGGAATAAAATGATACCAAAAAGAAAACAAGACATCCTTTAGAGGTCTTCCCAGAGAGACTTTCATGTTGACTAAATGTATGGGGCATATGAAATGCCCAAAAATATATTTTCTTGATGTGCCTTAAATGGTTTCCATTAAGATATGACGAACGTGATTGGGTGTTTCCATAATAGAACAGACAATCGAAGACCCATATTGGTTATGGAAAGTATCGTTATTTAAACAATACATTGTGATACAAATTAACTGATAATAATATTTGTGTTTTTTTTTTATTTTAAACAATGACTATGACTAAATGGACGTGAGGCATTTTTTCATAAACTTCCCGCATTGTTTTCAGCTAATGGATTTGTAGTAAATCAAATTAGTTTTGATGAGTAATAACACATTCTTTCGTTGTGAGATGAGTATTTTGTTTTTATTATTTAGTTTGTTTATTTTCAAATTCTAAACATTAATATAATCTGTTAAAGGATTGTTCAAACTGAAGATATTTGAGAGTTAAGTTGTGTATTAGTAAGAGCTTCAAATGTGACATCGTATTGAATTAAAAATATTACCAAAACAGAAGTGTTGACAAGCAGCTGTTTAATAATAAATAAGTCAGAAATTTGAGTTTTTTTTTTTAATTTGAATCTTACCGATTTTACAAAAGACATATTCAATTCCAATATATTGCAAACAACGTGAGATCTTGAGTTCACCATCAATTGAAGAAGAAATCTTCTTACCTGAAATAAGACATATAAGATTTTAAATAAAGAACATTTTACTAACACATTCTATGACAAACACATAATTAGTCTAAGAAATATATGATCTGACCGGGAACAAACTAATTCATGAAATTTTATTGCTGGTATCGACGCAGAATTTCATCCTGTACAACGTATCCAAAGTGCCCCAAAATTTGCTTTCAACGTTGGTTCTAAAGAGACCAAAACTGAAAAGATACTTGTATCCTATAGAAAGTTAAAAGTAAAAGTAAAAGTAAAAGTACAGCAAGTAAAATTAAAATATGACCCAAAACCATTTAAAAATAATGGGATATTAATGCAATTTGGTGTAAGTGTTTCATTTTCCATGTTTCCTAAGAATCTTTCTTTAAGGCGCCAGTTATAGCTTTCATTGAAATCCATAATTGAAACACAAATCAATGAAATGGTGGAATATTTTCTGACAAGTCGGTTATAGCTATCATAAAATTTTCTTTCATTGAAAATTGCATTCCCCATACAAAAAACAACTTTGAGGTTAAAGTCGATCATTGAACGAAAAACTGACAGACGAGAACAGGAAGAGAAAGGAACGCATTTCATTGGAACGAATGTGTTCCATTAATAGGAACAAAATATCAGCTGTTCATTGAAAACGATTTTCATCATTGAAAAACAAAAAATGATTTTATATGAAAGTTGTAAAGAAAACTAAACATTTTTTTGACTAAAAAAAATATATAACTGACAACCATCATTTTGGTACCAAACCGCCATCAGTTGTTTAAGTGCGTCAAAATTGAAAGACAAAATTTTCAATGATGGTTTTCAATGAAAGCTATAACTGGCGCCTAAGTCAAACAACAACTATGAGGTTTTAATCAAAACTAACATTGATATGACGTAGAAGTCCAAAAAACGATTTTCGACAGGGCGTGTATGCGTGTGAGCGTCTATGCGTCCTGATGTACATCGATCTAGAGCCTCAATGGTTAGACAGATTTGATTCAAATTTAGTGTGACTCAATTTTATGTGATAACCTCGAAGTGAAATTAAAATTTTTGTTTTAGCTGGTCTCTGATTTCGGTTTTATCAAATTTTCTTGAAAATAGCTTTAACAATTTTGATAAAATTTATAGAACAGTTTAAAGAATACCAGTTTTTTTCCAACAAATCAAATAACTGAAATAGAGTTAAATAAATCTGATGCTTAGTTGATTTTGCCATATTTTGGCAACACAGTACTATTAGTTATTCAAAAAATATTGCATTTAAAGTTTGTATGAATAATTTTTTTTACAAAAAAATATAATGAAGGAGAAATACATTTTTAACCCTTTTCCATATTTGTTTGTATTAAAACAAAACAATTCAAAATTGCTATTTTGACTTGTTTGAATTATTTTTTTTTTTAAGTTTTGAACGATATAAAATTATTGTCGAACCATTCATATGCACCGTCAATGTCTAGCCTCATTAGAGTTGTTAGTTATAAGAGCAAGTTAATGCGATACCACTTGTGCATTTTATTTCTCAAGGGAAGCACACAAAAAAACTATGTACCAAATTTAAGTCCAATCTTTTTTGGACTTTTCCATCATTGATAAGTTAGATTATATCAAAACCTCGAATTTTACACGCAACAAATACTTTTCCTTATACAGCAAGTAAATATGTTCAATATACATACTTTTGTATTTCTTACAGCATTTACTGCAGCTGTGGGTGTATATAGGAACATTGTCCTTATCACATAAAACTTAATTTTCAAATATTCACTAGCTTACAATTTTGTTGAGTTAAGAAACATTTAACAAGTGTTTTCTATTTTTTCCTTACCGTAGTTTCCATTTTTTCAGTATGTGGCTGTATATCACTTAAAATGATGGTAACATGTTGCTTCTAAATAACAGATTATTAATTAAGTAAATTATGAAGTAAATTAAATTATTCACCTCAAGTATTATCAAATGATTGTAGTATAAAATTAAAAACATTTTCCCAGCGTGCATTGCCACCCAAGTAATTGAGTACATCAGTAATGCGACATTAATTTCACTATCCTCATCCGCAAATTTGTAAATTAAAAAAATATTCACACAGATATTGATATAGGATCCGAAATAAATAACAAGTATGGAATATGAGAACACAGAATTCACTTCGTTTGTAAATATTTCTAAGCTTGAAAATAACATTCTCAGGCGGCTAAAAATTTCAAACGGACATTTGAGTATTGATAAGTCTGTTTTGTATTTATTCTCAAAATCTTGCAAAGCTTCAACAGTTGATTTCCATCTCAAATAAATTCCATACATTAATTGATAGTATTGCATTATTGACAATCCAATAATTATGTTTGGAACAAGATACACTGCAAGACAGCGAAAAACTCCATAAGCTTCATTTCCACCATAGAAATAGTTAAAAACCACCGAAATTGCAACGTAGATTCCCAATAGTACAAGATGCATTAGTGCAAATTTTCCCATCTCCAGGTAATTTGGAATGATACCGAATTTCATTAATTTGTAATCGATGGAAATGAAAGTTTGAATAAATTTGGGAAAAAGCGAATGTTTATTGTAGCCTGCCACCATAATGAGAAGAACATGAGCGAGATATACTACATACTCGCTAAGAAAAAGTGGGTTTTGAATATTTGGAAGTGTAACATTGAAAATAGTATACTCGATGTAGATAATGATGGCAAGCAAAATATAAACAATCACACACCACATAATGTGGAGAAATAATTTCCAGGATTTCCAATTAAACAAACGAACTTCACCAACATCAATAGGTGTAACACAGAATAATTTTGAAATCACAAGGTATGACTTAACGGCATTGTATAACTTTGGTTCTAGGTTAAAACGAATCGGAAATGGTTTTCTTAAGGTATTCATGTTTGAAACTAAACTATGATATACCGCGCAGTCTGTACATGAAGGAAAACTCGATAGGAACAAAAATTAATCACAGCTTGTTAATTGATATTTTTGTATAGTAGGTAGTGATTAATGAATATTAAATAGTCCGAGGAAATAAATAAACAGTTGTAAATTAATGTCTTTTCTATGTGTTTTGATTTTGAAAAAAATATATTTCCTGTGCATAAACTATTTTTTTTTTTAAGGTTTGGGGTATCGTTTTACTATTATTAAGATTGTAATGAGTAACCCACATTTGCGTACATTTTTGCGTCAAATCATAAATTCTAAATTATTAATTAGTATACTCGTATTTATGGTGTTGGGGTGAATTCATCAAACTCAAACAAACATTTTTTTGAAGGAGGCAAACATTCCTGCTATTTTTATACACAATGGCACTTGTTTTATATTCATATATACAAGCTATGGGAATTGGTAATTTTTGAAAAAAATAGGACAAATTTGTTAAATTTTAAACCATTATGCTGCTAGTACACTATATGACAAATTAAACAATTTGTAAATGGAAAAGGTGAATTCCCTGCAGAAATGCGGAACACCTAATAATTAGCAATGTTTGAAAAAGAATCTCTGAATTTAACCTCATAACAATTTTTTGCTTGAGATAAATCCCGGAAAAAAGTTGTTATGTTATTATATGAATGTTGGCCATCAGATGCCTCTGCTTTATTTTCTTAGAGACATAGTCAATCAATTAAATAAAATGTATTAAAAAAAAAAAATCAGAAAAACCGAATATATAGCGAATACGCTACGTTTACTAGACCCGAATACGTGCCGTTTTGAAACCGAATGAAACCGATAAGTGTCGAGGGATCGTATCACGTATTTTGTTCTAGGGCACATATAGTAAAAAAAACGTAGCGTTCACACATATTCGGTTCGTTTTCGGTTTTTCTGTTTTTTTTTTTGTAAATACCTACATTTTATTTAATTTTAATTATTAGGCTCGTTTCACACACATTCGGTTTCATTCGGTTTGGTCTCTGTTCGGTTTGTATTCGGCTGTGCCTGATATATGTGAAACGATAAGACGGTGCTCTACGGTTTCTATTTGCTTTTTATTTTTGCCGTTTTATCGTTTCACACATATCAGGCACAGCCGAATACAAACCGAATAGAGACCGAACCGAGTGAAACCGAATAAGTGTGAAACGAGCCTTAGTGAGTACAAACCGAATATTAACCGTCTGTGTGTGAAGGGGTCTAGACGGAAACCGAAATCGAACCGAATACAGACCGAACCGAATGAAACCGAATATGTGTGAAACGAGCCTTATTGTTTCACACATATCAGGCACAGCCGAATACACACCGAATAGAACCGAATGTGTGTGAAACGAATCTTACAATATAAAAAAAACATGCATTAATTTCGTAAAACTGCTTCTTCTATTTTATCTTTTACCCAAAAGCTTATTCTGTTTTGTATTATCTTTCAGAATCTTGAAGAAAAAATCCGTTATTAAATGAAACTTTACGCATTTTGATTTTGTTGCTCCTGTAAAATGTGTCATACCAGACTTTTCTTATCAACCTAACTCTATTGTCACTACCATTCGTGACCTAGGTGCTATTTTTGAGTCTCAACTTAACTTTCGCGAACACAATTAGCTTTATTATCAATAGAGCTAATTCCACACTTTGGGTTCGTTAAATGCTGGTCCAAAGGATTTTCAAATCCTTACGTCACCAAGTCCCTCTATATAACCTTCGTAAGACCCCTGCTTGAATATGCCTCTCAGTTCTGGTCACCATACTATCAGGTTCATATTCAAAGTATTGAGGCGGTTCAACGCAGATTTTTACGATTTGCGTTACGTGGCCTTGGTTGGGAGGACCCTTTCCACTTACCTCCCTATGAAAATCGTCTGAAGCTTATAGATCTGCAAACCTTATACCGACGTCGTGATAATGCAGACATTATTTTTATACACCAGCTCTTGACTGTTGTGGCATCGATTATCCAGCCCTCCATGATAAAATTAAATTTAATTGAAACAAACGTCATTAAAGGACAATACCATTATTATGTATTCCCTTCCATCGAACTGAGTACGGCCAGAATGAGCCGGTGACCAGAATGCTTCGGAAAGTTAACACCTCAACCATTTTCGATCCTAATCCCTCCAAATCCTCCCTTCAACACACTCTCCTAACTTAACCCCTAACCTGTCATGTCCTTATTTCCCGGCTCTTTAATTTTAATTTAATTTTTATTTTGAATTGTTATCCTTGTTTAAAGATTGTTATACTTGCTTGTATTAAGCTTACAATATAGTTAGCCGACGACATATAAAATAAATTCTTACCGTCATTTCCATTTGAAAGTTGTGTGGGTTCAAGTATTTCACTATAACAGCAATATTATCCTTCTAAAATTAAATCAATTTGTAAATGTTTAACATTTTCAATAACTTGTTTAAAAAAGATTTTACCTCGTCAATAATCCTCTGATTATAATACAAAACGCTTAACATTTTCCCCAAATGCATTAGTGCCCATATAAATGAATAAAGAAAAAATGCTATTTCCATTGCATTTTCATCATCAACACATTTATATACGAAAAATATATTAAGGCTTAAATTAATAAAAGAACCGAAATATATTATCAATATAGAATAAGAAAATACAGAATTGACTTCTTTTGTAAATATTTCCAAACTGCAATAAATCCCTCTCAGAATATCAAGAACTTCTTGTGGATTCTTTAGTTTTCCAATTCGACTGTCTGTTTCATATTTTTGTTGAAACTCCTGCATGATTTCCAATAGGAACTGCCATCGTTGTCGAATAATATAAAGAAGTTGATAGTATTGCAGAATTGATATACCAATGATGACATTTGGAACCAAGTAAACTATCAAACAGTTGTAGGTTTCAAAGAAATTCATTTTTTCCACAAAGCAGATGATTAATAAAACAGTAACAATATAAAATAGCCATAGGCAAAGATGAATAAATGTGAATTTTCTTAAAACTCCGAAGCTTGGTTTCTTGCCAAAATCTATCAATTTGCAGTCAATAGACACGGTAGTTTGAATGAATCTAGCAAAAACATTATGTTTGAAGTAGCAAGCAGGCATTAAGAAAGTAATGTGGACTACGAACACAAAATATTCACTAAAGAATAGCGGCTTTTGTACCGTTAGAAGTGGACTTTTTCTTTGCAAGTACTCAAAGTATATACATACTAGGATGTATACACACACAGAAACACACCAACAAAAATGCAGTATAACTTTCAAAGAAATCCATTTAAGAGGTTGAAGATGTTTATCGATGATTGGTGCAACACAAAAAAATTGCGAAAATATGAGCAGCGGCTTAACAGCATCGTATAACTTCTTTTCTAAGCTTAGTGCTAGCGTAAGCGGTTTATTTGAAGTATCCATCGAACGACTATGAGTTTATGCCCTAGATTAAAAGAAAACTTCGGCACCGATTTGAGGGTAATTAATTATATCGGAAATTGTTTTAATTGATTTCAAGTTAAATATGATAAATGAATATTATTTTATAGACCCGCTGGGTTTATAAATAGGTATTATTGGTATTTATGTAGATTATAACAGTGCTGAGGGAGCTCTAAGAGCTGATTGGAATATTTGTATAAGTAATATTTGATGGTGTCCGAGTAATTAGAATTATTTCTCCCAGGTCAATTTGGATAAGGAAAACAACGTAGATAGATAATGCACTAAGTAGCTGTAAGTAAAGACCAATAATTTAATTCTATAGAAATCAAAATGCAAATATTGAAACTAACTCCACCAATCAACTCCATGTCTAGTTCAACTATTCCACAAGCCATTTGGATGTTGTTTCTTACAACTAATTGCATGAGAAACCGGTTGATGGCATCTTCAGTTTTTGTTTCAGCTCCTTCAAAACAATTTAAAATGGTTCCCATTTGTGCTTTCTACAAAGAAAATTGTGAAATATTTAAAACTATTGGAATACAAAATTGTGAATATTTAAAAATTTTCTTTTCTTATAAGGCTATAGATTTACAAGGACTGAGCGAGGCTTGGAAGAGTTGTTAAGAACTTTAACGCTGTCAGTTAAGCAAACATTTTGAAAAAAATCATTGACAATATTGTCAAAAAGACAAATTTCCAAACAATTTTCCACTTTTTGTATAGTAACGAAGGTCAAAAAGGTTTGCTTTGCCACAAGCAATAAACCACTTTTACTTTACTAAAAGGTGCTTTCAGTTTAAGGTATAATCATAACATTTGGCAAAGGTACCATTTTTCACACACGGACTTATTCAATAATGCAGTATATATTAATAACTGTACAAAAACTACTTATTTTCTTTTTTAAATTCTAAAAACTCATTTTTAGCCGGTTTTAAGGTTTGTATTCTATAAAAATGCCAAACTTGAAACAACTCCTTAAATACGTTATAAGATTTGTGTATCTTCAACCCTACATTTTCTACGTACCACATTTAATAGACAACTATTAGCATGAAGAATTACAAAAAACTTTATACTATGCAATGCTATCCAAAAAAGGGCATACAGTACTGCTGACCAAGTACACTCCTCTGGCTTCTCTGGCATTTTGTAGAGAACAAAAATTTGTACACTTAGTGTTAGAAATGATGCCAAGAAATTAGCCGTTATTGTCAATCCAAATACACCAGTTACATCGCCCACTAATACTTCCAACTGCGCGAAAACGCTTCTCAAATCTTCAAGGACAGCTGGAGAATCCCATCGCGGTTTTTCTTGTCCTTTCATAACTTCTGCCAAAAGTAAACACGAATTTGTGTGCTTTATTTTGGGACTATTCAAATCCTCCATAATTGAGTTAATAACCTCATATCGAGTTAGGATAAATATTAACAACATCCAGTACTGTCCAATCCACAAGAAGATAGAAGTATTTGGTAAAATGAATACGGTGGTACTCTTAATAAACCAGAGGAAATCCTCGGCGTTGTAGAAAAAATCAATAAGCGTGGTTGCACCAAGAAAAAATGCTCCGATGCTAACCACTCTCATAATTCTCTTGTAAATTTCATGATTAATCAGTTGCGGAACACCTTTTTGTTGGTAGTTCTGAGTTCTTCTCTCGAGTTCTTGAATTCGTTTTGGAAAAGTCTTGTAGCAATCCTTATGGTAATAACATGTTACAATTGTCAAAACAATTAGTCCGGCATCGGAGAAGTATTCACTCAAGTACAAGGCCTTCTTCATTGTTGTCATGTCGACTTCAAAGATTTCTTGCAAGGACCATGATGCTGACGTAATGCATAGAACTATAAATATGCACCAAGCAAAGTGAAGTTTGATCAGAAATTTTCTTTTGCAGTTTAACAGCGGTGCAGCACAGAAAATCTGGCAAATAACTAGCATGACTCTGAAGAAATAATTTATAGTCCTTGTGCGAAAAATGTGGACTTTTGTAGGTTTTTGAATTGGTAATACAGTAGCCACCATTTTCAAAGAATACAAGTTGACTGATTTTCAAGTTGCTTCTATAGGATTGAAGTTAATTTAGGTCTTATCCAAGTTGATTAATGAATAGACATTTTTGTGCAATTATAAAATTAATGTTTCATGGATTTTGGTGTCAAAGTATCAATTAATGACATTGATTATACCAAGGCCTGGTGCCGTTTAGCAACTTTCGGTTGCTCCCAATTCAGAAACATCGGGTTGTATAAAATACCACTCACAACCACAAGCCATTACCTAAAGGATTTTTGTTTTTCGAAAATAAGAAAATGATGTTTGTATTTTTTGGTTCTTAGATACGTATAATTTAAATTTAAATAATGTTTTAAAAAATACAAAAATAAGAGTTCACTATGGCGTATGTGGAACATTTTTTTAAAAATAGCAATTTGTGACTACGATAAAAACGATGTCAAACAGCGATAGTTTCGCGTTAGCTTAAGATAACATTAAATCGAGTTGTAAGCAATATTTAAAAACCTGATTGGAAAAACTATTTTTTTTAAATGTGTGAAATCGGAAGCAATTTTGTTCTCTGCAAGTAACAAAATTGCTTCCGATTTCAGACATTAAACTGTCATTCGTTGCTTTAGTAACCCAGTGATCCTTCTGATAAATTTGATCCATTAGACTTTCAACTAGCAATTACATCAGCGTCTTTAGTCATATGCAATCGAGATCCAAAGAAATATTAATGCAATCCTTAAAGTAAGTATTTAGCTGGGGTTCCTATAATAGTATATAAGCAAATATGTTAAGGCTTATATTGCTAACGCTGTGACTCCATTTTTCCACCATTTTCAATTCAAATAAAACGTGTTTTGTGATTTTAATATTTAATTTGTAATAATGGCGAACAAGCACACGCTTTGTTATAGACCAAGAGCCGACAGCAAATTTTGGGAGTGGATTATGATAACTTATATCGTGGTATCAAAAACAAAAGTCTGGCAGGTTTTTTTGTCAGTTTTTTTTTTTTGCTTTGTGGGGGACTGAAAATAGTGATTTTCCTATTTTTTTATCAGCGGTATTACCACTTCAATAAATGATGCTCTGTCATTTTCTTTACGTTAAAAAGTCATAAACTTGGCAATCCGACCAATATTAGACCCCTTTCACACAAGGAAACTGAGTTGCCGGCAAATGGCAGTTTGTTGGCGAGAACGGCGTAAAAGGAAGACAAACAATCTCCCCTCACACCCATCTCGCCTACAAACTAGTCAGTTTCTGGCAACTCAGTTTCCTTGTGTGATATAAGTCCCATTTCATACAGGAAAGAAGAGTATCACAGCATATATTTTTTAAATTTAGTAATACCTCTGATAAAAAAATTGGAAAATCGCTATTTTCAAAAACGCATCCCCGCCAAAGGCCTGCCAGACTTTTGTTTTCGATACCACAATTTATGCGCCTACAAACCTCCATATTCATATTTTGGTTATCAATTCACTCCCAAAATTTGCTGTCGGGATTTGCAAAAATGTGGGCATCTTTATTATTTGCATTAATAAGTATGTGCAATGAAAATATTGAGCTGTTCTATTAATTCACGTGTGGCAGGCAAAACCGCTTTCAATATCGTTTTCAATAGAATTAAACATTTCTATTGGTTTCAATCGATCCCTAGGCATACCTAAACGACTTTTAATTTTTCTTTATACTCTATTATCACTTCTTTCGAACTCACTAAGAATGTTCTTCAAAGCAACTGAATTTCCCTCATAAGGTGCTATAGGAGTTGAAAAGTTCTCCTTTTTAACTCTATGGAGAACTATGGAGAGATTAAATGAGTGCAATAAACGAATATAAATATATATAGCTTCTATGGATGAGTATAGGAGTAATATATTGTTAGTCGGGACGTTGGGAATGCTGCTAAATATCACACAGTTCCGTTGAAACTAGTTTAGCAAACTGTCTAAAATTATACCATTACCCCCATATTAATAAGCAGAGCTAGTGGTGAGTTATCGTTAACTCTGCGCCTTACGAGCTAGCTTAACCAACAAGGAAAGGTTGTTTAGCGAAGGGTTAAATAGGAAAAGTAATTATATGTACGTTTTAATTCACGAGTTATATCTTTATCCATGCTTACACGAGAGCTCGAAAGTTACAGGTGAGTTAAGCGCTGTTTTTATTAATATTGCTGTTTAAAGGTTAGACCGCACTCGACAGAACTGCACTGCAGAGGAACTACACTTCACACGAATTCGTATAAAATTGTATGAAGTTCAGTTACCGCTCTGTGCGATATTCATAGCTCATACAATTTTATACAAATACAGCCTTATTTATTAACTCGGTTTAGCGGTGGCGTAAAGTTACTCCGACTTTACAACACCTCTAAAACTGGAAAGCTTATTTAAAAAAAAAATATATCAGGAATAGAGGCGGAGTAAGCTAAAACTGGTTCCTAGGAGGTTTAAAGCCGGAGTAAAGCCGTTTTAGTATCTAAATGTCATTTTGACATGACATTGTGTGAATTTAAAAAGAGTGCAAACAATTTTTTTCTTTTTGTTACCACGATAAAATGGATATTTATTTTACATTAATAAATCATTTTAATTCTTTAAACGGTTTGACATTTAACAAAGAAGGAGAAAGTCAAAGCAGTACGAAACTCATTTAGATCCCATGACACTGAGGGATGGATTAGTTGCCGGGGAAAAATCTATGAACATACACCAAAATATTTATTTTTATCTGTTGTAATTATGTAAATATATTAACATATCTTTTGAGCATCATCCCAGTTTTTCTGAACGTTTTCTTTTCTTTTATTTTTATTTTATTATTCGAAATTAACAAATAATTTCTTTACCAAAATAAACCAAAAACAATGGAAATCCGCTGAGGTTTGTTTACGTTTATGTTAACCAGAGTTTTAGATTGGCGATTTTTTGATAAAATATTTGACATAAGGCAGGCGTAACTAAAACGGCTAAGAATTTTTTTTTTAAATAAGGATTAGTTCGACATGGCGTAAAACCGGTGTAAGTGCTTCGACTTGGTTTAACTATTCCGAGGTTTAACCGAGTATTAGTGAAATCTAATAAAAATGGCCGATAATGTTTTGCAGTGTCGTAAAGTGTAGATTGGTTTTGGAGGTTCTTAACACATCATCATCGTAGCCATCCTTTAATGGAATTTGACAGTTCATACATTGACAGATAGGTAAGAAACTAAATTACATCGTAGGAGGAATTTTTCGTTCCAAAATGTCACCCAAAGGCGCTAAAATCGCCTTTTCTCCGCAGCAATCTTTCAATTAAATTTGACAGTCTATGGCCTGACAAATCGGTAATAGAATTTTCCAAATATCACCCGAAATCCCCAAAACTCTCATTTTTCCCAAGAAAAAAATATACTCTCAAAAAATTAAGATTTTTTGTATAAGTCATCATAATCTTAGCCATCCTTCAACCATATTTGACATTTGTCTATTTTGGAAATGTTAAAATTTCTCCTCCTCCCTCCTCTCATCAAAAGTTGTGGTAGAAAGAATATTTAATTTTTCATTACATTTTCAACGAAAAGCTATCTATATATCGCTTTATATACAGTCTGAACGAGGCCACTGTCTTCTCTATTCGACTTATGCCAGAAACGTCAGTGGCTAAAAAAAGAACACAACAGACAAAAAAATCAAGGGAAACAAACAGCGTTGCCACAATGTTACAAATGTAACAAAAGTGTTACACTATTTTTAAATTTTATTTCGTTGTTACAATAGAGGTATTCATGCAAAACGCGGAAAACCTATAGAAAGCTTATAAACCATAAACTTTTATATCGGTAGAAATGAACTGTCAAAATTTGTATGGGAAAAATAATTTGCAAAACATAGAATTTTATCTCACAAATTTGAAGCGAGAAGCGAAGAAATTAAAACGAGTCAAAATCTTGTAACCCATATCTTAGAGCTCCATCTTGATCGCTCAGTTTGGCATAATAAACACTGCAAGAAATGTGTTCATCAGTTAAAAACTAAAGTTAAAAAAGTATGGTGGTAACGCTCGTCCCTTGATTTTTTTCTTTAATTTTTTTTTGTAATGAACTGTCAAAATTAGAAAGAGAAAACACAGAGATAAATCTGCGAAAAGCCGAATTGATTTCGAAAATGGCAAGTCAGTTGACGAGCAAGTTGCTCAGGTTTGTATGTGTTAGTAAGAAATTTAAATGTATTGTAACTTGTAAGCCAGTACTGGCTCGTGTGGCCTCAGGGATATCGCAACAAGCGGCAACTGAACTTCATTAAAATTTCAAACAAATTATTGTGAATCGCAGTTCCGCGCATAGAGAAAATACTAGTATACTTACTCTATGGTTCCGCTGCTGTGCAGTTCCGCCTGGTGCGGTCTAACCTTTAATGAGATTTAATCGTAACCTTCTTCACGATTTACCATTCAAATTAATTTCGTTAATCTGGTAAAATCGAAATATATCTTATTAAAGGCATAACTACATAGGCCTACTTTTGTACAAAAGTATAAAAGTGAGAAATAAATATCTATTCTGAAGACACTTGTTTGCAAAAAAACAATGGAAAATTGTGCATGGTGGTTTAATTAATGTGTCAGAACAATTTTCGTTTGTTTTTTTGCAAGCATGGTTCTCTAGCGAGCATTTTAATTTCTCACTTTTGTACAAAAGTAGGTTTATGTAGTTAAGGCTTAATTCTCCAGAGCAAAATAATTTTTCTATAGACACATAAAATGACTGTGGCTTGAGGGGCTCAGTTTTACCAAAATTACCGAGAAAGTTGGGTAGTGAATTAACTTCAGGGCTTGTCTGAAAGATTTCAAAAAAGAATAATTGAAACAGGTCTATACCATGAACATGCCTCTAGCTCTCATGTGTTACACAATTCGAGTATCGCTACAGGCTACAGCAATGTCAAAATTTCATCTAAAATATTTGCAACCTCGTCGACTTCTTGTATTTCAAGAATATTTTAACAATTTTTACTTAATTTTCAATAACTATCAATAAAACAATGAATAAAAAAAAAGCATCAAAACCTTTTTTTGCCTATTTCACATCCCCCTTCGGACGTAAAGTTGTTTTTTTCGCTGCCGGCACAACTACTGTGGGATTGTTCCTTGGAAACTTTATGCCGCACACCTTCTTCCTGGACAAATATAAGGAATTTGTTCAATGCTACAAGTAAGAACACCTAATCTGAAACAGAATTGATAAACTTAATTTATTAAAGTATCTGCATATAGAGATGGCGTTGTGCGTTCTGTTCCCGATGTTATTGAAGCACGACTAGAAAAAGCGATGAACATACTCGACGTGCCGCTGTATCAACGTAAGGTTCTGAAGCCATTTGTTGTCTATGGATTCGATATGTTCTCTGCGGGTAATGTCACTTAATCCATTAAGACTGCTTGTCTAACTCAATTCACATCTCCTCAATAGGATCAACGAAATCCAAATACGGCGGTCTCATAGGAATCCCTACGAACTACTCGTACAATTCAATAGATACCATCGATCGGAGTGAGATTCGTTTTCGCAACGAACAAATCAAATGGGGCTCTGAAAGTGGACAGATGTTACAAGAGGCACTTGTCCTCGAGGAAGACGAACAAATCTTTGGAATGTGCAAAACGATCCTGCAACTTCAGACCCAAAGGGTCCTTCTCAACTCTGTTTTCCCCAGTTTATCCTTCCTGGCTGTGTACAGTGTTGGAAATTACCTCAACCATAGACTGAACTTGTTTGCAAAGCCCTTTTCAGTAAGTTTTCATATATAATTTGGGTTGGATTCGTTATAAATAAATTTTCTTTAAGATGCGTTTAGTGATGTACACGATTCTTGGTCTTTTCGGTGTCGGAAGCTGGTCGTTTATGAAAGACTACAACCAAGTTCTTTATGAAACCTCAATAGACAAGCAATTGAGTGCATTGGGGCCAGAATTCGTCGACGCTGGATTGCGGTACTATGACAAACTCTTGAAGAAGAACATGGCCCTACGCGCACTAATGGGAGATGACACCTACACAGCCAAGGGAAATGAAAATTTCTATTTGCGACAGAAGACTCTGCCACTGACCATTCACAAAGCTTTCTTCGAAGAAGAATGGAGGAAACTAAAAGGAGAGGAACAAGAAGCTGCACAGTAATTTATTGTTAGTCTTTTATTAGGATTTAAAATAAAAATGTTAGTTTATTATGAAAGGAATGCCTTTTGCTCTTATTATGCTCTTCCTAGGGGAATGATGAAACTAATGTAATCAGCTGTCGCCCCCCATTCGGCACGTTTCGATTGGAATACCGATACCCAAGCGATGATTGCAATGAGCCAGAGGAATGCACCCAACCCCGAGTATATCACAACTGCAAGTGGAAATGCATCGATTTTTATTCGGCGGATTATTTTTACACGAAATTACTTACGTCTTTTGATTTCAGACTGTTCTTTGTAAGTAGGCTTGCGGAATGCTTCACCGAAGAACCAACAAAAGTTGATAGCCCAAACAAAGGGGAGTAGAGCGAAGCCAGCTGCATAGAAATTGTTTTAGAACTGGCATTTTTTGTTATATTTGGAAATTACCTTTAAAATACCATCTACACAAGTAGAGTTTCTTTTCATGTGGAACTTTAGAAATATCCATGTTTTTCAACTGTACAAATTAGTGATTTTATGAAATAAATGGAAATCAGAAACGAAGTAAAATTCTTTCCTTGTGCTGACTGACACACAGCGAAAGCGATTAAACAATTTTTGTGAAACAGATGATTTTGACATGAATGAATGGATGTCATATTTTCGATACTCGAAGATTGTAGTAGATTAAATCTGTATCGATATTGCATACGTTTAGGCATTTCAGGTTTCTGCTTTCGATAATTAAAAAAATTCGAAAATAAAAAAAAAATAAATATTGTGGACACAAACCATGAACGTATGGAATTATTAGTTGCATATTTTTTGGAAAATTTCATTATGCAATGAATTTCGTAACCGTTAAACTTGAATTAATAATTTTACTTAAGAAGTTTATGTTTTAGCTTTTAGAGCGGCAAATGCTTTTTGTGGAATGAAATAATCGAAATAAGTGAATTTGATAGAACCACTGTCTCAAAACTAATATGAATCTTAGATTTCTGTCGTCGAGATTTTCGTTATTCGGATTATGCTTTCTAGACTTTGAGATTTTTTTAATTCTGGATTTTTTTTTGAGATTTTTGCTTTCTAGATGGATTGGACTGATTATTCAGAATTTATTCATAACCTGTATTTTGAAGGTTACCTGTTTTTAAAAGAGCTTGGTGCTTGTGTTGAGTTAGGTCGCTGATTTAAAGTCAGTAGAGAAGCGCCGAAAATTCTCTCGCCCGAGCAACCGATGGGCAGTTTAAGAACAGTACGAAATAAAAATTCAAAAATCCTTTTATTAAAATCTCACAAATAGTATGCCAGAACTTGCAACAGAAGTTGTGTTTTATTTACAAAAAATCAATCAAAAGTATTCATGGGTTTATTAGATGCTATAATTCGTTCGGAAATGCGTCTTACAAAATGGGTTAGTTTTTTAAGCAAAAACAAAACCAAAATTGAGCAAATTAACAAAGGGAAATGGATTATTGAAATAATATTCGTTACCTTTTCATTTCCTTTCTAACAAAACTTCCCATGTTATAATGTTCCAAGTACCTCTACTATCTATGCTGGCAATGACAAATTAAAAAGATAAGGTAGGGTGAGTTAGTCAAACGTCTAAGAAGGTATTTGAATTTATAATTCGCCGGCCGAATACTTAAGTGCCCTATAGACCACTTTTTCGGGAAACTGAGTTAAAGATGGAGTTATACTAATTCGAATATCCTCTATCGTTTGGCGCTATCCCCGTTGCTCTATCTCAATTATTAACGAAGTTACAGAAAGCACTTTTGCTCTATAAACACACATTTTTGGGTTATTTTGATGCTTATTTGCCGTATATCCAAAATTTGTACTAGGTGGAACAATTTTTGTAGAAAAGTTTGAAATACAAACGCTTAATGCTTAATTGCCCCATAATCGCTCAAAATATATTAAAAAAAAGTCAGATTGTTGGTGCTTATGTGCTCTATATCCATGGACAAAAGTACAGGCAGCTGGAAATGTATAAATAAGAAGTAACATTTTCGCCGAGTAAATTAATAATTTAAAATCCTTAATTTAAACCCAAAAAATACTGTATTTGTTTTAATTCAATATTTATTGATTATTTACCAACGTTTCAATTCTGGTTTGTATCTTTTTCAGGGCTGAATAAGTAATATCAACTTTTTTTTTTAAATATTGTGAACAAAATAATAAAAGAGGTAGAAATGGGGAAAAATATTTTAAATAAGAATATTTATATAACTTCAGGTTCACAAACTTAATATCTGCGTTTAATGTATTCTAAATAAAGTTGATAATTAAACATTTTTTTTTTTTTAATAAAATGGATAAAAACAAAAAAGGTAAAAAAGAAATTTAATTTAGAAAAAAAGGGTGACAAAAATACCAAAACTTACTCCTACGAATGTTGAAGTATTTTTAAAACCAATTCCGAATAAAATTGAATGTATTTTTCTAGGAAATTTTATGGACCAAAATTCATTTTCAGTATTTTTCATAATTGAGTGTTAAAATGCTCTATCATTTTCTTACGTTTCTTATCGACATAAAAATAATCCAATCTGGAATAGAGGAAGGCACAGCCACTAAATTAATATTACTTTTTGTTTTATGTTTTTATCGCTTAAAGTAAAATTATAAAAATTAATAATGCTAGAAATTTTGAATTTTTTTATTATTTTTGATTTCGTTGATTTCCGAATGTCCAGTGCATAAAAGTTCTATATACATAGGAAATTTGAAGTTTGGTTTTCATAGATTTCGTATTCGTATAAAAGACGGTTCTATATCCATTTTTGACTTTTTTCAAACTTTATTTTTTTTTTAAATAACCGTAACGTTTTTTGACATCAGAACTTCAAAATACAAAAATGGATTTTTCAATTGATATATATAAAAATTCAAAAGTCGAAATTGTCAAGTAAAAAATAACGCAATTATTTTTCAAACCTTAAAATTCGTCTTCTGAGGAATAATTTTTTTGTATATGGGGCACTTAAGTATTCAGCTGGCGAATTGCTTTATTAATCAGTTTAATAAAAAAGGATTTTTCATAAAATATTGTGGTGAATATGCCCAGTTATGTAAACAACGACACATTAGTACAACTTGGCGCGCCATCTATGAATGAAATAAATAATTAAATCCATCACGGTTGGTGTCCAGCCTCGTTCGTACTGGAATAATTGACGAAACCTTTTTAGAAAGCACCATCTAGCAGACCCTAGAAAATTCTAGAACCCTTTATTTAGGATATATACTCCGTTTACAAACAGAATCGAGAGCTCGAGTCGGATTAGGGTCGGATTTTCGACCCAGGTGTTTCGTCACGTGAGTTGAGAGCCCCATTTGAAGTTGAGTTGATATGGTGTTGAGATTACATTTAATTGAATGGCAACAATATATTTATTTTATACAAAAACAGTTCAAATTTAATCAATTTTAGTACATACTTCACATAGCTATCAAAACAAATAAATAATTTTACTCGCACATGTGCAAGAACACAGTGGTGAAGACATCCTGAAGACCGGCTCTTCGACCCAGGTTTTTTATCAACAATTTCGACTCGACTCCGATCCTGAAGTGGAATCGAGTCGGTTGAAGCTCATTTCAAGTCAACGCAGGTATACAAAGGGCCCAAGCGAGCTTGAAGCTCGCTCGAATACCTCATGTAAACGGGGTAATAAACGGGGGCCACCAGTCCGAAAGCGGCAGTTTGATTTTGAAAGTGAATGAATAAATGTCAGTGTGTGTTGCATACTTATAATAAAAGTATTTGAAATAAAAGCGTTTTATTTTGTGAAGTCATTGTTGTTTCAGTTTGAATAAAGAAAATAAGTTTTATTTGCGAACCCTTAGTAAAATATAACAATATTCAGCCATATGACATTCTGTCTATTGTCTGTCTTGTTTTAAACCAGGTGCCCCTATTATTTAACTATATACATAGCTGCCTATTTACAGTATATAGTATAAACTACAACCATAATAAGTAGTTTTTGACATATTTCGCATAATTCACAGCTCGATCGTTCATAAAAAGTATTGCTGTTCTTTACCAATATAACAACAATATGCAACTATCAAATTTTTTGTAAATCAACTACATTGATTGACGTTTGATTCGATGTCTTTTTGACGTGAAGAAGTTTCCACCCGATCTTGGCTATACCTTTGGGACAACGCATTCCTAAGTTTCACATATTTTATGGTGATTATCAGCACGAAAATCGATTGTCAATTTAAAAATAATGCTCATATGACTGGTGTTTGATTTTAGCCGCCTCAAGTGGGCAATAAAAATAGAACCCCGGCCACTAGTGGTCATTTGCATGAACAAAATAAAAAAACTCCGTTTGCGGCGGCAACCACGATCCTCTGGTATAGAGGTAGAAGGTTTTGAGGCATTACAATCTCTCATATATTTCCTCCCATCAATATTTCAATTTTAATTTGTATTCATTCTGAAGAGTCCCATCCTATTTCCAACGCTCTTACCATCAACCACCATCACCAACAACCACCTAATTTGCCCATTTGATTCGCTCGCTATGGTCTCTTCTGTGAATGGATCCCTGATTCGGAAGCAAAAAATGGAATATAACAAGTTGTGCGTTGTGCCACGTTGATGGACTAGCTCCAAGCCAGTTTGATTTGTGTGTCTTTTTTGTAAGTCATATAAATGAATAATGCTCGAAAGCCGTTTATTCGAATCGTACGTTTCTGGAATTCTAATTTTCGCCACCTTTATGGACTGCAAAGAAGAATAAAAACAAAACAAAAACAAATGAGGAGATTGATAAGATCGCGCGTTGGACTTTGGTGCGTGTTCTTTAGCTATCCGTGAGTATAGAGTAAGAGAGGTTTGTTCACCAAGACATCACAGTCGACAAAAACAACGAAGGACGATTTTCCACTGAAAAGTGTCAGCCGCAGAAGACTTTTTTTTGATTCCATGAATTTTGGATATGCAAAGATTGGTTTGTGAGTTTTCAGTATTTTCTGAATGCAAACATCGAGATAAGGTTTTTCCAGTGTGGTGTGTGCATTTGCAAGTAGGTTTGAGATACAAATTTAAAAATTACGATATTGACAAGACTTGGATTCGATGATGATTCGGGTCAAGGCAAGGATGATAAAAGATGGGGTTGTGCAAAAATGTGTCATATTATTGGTTTGTTAGATATTCCCTCTTCCCTACTTTGCTTTCAGAAAAGTGTAGAAAAGCTGCTCCTGAAACTTTTTTGAGAGATCGTTAATACCTAATCCTATAACGTGACGGACGGATAACGCGAAATAATACCATTGCAAAATTTAGGTTCCAGAATGCAATTTAGGAACACGCTTTCTCAAAGAGTAAACAATGCTCAAAAGTTTTATTATATGATCATAATATGACCTACCGAACGATATAAACGTAAGCAGAAATGTACCTTAACTTTAACAAACTATTAAACGCAGAGTAAATGCCAACCGCCTGCAATTACACAGATTAATGCATTCAATTTCGACCAAAAGATGTACGAACAATAAGGGAAGTTTAAGTTGAATAAAGATACTTCTTGGGATAGTCCATCGAACCGGTAGACCTGTAAAATCTGGTCGGATATAAAGGTGTGCAGAGTCTTTATTACTACCGCTTCGTCGAGCATCACTTAAAGCACTAGATAGATCCTCTTTTGCGCATTATTCGGTTCAGTATGTTCAGTAAAATTCTTCAGTTAGTATTGGAAAAGACAATTTTGAATGTTCTCCTAGATTATTTTAAATCCAGTCAAATTAAGTTTTAACCCGAACAAAATTATTAATCATATACGTAAGTTTCCAATTTATCACAGGTGGGTTAGACCACCATCAAACATCTGCTGAGCTAATTGACACTTTGCCAAGGTTTGGTCTGGATACTCTGGTGCCTCAAACTTCTCAACAGACTTCCTTGACTCTAAACACTCTGCAATGAACATAGAACCACGAATAGAAAACCTTAGTCCTTCGGCAAAATTTATTGAAAAACAAATAAGTTTTCTTGAACTAGAAAGCTGTTCAAACTCTCTTAAAGGAAAAAAACTCCTATGCTTAGAAACTCCCCACTCCAACTTAAACAAAGAATCTTGGTTCTATACAACAATATTCTCAAGAAGGGTATACTACCACAAACGTGGAAAGTCGCTAGCATCATACCTATCCCTTAAACCTCAAACAATTTAACAGATCCTTCGGGTTACAGACCAATATCGTTAATCCCATGCCCCAGTAAACTTCTAGAAAAAATGTAACGACAATAGCCGAACTAAGGAAATATTTGAAAACGCACTGACTTACCTAAATGAATGGTGCACCCACTCAGGGTCCATCATCTCACCAAACAAAAGTAAACATTTACATATTTGTAAAAAACGAAACTGTAATATATTCAATATTAACCTATACTTACTTTACTTTTGATGGCGCTCACAGCCCAGGATGCGCTTCGGCCTCAACTAACAAGCCCCTCCAGCCAGCTCTGTCCCTAGCTAGCCGCTTCCAGTTGCGCACACCGAGTGCTTTGATGTCGTCATTCACTTGATTGCGCCACCTGTTACGGGTTCTTCCTCTGCTGCGTACCCCATCGGGGTTGGATTCGAAGACTCGTCGGGCAGGTGCGTTGCTGTCCATACGCTCCACGTGCCCCAGCCATCTAAGCCGCTGTATTTTCAGCTTTTTGACCAGGTCAACGTCGCTGTATAGCCCGTATAGCTCGTCGTTGAATCTTCTCCTCCATACTCCTTCGATACACACCGGACCGAAAATCACACGAAGAATCTTCCTCTCAAAGCACCCTAGCAGATTTTTATCCGAATCTTTCAGTGTCCATGCTTCTGACCCATAAAGCAGGACCGGGATGATTAGGGTTTTGTATAAAGTCTCCTTGGTTCTCTGAGAGAGGGCCTTACTACTTAAATGCCTTCTTAGACCGAAGAAACAGCGGTTGGCAAGAGTAATTCTTCGCTTGATCTCTGCACTGATGTCATTCTGCGATGTAATAGTGGAGCCCAGGTAGACAAAGTCCTTGACAACTTCGAAGTTATATCTGTCCATCGTGATATTTTGCCCGAGTCGACGATGTTGAGACTCCTCTCCCGATGACAGCATAAACTTCGTCTTGTCCTCATTAACCGCCAATCCCATTCTAGCCGCCTCCGATTCAATGCTCGCAAATGCCCCTGCCACAGCTCGCTTCGTTCTGCCGACAATGTCTGTGTCATCCGCATACGCAAGCAATTGAACGGACTTTTGATAGATTGTACCGCTGGTGTTGACATGTGCGTTGCGTACAATGGCTTCAAGAACGATGTTGAATAGGTTGCATGATAACGCGTCGCCTTGCCTCAATCCTTTCTCAACATCAAAGGAATCGGTGGTGTTCTTACCAATTTTGACGGAGCAGCGAGATTTCTCCATCGTCATCCTGCACAAGCGGACGAGTTTGGCAGGGATGCCGAGACTCGACATGGCTCTGTATAATTCGTCCCTTTTCACGCTATCATACGCGACTTTAAAATCAATAAAAAGGTGGTGTGTATCGATCTGGAATTCCCGGGATTTTTCTAAAATCTGTCGGAGTGTGAAAATTTGATCGACGGTTGACTTGCCTGGCCTAAAACCGCACTGATAGGGGCCGATCAGATCGTTGACAAAAGGTTTTAAGCGGTCACACAGGATGGCCGACAAGATTTTATAAGCAACGCTTAGGAGACTAATTCCTCTGTAGTTGGTACATTTCAGAACATCTCCCTTTTTATGGATGGGGCACACTATACCGATGTTCCATTCATCGGGCATACTTTCCTCCGACCAAATTTTGCAGATGAGCTGGTGTATGCTCCTAGCCAATTCATCTCCCGCGGATTTAAATAGTTCGGCTTGTAAGCCATCCGCACCAGCAGCCTTGTACGACTTTAGTTTGGATATCGCCAGCCGCACTTCGGTTAGGTCGGGTGGACGGAACTCTTGGCCATCATCGTCCAAGTTGAATGGAGCGTTCTGCCTATTAGCGGCATCTTGGCTGTCTTCGCCATTAAGCAGTCTAGAGAAGTGTTCTTTCCAGATCCTCAGCACTGACTGTGTGTCTACTACCATATTCCCACTCTCATCTCGGCAGGCTTCCTTGAATCCTTGGGTGGATCGCTTCACCCTCTGATAAAATTTTCGAACATCTCCCCTACCGCTACAACCCTCAATAGACTCTACCGCCCGCTTCTCGTGCTCTCTCTTTTTCCTCCTGAGAAGTCGGCGTTCCTCTTTTCGTTTCAGCCCGTACAGCTCCCGGGCCACTCTCTCAGCAGCTCTTGTTCGAATCTGCAGCATTGCCTGGTAGGCCTCGTCCTTAGCTGCATGCGCTAACCGGCACTCTTCATCGAACCAGGGGCTTCGTTGTATTCGCCTAGTGAAACCCAGCACATCAGGGGCGGCACTTCTGATGGCTTGTTGACAGTGTTCCCACTGGTCCTCTGCACTTGATGCTGGTGGCGGACCTCCTGAGAGATTAAGAGTTACGTGGTCATTCATCCTGACAAATCATCAAACCATCATATCACTCCGCAATCAGGACCAGTTTGAAAGCATTTGCAACGACACCAATTAAGAACATACTCACTGAAGCTGGCTTACCGTCTATCGAACACCGGAGAGACCTGATAACAGCCCGCCTTGCACCAAAAATCTGCCAGTCCTACAAATCTCCAATAATCAAAGATGCCAAAAAATTGTACTCCGTACAAAACACCTAAATGCCCCTCCACCATGTTCGATCAACACACTGACACTTGGTAATACTCCCCCATGGGAAGTACCAACCAATCAAATAAACACCAAACTGTCAGCATTCAAAAAGGAAAGCACGAAATTACAGAAGACTACAGAACCAAATGATGGGAAATCCTCTACCGGGTCCAAATCCGAAAATGGTACTGGACTAGCCGTTGTTTCCGAAGACGGTGACGTCCTAGTCTCAATGAGACTAGAAAATTACATCTCAATATTCGCTACAGAAGCACAAGCAATCCTTAAAGCTACAGAAATAGCAATCTCAAAAAACAAAAACGCAGTGATTTGCTCTGATAGCCTATCAACTTTAAATGCTATAAAGAATATTAATAACCGCACACCCTCAATTACCAAAATACGCGACAACATCTTCAAAAAAAACGAAAAAAGTCATAATCCTCTGGGTACCTGGTCACTCAGGCATAAAAGGGAATGACTTGGCAGACAAAGCTGCTAGAAACGTGGCTACACAATCAGATATAAGCTTTTTTCCACCACCTAAAAGAGATTATCTAAATGTTATAAATTTCTACTGGGAACATAAAAGAAAAGAAAAATGGAAAACGTACATCCACCACTACTCGACCATTAACTCAATGGCTGAACCAACTAAATATCCAACAGCTCTAACAACCAAAGTGATAAAATGCTTCTTACGCCTCCGACTAGGCCACACCCACATCACACATAGCCATATCCTTAAAAAAGACGAAAACGCTCCAAGCTGCCACCTCTGCCAATTCAGTCATATCTTGACACTTAGGCATCTTATATTCGACTGTTTCAAAGTAAAACCCCTATGTAATTCACTTTTCAACAAAAAACTTATCGATCTATTGTCAAAAGCATCTATTGAAAATATAAAAAATGTATATAAAATTTTAAAAATACTAAAAATTGAATCTAATATATAACAAAGTTTATTTTTAGATATGTGTTGGGCTGTCGGAGGCCAGTGTTTTTCCAATTTGGAAACCCCCTGGCCTCCGACAGCCCCACGCTTACATTCATTTAATCAGAATTATTATTCTACTCCATATTTATGAACACCAAGCCGCAAGTCCTGGTAGTTAGCGCTGATAAATTTAAATTATAATGTAAATTCATTTATATTGTAATATATAATATATATATATATAAAAAATGATTACCTATACCAATTTGCTTCAAATTTTGTATATATTGAAATTCGATTTTTTGTTTAATGTTAAAGATGCCATTCAACGAGTTTCTTCTTTCAAATTTCATAAGAAAAAACCCGGCTGGAAAAACTCCAAGTTTCTGTCTAGTTTGGGCAAGGCCTTAGTAAAGTCTTCAGTAGGGAAAAATCTAGACAAGGAAAACTTCTCAGATACTTGGCAAGCCCTCACTGGATTTCAGTACCAACAATTAAGACCAGGGAAAGTTTTTAAACACTCGTGAGGCCTTTCCTAGTAAGAACTTGCTCAACATATTTCGGTATCCCATCAGGAATGGCTTTTTTACACAGAAAACAAACATTTTATAAGCAACATGCTATTTCAGTACCAAACGACACGTTTTTCTCTCTTTCCTTTGTCTTCTTTTTCATATCACGTTCAGTGAGGAAAAAAAAACTGTTCTAAGTTGTTTTACCTTAAAAGCAAGTACATAAAATCCTGTTCTATTCTGTATGTAGTAGCAATGAGGAACCACGTCAGAGTTATGATATCACCAATGTAGGTGGCACTAGTGATAGGCAATACAAGAACCATTTTATCCTTAAGGTAGACTATTTCCTCACTATTTTCACAAATAGTCTACCTTAAGGTGGGAATAGTCTACTTTAAGGAGCAATTGGTTCTTGTATTGCCTATCACTGGTTCTTGTTATAGATGCAAATAAGGGTGCCACCTACATTGGTGTCTCTAACGTGGTTCCTCTATGTGTATAAACTCAATGGTAGTAGTTAAACAATATGGTATGAAACTTATTCAACTATTCCCACATTCAATTTTTGTATAGCGAGTTAGCCCAGTGGGTAGCGCATTGGACTCACAAGTAGAAGATCGCGGGACCGAGCCCCACACAAGCCATTTTTTTGCCTGACGAGGCGAAGGGGTTCATAATCATCAAGGCCCTTGTTCGAGCCTTTGCTAACCCTTGCTAGCGCCTTCCAAGAATCTTTATTAAACTCTCTAGTACCTTTGTCGAAAACTAGATTGTTTTTCTGTGCGGGAAGCTTTAACGATTTTATTTTTTTTTTGTATTTGTAATGTCCAAAAGCGTTTAAGTTTTTGACGAATAACTCACATAGTTGATGATTTTTGCAAAATTTTACTTCTTTTTGGGTTATTTTACTGTATCGAACATTTCCACAGGATAAATTTCTTCCGATAGCCTTCATTTAGATTTTTTACTAGGATTAATTGAGTATGAACACTTCCAAATTACATATATTCAGTTTTTGGATTTTCAATTTAAATCATTTTCATATATTTGCAAACAACGATGACTTCTAAGTGCTTTGCTGTGCGCGTTGTTCATTACTGATATTGGTAAATGTCTCACCGATCTTGTGATTCTTTCAAAGTCACCATAGATAATTTACAACTCGTGATGAACCGGTTGTTAACAAAGTGCAACACCTGGGGACTTACAATTGATGCTGAAAATGCAAAATCATGGTTTTCACAAGATCTTCTAACAGGTTAGTAGTCAGAGATAGTTGGTTCCTTAATTTAATCGCCTTGAATTCACTAAAGATTACAACTATCTAGGAGTCATACTGAACCCAAGGATGGATTTTAAAAACCCTCTAATTGAAACGGAAAGGTCTTCCCAAAGTATGCTGAATATAACATGGAGAAATATTTTCTCAAATCAAAATGTTTTGTTGTCAGTCAAATTAGAATAATCAAATGTGTTATAAAGACACCCCTTTGCTTTGCACTACAATTTGAAGTAGTAGAACCTCTTAAACAACATTTACTTTCGAGACACTTTGGGCCCTACCATAATAATCAAATCTAGTAACGACTTTAATATTTTAGGAAAAAAGACCATAATGGTATAGACTATACAAAATTAACCATAGTTTCCAACAATTCTTGATTAGAAATTCTAATTGGGTTGGATATAGTTCACAGTCGATTTTCGCTGTAAAATTGATGTAAGCTGGACTGAACTTAATAAAAATTGCGTCTTGACAAGGACCTCACTGTCAACTGAAGAGTCCAAGTGAGAACTCCGGGACGAAACGCCAATTTGTATGGACTAAAGTCCGTTAAAAGCTATATTGAATCAATAATTTAACAAGTCCAATTAAATAATGCTATGTCTCCTAGTTGGCTGATGTATTTCAGTAGTATATAGAATTTGTATTATAAAAAACACTCATATGCATACATGTTATGTTTCATATTTTAAAGCCCATACCATACTTATAAGAAAATATCAATGGTAATCAAATCCAGATGTGAAGTCCTGGTCTTAAATAGCAGTTCATATAACGGAAAATGCCATCAATCTGTACCTACTCTCTGCAATATTCAAGAAAAATAAGAATGTTCCATTTTGTAAGCATTTGTCCAGTATTAAAACATGAAAGACTAAAATATTTTGGGGAAAACAGTTTTTCAAGGCAAGAAACAATAGACTTATTAATTGGTTTGAAATGGAAATTCTTGAACAGGTTTTTAAACTTAATTTATAGCCCAGTCAAATTCGACAATAAATTCACAAAGTGCGATGTAGTTCTGCATTTTTGATATGTTGGGGCATGTTAGAGTAGTCTGTAGCTAAGTTTGCAACTTCGAAAAACCTGTGCTCGCTGCAGGAAAAATGCAACAGTGAAAAAACGCTAAAATCACCCTTTTTTCCGTCATTTTCCTTAATGTCTTTGGAAAATGCAACTTAGGAAAAAACCATCCCCTATATTCTTGTTTGTTATAAAATTATCTACTTTTTTCTGTTGTAGCCCTTTTTTTGTAATTATTGACTGGGCTATTATGTAAGTATAGATACTTATGAATAACTGAATTCATTTAAATCTTTTTATGTTAATTAAAATCGCTCAATATAATGTAATATTTTACTAAGGGTTCGCAAATAAAACTTATTTCCTTTAAAAAGTATTTAAGCGACCTTTAGTCCAATGCGTTTCGGTCCTGATAACAATTACAGTGGACCTCATCAGTTAGGACTGTAATTGTTACCTTTCTAAGACGCAACAATTTAGTCGATGGCTACCGACGTTTATAAAATTTACAGCATAAACTGATGAGGTCCACTGTAATTGTTATACCGAAACGCATTGGACTAAAGGTCGCTTAAATACTTTTTATTGAATTTCATTCAATACAGTCCACTAAAATAAAATCAAAAACAATATAACTTCTATTGTTTAGGTTTTTTTCTTTCTTTTTTACTTATTTCCTTTATTTAATCTGAAACTGCAATTAATTCACAAAATAAAACGCTTTTTATTTCAAATACTTTTTCTTCTGTTACTTTTATTATAACCAAGCACAAGTATGCAACTCTTTATTCACACTGAAATTTATTCATTCACTTTAAAAATCAAACTGCCGCTTTCGGACTGGTGCCCCAGTTTTTATACCCGAAAATAAAGGGTTCTAGAATTTTCTAGGGTCTGCTAGAAGGTGCTTTCCAAAAATGTTTCGTCATTATTCCAGTACGAACGAGGCTGGACACCAACCGTGATGGATTAAATTATTTATTTCACTCAAAGATGTCGCGGAAAGTTGTACTAATGTGTGGTTGTTTACATAACTGGGCATATTCACCACAATACTTTTGCCAACTGAATTGATGGCCATGCCAGAGCTTTGAAATTCCCTATGTATTTAAAAACTTTGTATTGAAATATTGTTAAATAAAATAAACAATTTACTTACTAAGTACACACTTACAAAATGTATGTATTATTTCCTTGCATGTATTATTTTTTAAAACCGGACGAAAAGGATGTCTACTTATAGTAAAAAGTGTTCCTTGAAATTAAATTAATTTTCTCATGACCACTTCAAGTTTGAATTTTGTACTTCTAATACTTGACTACTTTGAATCAAATGTACCTGTCCTAGCAAATTCCAGTAAAATATTATAAAAGCCTTGCGGAACAAAAATCTCATAATTATATTCTGCTACATTTTTCGAAATTTCCATTGGTGCCGTAGTTCTTATTTCAGTTTTCAATATAAATGCCACTCCATACTTTGTGTGAAATTTACGTACGTGGAAGTATTTTCATTTACCATTATTATTTTGCTTGCAATATACCTACCGTCCTTCTAAATCCATTTTTTCTTTTTTGTTTAAACCTTTGTAAACATATTTTCAGTTCTTGTAGAATCATTTATTCCCTACACTAATTGCAAAACTAATTTTAGAATCATAACTTTTCCAAGAAAACATTTATAACAAACCGCATTGAATTAAGAAGGATCTTTGAGAAGCCATCTCATCAACAACATCTACTACTGCATCGAAACAAAACGGCATGCATGCAGCTTGGTACACACACACAAAAAAAAAAACTCCCAAATAGTTCAAATGCCACACTCTATGTCGAGACTGCATCAGCATCTCCATCTTCAACGATTTAATCGATGTTTCAATCGGAATCTGAGCCGATGTCGCTGCATTGATAGCACCATGCCTAGCATGGTCCTTGCTTGTATTGTAAACATAGCTGCTGACGAATGAAAATTCATCCACAGACGGGATCGGGAATGTTTATCTGGACCGATATGGCACTATGGAACCTCATCAGTGCGGCCCCCCTTGCACATTTTTATAACCTCGCACCTCTTAATGAGAAATCACTTTCATTTCTCATCGTCCCTCATCTCGAAACAAGGTTATAGCTTGACTGAGTTGTGCCTTTTCATCTGCTCTAAATGCAACAACGCATCACATCGCTGCATTTTCAATTATACTTGTTGTTCAGATAGCAGTGATGTTAAAGGTTTCAAAGGGAAAATACAATGGAACGTGTGGTTTAGTTCTAGCTCGAGTTTCCTTCAAAATTTAAATTCTTAGAACTTGGTAAATAAGTTTGTCATTAGTGGCAAACTGATGGTTAGCTAAATAAAATGAATGCCTCCATCTTTATAAGGTTTTGACGAACGAAATAATTGTATAACATCGCTGGTAATGGAAATGATGTTACTTTGTCCAAGGATGGACTTGCATCGGCACAGGCTGTATGCATCATCATCCGTAAATTCTAGACAAGTGATGCGTATGTTAAGCGGTATCTAGGCAAAACAACAAAATACCTCGAAACATAAATGGGGTCGAACACTTGTTTTAGCTTACCATTTGCCACTTGGCACAGCCGGACAGCAGAAGCCATCCGTCTTTTTCTTGCAAAGTAGAGGTGTTTTTGTTTATAAGGTATTCTTTGTGTCTTCAGTCCGCAGCTTAAGTAAAGAAAAATATCGGTCGGTCTGGTCGGTAGACGTCAGACAGTTTCACCGCATGAATTTGCAAAATCTATGCGAGTCAAAGTGACAGGACAGCACAAGAGAGACGTGTAAGCGATCACAGAAGCAGTGTTTTCCTTGGAAAAATAACTTTTCAAAAAAAAAAAAATTAAAAAAAGAATAAAATAGTCTCTACGGAAGCTCTGGTATTTAAGATATGGAAACGTGTTAATGATTTTAATGACATTGGACGTGTGGGTTTTCATATTATGGGGTTAACTTAATATATTTAGTGGTAGATCGAAATTCTGTACTCCACTTGACCATGAAACTCAATTTAGTTTTATATAAAGAGTTTTACATTTTTTTCAGGTAGTGTGTTTTGCTTAACAATAAGGGGTTGACATTAACTACCAGACGTTCAAGTCATGAATGAATTACCCTGATATAGAAATGAATAAAACATTTGTGTTTGTAATTTTGTAATTACTTCCTTTTATCTGGTTAAGGCCAGTGTTGCCATAATCTCGAATTTCATAATGCTAGATTTCAAATTTTATAATGCTAGATCGTATGGAAGCTCAAAAAACAAAATGCTAGATTTCAAAATCCGTATAAAAATGTCCATATCGATGATTTAAAAAAAAAAAATTTAAAAAAATGCAAAATAAATATTTATTTTCTCATAAATACCTAACATACCAACATAGGTAATATCTCCTTATATAACAAAAAAAAAAAAAAAAAACAAACCAATACAAAATTAATTCAAAAATAACGAAACTTAAAGCTTTATATGTAAATAGGTATTAGTAACTTTTACAGCAAACTATTTTTAAGTAGGAACATGTTTTATTAGTTAGTTATTTAATTTAAAATCAGTGAGACTTATCACATTCTTGTTTTCATAACATGACATTAGTTTTTAGAAATAAATATCTTATCTATCTTATGGTTTTAATAAAATAATGAGTTAGCCCAAAGTTCTTCATATAAATAATCTTCGTCACCCTTATGTTTTTCATACTTCGCCGAGGCTTCAACCTCCTCTATAACACTTCTTGAAACCTTATAAGAAAAGAAGCATTTATATTCTTTCCTTGGCCGCTTGAGTATTTGGACAATGCTGTTCAATAATTCTTTTACAATTTTACTACGAATTTTTGTTTTGATTATATTCGTTTGGCTGAACAGGCGCTCAACCTCAGCGTTTGAAATGGGAAGTGAAAGCAGTCCAATTTCCAAACACAAATCGACCTAATTCCTTAAACATATTTTCCCAGCTGCATCTTTAAAAGTCAATACCTGGATCCAAAACGCATTTGTGTTTTAAGTATGTCGAACTTTTGACATCTCCAAGCATATTTCTTAACAGGTTTCTTTGCAGTTTTAGCACCCGAATACCATATTATAATTCATAAAAGATTTTTGACAGCTCAATCTTTTGTATTGAAATTGAAAACAGAATTGCAGAATAATAGAACAAAAGACGTCGCTGAATAGGTCCAAATAATTGACTTTCCAGATTCCACAGAAACAGATGGTTTAATTAATTCATTTCTATTAGAAAAAGTCATGAAACGTGTGAATGTGTGTGCGAGAACGGGTCAGGAGCCCATAGACTCCATTATACGAAGAAGAAAGTGGCAGTGGATTGCCCATACGCTTCGAAAAGGCGATCGGTGCATTGCATCTCAAGCAATGCAGTGGAACCCGCTCACACAGGAGGGAAGACAAGTGGGCCGGCCTAGAAGTACATGGCGAAGAACGGTCGAACATGAATCGGCACGACTGGGGAAAAGTTGGAGAGAGCTGAAATATATTTCAAGAAATCGTACACGATGGCGCGTAGGTGTAGTGGAGGCCCTATGTCCCGTAAGGGAAACATCACAGACGTAATAGGTCCGAGGACCTAAGTAAGTAAGTAATGTGTGAATCTTCGTGATTTGACGTTAGTAAGGTTAAATCACAATGCTTTGTGATTTTTTAAATAGTTTTTCCAATTATGATATCATCAAATCAAAATTCGAAATCATTTTTGGCATTCAAGAATGCAAAAACAAAAAAAAAATGCTTTTCTCTTCTCAATAATGCTAGATCTAGCATTAATAATACCGTTATGGGAACACTGGTTAAGGCCGTGTATCAATTGCGTTAAAATTTTGGTTAAAATTGAAGGGTTTTGCTGTGTCAATTGCATTAAATGGAATTTTTGAAATATACATTTCACATCGACGTTCTTTGCGTTAAGAAACCTATCCGAGATGGTGTCAACCTATCCAAAAATGTTCAGGCACCTTAATTTGTTGTTGCAATAGCTTTTTTTCAGAATGAATTACAACACAAATCTATCCAAATCGCTTTGGATTCGATCTTGAACGCAGAAATTGCATTTTGACAGTTGTAGTCATGAACCTAGTATACCTGTAGTGCTAGTCTCATACAAAGTTGCATTTCAAAGTTGCGTTTCACACAACAGTGCCTATTGTGCCGCGCCGAATGTTTCGCACTAGTTTGGGACAGCCTTTAAGGTTAGTCAAAATTTATTTGCATGGAGATAAATGAGAGTGCCCAAGCCAACGGCGAATGTTTCTCCGCCGCGCCGAATGTTCCGCGTTGATTTGGAAGAGTCTTAAGTTATCAAACCTGTTTGACGAGAATCTGTTCACGTTTGATAGTGTTTACTATCTGTTTTACAAACGCGTTCTTTGTTTACAAATTTTGTTGATACTGTTGAGTGTTTGATATCAAACAGGTTTGATAATGTGTACCCCACTATAATCCATGATTATCGAAACTGGGAAATCGTCGAATGTGTTTATTGTTGATCAAATTGTTTTCGAAAAATCTAAAGTATGAGTTCGTAATCATGGATATCGCTAATAAGCTAATATTGGTTGATAAGCGTTAGTTAACTAGAGCATGTGAAAGTCACATACTAAATTTAACCCACTGTGAATAAACTGGCCCTAAGTCGTTTTCAAATTGCCGCTAAATGGAACCATCGTGATGTTGGCTCCTAGCAGTCCAGGTGTTAGTAGGCCAATGCTATCAGTAATGTGCAAGAAGTTTAATACAAACGTCAAAATGTATCCACCAGTTAAAATTTAAACGAGCTCCTGAGCAGGTTAAATTTGACGACTGTATTCACCTCAGTAATGTCAAAATTTAGCCACGGGATCAAATTTAACGCACTTTTAATGCAATTTACACACGGCCTAAATCAATTTCATATGCTTTTCATATCTTGGAAAGATGTCATTATGGTAGTTAAAATCCGATCCATTAATTTTAATTGAAGTAAATTGAGTATTGCTGTTGGTCACTGTTTTTACACAAATTGTTAAATGCCTTTTTTCTAAAATATAATAAATAAAAAAAGAGCATGCAAAATATTTCAACCCTATTTTAATATTAACACGAATGGATCGATTTATTACTATTGAATAAATATTCCTGGATACAACTAATTTAAAATAGTTGATAGCTTTAAAATGATTATATAAGTATTTATTCTTCAGCTTGTATGTAGGTATGTATGTAGATATAGTTTAGAAAGCGATATAAGGCTTAAAAGCCTTTTAAGAATAATATTGTCTTTATATAATAATGCTTATGTATATGTTTTTAAAATATTAAATTTCTTTGAGAGTATAAAATTGATATCCTCAAAAAATAAGAAACAAAAAAAATAGCCTATTTGAGCCTATTTGAATTTTATAAACATGAAGAATATTAGAATTTTGTTTCTCCCGTGGTTTAGACAAGCGAGTTTGCAGGGCAAATAGTATACTATTTTTGGCTGCGAGTAGCCTGCCAGTTATCCTGCTAGTGAAGTGTACTATTTTCATTTATTTGTTTTGTTTCCCATATTTTGTGTGTTTTCTGTATGAAATATTTTTTAAATATCATACTATCTGACAAAATGCACAGAGAGCTACTAGTCACATATACATTAATAAAACTAACACTATGAAACAAATGCTACTAGTTCTAATCGCTTGTCTAAACCCCGGGCCACGTAAATCATTTAAATAGTTTTTGAGATTGCCCTGGACAAATGAAGCATATTACATTACAAATGTTTGATTTTGAAAAAAAATGCAAATATTAGCTTTTAAAAATGTATGATGTCAAAATCATCATTGGAAAAAAAAAACAACAATATATAGTTCTTTTTGTTTCTGTTATAAAAATAAAAAAAAAAAAAACATCACGAATATCATTTTAAAACCATTAAAACAATAATACCTATTTTAATTTTGATATATTAATAAAAAACACATATTTTTTTTGTCTGATGATTTTGTCACTAATATTATTGAAAAAAAAAACAATATTTGTATTTTTACAAACTAAAAAGTCCAACAAATGTTTTTTGTTTGCATAAAATTGATACTCGCGACCTCTAAGCAACATAACACATAAATTACAGGTAGTGTTTTTAAAGGCGTTTGAAACAAAAGAGTTGATGCACAAACTTCAAAATGCTCCTTATCATTATTTAGATGAAGTATTCGCATTAATCAACTAATATGCTTTAATAGTCGTGTCGTTTTGTTTGTACATTTAAACTGAAATAAAAGTTTGTATGACCTTTATTCCAAATATACGCTTCACCCAGATGGCCAAGTGGCGTATTTGGTTGAAGCGTTTATTGCGTTCGTAGTCGTACTAGCCAGATCACGGACAATCTTTCTTGGGTTGAATAACAAAAATCATTAAAATAAAATAATTGGCAGTACTCGGGTGATGTAGAGTCGATAAAGGGTACGTCAGCATCTAACTGAAAAGCCAAATTGTCGCACGGGGGCGAAGCGCTTATCTCAGTTAAAGGTCACACAAACTTTTCTTTGACTTTTATACAACATAGTATCCAGAACATAAGAAGGATAAAAACTCTTGTTTTGTCTTTGAATTTTTTTTATATACATATTACGTTTTAGTTTTGCATAAAGTAAATGTTCCAAACTAACAAAAGAAGACCGTATTTAATCGTTTAAGTTGAAACGGTATGGAACTATGCCACCCTGTGTGATGATTTTGTAAATACAATTTTGTACATACAAAGATTTGTTCACAAAAATAAAAATATAAAATATTCAAAGTAAATTATAGATTACCTCAATTTTTTGCGAACCAAATCGTCAACGCGCAACCACCGCGCCGCCGCTCTAACCGCGTTGGGCTGGATCAACAAAACGTGCCATGTTTAAAACAGTTTGTCACCTCTCCATTGATATAAATACACCGGGCAACACCTCCAATTTCTGAACCATCCAATCGCGAGATCTTAACTTGGTTAAACGGCTATAATAACTGAGAAGGGGTCCGTCATAACTATCCATGTCAGATGGGCCTGTCTCACTAAACAATACAAAAAATTATGTCTATTTGGGATTTTGTTGGGGTAATTTCAATGATAATAGACTAAATGGCTGATTAATGAATCACCGCGGCTTAGCTCTTCTCCTGATGGTCATAGTGCGGCAGTTTTCTGATTCTAGCTATGGTGATGGGCGCGTTTGAGTTGGCTTTTTAGGAAGCCCACACGGCTAGAATCGAGTGGCACGGCCGGCACGGCAAGACATCGGCATGGCAAATGCAAATATCAGAGAGATCGCATTAATTTAGACATTTTATAGAGCCGACCAGAGATGTGTTTACCTGCTGGCGTGATAAATACAAGTTATTCGTCAAGTATTTTATTCGACTTCGACTGGGTAAAGTGTTGGGTGTCACACAGTGTGGTCGCATCAGATATTGTATCTGTTTTACGAAGATTTGCTGGCAATTATTAGATTGTTGGCCTTTCTATCTCTATGCTTATAATCTTATATAGGTATAGAAAATTGAAGAAGTTGTTTTTTTTGTTAAATAAAAATAGGCGGGATTAGATCGACCAATACGAAGTTCTTTAGGGGAAAAGAAAACAAAATTCGATAAATAGATTATTTATGAGTTACATATTGTTGGTAATTTGTAGAGGTCTCTGTTTCAAACTCAGTCGTGCGCCATGTTAAGACCGTGGGTGATATATTTCGGTAGACAATGTTCACAATATTTGACATTTACAATTGACCGGTTGATAGAGGCCAACGTCAACAACTGTGTGGTGAATTACAATCATTTATTAAATTTGCTTTGGGTATAAAGGTACACTCAAAATGACTCAATTGTCGGAACCAGTTGCGATTTGTACCGAGTTGGTTGTTGGCTAGCATACCATATAAGTTGTAGCCTCAATCAAAATCATGACCCCCCATTCAGCACAAATTGGATACAAACAAGGGGGATAAAAAGCCCTGCAGCTGGAATTATTAATAAACTCCAAAGAATGTTGTGCTAAAAAATAAACTGAATAAAACCAAGTTAAACCCCTATTCTAATCCTTCCATATATTCGAATAGAAATCTCAATCCGGGTGTAAGAAATAAAAAAAAAAAAAATCAAACCGCCCCAAGCGAAATGAATTGGCGTCAAAGACTCATTACATTACAACGCACAGCTTGGTTGGGTCGTAATTTACATGTGACAGCTGAATCTAGATTAGATGAAATGTACGGGCGTCATTAGCAACGCGCTTATGCTTGAGATAAGTTTAAGCCTTGTGCTCTCATATGGAGTGTGCAATGTGATTCGTTAGTTAAGATACGCGCAGCTAGTAGTAGTTACAATGCAGAGTGTGTCTGTCAACTATTTAATGACTTAAAGACGAAATCATTGAATAAATCTTGTGTTAAGCTGGTTGTATTTAAGTTGCTTTTCCACTGATTGCAAGTCATTTTACTCGATATCTGCGTAAATGCATACATATGTAGACGTTCACATATAAATTGCTTTTGTTTTTTTGGTGAGAAAAAAAGTACAGAATGTATTGTATAGTTTATGATCATGATTTGAAAGGTACTGAAATAAAATTTCCAGTAACACATTTTAATCAAAGAAAAATAGTTGACATATAAACCGAAATGCGAAAAATCCATAGCCCATTAAAAATACCCTCAATGTATAGAACATCCGAAGTTTCAACATTTATTTATAGTTTTAAAGCTAAGCGTCTTAGTTTGTTTTTTTGGAAATTAGACTTTAAACTGAAAAAAACATGCAAATGTGCGCACTAAATATTTTTTTTTTTAATTTGCATAAACTTAACAACAGTTTGTTATATTATATTGTACGTATTTATGTTTTTTTTTTTAAATAATAGGAAATAGCTATTAATTTTAAAAGTGTTTAGTTTTTGCTGGAACGGAATGAACAAAAAAAAATAAGCGGTGTTTTATTTTACCTTAGTCAGTTCAAACTGCACCTAACCCCGCTAGCAAAAGGTACAGTGCAAGTGCGGTGAAAATAAAGCCTTTTTTAAATGTGCCCTTTGGTAAATTTATTTTAAACGTGAATTTCACTTTTGAAAACTCTGCTATTTACAGTTCATATTTCTAATATTGAATTTTGAACTGCTCATGCATTTTTAAACAAATATTTAAAAAAGGAGAAAGTTTTTATAAATTTATACTGGCTGCTAAATAAAAATGAGAGATGGCTCTTAAGCCTATGGTTTACAGTTGGCGTTCAATAAAAAATTAAATGTTCCAAAAAAATTCACATCTAAAACTAAAAATGTAAAAATGTTTGGTTTATCGTAAATAGCGGCGTATGAAATTAACCCTGAATTAATAATCTTATAAGATTTGAAAATATTTTTTTGAACGCCATTAGAAAATAAATTTAGGAGTCGTAGTGTGTAATTCCAAAATCAATATATTAATTAACAATATTAAAAATTCGTTCCCCCCAAAGTATTAGCCATTGTCTTAAAAATCAATATTGATTCCCGACTAGGATCGTCTTCAGTAAGATCTCTGCAAATCTCAAGCCTGTTTTCCTCGTCGCTTTTGTAATGTGGAGCCCTAACCGCCAATTTATCGTAAGCGACAAAATGTAAATTTTACAGAAAACACATTTTTTTGTTTGTCTCCTAAATTGCAAAACGGAACGAGTTGATTTTCAGTATTTTGTTATATTTTTGTAAATGGAATAAAGTGAATGTAAACAAAATACTGCTGTTGCCAAATTTACGTTGTTTTTGACGTTTTTGGCGATTACGATACTTTTAGTGTTCCCTACTTGGCGTTTACGATAAATTTAAAAAATTGCAAACAAAATCGTATTTTTATGAAAAAGAAAATTTTCTTCAATTTGAGCCCAATTTATGTTTCCAAAATGCAGCTTTTCGAAATCTACCAATCAAAAATGTATATTAGCAAGTAGTAAACACAGTATAATCAAAAAAAAAAAACAGGATGTTTGGTTGGGTGAAATCTCCCATAAAAAATGACTTAAAACAAAAAAAAAATAACTAATAAGAAACAAAAGTAATATACATACATAGTAATATGGTTTTATACTTTTTCTCACGAGATTGATTTTTCATTTTTGTTTTATGAACTAACGTCTAGTTACACATCTTTGTGGACATATGCATAAGTGCTAAACCTGTCTACCAGTAACTTCGTCTACGTCTAGTGACACATCTTTGTGGACATATGCATAAGTGCTAAACCTATCTACCATTGAAGACCTGAACCAATTTTTTAACCGACTAAGCTTAGAGAAGGACCTTCTGCTGAAGTTATACTAAAAGGTAGCTTAGGGAATATATTTAGCTTAGCGGGTATATTTGAAAATTGTCTTCATAATTGTTTTTGTGTGGAACTATTGATGGATTATCTGCCATTGGACCATCCATAGTCTGTATTTACTTACTTTATTACTTGATGTGTTGTCTATCAATAACTGTCGACATCACAGACATCTTTCAAAGGAATTTGATAGGTTACGTCTTTATAGATATGGAAAGAACAATCATTTTATTTATATATATATAGAGCAGGTATTAAGCTCAACAAGTCATTTAAACGCGCCAACAACGCTGTCTTCCGGAGGATTAAATATAAATTCAAATCTTCGGATTTTTCAGTCTTTTCGATCCACCACCATCTTAGCTATTCGTACATGGAACTCAAACGATAATGGCTTGAATAAACACTAGACGAAGTATTCCTATATTTCAAAATTCTGTTAGTATTTCATTCCAAGCATCACCCTAGTGCCATAAAACATTTTTTTTCGTAACAAAAAAATAAAAAGTCAAAATATTCGCGGTTTTCAGAAATTTTTTAATCTATCAAAATTTCTTAAAGGGGCTTTAGAACATGTTGCTTCATCGCGTTATAAATAATATTGCAGACAGAAATACCTAAAATATGAATTTAAAAGTTTCTGGCCAATAAAACCCGAAATTAAAAAATATGAATAACATCATTCAATACAATTATTTTATACTTGCCTGGGCGTGGAAATGAAGCTCAAATGGAAACATTTGCAAGGAACGCTAAAGAATTCCGAGATGAATACAGAACAAAGGCCGAAAAACCCCAGGGGGATCATGACCATAAGTGCTCTAGCTTTAATTCCTAATTTAACACAACTCAAATACATGCGGGTGGCAATGGCACAGTGAATATAGTGTTTGACTTAGTGTTCCTTAAACATCGATAGTCGGCACTTGCGATAGTTATCGATAGTTTTCGAAAAATACCCGATAGTATCGATAGTTATCGATAGTTTGCAAAAAAAAAAAAATAAAAACAATTTAAAACGAAATATATGACTAGCTTCTTTTATTTCAGTTTGTAGGAATGTACGAGTAAGTACAATTTTTTACAATATTTAACCAGAGATTTCAGTTTCAATTTTAAACGACGCGACGATTCATTTTTATCCAAATATTTCATTTTGTTTAAACTATCGATTACTATCGATAGACTATCGATGTTTAAGGAACACTAGTTTGACTGCTTACCTGGCCATGTGGGTCCGAGCCCCAGTCTTGGTAGCATTCTTTTCTATATTCCCCAGTTTCAACTGGATGCCACTCGTGGAATTTCATGAGATAATAAACATCTTATTCTCAATCCACTGTGCCAACAAAAATCTTTCCTCTCCTTCTAACTAGTGCCGTGCATTGCATTTAAAAGACCTGAGGTCTTACAGTCATATAGTTAAAATTATTATAAAACAAAAATCGAATCTCACAGGGGGATAATGACCCCTTTTAACATTTAAGATGTTCGTAAATATTTTATTTAGTCAAAGTCGAAATCTTGACTTGAAGAACAAATGTTTCAACTGCGATTAAAATGAAAACAACTATTTTTAATGTTACAAAAGTTATTCTAAAAAAAATCATTTTCTCTGAATATTTACAACATTACTTGACAGCCAAGACAGACAGCACAATAATTTTAAGTTTTTTTTTGAAAGGGCGAATTCGTAATCGCAGAAAGATTTGCCGCATACCTGCTTAGCTTCTGCATATCGATTTTATTCTTCTTCTGCCCGCAGAAAACAAGCAGGCGGCAGTTTTTTAATACATTTCTGTTCGTAAACATGGCAGCGCAGAAAATCTGATTTTTTTAGAATTATTATTACAAAAACGATATTTTTTATAGTAAATTTTCACGCGGGAAAAGGCGATTTTAAGGCTTATGAATGAAATTTGGAACGAAATATTCTGTGTACGTCAAAATTTTGATTCATACCTATAATGTTAAGGTATAAACTGTCAACTTCCATTGAAGGATGGCTACGACGATGATGGGTTAGAAAACCTCAAACAAATCAGAGTTTTATTAGAATTATTATTAAAAAAAAATACAAAATTTTTGAGATTAAATTTTCGCCCGGGAAACCCGATTTTAGGGATTTTGGGTGATATATGGAAGAAAATATTGTGTGATGGACAAATATCCTGATCATCAGTGGCGGATCCAGGGGGGTGGCTATAGGGGCTAAAGCCCCCCCCCCACAGGCGGTTCTTAAAATTGATTGACATATAGAAATCAGAATCAGGAGTCAGAAAAAATAACGAGGCTGGGGCTACGCAATTTATATGCTACGTATTTTTTTTTCTAAGAACCAAATTAATTAGGTTGGGGCTGAATTCTGAAGCGAATTGTTCAAAAAACAAGTTCGAGGCTACGGATAATTGACAAAAAATTGGGACGAAAAAAAAAAAAAACAGCTCGCGAGTAGGGCTTGACAAGAATTGGACAAAATGGTTCAAAGCTTGGCGTGGCTGAAAATTGAAGGTATATACATTTTTTTTCTATCCCCACTTAAAAATATTTTAAATGTAAAATACTACAGCTATTATTGTATGTAATATTGAAATCATTTTAAACCGGGGATACAAGCTGATATAAATGCACAAAAAACAAGGCTATTCTAAAAGGAAAAGTGGGAATGCCAAAATTAAATTATTTATATAACTGTAGATTTTCACAAAAAAAAAACCTTTAACCTAAACTTAAACTTTTTTATATTAGTTATGTATAAATTATAAAAATATATAAATTAAAAAATAAAATCAACATCGTCACAATAGTTAAAATAATTTGTTCTTCAAGGGAAGCGCTTTTCTCTTTTCACTCTCACAACGAATGTTACATTTCCTCGTCACTCGAAAACATTAAAAGAAAAAATTTCAAATAGAAAGAAAATATAATAATTTATTATTATTATAAAATGGCAGTTATAAATAAGATTTTAGAATGATTATTACGATCAAGTGTTCTAAACGCTGCACTGATAGAACAAGAGCCTACAGCAAATTTTGGGAGTGGATTGCTAACTAAAATATGAGTATGATGGTTTGTAGGTGCATATATCGCGGTATCAGAAACAACCGTCTGGCAGGTTTCTTTTTTAGCCTTTGGCGGGGGTGGGAGTTTGAAAACAGCGATTTTCCAGTTTATTTTTTCATAGGTATTACCACTTCAATAAATTTAAAAAATATATAATGATGCTTTTCTTTAAGTCAAAACGTCAAAATCTTGGCAATCCGACCAATAGAACTCAAGATATTAGGTTTTTAATCGAATCTTAATCGATTTTTTTGGAGACTTTGTTTTTTTGATTTTTTTGTGTTTTATAATTCTCTAAGAAAAAGACGATAAGGTCCTCTTTAAAAGTTTATATTTTGAGTTCTATTGGTCGAATTGCCAAGATTACGATGTTTTGACTTAATGGCAACAGCAATATCACATATCATATATTTTTTAAATTTATTAAAGTGGTAATACCTCTGACAAAATAAACTGAAAAATCGCTATTTTCAAACCCCCACCAAAAGGCTGAAAAAGAAACCTGAGAGAAGGTTGTTTTTGATACCGCGATATATGCACCTACAAACCATCATACTCATATTTTGGTATAAATCCACTCCCAAAATTTGCTGCCGGCTCTTAGACTATGAAGTTTAAATGGCAGAATACATTTTATCATATTATCTAAGTTCAAGGTTTACTTTGAAACCGAATCAAGTGCTGAACTTAAGTTTAAATATAAATTGTAGTTTAACTTGTGAAACTGGCCATTAATGTCTCAAACTGGATCTACCAAGCCCCCCCCACAGCCTTATCCTAGATACGCTACTGCTGATCATATATGTATTTCGAAGCCATTTCATTAACTTATACATACATATCTACCTACATGTTTTCCTTTTTTAATATTCATTTTTTTTCAGCAAACTAATAAAGCTTAATAGGACTAATAAAGCTTAAAACCTACTTCTTAAATCACTTGGTACCAGTTCGAGTATTAAAAAATGGTGTAATCGCCAGTTCCTAGTCGATTTTGAGGAGGTAGGTAAGTACCGAGTGCTGACTAATAAATCGGTACCAAATTGACAGGATTATGACTTAGTACTATAGTGTGCAAAAATAAGGCTTTAAGCAATATGATTACCCTTATACAATACGTTTCGATAAGGCAAATGAGGTAACTTCATTGAAAATTTACAAATTAGATCCGGAATCTCTTCATTCCCCATACAAATTTTAAAATGAGATATTTTAGGCCGAATGAATAAGTTCGGCAATTAAGTAAACGCATCGATTGGAAATCAATTTTAAAAGCTTTGTATCAAAATGTAAAAAAACACGATGTACAAAAAAAAAAATAAAAAAACAGAATGAGAAAAAAACAAGCGATTTAATGCCAACCCAAAATCAAAATGAAATGAGCTGTCATACCATACGAAATAAGTAGGCACATTGCTGATTTCCGAAACTACTCCATTTTGACTAATGCAAACGTCATAATAAGATCATTAACGAAGTAAAATAGCGACAAATTTCAGAGGCAACTCCGATGTATTAAAATTTATTTGGTTCTTAATTCTGCATTGTGTTGTGGGCAATGCTGTTCAGATAATTTAATGATCTCATCATTTATGCTGACTTTTGAGTTCCAAACATCTAAAAGAACAAGAAAGATAATTTAGAAACGAATACAAAAACCTGAAGGCATTTGCCTCTGCAAAATAATTTAGAAGGGGATACACCAACATTATTTTGAAAATTTCAAACTTTAAACCATCGAATATGACTGGCACCGAGGGGTCCCAAAAGGCAATTTCCAATCCAACGAAGAAAACATTTATCAATACCAACGCATACATTTTCGATTAAAAAATTTAATGAATAAATTAAATTAATATAATTAAATAAAGGTTCCACTGCGTTTCAATGACTTTGAAAAGAAAGGACACATGCCTAGTTCGTTGATAGCTAGAGGATTTTTTTTTCGGAAGAAGCCTATAGTAGAGTTATATAAATTGAAAAGCTTACACAGTGGCTCTCCTCGCATAAGAGAAAAAATTAACATCTTTTCAGAAATTATTAAATACAATCTTCTATCACTTTTCTAAATTAACTGTGTGATACCTATGTACTTTGTTGATTTTATGTGCATCTTAAAACAATCAAATCTTCTTTCATAATCCCATTAGATGACAAATTTATAACTTCTCACTTAAAAAATAAACAAAAGTAAATTAAACTTTAGGTGAAAAGAGTGTGTTCTTTTTTATGTCAAATTTTTAATAAGGCTTCATATGCTTTTCATTTATCAGTCACTCACGCTCCCAACAGATTAACATCTTCCTAAGGCAGGTATCAGCATATCAGTTTTATGTTTAATATGCCTTATTTTTTAATTAAAAAACATATAACCATCTGTTGAGCTTGAGAGTCCTCATTTTTTGAATACATTGTATGTAATGAACAATAACGACACGACAAAATGACAGATAGACGGACATTGCAAATGACTTTTGGCACTAGAGAGTCTGAACAACGCTCACAGTCACAGTAATGATTGCCGAAGACGATAAGATTCCGTTCGTATGGATGATGGTGTCCTAGGCTTCCTCTCACGAACTTCAAGTAGAAAAGAGTTGAGTTGGCCTCCAGTCAGTAACTAGAAGCAAATACTTAGCCTTACCCAGCGAAGCATACTACGCGACGAGCGACAACGACGACGCGACACGCACGGACGGACGTGTTTTTCGTTGATGTCGTTGTTGTTTTCGTTGTCGTCAGGGGAATTTCACCGCTTGTCTCTGGTATTTTTAAATAAATAATAAAAATGAGCGATAATTATCTCTCCCGCTCCTCCACGCTGATCTGTAGGTGGCTCCGGCCAGTGCGGTGGAGTGGCGGTGAACGCAGGTAATGGTGGTCAACTGAGTAGCTAAACGGAAAAAATATATTAAAACAAAGTGTCGACAAAAAAGTGCGGTTCGACTTTTTAACTGCGATCCACAAAAAGGCCAGACCGGTGTCTATTGTGGACGTACCTATACTAGCACCATGCCATGCCATCTCCATCGTCTGACCATGCCAACCATGTTGTTCCACATGATGGAAGCATGGAAGCATTTGCTTTGCAATAGCCGGCAACTATGACGACGACGACAGCGCAAGGACGGAAAACATTTTCCAATTTATGAAATCTATATTTCTCAGAAGTTAATTATAATACCAACAAATGAAGTGCATACTCAGTATTTGTGGCATTTCGATCGGAATATGATGGCTGAGCGATTGTTGTCGTGGTCGAGGTTGTCGCCTTGGCTTTTGTCTTCCTTCGTATGGCAGGGACCGCTATAGGGACGGAAGCACCAGTTGATGATTGTTATGTCTTTGTGTCCTTTGGATATGCACCATGCACCACGCAACGCACTGAACTGCACTGGGTTTGCCTTGTACGTGTTTTTATGTTGTTTTACTTGATTGGTTTTGTTGTTCTGTTTGTTTCCTTTCATGCGAGAGTGTTATTTCCTAAGAAATGGTGTTCTGCATGAGGTGACATATTTAGAACACAAGATGGACTGGACAGTCACAGTGGGGATTTTCTTGATTTTCCTCGTGTTTAGCGATAGAACATTGGAACCCCACCATGATTGACACTAAGTGTTAAGCTAATTGGTTTATGTTTAGAAAATATTGACATAAAGCATAAAAGTGTTTTGCTGGATTAAATATGTATTATTGCCTTTTATGAGCGAGCGCGTTTGCCTTGTGCGAGGTAAATATTTCCGCAACTGTCGGATTTCATTGACAAAATATGTTGTTTTTAAATTCTTTTTTGTGTATAAAATGCATCACACGCAGATGGATTATGAGGAAAAGACATTAATTCGTGTAGGTTAGCTTTATGATGTTGCTTTCTAGTTTTTTTTTCCTCGATGGAGCTGCTTGACAATGTTGCTGTCGCGTATTAATCATTGGTATGAGTAAATTCTTTGAACAAGAATTTGTTGAGTTGTATTATTCGAACTCAAACATAATTGTGAGAAAATTTATCTTGTAAGAGCTATGGATGACAAATGATGGCAATGAGATTTATATGTGATAGCAGTCCCAGCCAACAACAAATTGCCCGTTGTTGAACTGTCTATATTTATTTTTGTGCTATGCACTCGTTTTTTTTTTTAAGTTGCGTTTTGAAAATGGTGTCATTTTATTTTTCAGACAAATAAGAATATATGGTGATGGGCCTTATTTCCTTAACGTTTATTTTTTTTTGTCACTCCCTTTTAATTGATACAATAATTTAAATTTGGTAAACGTCTACCTTGAAAAATTTTCACAGTCTTTACTCAAAAATACGCTAGAAGTATAAAACTTGCTGGCATTTTTTTTTTAATTCGATAGAAGTATCAAATATATTAAGTAGTGGAGTTCCTTAAGGACTACTTACTTTCTTACTTATGGTGCCGCTTCAGTTCGGTGTGGACCGGGGGTTCAACCAACAAGCCTTCTCCAGCCAGTTCTCTCTCTATAGCTAGCTGTTTCCTGTTCCGCGCACCAAGTCTGTTGGGGTCCTCTTCAACTTGCCTTCGCCATCGATCTTGCAGTCTTCCTTAATTGCGCCACCCGTCTCTCGGTGATAGATTCAAAGACTTTTTGGGCTGGAGCATTGGTGTCCATCCACTCTTCATGACCCAGCCACTTCAGTCGTTTCCTTTTCATACTTTTGTGACTAGTTCGATTGTAAAGCCCGTACAGTTCGTTGTTGTATATCTTCTACTACATTCCCCGTCTATGCATATACGTGACCGAAGATCGCCTGAGGAATTTTTCTCTCAAATATTCCCAAAGTGCGGCTTACAGTGTCCAGTGCCCATGTCTCTTCACCATACAGCAGAACCGGAATGATGATTGGCTTGTTTTTTTCTCGCCTGTAAGCAATATTTTCCCTGAAAATTTTTGATACGTGTGAGTAAGTATATATATTTTGCAATAAGAAAAGGATAATGTTTAACAGTTAACTTTGAAAATTCTTAGATATTTCCCATATTATGTTAATGGACTGCAAAAAATGGATATAAAAAGTTGCGTCACTTGATTGAGGCGATTCCAAAAATTGCTTGACAAAAGTTAACATCGCCGATTTTTTTTCAAACAAAAGTTTAAAATATTTAAGAAAGGATAAAATACTGTATTTTATATTAAATTTAAAGTTAAAATGTGCTCTGGAAACACGTCGACAATAGCAGAAAGGGGATCAATAGATGCTTTAAAGGAACTGGGATACTCAGACCGAGAAAAAGCTAGGAGACCGAACAGAAGTAAGACCATTGTCAAAAGTACAGCTTAAGCAACAACAATCCTAGAAAAATGACTCATTTAGCGGCTGGCTTCAATTTCCACACTATCAGTGCCTAAAAAGAGGTCAGAAAGTGGGGTATCAGCCAATATTTCGACGGTTTTAATGATAATTAAAATTAGTGGTAACATCAAGAGTATGAAAATCAAAAAGAAACAGGTTCTACGGCAGCTACACAAGAAACTACGGATGAATTTCGCCAGGGAGCACGTTGCCTGTAGCTACGCATGGAAAAAGGTTGTCCTTTCAGGTGAAAAAAGTTTAATCTTGATGGACGACTTTTATTTTGCACGATTAAAGAAAAGAAGAACTTATTTTGTCAAGACATCACAGTGATACATCAGGTGTTATGGTGTGGGGAGCTATCACCTATTATGGAACAATTGCATTGGAATTAATAACTACAACAGTGAACGGAAATAGTTACAAATGCCTGCTGTAACGAGTATTTTCAAAGCTAAAGAATATTCTGGAACATCTGCTTTGAATATTCCAACAAGACAACGCCCCTATCCATACTTCCTGGGTAGCTAGAAGCTGGATTCAGTTGGAAAACGTTGGACTTTTACCATGGCCACCCTATTCACCGAACTCAAACATCATCATAGCTTGGCTATCTCGAAAAGTTTCTGATGCTGGTAGACAGTTTGGAGATAAGGACGTCTTGGCGGAAGCTTACTGCGATTCCTGGAGCCAGATTTCACTGGATTATTCCAAAAACTGTATAATTTAATTCCAAACCATCTAAAAGAGCTAATTTCAAAAAATGCCGGGCATACTCATTATTGATTGACAAAAACATAATACATACAAAAATTAAAAAGTAAACATTTTTATAGTTTTGTTCTTTTTTATAAGATTTTTCAAGTCGCCTCAATCAAGTGACGCATTTTTGTATACTCATTTTTGCAGTCCATTCTTATTATTTGTGAAATTCCTATGGAATTTCCAAGTTACCCCTTTAAATTTATATTTTTTTATTGCAAAATATATTTACCTACTCACAGGTATCAGAAATTTCAAGGAAAAATATTTGCTACAGGTATTTATCGAGAAAAAAACTTTTGTGAAAATAGTGGCCTCAAACATGTGACAGGGAGTGTATCTAAAAACAAAAAACAATTGAAACAAACAAAAAAATAAATCCAAAAAGAGAAACAAATCTGAAATCGAACTAAATTCCTTCATTAGTCTGGTACTCCAAATTGTACGATATTGTACAATAATATCAGAAAATTTTGTGATTTGGATCCCTATTCGGATTTATTAATGGCCGCCGATATTTAGTCGAATTCTATCAAAGAATATAAAATAAAATAAATTATTTTAACTATTATTATTTCTATATTTATAAAGTCTACTCGCATAAGCCCAGTCGCTCCGAAATCCAACCTTATAATAGTCTTGAATCCGTCTTAAGAGTTCTCCCTCTTATTTAATTTTTCTTATATCTTCTTTTCGGGTTTATTCCCGAATACATCCAGAAAACTAAATAATTTATTTGTAATATTTTTAAATTTACTAAAAACACTTAAAATTACTTACACTCTTCGCCATTTCATCCATCTATTTATTTTCCTCAGTTTTATAATCGTTATTTTGTAAGAAACTCATTTTTATTTGAAAGTTATTCAATTTATTAAATTAAATTCTTATAATATTTTTATTTTTTCACAATTACACATTTTTACATTTTTTATTAATGATTTATTTTTTAATTTTTTGAGCTTATATAGAATTTTAGAATACTAGAACTACTGCGTATTATTAACAGTAGAAAAGTGTTCAGTGGAATACTTAATTTATGTAATTTTATTTCTGACATCTCATTTGTAAATGGTAAACTGCAACTGAATCTGCATTTTGTTCAACTATTCTTTCAATTAATTAATTTTCTTTCTTCATAATTATAATTTCAAATTTATATGTATGTATTAACTTCATGCATCTTCCTTAAAAAAACAAAGCCTGTCTGCTTGCAATCATTGTTAGTCTTATTATATAGCCAGATGGTAACCCTTGGAACAGTTAAATGTGATCAGTCAGCAAACCTGTACAAAGGCAAAGTGTTGACAAATTTGGCGTGAACTGTTCTCCTCCTCATATACAACAACTTTGAGTTGAAGATTTTCCTTGTTTCAGTTTGAAATAAATTATTGAATGTTTGAATTTTCAACAACCACTTGAGTGGGCTACCACCATTGTATTTGGCTGGAATTATTGCAATTTCATGGCTGCCACACCAATCATCAGATTCCTTTCAGTGCTTATATTTAAAAACAATATAGAGTTTCTATGGCGTATACGTATTTTTGTTTTCTATATATGGAATGATTTAAATTTTGAAATAAAACATGAAATGGTTAATGTTAAAATGCTTGTATACATGGCTGATACAAAACTCAACTTATCCCATTTTCATTGAAAAATGAAACGTTTAAGAATTAAAATACAATAAAAATGGCCTTACTACGTTGTACATATGTATGTACATATATACATTGTTTAAGTAATCGTTCTTGACTACATGCTCATCTCGATAGCAAATCGACATTGTTGGTTCTTCCTTGTGATTTTGTGAAAGGAAAATTTAAAATTATAAATTACAAGAATGGATTTAATAATTCAAAATGCCACCAGAATTTGAAGAAAACGGTTTCGTCTCGGCTGTTAAGGATACAGATTATATCGTCTCTTGGCCAGCCTTAACAGTGATTAAAAAATTGTTACTTCTTTGAATAGTTAACCAAATATTAAGCAAAAACCAAATGGTATCAGCATCATCAAAGATATTTTCTTATAAAATATTTTATCTCACAATGAAATATATTCAGCCTTATCGGCAATGCCGGGGGAGATTATTCTCCCCCGAATTTTCATTTTTCCCAGGAGTTGAATACTCCTATCGTCAATTTCCCCGGATTCAATCTCCCCCGGAAATTACTTCGAATCAGTTTCGAAATACTTTGAGAGAATTTATATTCTGAAATTATTTATCTGTCAAAGTTTGAAAATTATTTTATGAAATCATATTAAATATTTGAACTATTTGTGGTGATAAAGACCTATTTTGCATCGTAAATTCAACTCTCATCTAATGGAAATGCGTAAAAATATTCAAAAAATATTCCCGGAGGTTCCTTCAAGTAAGGACAATTCTCAATGAGCCGGGAAGTGTACAATAAATGGCTTTGGAATTTGGTCATTGTAATGGTAGAAACGGATATTGTGAGAAATACCTAATTTTTTGACACTTTGGATCAAATTATTTTTAAATATCAGTGATTTCCTTATTTATTTTATCTTCCCCTCCATGAACTCCATATTTCCCGCGTCGGCTGCTGACATACAGGCCCATACCATAATCCTTTCCCCGTCATGATTCAATGTTGCTTTCAGGTTATCTGCTGTAAGTTCTGGTATATTTGGCTTTTACCAGACGTTAGACATCCCGACCGACCAAAGAATATTTTACTTAGATTCCTCTGGCTCTAACCGGTTCTAAGTTCAATATTACATTGCAATGACCAAAATCCAAAGCCATTAATTGTTCACTTCCCGGCTCATTGAGAATTGTCCTTACTTGAAGGAACCCCCGGGACAGTCCCTGAAATGAGTGTGATCAAAAACTGGTGGGCTTTGTTGGACAACAAAGTTCTAAAACACAAAATTTACCTGAAAATGCATTTTCGGAAGTATATCTGAAAATTACCGCAGAGATCACAAAGAAACTTGTTCATTTCTTGCCAAGAAATGTTGAGGCTTTTGAAAAGGCTACCACAAAAAATACTTAAAATGCCAAGAAAGCAATAACATTTGGTTATATCAAGACTAAATATGCTGCATTAAATAAACTGTGCCTTGAAAATTTGCAGTATTTTGAGTTTCTTATGGTTAGAATGTTTAATTCCAATTTTTTTAATTAAATAATTGATCTATGTTGAAGTGCATAAGTTTTTCTTCAAAATAGAATTGAAATTTTGTCGATAGTCTATCTGGTCTATACAAGTTATTGCAACTTAAATTATAAACAAGGCACTGCATCAAATATGCTGAGAGACACTGTACATACATACATATGTGTAGATGAAGTTTAGAATTAAATAAAATGAAATTGATTTAGAAAAAGTGTAAGTAAATATTATTAAAAAGAAAAAAAAAAGAGCGCGTGTAACTCAGTACTTGTTGCAGAAGTGAAACTTATTTGGCTTTCTTAAAATCTCGATTTGTGTAAGGATATTAAGCTTATATGCGTAAGACTCAGATATGTGTTCTATATGAAAATAATCGATGGGTTGGGGCTGTAAACTTGAAAATTAAGTAATAATGGTGAACATTTAGAGTAAAAAGGTGAAAATTGAAAAGATATAAATCAGATTATGAGAGTAGTTTTTGGGCGATTCCATTATCGCGGGTGCAACATTTAGACACATTTTAAGTATTTTTATTACAATATAAAATAATATTTTAATGTAATTATTACTTAAAGGGTTACATTTTCGACTATTCAATAGGGATTCGTTTTTTAACTTTAAACTCAAATTAAATAAATAAATCGTCAGAAAAAAGGTTTCAAAGTGCGATCGCGGGTACAACGAATTTGGCATATCTTGATCATAGTACGAAAAACACAAAAGTAGAACATCTTGTATGCCTTTGTCTTAACGTCCAATAAACGAGCCCTGTTTCCAGTGTTTTCCCATTTTGTTTCCTGGACGTACAAGATGTCTATTCGCCTTATTTTCATCATCTCTTCTAACTCACAGCGTATACCGGTCATAGTCCCAACTCGCCACTCTAAAATTCCGTCCAATTTGTTACATTACTTTGCTAGCCCCTGGAATCCGTTTAGCTCTGACCCGACCATTTCTGATCGGCCCAGGAACAGTACCATGCATAGCTATGGAACTGCATAATGCTCTTAATTTTTCTAAACATTTTAAAACTCCGCAAGTTTTCGACATTGGCATGCTCCTGTTTTTCGTGGTTTGATCTTCTACTTTTAAAATACCGGTGATCTCCAGACGCATTTACTCAAGGACTTGCTTACACGCTTTATGGTAAGCTCTAAGGTGTTATTGTGTGTCGCTAGGCTCACTTTCGTGTTATTTGCCTAGATGCTATTTACACCTTAGTCGCCTCTTACGACAAGCGGGATTCACTGCTGAGATATTCTTAATGCTTCCCAGCACGGATAGTTTATTGGTTTATATGATTCTATGTATTTAATGATTCTGTATTTAATTAAATTTAATTTGTAATATAAAATTTTAATTTCAATTATCTTGTTCTATTAAATACAAATGAGATGTTTTAAAATTAGGTAAAGAATTAAAAAATTAAGTAAAGAAAACTTAATAGCTAATAACTATAAAAGCATGTATTTCCGAATTTCAACCTCTAATCTGAAAGTAAAAAAGTAAAGGTACATCCTCTAAACGTTGCCTTACAAACACAAAACGACTTTTTGAAATCGGAATTTTTGGGATCATTTTTGTGCTTGTCCCATACCATTAAAACATACAAAAATATATCTACCTTAGGTAACACCAGAAGTCAATCTTTTGAATATTATCTTTATACCTTTAACCCACTTCACCCAAAAAGCAGCTTAACACATTTTTTTTTATATGCAACTTCACCCTATAAATTGCTATACCCTGTTCAACAAAAATTGTCAGTACAGGGAAGATAGGACGTTTGCATCTCTGTCTGGTCGCATTAGCTTGCGTATACCTATTTCAAGCAAAAGCTCTCATAGGGTTTCCGTACCTAGCATTATATCTCACCTTAATTAATTCTGTTCTCAAAAGCTTGAAAACAGAAAGCTATTTTATAAAAACCTTTGAAAAAGCTTTTTTGTATTGCTTTCAATGGGTAAGGGTAACTCAGTTGGACAGGCGCGAACGCAGGGGGGGGGGTTGTTGGTTCAAACCCCACCGAAATGTATGAATTTAACTTCCTCGCCATACAATTTCACTCTTAATTTTTGAGTTTTCAGTTTAAAACCCCCCCGAAATTTGTTCCTGCGTTCGCGCCTGCAGTTGGAATATATATTTTTTTTTTCACACAGCCAGAGTAGAAACGGTCATGGTGGTCTACGATATTTTGCAGGGCATTGCAACAACAATTCCTGCACGTTGTTCAGTGGGTTAGAATCTTTTTATTGGCAGTTTTCTCAGTTCAATGTCGTGAGAGTATACACAGGCGACACTGTTTTGAAAAAGCTCGCCCATAAGCCCTGTACTGACAATGTTTGTTGAACAGTATAGATATAAAAAAAAAAAAAATGTCATTAACCCATATAGGTATTATTATATTCTATTATATTAATGTTCTTGGTTTGCTTAGTTTTTGCAGAGTAAAGATGTTTGTTTTCTTATTAAATCCCACGAGTACCATCCAGTTGAATCTGAGGGATTGTGTAGAGAAGAATACTGCCTTGCTCAGAGAAGTATCTGAATCTTGCAACTCTAAGTTATTAATCAAGCATTACATCCATTGCTAGAGCACCACTATTTCTACCTGCATACGTAACTTAAAAATGTGTTTTTTTAAATTACACACTCTTACAACGGCTCCGTAGTCCTGGTATCTAAAAAATGTAATATATGCATTAATGTACCTTTATATTTGCCGTAAACTGACACTAACTATACTGAAGAATTTACACACAAAGTGTAATGTATTATGTAAGCAATATATTGTATCCCGTTTCGCCTTTTGATGAAGGCGCATTGAAAACCGCATTTCTGTTAATTAACCACAAATTAACACATTTGTCTATAACTGCGCTCAATGCAGTTGCCACAATACTTCAGCTTCGCAGCTCCTTCTTGGCTTTGCTCTTTGCTAAAAATGGCATTTTAACAATTAACACGTCATATTGCTGGATGACGGGAGAAGAGGGCGGATTGGAAGTGTTTATTCATAACATGAGTCATCACCTTGTTGTCAATGGATTGCTCGCATCGATCGTGTTGTAGTTATCGGCTCCAGTTGAATGCAAATGTAAACACCAGTCCTGGGAGTTAAGTGACTTGTTGTAATCCACGAGAAAATAAACGCAGTTGACACAAGCTAGTATCAAGTTTCACATATTAACATGGGGCTTACAAAAGAACATCGATCAGGAGCTTCGGTGGTATGATTATAATATGCGGTGATGAAAGACGGTTCCTTCATTGATTCGAACTCATCAACTTTCCCAGTGGATTGGATTTATTGAACAATGAGAAATGAGAACTTATATACCTCCATCGACAATTCACCATTGCCACAGAAATTGATAGCTGAATTACCAAAGCATAAGTGTTTGACTTGTACTTACGCCCGAGTTGTATTTGTGGTTGATAGACGACAGTGTCCTCTTACGAAGCTAAATTAGTTTGAAGTTATGACTTTTGTTGATGCAATTTTTTATTTCTGAAAAAGTCTTTAAAAGTTACCACAATCAATTTGTAGTGTGATCGTTAAAGAAGTGCTGCACACTGAGCAATTTATTTACGATTACGAGTGGGCACGTTTTATAGCTTGAGAACTTTGAAAGTGATTTCTGTGGCTTTTATGCAAGATACTGAATTGAAGCCATTGTTGGTACGGTTGATGGACATTTGCGCGGACGTAGAGCTATTAATTTATACTGGATGCACATAAATGAAGTGTGTCTGACTTGTGTGCTTGTGGTCTTGAGAAATAATCAAACGCATGCGCAAAGAATATAATCATGCCGATTACAGAATCCGCAGAACTCGAGCCGCTGTTTAATTCTTTCTTCTCATCTAGTCATCTATCGCGAAAAGAAAAGAAAGGACTGCGATTCTGATCACTGCGGATCGAGTATTCGGGATTCTTTAATTGACATGAATAATTTTTCTAAATAATTGTTACTAATCTAAAATTAGGAAAGCTTAAAGAACCATTCAGCTTTAATTGCATATTATTAACTAAATCAAAACAAATTTTGTTGTATCCCAAAATTTCCACAATATACATATTTTCCAAACAATATTGGAATGTTTAACTCTTATGTGTTTTTAAACATTTTCTATTTTGTTGTCGGTCACATATCTACCTCAAAAAGTCTGCTTTCGTGTACAAACTATACCAAGAGCATCACACTAAACATTTCTAAGCTTTACAATCAAATTCAATTTAATCGATGACAACTAAGAGTGTGTCCGCAAACAAAAAAAAAAAAACCGAACGATATCATCGCGTTGTCGCGCCAAGCCGCTGTTACAGTTGCAGTCCCGTGTCCCGTCTCATCTCGTTGCGCCTTCGCTTTCAGCTTTTCACTTATGAGTTGCGCACCACTGCCATTAAATGACGTGACATAAAAATTAAATTTATCACTCAACTCAATAAGCAGTCCTGGGCACACGCATGCGCACGCACTCAATCGCAATCCAAGCCGCCAAGCATAGGTATAGGCACCCTTGCCGAAGAAAATCCCACAAAGGAAATTTATGGTGGGACATATCTCTTGGTGCCACATGAAAATTTTTATATTAAAAAATGAAGGTTGTATAGCTGATGTTGATGATGATTTGGATTTCGAAAAAAAGACTTTTGATGTATCTAGAACTCACTTACACTTACTTATATTATAGGCGCAGCTTGGTTGCAGTTAAATTTCAAATCAACTGGCAATGGTCAACATCCACAGAATATACGGACTTTTTCATAGATTTTCTGTGGCATTTCCTCTCTTCTGCCTCTCGATCCCAAATCGGGCGATAAATGTCAGCAGTGGAAAAATATAGGCATAGAGGATGTGTAGGAACCTTAATGGTGAATTTATGTAGCACTTTTCGAGGATGTGCCTTGGGACGATGTGAAACGACAGACGCAACGAAGACTGAGCCAGATCTTGGATTGCTTTCCCTTTGCTTTTGCTTTTGTCTTTGCCACCACCACCACCACCACTGCCACCTACGTGCCGATGCCATTCGGTTTCTCAAGGATAGAGCCCTAGTTCGCTGTTTGTAGAGATAATTGCTGGCGTGCAATAAAATTAGAATCTGGTGACTTTTTATTGATGGCACACGAGGTATGGGATACTATACGGTATATATGTAACCTGGATGTGTAGTAGGTATGTATATAAGAGAAATAATAATGGTGTTCCAACAATTATCTGAAATGAGTAGGCTGGTCAATTGTCCTTTGATGGTGGTCATCGTTGGTTATTTTGTTGACAGAAAAAAGAAACGAATTAACCTAAGATGTGGGATGAATCTGTCTAAAAATTCTGTTTAAAATAATGGATTTAAAAATCTCATTTTATATAATTTCCAAATTAAGAGGAAGAGTCTATTTTTGGGTGAGGAAGCAAAGACTTCAGCTAGAAAAAAGGCAGTAATAAAAGTATGAAGTACTGCATGAGCCATAATTAAAAGTGAAATTAATGTGTTTTGTCCAGATATGATAGTGGGCTCTTCAGTTAGACTGTCATATGCAAAAACGTTTGAGTCTAAGAAGGACCAATGCTGTCGAACGTACTGCAGCAAAAGCAATATTTGTATTGCTTTAGCTTGGCGCGTACTGCCGTACTGCACACTTTTTTGTTTTACTGCATTTTCCTTTTTGTACTGCCACTTGTATTGCTTTTTCGAATGCGTTGTTCATAAAAACAAATATCAAAAGAAAATGTAGAGATGGCATCACTTTACATATTTTCCATGAAAAAACACTTCCAAGTTCCACATCCACGCCTCTCTGAACTCAATTGATTTTTGCAATAAAGATTGTTTTTTAGACTCAAAAGAAATCTACCATGGGGCGCAAGCTAACATTTTAATTGGCTCTGGGGGCTTAACAGGTGACGTTATAAAAAATATAAGAAAAAAGTGTAGAGATTACTACATCGAATTATGTACGCAAATTAGAAAAAGAATAAAGTTCCAAGATAAAGTTTTAGAAGCCGTACAAATAATTGATCCACAAAATAAATCCCCAAGCCTTACCCCGCTTATACAATTGTTTCTAAATTTGATTCAAGAAGAACTCGTCGATGACCTTGATGATGAATGGAGGGCCCTTTCACATCAACATATGATAAGTATAAATTTGAAATTTGAAGATTTTTGGAGCGCTACCTTTAATTTAAAAAACGCATTAAATGTTTCCCCTTTTAAAAACATTTGTTGGGTCCATTTTATGCTTTCCGCATAGCAGTGCGAGTGCAGAGCGCATATTTTCCTAAGTAGCTTTGATAAAAGATAAAAAAAGAAACTCCTTACTGACATCCACAGTCAATTCAATTTTAATGGCAAATGAATTAATAAGGCATAGCAGCGCTATGGAGTGGGAAATTTTATCAAAATACAATTAATGTAAAAAGGCAATAAAATTTGTTTGCCTTCCAAAATTATTACTATTTACCTGAATTGAAAATATAATTTTATGTTGAGACTTAATAAAAAAAATATTCTTATGCTAAAATTACATATTAAAATGTGTTTAAAAATTCATAAATATGAATTGAAATCAACTGCGATATTTGTATTATAACATATGTATATTTATTTGTATTATAAAAAAGTTCCTATTTTATAAAAATGAAGTAAAATTTATAAAAAAATTATTGTAAAAATTAAACTAAAAGACTTATAGATAGATAAAGTAGATATGTATCTAAGTTTATTTTTTGTTATAAAGAAAGAATTAACAAAAAAAAAAAATAAAAAAATATGAATTACAAAAAAATTATATGCGTATTGCTTTTGTCACGACAGCACTGAGAAGGATATGACAGTCTATTTGAAGAGCTCACTGTCATATCTGGGCGTTACACATTAATTTCTGGAGTGAGATCACTTGCACTTTTAATTGAATTACTGCAAGAACCTATTTAAATCATGGTTTTAAGTATTCTTTAGCTCTCAGTTCTAGCAGTGAGCAATGAGTTTGTGAGTTTCCCTTAAACTCCCTTAACTCATCAGGTTTTGAATTAACCTAACGTCTGTTGAATAAACATCAAATAAATTCGTTTAAATTCCATATTGCACAAAAATGTATCACCATAAAGCACTATTTTTAAGTACACAATAAATTATAACTTAATTTGTTGCTGGCTAACCTATGGACTTCTACGAAGTTTACCCCAGCAGCTTACAAAATGCCAATCCTTTTAGATGGCTGATTTGTATGCCTGAGTGACTGCAGCCAGCAGCCCCCGCTTCAGCCACAAGTGGGTGGCTGATACACACGAAATTATTTTTTATTTTTAAACCCAAACCCAATGGTATTGTATTAATTTCCCATAACCGTTAACGATCACCATACCGACATAAACATGCCGTACGAATTAATTGAAAAATTTACTTTTAACTCCTTCTGGCATCTAATTTCCTCACATGGCGGCACTCAGCATAGGCACAAGCCCATAACCGTATGTCCATATTCGATTGTTAAATTAATTTTTATCGTCGGGCAATTATCGTACGACATTTTCAGTTGTCGTGTCGGTCGCCGTCGTTCGTTCTGGCAACCAGCGCACCACACCACTTGAGGTCGATTTATATCCCAGTTTCGTTGCACTCCGGCGAGTTACAGAGGGCTCTGATGTGGAATGATGGAATTCGTATAAGCCTCAAAATTAGTTTCCATTTAATTATATTTCGATGCCAATTGGTCAACCAGCTAGAACCCTAGAATGGGCTATTAGACAAAATGTCGTCACCATAATTCATCAAGCCAAAGACGCATTGTTGACTCGTTGATGGAGGCAAGTTGCAGTGGAAAACATCTAGACAAAAAAAAGTTGTACAATTAGCATGGAGATTTATTGGCTGGTTCGCGGTTGACATGGACATGGAATATGAAGCTCATAAAGCGTTCTGACATTTGCTGCAGCTACCTCGAGGCTTTTTAAGCCAATTTGGAGCAAACTCCAAAGCAGCACAAGCCTAGGTTAGAGATGGACTGATCTATCAATAATCACAAATTACTTTTAATTGTTGTTGTTGTTGTTGAGTCTATGTGTGCATCATCAGTGTACCTGTAACTATATACTCAATGTATCTTGTTACTGAATGAGTAAAATGATGTTGTGGTTGCTTTTAGATGACGATGCAGCGGCGATGACACAGCGATCGAGAAACTAGAAAATGGTTTAAGTTGGTTAATCATTGTTATGGTTTGATGAGTTCGTTCTGTCGTGCGCTTGTTGCACTAACAAGTTTATCGAGTCTACATCACGAAAGCCATAGGTACCTTATAGTTGTGGAATGATAATTGGACCCCTGCTCGGTAGGTACATCAGTTTAAGTTGAAAAGATGGCATCATTGATATTTGTTTCAATTTTCAAAACAAAGAAAAACGCGTGGTAATTACAAATAAAAACATGTGCATGGGCTTGGGCATCTCTTTTTTCAGATTTTCTTGGATTGACCCTACAACAAGTTTATTCTTGAAGAAAGATATTTAAATTTGAATTCTTTTATTTTTAAACACGCGATAACTTAATGAATTTATAGTGAAAGAAAACTTGTAGTTCACTATCATAAGGAATAGAAAAACATTCTTTTATGAAACTACGACGAAAATAGTTAGTTATTTCTATAGATGGGTGGTTCTACAAACTATGGAATAAAATGATGACAATTTCGGCACGACACTTTCTGAAGCAAATAGTGGTAAAAACTAACTTTAATGAAACATTAGAACGTCCTTTCACATACCACAAAACGGCCAGTCAAAAAATTTAAAATTATCAGTTTTATGGGCATTTTTTAAAAATTAAGTGGTCCGGGGACTTGCTTTTTTTTAAGGGGACTAATATAAAACACAAAATATCTTGTAAATCATTATGTTTTCTTATTAAAATTGTAACTTATATAATGTATACACAAATACATAGTAAATCCTAAAAAAATACATAAAAGTATCCAGAGTAATTGTTATGTAGGTACCCTAGCATTGTATTTTAGATTTCAGTTTTATCTCTGTTGTTTCTAATAAAAAGTTACTAAAAACCGTGGTAAATAAATTATTTTTGTGTTAAATAATTTATTTTTAGGAACGTTAAATAAAAAAGTAATGAAATTTAAAAAATTGCCACAATTAAGCAAATTTTATTAAAAAAAAATGCCAGGGACTGAGGTCAGGGGACTGAGTGTTTTCATAGTTTATGCGCCAAAAACATAGTAACGTTTTATTTGACATAAGAAAAAAAAAAAAATTGTTTATATTGTGGTTTCAATAGGCCTATACAATAGCGCTAAAAAAAGTGCATGCTTTCATACAAAATTTGTGCGTAAATCTTTGCCAGGGGACTGAGAAACTGAGTTGACATTCCACGTTTTCTATCACAAATGTCTTCTTCACAACTGACATACATAACGGACGCAATGAACTTTCACTGCTATGTGTTGGCGAGACTCCAAACTTCAATATATCATATCTGGAACTTCGATTGGTGCCTTAGTTATCGAAATGTTTGACTGTTTCAATTTGCCAGGGGACTGATAAGAAACACGGGGGACAAAGTTTAATGATTTCTTTTTGGAATAAAATAAATAGTTATGAAAGATTTGATTTCGTCATAATAAAGATTTGTCACTTTAGGTCATTACTTTATTGTTGGTTTTAGTGTGGACCCAAAAATAAAGGAACAGTTATGATTTTTAGTTTGAAAAACAAGCGGGGGACACGTCAGCGGACTGAGAATTAGGCACTTTGAAGAATTTTTTGAGTAACGAAAATGTATCAGATCTTTATAATTTTGTTTGTCATAGTGGGTATCGACTTGATTGACTGCTGTAAAAAAATCAGATTTATTGGTTGAACCGTTTTCAAAATATCAGCGTGGCCAAAGAAAATTCCATCATTTGTAGAATCACCCAGATACTAATTCAAAATATTGGTTTGAAGTAGATTTTAACAGTTTTCCTTGATCTGAGCTATGTATGTTCCTTATTTGATTAATTTCACTGCACGAAAGACATAATTTGGTTAAAAAAAATAAACTTTTTGTTAAAAGTTTGTACCTACTGACTGCTTGTGGTTATGGATTTGTTATCAGAGCTTCCAATCAATAGTGGCTTTGTTCCAGAATTATCAAACGAACAATATCAAATCCATCAGGTTCTTCAATGAGTTTGACCCTCTGGATTTAAATCCTGCGTATGCCTTTGTTTTTTACCCTGAGATAATCTTCACAGTCGCCTGCCTTGGAAAATGAATCTGTGTTGATTTCTTTAAGGGGGAACTACTTCTTTCGCTGTGTATGTATCCCTTTCTATGCAACTTTTAGAATAATTTTTAACATTTATAATTTTTCGTGAGTTGAAATTGGGTGGCGCAACGGCTCCTGAAGAACCAAGGCCTAGTGACTAACAATTCGCAACCATTCCTGTCTGCGCGTGTCGACAGGAAAGGAAGGGACCTACAATTTTATGCCGTATCTGAACGGCTAGGCGAGAAGCACAAGTGATACTCTTGGAGGATTTGTCAATTCCTCGCAAGAGGCAGTAGCCCTGAAAAAAACTTTTTAGTTTTGAGGTGGACGAGGCTGTGAAGTGATCCCAGACCTCCAGCGTGACAGTCCAACCCACTTACCATAACGCTACGAGAAACTACTCTCAAAGAGACAGAAAAGTAAACAAAAAAAAAAAAAAAAAAAACAGTACATTAAGTCTTAATTATTGAAAAACGATGTTTTCATTTAAATATTCTTTAATTTCCGTTATATTGTCAAGTCATTTGTAATTTATAAATATTTCTTACTTTTTAATGTAGTGAAAAAGGAGTCAGGTTTACCAGGTTCCCAAAACATTTTACCCATTTTTTTTGGCATCAAAACGAACCTTTTCTCACAAATTAAAGAAAAATCAAATTTGTCCCCTTAAGAACCGATTTTTCAATTATTATTAGTTATACAGGGTGTCCCGTAAAGGATGGTCCAAACTGAATACGGTGATAGGCCAGGTCATGACCATTCAGAATTAGGTTACTTGTTTATACCGAATCACAACGGTTTTCGAGTAACGGCTATTTTTCGAAATTTAAAAAAAAACTTTACTTTGAACCAGTTTTTTGCTCACCATGTCCATAATTGACTTTGGCTAATAGTTTGACTTATTTTACTGAAAAAAAAAAAATGTTCATTTTCATCACCATTTGCCTACAAACTAAAAGATAAACTTGATCTTTGATCAAATTTAATTTTTGACCTCAATCTTCTTAAGAGCTCCATGAATACAATTCGTATGACACGTTTTTCTGTAGTTTTTAAAAATGTATACAACTTGCTAAGGCGGTGCTCAGATAAAAAGTTATAACCGTTTGAATCCAATAAAATAGGTTAAAAATAAAACAAAAATAAAATAATTTTGATGGACCTAAAATTTTAAAATTAGAAAGAAACAAATTTAAGTTACAAATCCATGAGGTCAACCAAATTATAAGGAATGAGGGCATTGCGTGTAACTACAAAACAGATAAAAGGGACTACACTAATACATACTACAATCTCATAGTCAATGCTAATTTACAGAATAACCAAATTCAAAATCAAACAAATTTGTAAACTTTAAATACTTAAATAACTCTATAAAAAAATTTGTTCAATATTTTAATTTTTATTTCAAAAACAATTGTCTAATATTAAGAAATAATTTATAGCTAATGCTGAGCTGAAACAGATTGTTTTCAAATAACTTCTTATAAATTCATTTTGGTAATTTTGTACCTATATATTTAAATTTCTTATGTATTTATTTAATTTTGTATTAAAACGCAAGTATTTTATTTGTATAGGTCCTGACGATGAGGCAAATAGGTCCTCGAAATATATAGATTATCAAAATAAAATAATAAAAAAATGCGTTTTATTTAATTGAAATGAAGAAAAACAGAAAGGTAAAATATAACTATAAGTAATTCAGCAATACAAAAATGCTTTTCGAGAAATTTTCAAAAATACTGGACTTTCACCCTACAAAATCGAAAGTCCTTGCCCAAATTTAAGGTTTTTATTTAAAAATGTGTAAGACATTAAGATGAAGCTCTCCACCAAAATTCAGCTTTGTCTAAATTATTTTTGGAATGATATTTTAATTTTATCGATATTCTTGAACAAAAATGTTTTATTTTTGTTTTATTTTTAACCTGTTTTATTGGATTAAAATGGTTATAACTTTCTCTCCGATCACCGCTTTACCAAGTTTTATACCTTTTTAAGAACTACAGAAAAACAGGATATTTTTGGCAGATAAAACCTGTATTGTGTGATATGAACTTTATTCATGGAGCTCTTAAGAAGATTGAGGTCAAAAATTAAGTTTGTTCAAAGTTCAAGTTTATCTTGTAATTTGTAGGCAAATAATGATGTAAATGAACATTTTTTTATTCAGTAAAATAAGTCAAACTATTAGCCAAAGCTTAAGTGTAAAAATTGTAAAAAAACGAAAGTCAATTACGGACAGGGTGAGCAAAAACTGGTTCAAAGTAAAGTTTTTTTTAAATTTCGTAAAATAGCCGTTACTCGAAAATCGTTAAGATTCGGTATGAACAAGGTACCAAATTCTGATACGTCATGTCCTGGCCTTTCACCAGTTTTAGTTTAGACTATCCTTTACGGGACACCTGAACATACCTGAATATGAAAGGAAGAAAGGAACAATTACGTTTAATAAATAAACACATAGTTAAATATCACGTATCAAAAATGTTTGAAATATTTTCTTAAAAATAAAATTATTTTTTTAACGTAGATACCTACTTGTACATATAAATTTTTTTTTTAATTTTTGATACGTCATATTTAACTATTTATGTTAATACATCAAAAACCAATATTATAAAGTAAAATCATCAACCCATTCCTTAAATATTTAGGCTTAGGACCAAAAATCTTAAAAAATAAAAATATGGTTGAATGTTTGAAGTTTCAACAACCACTTGAGTGGGCTATCACCATTGTATTTAGCTGGAATTATTGCAATTTCATGGCTGCCACACCAATCATCAGATTCCTTTCAGTGGTGCTTAGTCTTTATGTTCAATTTTAATTTAAAAATTATTGCCGTCAATTGCAATCGAACCTAGACCAGCTACTTCTGAGGCCTATGCACTACGAATTGCGCCGCCAAATGCAAGTTGTCTCAATATGCAATTTATAAAGACAAAACCTTACATTGGATGGGCATGATCAGGTGACCTCGGTGGCGCAATGCGTAGTGCATAGGCCTCAGAGGTAGCTGGTCTAGGTTCGATTCCGATTGACGGCACTAATTTATAAATTCAAATTGAACATAAAGACTAAGCAACACTGAAAGGAATCTGATGATTGGTGTGGAAGCCATGAAATTGCAATAATTCCAGCCAAATACAATGGTGGTAGCCCACTCAAGTGGTTGTTGAAAATTCAAACATTCATAAATAATATAGATGACGGAGCGAAAGCTATGCAGCCTAACTCCGAGTGTGTTATCACACAAAAACCCCAATTTAAAAATATGGTTGTTTTTGATTGGTGTATTTCCACCAATTTGTATCGAATTATCTGTTTAGTCCTTCAAATTATAGGCTTGAGTCTCTTTATTTCAATATGTCTGGCATCCATCTTTACACACAAAAAGATACAAGCAGTTTAGCAATATAAAATCAAAACATAAAAAAGTGCTTTTCCCTTTAACATGTGGAACACTGCATCGGTATCGGGTCAACTTATGTTTAATTTAAGTAAGTCAGCAAAATGAATCGCCATCAGGAAAAAGTAAGAAGGTATTGCCAAAACTTGATCCCAGGTACGGTTTTTTTTTTAAAGTTCAAAACTAAATTAAAAAACTAAAGGAATCTGATGACGGGTGTGGCAGCCATCAGACTGAATTGTATGTATAATATTCTTTTAGTAAATAATAACATTTTTGTTTCAATTTTTTTTAGAAAGGAAAGCCCTAAGGCATATCGTAAGCCTATAAGTTAGAGAAGGTGCTATTGTAAAAAAAACATAAAATATATTACATTAATCTGAAAATTATTCCATGTTAAATTTGAATAATTTTGGCATTTTTCTAATATTTAATTAGAATTATTATTAAACCCTTTATTTTTGTAATAAATAATTCAGTTTGTCTGAATGCTTATTCATTTAAAAAGTCACCCCCTCCTCTAGGAAAATAAAATAAACAACACAAAAAAATACTCATATCTATTTTGACACCTGATACCTTATCCGTTGTCATCATCTTTAAATATCACCAGTTTAATGTCCTCTATAAATAATACAAAAAATCAACTTAACTCCACCGAACCTTCACAGTTGTTCGTCTATACCCATGTTTTTCTCCATTGAGTTGCGATGCAAACCAACAGATAATGTCAGTTTTATTTATGAATAGATAAAGAATTCGACAAACGTTATTAATACAAAAATATAAATATTCTTAACAAACAATTACCCATCATAGATACTCCCGCAGTCATAAACCCGCAACTGTAGCCCGTAGTCATAACCGTAACCGGCTGAAGCACCCCACTAGGCACAACACATTATGTCGTACAACATGTAAGCAGATAACATAGAACCGATAACCGAATCCGATTCACACCCAAACTGTCAGTGTGAAGTGAAGAGTGCGTGTGCGTGCGTCTTTCCGTCTTTTAGAGAGAACCATCATCAGACATCAGGCAAATCGACAAACCCTACCCAACCACTCCACTGACTGATTGCATGACGTGAGGTGACTTCTTTAATTTAGAAATAGACGACGAGAATGTTACGGACTCAATTAAGTTGCCTTCCTGCTTCATCGGGCATTGGAGATTGGTATTGGACATTGGGTACTTGGCAATCCTGACAAAGTGTCAGCAAAGATAGTTTATGATTAATAACTTAGCGTTGGTAATGCAGCGCAACAAATGGAAATAAACAAAAAACAAAGAAGACATGAACTGTCAAAGAGGTAAAGTGTTTGCGGTGTGGCCCTTAATGAGAATGTCACTATGCAACCACTACGTGCTTCAGACAAAAACAAAATTATTATCAACGCCTCTCTATATCCCTATGCTAGGATTGGAATTGAAATTCATAAATACGCGGATTGTGGAGTGGAGTCAAGGGATGGCTGTTCAGTGCTGAATAGGGCGGTTTTAACACCTAATAAGCGTTTCCGCTTGATGCCCGAGAATGGAAAATCCATAAAGCGTAAGATGGAAGTGCCAACTATACTATACCTGTTGTGTGCGTGTAATGAAGTTGCAGACATAACGACCATGTTTCCTTCGACATTTGTACACTCCCATATATAATATTTTTATTTTTATTTTTATTACGCCAATATGTTTTTTTTTGCAATAAGTCCTCATCCGGGTAAACATTTTCCTGATAAGGCGCCTTGAGTTAGGTACAAGTTCCTTAGGTGTAAAGTGGAATACTTCGACAAAACCGTTCATAATGGGTTTCTTTGTAGTTTCTACGAAATATTTTTCCTATAGCTAAATTGCTTCTTTTTAAATAAATTTTCTTTGGTAAATTTGTTCTAGAACTAAGTGGAAGAGTTTGGATTGTAGTTTATGGTCGTTTAGCCAAGAAGTTCGTTGATGCTGAGAAAAGAAATTGAATTGAAGTAAATAATAGAACAGTTCAGCGTTTGGAGGCGGTGTATTTGGTTTTTGCAAACATGTAGATATATAGTGTGAATGATTTTTACACTTTATATTTGTATGTAGTTTCTCGGTTGCATTGATTTTTATCATTAACAAGGCCGTAATTTTCTGAAGGTTTTTAACTGATCCAAAGCAGTCTTGTTAAAGAAAACTATCTGTTAAGTGATCCACTGAAGTGGGTCAGAAATCCACAATCAATGGGCCAGAAGTCCACAAGATTTTTGTATGGAATTTCGGCCCATCGGAGTTCACAATTGATTTATGGAATTTTGACCCACAGAAGTGGGACAAAAGTCCATTATGGACTTTTGGCCTGTGGACTTTTGACCCTGCGCCTTTTATAACATCAGGTTTATGGTGATAAAACGGTATTTTTGGTTTGTTTGAGGTTATGAGAAACTAAGAAATAATTTTTCTTAAACACCTACTTTCAGTATTTTAAAAATGTCTATTCTTTTCAAAGGAATCTTAACATTTTTAAAACATAAAACATTTTTTACATTTATTTTAGAAGATATCGGAACACAACAATTTTGACTTTAGATTCGATGTCAGGGCTTCAAAATTCTTAAGATAATTGAGTGAAGACTGATTCTAGATAAAGGGTTAGAAATTTAAAATATGTTTGGGTATATAATCAATTTAATTGCTTGTTTCGGGGGCGAAAAAACTTAAAACATTCTTAAGACGAAATAGTTGTACAAAGTTAGTTTTTAATTACGAGTATAAGTACAAAAATAACAGCTTACTAAAATAAAAAAAAAACACCAACAAATTTTCAAAATTAGCTTACTTGTGACACACATTATGTAGGAACTAGGGAAAGTTTTGGTTCGAAAAAATCGAACTGGAAGTGAACACGAAAAAAGTGGGTCCATCATTTCTGTCCAACTGTAGCTCGCCCAGCATCCTTAACCGCTTTGGCTAGAGGGAAAATAGCTTCAGAAATATTGGCAGAAATATTGGCAGCAACCGTTTTGAAAAAAGTTATTTTTCGCAAAATCCTCTTACGATTTTGATACACAAAAATTAAAGCAAAGGTATAGTATTGTTAAAAACGGTAGATAAAAGCGATGGATAGCTTCTCAATTCAATTCGTAACAAGAATTGTCCGTGGCTAACATCCGAAGTACTTAGTTCAATTAAAAACCGGCGTAAATTGTACTCAAAATGGAAGCATTCTTTATGTCTAAGCTAAGTACCCATCAGTCCTCTCGCAAACTTTGGAGTAGCTTGCGTTCTATTGGGGTTGGCAAGAAGGAGATTATTGATAATTTTCCTGATCCAAATGATCTAAACTTCGCTTTTACATCTGGTAACGTACAGGCTTCTAGCTTTGCTCCTAATCCCAACATTTTATATGAAGATTCCTGTGAGTTTGATTTTGACATCGTCTCTGAATGTGATTTGATTCTGTGCATCCATTCTCTCAAGTCTAACTCCATAGGTGAGGATGGTGTACCCGTTAAATTTATAAAAATGATAATACCTCAAATTATATCCACTTTTACCCACATTATTAATTTTTGTATAACAAGCTCATCATTCTCTGATTGCTGGAAACTTGGCAAAGTTATTCCTGTACCCAAAAAGTCCCACCCCTCATGTTGTGCTGACTTCCGACCCATTAGCATCTAACCCTGCCTGTCAAAGGTCTTTGAAAAAGTCTTAGCGGAGCAAATATCGACCCACATTTGCCACCATAACTTATTCACATCAGTACAATCGGGGTTTCGCCCTTATCATAGCTGTTCTACAGCAATGGTTAAGGTACTTGATGATATTAGAATTTCGTATGATCTGGGTAAATTGACTATATTATGTCTGCTTGATTTTAAAAAAAGGCCTTTGACAGAGTAAACCACCAATTTTGTGTATTAAACTAAATTTGTACTTTGGCTTCAGTAGAAGATCGGTACGCCTAATTAAAAACTACTTTATAAACCGAAGTCAGAGGGTAAAAGTTGGTGAAAACTTTTCTGATTCAATGAATCTGCTTGCTGGTGTTCCGCAAGGCTCAATTCTGGGTCCTGTGCTATTTAGCATGTTCATTAATGACCTCCCCCTAGTTTGCCATAGTGTCACTCCACATCTTTATGCTGATGATGTTCAATTGTACCTTTCCCGACCGTTTAACTTGTTGGAGGACCTTATCTGCAGAGTGAATGAAGATCTTTCAGAAATTTACAATTGGTCCTTGTGCAATGTTTTAACGCTTAATCCGACCAAATCACAGATCATTGCTATCTCTAAAAAGAAATTCGATGTAACTAACCTACCACCTGTCTTCTTGTCCTGTTTTCAGCTTGATTTTGTTAGGCTTCAAAATAAATCGGACCCTCTCAGCTAATGACCATGTGAATCTCTCCATCGGCCGAATTTATGGTGGTCTCCGTAAGTTAAATCTCTTTTCTTCCTTGACTCCTGTTCATACTAAACTGCGGCTTATTAAATCATTGTTACTACCTATCATTGATTATAGTGCAGTGGTCTACTGTAAACTAGATTCACATTCTATACAGAAACTAGTTGTTGCTTTCAATGACATGGTGAGGTACGTTTATGTTTTGCGAAGATTTGACCACGTTTCCCAATATCATCAACTTATCCTTGGATGTACGTTCAACCAATTTCTTGATTTAAGATGTTGCTTGTTTTTACATAAGATCATATATGGTAAAACACCACCATATCTGTTTGATAAGCTCCGTTTCGCGCGTTCTGCCCGAACTTTGAACCTCATAACACATTCCTCAAATTATTTAAATTCTTCTAAACTTTTCTTTGTTTATGCCATCAGACTATCGAACTCCCTGCCTATAATGGTAAGGCAAATTATAGGAACAACTAAGTTTAAAAAAGCATTATTTTTGAATTTTCGTTAAAATATATCTCAACAGCATTTTGAAAAATAAAAATTATAACGTAATCAATTAAGCTTCTTATTAAGTATATACTCGTATAAAAAAAAAAAAAAAGAACTACCGTTTAAATTTTTAAATCCATTTTCCATTTGCTTATATTTAAGTTATTTTTTCTTAACAAAAATTTGTTATTTTCTAAGTTATTTTTATTTGTAAATATTGTTATTTTCATTCATCCACCTTTATTATGTATTAACTTAGGTACTATAAAAGACTATGTCTTACTTGTACACCATTTTTAATAAAAATTGAAATTGAATAGCTAATTCATCTCTTTACAATATATTCTTAAATATGTTGCTTCATTGAGCGAGACAAAAGAGTTCTTTTTCGTTTCGATTCGATAATATATAATAATGATTTCCTTATATTTTTAATTGTTTTCCCAAATTAAGACAAAATCAAAAACTCCTTCATTGGAACATAATATTGTCCTCCCTTTAGGAAAAGACGAGTTTTGAACATGAAGAAAACTTTTTTCACTTGAATTAATTTCGGTTTATTTAAAAGAAAACTTCAAAATATAAAAAAAGGTCTAAAATAGCGCCCCAGAAATATTTTTAAAATATTTAAACGAGAAAAGAAAAAGAAAATAAATAATCTCCAAAAGTTTTTGTGCATTGGAATAAATGAATTTAGAAAACGAGCACTTTGTTTTACATATGAAAAGAGAATCTTTGGTGCTGATTTTTGTTTGTATGGGATGAGTTTTGAATACAACGACTGAAAGGAATAGTGTAGTTTTGAAAAAAAAAAACTTTTCATGTAGGTACTTAAAAAAAAGTTAGGAGTGTTGAGAAATGTTATCTAAATACGTAGAAGAGGGCACTTCTAAAGAATACTTCCCCATTTTTGATAAAAAGTGATATAGAAGAGTTTTTTTATTCCGCTTATACAAGCAAATGATTGATTTTTAAGAAAACCGCTCTACTGATTTTTGTTTTTTTTTCCATAAATTCAAAATTATCAAACAAAGCAGATATTTTTTATTTTGACTCGATTTTTAACTATATCATAATATTTTTGAACCAATTACATAAATCGTCAATTTCTAACTATGTTTAAGTTTCATGCGTTCCATTCGTGCATTTTATTTTTCAAAATGTTGATATTCCATATTATTATAACTTTTCGAAAACATTTAGCTTATATCTGTTTAATTGATGAGAAAGTCAAAACTAACAAAAATGCTGATTTATGTGGAAAACTTATCTTAAACATACGGTCATATATTTTTTGTTCTCAAAATATAAGAAGCTGTTTTAGAGCCAACTAAGATTTTCAGTAATTTTTTAAAGACTTATATATCTGGTTGGAATAATTATTTTTGTTAACTCAAATAAAGTGTTTAAATTACAAATACAAATAGTGTTTGGTGTACAGTACCAACTATTTAAACTTTTAACAAGCTTCTTCACAAGAACTTCAGTCAAAAATAGTTAAACTGTTTCTAGAAAAGTCCAAATCAAAAAAATTTCTATGAAAGTATTATGTATACCGTTATTTTTTGTATTTTCTAAAAATTAGAAACATGTCGGGGAAATAAGTGTATAAATAAAATGGGGCGATCCGCAATTATAGAGTTTAATTGTTTTTTTTTTTTGCTTCAAATTCATGTCGAACATTTCGTTTTTGATCAGAGAGTCTACTGTTTTATGTATGCATCTTAGTAAACTCCTGTATATTCCCACTAGTAGTTTTTAGTTTCACATTTGCCCTAAACCTTAACAATAGCTTGTAAGTAAACCTAGACATGGAACTGCATCCCACCATATAAATACGTCCATCAAATTGCACCTAAGCCAAGAGTATCCAGACAACTCCACTGATCATCACGTATTGTGCTCAAACACACAAAAAATCTCTATTCCTTAACTCGGCTGATTTCTTTTATATACTGAATAAATATTAAGCAGTGGCACAGCCTTGAGTCGCAAGTTCAAGTAGGTGTTCCACAATGTTCCATAGTGCTGATTAATGGGCGGGATTAAATCTCAAAAATCATAGAATTTATGTAAATGCCTGTGCTTCAGATATAAAAATCATATTTATGATCGTCTATTTAAATTTCAAAATCATAATACTCGTACCACAATGAAAATAGCAGTGACCATATACTCATTTCGTTTCTTCTGCCTCTTCGTTTACTGTGCGCCGCTTAGGCAATAGACTCACTTCCACATCATCCACAACATGTGTGTTCGTGTGCCACGGTATTGATGTTTTGTTTAACCATCGGTAATGGATATGGTCTCACGCGTTCAATGAGTGTGGTCCGTGATCCGGCTAGCCCAAGTTCTAAGTGGTGTTCTATGAGATGAGATTTATACTCGTTCATTTATGATGACATCAAGTGTGCCAGTACCACTCAGTCGGTCTTTACTCCGAACCAGAAATGGTCAACAATGGAAAATGAAATAATTTCCCACCGGGATGTATCAATTCAATAGACCATTCGATTTCTACATTTGTATTTGTATATTTGCTTATGATGATGACAGGGCATGTTGGTTGTTCTCCCAGTGCGTGTATCGGTGCGACATGGTTGGCGTCGCGTCCCTCGGTTCTGCCCCGACAAGACACTACGGAGTGTTTAATCTCTCAAATTAAAGGTGTTGGCCTATAGCTTTGGCCGGATTTGAAACAGGCTGTGCGACACTGAATATTAATCGTTTAATTATGGACCGCTCCAGAGGCTAATTTAAGCACATTTCATTTAAGTTCCCCCTACTTAGAGGTGAGGCATGTCAGCCACCCAGGTTGACACGCTGAACTTTCTTGTTTCTGTATATTTTTTTTCTTTTCTTCATTTCAGAAGCTTAGTCCAAGGAACGGGTCACAAAGCCGATGTTTCGACTTTTGAATGCGATAAATCAATATTAGGTGAAAATGGTTATCGACAGTTTTCGACGCATATTTAGCACTTAAGTGCGTGTGTGTGGTGGGTTATTTCCATAAATTGTTAATCTCTAGCCGATTGTTTATTGCTTAATTGAACGTGAACATGGACTATCAAAACACGGTGGAGGCCGGCCGGCAGTACGGCCCCATCTATCTGAATGCCTTAATTTTGGTCAAAAATGTTTTTGGTGCCCTGTTATATACGATAAGCTTGAACTTAAATTAATTCACTTTCTTGTTCATTCTCTGGGAGCAGGTTATTTATATTTTTTTTTTATCTATTCGTATAGAAATATACATTACACACAAATGGGCTCAAAATAAAGTGGCGATCGATTTAAATAACAAACAAATATTTTTAATTTGTTGTTGATCTTAAGACGTAGAGCAAAGATAAGATAGTCATGCTACCTTAATTATTCAAAACAAAGTTAATTTTAATTCGTTCATAAAAAGACATTGAAAAAAATCGGGTTTTTGCATCAGCTCTTTTGTTTATATAAAAAAAAAGTTACTATCTACCGGGAAATAAGGAAAGTTTTTCAGTTTAAACATATAACCTGTGTTTTTGTTTGATATTTATTAAGGAATTTTCTCTTTTTCGTCGCAGATAGTAACTTTAGGAATGTACGTTTTACGAATTGAAACGAACGTGGGTTTGAGTAATTGTATTGTATTGTATTAAAATAGCCATAGTTAAGGCTTTCACCACAAGAATAAGAGCCTATGATTCTGTAGTTCATTTTATATCACCTTAATTCAAATATTTTTATTTCAAAAATCACGATGAAAATTATATGAATCAAACCGTTAATCGTTTACTTAACGTAAGGTACACGACCGCAAAAATATTTCCAATTCAAATTTAATACAAAATACAGATAAGCATTTATCACTTTAAGAGAAGAAGAAGATCAGAACAAGAAATACATGCAAGCAAGTTTACAAACAGGATTTCTAGAGATGTTATTTGCATTAAAAACCCTACACCCCCGCTCCCGACTTCAAAGCACAAAAATAAAAAACCCAATATGTTGACACCTGTTAAACAATCAAAACGCAATCTATTTATGTATAAACAAAACACTAATGCAAATAACCCTCATAATTCCGCAAGTCCCGCTTGTTCGAGTCATCTGTGCCGATCGTTTCTGATCGAAGTCGTCGCGGGATCGCTGGATTGGGATCGGGTATAAGAACGCGCACACCGCACTACACCACCACTGTCGCCATAAGATAACAACAAATACACCGGGATCCGCTCACCTTTCCACACTTTCTTGGCTCAAAGCTGACTCTAAAGGTAAATATGCTCATCCTGTGCCTGTCCGGGGCTAAGTGCTCGCAGAGTTGTTTTGTGGGCGACTTTCACATAAATCACTTCATTTGATTTGATTGCAAACAAATTTATTGATGTTGCACGCATTTTCTGGAATAACGTGTGCGCATAACCAACAACCGACAAGCGAGATCCAGTCAAGTCGCGCAAATCCTCAGCTAAACAGAGTCTCACAGAGATTTTTCTTCCTTAGGTTGTCGCCTGATCGTCCGTGGCACCGATGCGTCCGTCGCGTCGCGTCGTTGGTTGGCTGGTCAGTTTGTCTTGTTGAAGAATGGCAATAAGCACACGCAGCAATGGCTGCGTGTGCACAGATTATACGTATTCCTTGGGAAAAGTTGTTGCACTGGACGTCATACCATCTTAGCATGCCCTTTGGGTTAACGTAAACGTACTACTCTATACAACAGCTATTTAAATGCGGAATTAGACTTTGGACGACATTTTGTCCGATTTCGGGTGACGGGATCATGATGATAAGACTTTAGATTAATGATTGGCATAATTTTCGGTAGGATTACCATTATTTGATGGAACTTTGAATAATTTTGCTGTTACAGTTAAAATTTTAAGTTTGGAAGAGAAGGAATACTTTTGTTGTTTTAACTTCCTTACATATCGTATTTACTGTTTTTTTTTGGCGTTCTAAGACTTTTGGGAAACCACCTGAAATTTGTCGCATTCGAAAGCCCTCCGGCTCCCTGAGTGCAAATACAGACGTCTAAGTTGCCGCAAAACCCCCGACAGATGTCCCTGAAGACGCTATTTTTTTTGGCGTTTTTGGTAAAAAAGGAAACCACTTGAAACCACTGTCAAACGAAATATCTTTACCCCCTGCAGTGAGAATATGTACATGACAGATGTCTGAGTGGCCCCAAAACCTCCGACAGACGCGATTAAGGTCACGGATTTTTTTAAAGAATTTTTTAGATAATTGATGTATGCCATGGTTTACCTACACGCCCAAAATCAATCTACTGCCAGTTCTCGGTCTATTCATAATTCTTACGTCAAAAATATGGTAGTTTTTGTTTTGACGTAAAAACTATGAAAATTTTCAGATTTACTATGCATTTTGTGTAAACATTAAATAAGTCACAATTTTAATAAGAAATCATAATGATTTATAAGATATTTTGTGTTAACAAACCCGGCAAAGTCAACCATGGAATATGTAATTTGCACAAAAAAAAGTATATTTTGTACATAACAAAGATATAAACGATTTGCACACTTTTAATATTAAATAAAATATGGCCGATTAGATTTAGCTTTAAAAATTCATAAAATTGGTATTTTTTCTGATTTTTATGAGTGACTTGGTTAATACGACCCTTCAAAGGCTCATCGTAGTCATCATCATTACGTTTTTTAAAATAACTCCCATGCGTACAAAATACTTATACACTTAATGAAGGCATGCTGATAAGAGTAGTTAAAGGAATTAAGCCAAATAACGTTTTGTTTAAGTTTGACAAACCAATGATAAATTCCAGAAATCACTCCATTGCCGGAGTAAGAGTTTTTGAACGTTGAACACATGAACAATAAACAAAAAAAACTACACACAAAAAAAAAAAAAAAAAATCCTTGCAGAATTTCGTATTACACATTGTAAGATGTTAATTAAAAACACGAACATAGGTGCATACAAAATGTCCCCCAAAATCCAACACAAAAGTTCGACTTCGACTGGGAACTCTCAAGGAAAATTCCCCGAATTGGTGCACGTGCAATGTTTCCCGTGTAATTTAGACTTAAGGAATTTTCATTTAATTTCTCGAACTCTCCGCAAGAAGGTCGACGGTTGCAACGTTCAACGTTAATATCTACAGTTTATTTTTATTTCGATAAGCTGCCAAATGTATCGCTGCAAGGTGAGCTGCTGGACACGCCAAAACCGATGTTGAAGTGGCAGTGAATGGGATATAAAATGCAATCATCGTAGTAGCTGATGTTTGTATAAGAAAATTCGACATGTTTGGTGTGACACACAACGATGCAGGAATTATTGTCTGCATGCATGTTGTTTTGTTTAGGTCTATGCGAGGATACCATGTTGCAAATCTTAAGAAAAATATTGATTCATTTATTAAGGACACGACTGTGTGGCACGTCTTTGCAATTAAATCTAATACATGGATGCAGCACCTTTCCAAATAGCGAAATTCACAAAAATAATAAAACAAAACTCTTAGTTCATTCAGAGACCTGGGTGTGTCCCTTGCAAAATTGAATTACAGCACAACAATGTACTGATCAAACATCTTATTTCATATCTATTGGTTGAAGCCATTCCATTCACAATCACAAGATCTTCAATTACACAGGAAAAAGTTGAAAATAAAAATATATTATATCTCATTGTACACGCACAAAATGATCAAATCAGTCATAATTTCGCAATAAGATCCAACCACACCACAGCTCCATGACTATATCATATACATATGTAGATACTTGTTTGCATAAAAAGAAACAACTGTCAGAATTGTATCCGACAGCGAAGCTAGACCACAAGTCAGGGTAATGTTTCAATTACCACAACGAGTGCGTATCCATTTCTTGTTGTAAAAACTTATGTTAATTCAACAATGTTGCTGTTCGTTTAGTTCTACGAAGAGTTTGCAACGCTCTAGAAAATCCAAAAGACATGATGCATTTGTGTTGCTGCATGTTGCGCTTTTATCGGTGCGAAAGTGAAAATTCAAACTCTCAATCAACACCAGTGGCGAGAAAAGAGGTTTTAAGTTTCAAGACACGATTGCGAAACTTATCTACGTATATAGCTCTGCGAGTAGTATGCCTATGCCTATGCCTATACATCAGAGAAAGCACCCACCATAAGCATAAGGTGTACATAACACCATCAGCTATAGATTATTCCTCTAAAGTGATGCGGATTGGCTTGGTTATTGCCACACCAACTTCTTGTGGCGCACTTAAATATTCATTGCTGCAGAAACAAATGAATTCCTGATCACTTAACAAACTAGATTACAAATTGACCACAAGAGGTCCCGGTCCCGCACAGAAGAGCCTGGCGACTCCTAAATTTATATACCTATGTTGAATCCAGTCCATGCGGTCAAATAAGAGCGAGTCCAAGAAGGAATACATAATCCAACATTTAGGGGACATAAATCCCCAACGTATAAGCGGGATGAAGATGAACGGACGGATGTACGTACACTTATTCGTTAGTGTGGAACATTTTCCGCAAAAGGAACGCACAAAGCGTGTCAGAGAGTGTATGTACCTAGTGTTTACGTCATGGCTCCTTGGAGGAAGTTGCAACATTTAGACGAGGGAAAGAAGACATTATACTATGTTTACATTGTCTGGACAAGATTACAATATTATTTGTACAGATGAAAAGTTAGACAAAAAGAGTGAAGAGTAATGAGCTCTGTTGGTATGGAATATTGGTGGATCAGTATAGGAATTCCAAAAGAGAGTGGCGTGTTTCGGTGATGTGATTCTTGCACAGTGTTCTCAATAACCAAATTATTAAAACTATGTGTTTGGGAAAATCGGTATTTTTTCTTCATATCACCGGGTAACTATATTGTAGTGTGATTTACAGCAACACATCAAATCTTATCTTCAGGGATCATATACGTATAGGTAGCTTCGTCTTCTTGTAAAGGATTTTCCAATATGTAGATGTTAAAATTTAATAATACAAGTTGTTTGTCTCTTATTTAAATGACTTTCTGCAGATGCATTGCCTTTTATTTATATATTTATTTTATATTATTTTGTAAAAAATTTGGTTCTTGTTATAAATTCTCATTTTTAAGGCTTGTGTGAAAAAATTTGTATAGTAAAACAGGTCTGAAGTATTGAAAATTTTCTGAAAAAAGTATTATAAAATTCGGGATTATGTGATTCGATATTCTTAGTTTTTGCCACTATCTGTCCAAGTTATAATAGATCAATGTTTTAATCTTAATGGAACATTTAAAAAAAATCGGTTATAAAGGTTTTTTCGACTTAATGTAATGTTTGCCTTTTTGAAAAACAAAGAAATATCAAAAAACATTACATATTTTCAGTTTTTGAACAGGGTTGCCATATCTTGAACTAGTTCATGTATGTAGCCCAAAATCAGGGCCGAAAAAGTATCCCAAATAGTTACCCAATACAATTTATTTTAAACAACAACGAAAAATAAAATTCATGTTTTGTTTGTTTGCTTGCTGCTTTTTACAGATACATTATGTGCATATTTGTTTTTCTTATAAAAATGGAAATTTTGAAACAACACAGAAACTGAATGAAATTAAAGTAAATGCTGTTGCGGTTGATTTGAAATGTCAAAACCAACGAGTGTAGTCAGTGAATAAAACGTAGTGCCAAATTGTGGATTGCGTTATACTTCGTTTTCACCAGATTCTAAACCGAGATTTATCGAGATTATCACAAATCTCCTTGAAATCTCGAAGATTAACCATACCTACAAAATGTTAATCTCCTCAAATAAAGATTTCAAATAAAACTCAAATCAAACAAATTTTTTTTTCAAGAATGATTGTGGAAATAATGAGATGAAAATGTAAACAAAAACTATCGATCTCATTTTCACTTCATATCAAAAAAATGAAATACCATTTATGTTTTGTTAGAGTCCTCTTTTTGGTCTTTTTGTGCAGGGGAAACACTTAATAAATCTCTTTACCTATGTAAATCTCGGTGTCTGGTGAAAACGTAGTATTAAGGGTACCTATGTTTAGGAGGAGAAAAGTGTTTTATTTAAATATGATTTATTTGTACGAAAAAAATATCGCTCAATTAGATTTGGTCGATTTACGGTCCAATTGCGATTTGGCTGCCATACTGAAATTATTGTCGGCAATTTGGAAAAAGATAGCCCAATTTCCGATAAATAGCCCAATCTGGCAAGCCTGTTTTTGAAAACTAACACTTGAAATAACTTCATTTAAAAATTAAAAGAAAACTTTTCTGGCTTTAATTTTGTGAGCGTTTCCGTTATTTAAAAAAAAATTGTTTTATGCTTAGAACAAAATGTTAGACAATTCTGTTAAAAAAAAATATTTTAATTGAAAAAAATATTAAAAACAATGGTAAAATTTGTTACGCTATAATATTTTTCATTTAGAAATTGTGTATGTAAAATTTTACATGGAAGGTACATTAATGAAAACATTAAGATACAAATTTTCGTTATTCGAATAAAATTTAGTCAACGAGAAAAATCCATTGTATAAATGGTTAAAAATAGGAAGATTGTTTTTTTAAATTTTATGACTTTTGGAAAGTTGTTAGTATTTCTATTTCAGAATATCATTTTTTTGTTATAAGAACGTTCACAAACCTAAGAATGCAAAAATCTCTGTTTCACAAGTAAACCGGTTAAAATAATAGGCATATATTATTTGCTAGAAAAAAATTTAAATATTTGAAAAGATAAAAAAAAAATAAAATGGAATTTTCGAACAGACTACCATTTTGGCTTTTGGATGTAATTTTTTTAAAAAGAAAGATTTTGTATTTGAATTTTGTCGGGGTTAATTAAAAAACTCTTTGCTGGTAATGAAAACATACATCGTACATATTTAGAAGCCTACACCACGGAATGCGCAACTGATGCCACACCAAACATGATCTGGTACATTCCAATGTTATGTAGATTTTTGATAATGTGCATTTAAGGCTGATCTAAGCCCTTCGGCCTCGAAATAAAATTGCATTGTTTAACATTATACAAAAGCCGGAATGTTTGGAGAGAGTAAGTGTAAGTCACTAGGCTTCCGACTTGGAAGTCCAACACACGTCCATTAGCTTCTGATAATTACTCAATTTAATTTTAATATTTTAATTCCAACATTCAATCGTTTTAAAATTTAATAAGAGCCAGCAATACACAAGAAATTCATAATGAGCCCCAAAATCAAACAAGCGTAGCTACCATATAAAGAAATAATAATTATATTCCAATTATTACAATTGACTGGTCACAAATTGAGTAGGGAATTATTTTTGCTGCCCTAATTTTTCAGAGAGCAAAGTAATTAATGAACCAAGTCAGTTCCCAACTAAAATAAAAAATTAATTTCCATTTTTCAAAAAAAGTTTTAAACTTTTGTTTTTAATAAATTAAAAAATACAGCTGACATGGTTTTAAAATGTATATTCCTAAAAAGTATATATTTTCTTGTTCCCCTTCTCCATATGTTTAGCATTTACAATAGTTGAAGTTCAAGAATAAAAACCTATGTAATTAATCTTACTTAACTCTGCAACGACCTCAGAACATCATTCTATAATCGTCACAAATTTTTATAACTTAATACACAACAAAAATAACAAAAATGTAAATTTTAAGTAAAACAAAAAATAAATACCTACGATGAGAGTAACCAGATCAGTCGAGAAAAAAAAAGATACATTCCAGTTGCAGCTTAAAAGCATCTAAGAAGCCAGAAATGCACGCATACGACGACATCGACAACGGCACAACGTCCATCGTGGCCGTCGTGGACGTAGCGCAACATGGAACTTCTTTTTCTTATCAGTAACCCACACTTAATGTTAATGTATCTTCGCGACGACGCAGTCAAACGGTCCAAGCATCGCAACACAGGGACTTGGGGGCAGGAAACTATATACAAAAATTCACCACCAAACCAAATGTCCAAGTCCATAATGTGGTACTGTGGCAATGGCCCGTTACCAGTTTTTATTCCTGTTTTTGTCGCATCCATCGTCGTCGTCTCGTATCTTCGGTCGTATGCGCTGTGTGTGCTCTTGGCCAAGGAATTCGCCCAAGATAACAGGCCTTCGAAAAGAAGGAATACCCTATTGCTTCTCCTTGTTCATACCGCTTTCGGAATTTCTGTGGATGATGCACGTAGGTATATAGGTAAGCGTTCAAAGAGCATCACCGCTCACCACTCGCTCTACGATGTCAAACTGCGCTAACTGACTGAAACCGAGCCGAACTTGTAGCTGTATTAGCCGTTCGACAGCAACGAACTCAGGTAATGAAATTGTAAGTGCTGCACGCACTTTTGCGGGAAACATCACAAGTAGAAACACACAAATTGTGTCCCAATAATCAATTTGTCATTCGAGCGACTTCCGTGCAGTGTCCCATTAGTGACGGCTTTCAATCAAGATTCCTGTCATCAATTCAAATTAGCGTTTGGTTGGCATATGAGCAAAACAAGAGTTGCTTTGATTTGGTGTGACGGCATGGTGCTGATAAATTGCGGGAACAAACTTCAGTTTTAAGTGGAAAATAATTAGATACTGAACTTTTTGAAAAAATACCATTTGAAGCCATCCGAAATTTATTGAGCCATAGCTAAATGCTTGAATATGTTAAGTGAAGCTCGTGAGCAAATGCGTAATAACAATGTTTAAATTTGGGTTCTGGATTTTAATCCTACTGCGGGTTTCATTTTCCGTAAGTTATGATTTTCAAAATCAGTTTCAATCCTTTTTATAAAGTAACTGTTTATCATTCACAGATGGCAGTGATACCGATTCACATAGAATCTTTTAATTGCTTTGGAAATTCGCAATATTGTACAAACTTAAATTGCACTCTTGGAACGATTCGGGAGAAAATGCAAGTAATGAACTTTGACTGCACCTTTCCTCAGGAGTATGATAAGCTCATGGTAAGTAATGAGTACATGTAATATGTATAGAAAACCTATAATGAACTCAATATACCGTTTAAGCTAACTATATTGTTTTGATTTCGCAGATAAGATTTACTCTGTACAAAAAGGAGAAAGGCAAGTATATAATTTTCAATATTGACTCCAAAGAAGATTTGTGTAAAGTCCTTGAAAAAACTGAACGTTCCAATGTTGTTAGTCGCATGATGCCAATGTGGAAGTATTATGGCCATTTTCCAGATATTTGTCCAATAAAGGTAATACTACACTGTTTAAATTTAAGTAATATTGAATTACTTTTTTCTAATTTTGCAGGGAAATATAACTGTAAGGCGCTATCCAATAGATTTAGCTTTCTATCCTTCAATTTTTCCAAGTGGCTACTTTAAAATTATCATTCAAATAATCGAGGGTAATTTAAATGTTGGCATTTTGAATGTTACTGCGGGTTTTAGCATCAAATATTAGAAAATAATATTTTTTTTTTTACTTTGTGACAAAAGCAATTCAAAATAACTAGTATCGCCAGGGGCCGAATATTTGTCCAGCGAAATAAACACAAAATTCATGGGTGCGTTATAAAATATCTTTTTACTACTCTATATAGGATCCATAACAATTTAGGAAAAGCAGAACTAATTAAAAAAAAACTCAACATAAGTTTACGGATACGTTCGTTTCTTTAGCATTCGTTAAAATTTTGCCTTGACTTAAAAAAAAAAAAAATAATGTTGTTACTTATTTTTGAAACTGTTTGTTCATTAATTATTCAACAATTAACATTAATTCATTTATAAAGCACACATCACACTACTTTATTTACTTTATTTTCTTAGTTTAACAAAATTTAGTTCTGCTTGAATTATGAAAATATAAATTACTTACACGCACTTTTTTTAAATTTACCCAGATTTGAAAAAAAAAAAAATATGAAAATATGCTCCCGCTTAGTAAGTTCAAAGTTCAAATCGGACAGATATAATCATTGAATGAATATAATTAACCTAATTTTTTGCCTTTTTAAAAGTACCTATACAATATTTATTTCAAGCAAACATTACCCTTAATTTATGTTTTTGGCGAGTACCTATCTACATACATATTTACTATGTACTTGTACATACTAAAAATTCAAACAAACATCGGTCTTTTTAATGCTAAAAAAGTTGCTGAGCCAGACAGAGGACACATAAAAGGAGTTAAAATCCGGAATCCCTTAAGCGGGCCACCCAAGGTACAGAAAAAATGTTGTAAAACTTTCAAAATGAATTATGAAAACAACACATTTCGGACTTTTACCGATGTTGCTGAAAAAAAACTCTAAGCTTTACCGGTGAATTCTAGAATGTACTTATTTTTGACTCTTACAAAACATTTTTTGCAAGTCTCGATCGAGTTTTAAATACGGTTTATCAAATAACTTATCCCGAGTTCGTGAAAGTAAACATCCTGAATCACTGCCACACTCAAGCCCTATTTATGCAGGCAAGTATGGTTCTTTTTAAATAAATGTTACTCTTTTAGAAGTGCTGATGTTTGCTTTCAGCAATGATATTAAAGATTAGCAACATGTACATTAATAGAAAATTAGTTCGCGATTGTTTTAACATTGATTCTGAATGTTTACTTTTATGAAGTCGGGGGTAATCTTGCAACATAACGTTTATCGAGTGGCCCTGGGAAATACAGACATAAAAACTAGCTTATATTAGATTTTTTCCCAAGGCTTTTGGGCAGAAATTGTCAGTCTGTCGAATATTGTAGAGAATATTATGCTCCTTCAACTTGCTTGACTGAGCAGGAGAAGACACCTCCACACAATTTCTCTTCAAGATTAATTGCATTATCTATCTTATTTAAAAATTGATTAACAACGACAAAACAAATTGAGCAAGCGAATCAAAAAAAGTAAACTCAGCTTTTTGACAGTAAACTTGAGGAATTTATTTTAAGGCTTTGATATCTCAGATACCTGAACTTGTCAATTGTAGAATGCATTGAACCTCAAGTTTTTGATCACAATCAAAAGGATTACGGACATGAAATAAATTTTAACCTAGACAAAACTAAGAGTTTAGAAAAAAATGGGATGGCTTTGGGATGGTAAGAATTATCGCCAGAAGCGATGAAGGAAATGCAAATTTCCTACATTTCTTTCTTCACGTTTGTAAATAAACGAGACAGTGGTATATTGCTGTAATTTAATACATCGACATCGCAGCCTATCCTTCAATGGAATTTGACAGTTCATGTCGTGACAGGTAGGTAACAAGCTAAATTTTGACATATAAGGGATATTTCATTTCAAATGTCACCAAAAAACCAATAAAATAACCTTTTGTTGCAGAAATAAAACGGAAACCGGTATACTATTTAAGATTAGGTTTAATATCTAAGAAGTATTGAAAGCAAGTGAACAAAGATTTCATATGATTATATAGTCGGGCATACAGAAGAAAGTATAACTTAAGTTTTACATAAGATCTGTTAAGTAGAAACAAAAGAGAGTATTGTGTTGTTCATTATATAGAAATACAGTAGAGTAAATAAATATTCCAACACTCTCCCACAACGCAATACAAGTTAATTTTAAAATTTTATATTCAAAATATTAGTTTAATTTACTAAGCCCATTAAGTTAACAAATTTTGAATGTTTTACTTTAGCCAGATTCTTAGTTAATACATCGGACATCATGTCACCCGTGCATTGGTAGTTCAGCTTGAAGTAGCTCTCTGACAAAGTGGTAGCGTATGTCAATATGCTTTGTTCGGGGGTGATGCACCGGATTCTTCGCAAGTTGCTGGGCACCTATATTGTCATTAAAAAGAATAACGTGATTATTTTGTAATTTGATACCCAGTTCAATTAATAAATTTCTAAGATAAACTGCCTCTTTACTGGCTTGAGATAAAGCTATATACTCAGCCTCTGTACTACTTAGAGCAACTGAATTTTGTTTTTTTGACTCCCATGAAATTGCAGCACCTGAGAGTATAAAAACAAATCCTGTATATGATTTTCTGTCGTCGATATTTCCCGCCCAATCTGCGTCGACGTAGCCTTTTTTATCTTCTATCTTTTGTGTGTAGGTAAGTTTGGCATCACAAGTAGTAATAAGGTAACGTAGGAGGTGCTTAAGGGCAACTGCATGCTCTGCATGTGGATCAGTATTAAATTGTGAGAGTTTACTTATTGTGTGCACAATGTCCGGACGCGTACAAACTGCCAAATACAGAAGAGCCCCAACAAGCGATTGGTAAGAACTGGAGTCTTCTCTCTTGCATGTGGAGTTTGAACACTTTTGCAACTTGATCCCTGGATCCAATGGTGTGAGCTGAGGTTTGCAGGTTTCCATTCGCTGGCGTTTAATAACATCCATAATATACTGTTTTTGGTGTATACTTATGGATCCTCGTAGTCCTTGTCGCTCTACTTGAATACCCAAAAAATATGTGAGGGGGCCTTTATCTACGCAATCGAATTCCTCACTTATTTTATATTTAATTTCATTCATAGCCTGTTGATCAGAACATGCAATCATGATGTCGTCTACGTAAACCGCTATAATGTTAAATTGTTTCTCTTTATTCATAACATAAAGACAATTATCTCCATTACATCTCGAAAAACCTATAGCTTGCAAAACACTGTGAAGCCTTTTATTCCACTCTCGGCCAGCCTGTTTAAGGCCATACAGGGATTTGAGTAGTTTACATACTTTATTTGGATGGCGGTCATCAATGAATCCTTCAGGTTGTGCCATGTGAACAGTGTCTTCCAAATCTCCATTCAAATATACCGAAGTCACGTCTAAATGATCCAACAGGAGCTCTCGTTCAACGGCTATTGCAATTATTAGACGAATCGATGAAAAGCGTGTAACTGGTGAAAAGGTCTCGTTATAGTTCACTAAAAACTTCTGGGCGCAACCTTTTGCCACTAGTCTACATTTGAATCTATCGATTGAACCAGCTGGATTCCTCTTCACGCTAAAAACCCATTTGCAGCCTATCACCTGACTCTTCTCCGGAAGATCAACTAACTCCCAGGTATGATTCTTCTTAAGTGCATCCATCTCGAGATCCATCGCAGTTTTCCATTTCGAAGCATCCCTACTTGACATTGCTTCTGCAACTGTCATTGGAACAGATGGAACTTCTACAGCATTCACTGCTTCTACAGCATTCACGGCTTCCACAAGGTTGAATTGTTTAGCTGGTCGACCGGGTTTCCCTGTACGTAATATTTTTGGACGACCTGGTCCTCTGACGTACTCTGCATCACGATCCTCGTTCTCCTCCTTTTCTTCATCTTCTTCTTTTGACTGTTGATGCGGAGCCATTAATTGAGATTGATGTTCAACTTCAGTTATTAAAAAATCGTTTTCATTATCCTCAGAATTTTTGTTAAAGTCCTCAAAAAATATGACATCCCTACTTTTTTCGACCTTTCTCGTTCTGGGATCGAATAAACGATAAGACTTCGATTCTTCAGAGTAGCCGACCATAAAATACTCCTTTCCCTTAGCAGAAAATTTTGAACGACCTGGTTTCTTATCTAATACCACTGCTTAAGATCCAAAAAGTCTGAGATGAGAAATTATAGCCTTACGACCTGACCAAAGCTCTTGGGGTGTTAGTGTTCCAGCTATATTTGTTGGGGACATATTTCTTAAATAAGCTGCCGTATTTATGGCTTCTGCCCACAAATACTCGGAAAGCTCAGAACCTACCAACATGCATCTAGCCATTTCTACCAAGGTGCGGTTGGCCCTTTCCGCCACCCCATTCTGCTGAGGGGTATACTCCACTGAGAGCTGTCTTTTTATGCCACATTGATTTAAAAACTCATTAAATGTCTTGTTCAGATATTCCGTGCCGTTATCGCTCCTAAGTGTTTTTATTTTGCATTCTGTCTGTAGCTCTGCCATAGCTTTGAACTTTTTAAAAACACTGAAAACCTCGTCTTTGCTCTTTATAAAATAAACAAAAATCTTTCTAGATTTATCGTCTATAAATGTTAGAAAACATTTTGCTCCCCCAGCTGACGTCACCCTCATCGGACCACAGACGTCCGTGTGCACTACCTCTAGCAACTCCTTGCTTCGATGTAAGGATTGTTTAGGAAACGGTTTAACATTTATTTTTCCTTTAGCACAAACTAAGCAATCCACTTTTGAAATAACTGAGATGAAATTCAAACCCACAACCATATTATTTTTCTTCAGCTGCTCAAGACTCTGACTGTTCAGGTGACCAAAACGTTGATGCCATTTGCAAAAACTATCCACCTCGCCACATGAACTATAATTTAGAACTTCTCCCTCTAGATCTAAAATAAACAAATTATTTTTTTTGATCGGCTTTCAATACGGGTTCATTGCATGCATTTTTGACTATAGCTTTATTCTCAATAAAATCTACTGAACATTTATGTTGAGTAATTTTGCTAACGGAGACAAAGTTCCCACGAAGTTCAGGTACATAAAGCACATTATTTAGGATGACGTTTCCAATTGATGACTTAAGCTTAACCGTACCTATCCCGCTAGATAAAACTGTTTTGTCATTCGCTAGCTGCACCATTTCTTTACTGTTATGCAACACATATGCGAAGTCGCCCCACTATCAAGACACCATTCGTAAGGCTTTAGCACTTTACAATCATCAAGATTTGAAGCAAATAATCCAAAAGATGCTGTTGAATTTGTTGAACTATTTTTCTTTTGACGACAGTGCAAGCAAAATGACCTCTTTGACCACACGCGTAACATTTTCCCTTATTCTTTTTACCATTTGCATTGTTGGTATGAAACTTATTGTTTGCTTTAACAGTAAAAACTTGGTGAGCTTCTGCCCCATTATTCCCCTTTTCATGCCGACGCTGCTCTTCCTCCAGCAATTTTATTTTTAAGTTTATTAAAGATGGTAAGCTATCTCGGCTCTCGATTGCAACAATGAAATTTTCATATGAATCAGGTAGACTACATAACAAAATTATACTAAGCAAATCATCTGGCACTTGGATTTCATGCAACTTTTCAACTACTTCATAAAAATCATTAACATGAGCTGACATGGACTGACCATCTGTCATCTTGGCAACCATTAATTGTTTAAAGAGACTCACCATACGAGCTGGACCTTTAGGTTGATGGATTTCGCATAGCTTATTCCAAGCTTCCTTCGACTTCTTACAGTGTTTTACATGCATGAGTTCAGACGGCTTAATGCTGAGTAAGATTGTTGCGAGTGTCTTCCCATCACCAGTCTTCCATGTCACAAGTTGATCGTCTTTTGGTTCCTCAGGTAGAACGTTTGACCCATCAACAAAAGACCACAAATCCGCATGCACTAGGACGCTTTTCATTTGAATTGCCCATGTCAAATAATTTTCCCCGCTAAGCTTCTCAATCTGGTATAAGGAACTCATCCTTTGTCTTTCTTTATACAAAAAAGATCCGATAAATTTAATAAACCGATTTGATTAGAAAAAAACTTAAAAAAATGACAAAAAGACTGACTATTTCAATTAACCACCTTAGGTTTTTTTTCAACAAACAAAAAAATTATTTTAAGTCTTAATCGAATTTTTTTCAATCGCAACTTGGGCCCATAACCTGTTGCAGAAATAAAACGGAAACCGGTATACTATTTAAGATTAGGTTTAATGTCTAAGAAGTATTGAAAGCAAGTGAACAAAGATTTCATATGATTATATAGTCGGGCATACAGAAGAAAGTATAACTTAAGTTTTACATAAGATCTGTTAAGTAGAAACAAAAGAGAGTATTGTGTTGTTCATTATATAGAAATACAGTAGAGTAAATAAATATTCCAACACCTTTATCCAGATATTCCAACACCTTTATCCAGAGCAAAAATTCACGTCTACATTGACCGCAAAAAAGTCATATTGACGTAAAATGTCAACATCGTGTGATCGTCGCTTCATTGTGAACCGAAACTATAGAATTTTGATCTGTCAACTCCATCATGCAAGGCTCAATGTGATCGGATGTGTCCAGTGTTCTTCAACGTTATAGGTTTTTACACCAAATGGTACAAATCTCATTGACACATATAACACGTCAACGCAATTGACAATATTTTTACTTCCGATATAAAGGTACTATATGGCAACTTATGGATTCGTAAAAAAAAAAATATTTTCAAAAATTGGTTATTTTCTCGAAAATTGTCATGTGGAAATTTTTCTTTTTTTTATGGTAAAAGGTTTAAACATTATTGTGAACTAATATTAAAAAAAATTGAAAATTAAAATAAAAAAATCAACATTTTTTTTTTGAAAACTTGCCTAATATTTTGAAAAGGACTTGGTCATTATTTTTAAAACTAAGTGTAAAATAATTTTGTATTATTTTGTAGAATACTTGAAAAAATCATGTTTCTAAATTCAAAAATAACGGCTAAAAAACCGTTAAGAAAAAACTTATTTTTCTCGAAAACGGCTCCAAGAATATTAATAAAAAGATATACTTCTAAAAGTATAGTTAACATTTTGATAAAAAAAAATTTAGCAATACCTAACGGTTATCAACGGTACCTGTCATATAAACGAGTTTTTTGAAATTCAAATTTCTCGTTGACGGCTACATCGATTTCATCTAAATACAAGAGCTCTTTTACAGCTCAAACAATTTTGTATATACAAATTTTCGAAAAAAATAAATCTTGTATTTTAAAAAAATATTGAATTTTTGAAAATTCAACATCTTTAAAATGGGCTCATAAATATTTTTTTATTGAGTATAAAATTGTATTTTATTAAACACTAAAAGTAATAATTGGCAAACAATTTTATATATAAGAAATATTTTTTTCAAAAAACGATTTTTGTTTTTTTTTTTATAAATGGATATTTATTAAACAAATCAGATGGCATACTTTATTTTGAGCTCTAACTGTTTAAGCCACTAAAATAACGAATATATAGTAACTTGTAATGTTTTTAAGTGTTTTTAAAACTTTTGATATCCTAATACTATGGAACCGATACACATAAATGTATCTCATCAATTTCCAGCTACGTTAGAGTTGTTAGCTACGAGAGCAAGTTTGTGCGATCCAGTCGTGCTCATCTTTTATGACGTCAAGGAGTCAACGCTTTGGCCGTTTAATCGTAGCTTTAATTTAAAAAGCTAAACATTGATTTGTAGGCGAATTAATTTTCTACAAAATTATATCTAAGACTTTAAATGGCTAGCGAGCCATAAAATGTAAAACTTAATTGTTTTAGCATTTAGCACCATAGCTATATTTTGAAGATGAAGCGTATCATGAAAAGGAGCCACAACAGTTTATTTTGAAGAGAGAACAGAACACCCCATTTCTTTTTAAATAAGCAGGTTTGGTTTTATTTTTTATTTTGTCAAACAATTAAAAATATAAAAATTATTATTATTTATTCAACTGAACAACAATTATTTTACAAAAAATAAAACACCTTTATTTCACTTCAAATACTTTACTTATATCTTTTATTATAAACAGAACAAGTATGTAACTCTTAATTCACTATTTTCACACCGACGCTTGTACATTCGTTTTCAAAATCAATTCGTACTGGTGGCCGTGTATTTATATCCGAGAAAAAGCTACTAGAATCTTTTAGGGTTCTGGAATGTGCTGGAATGGCTTCTGCTGCACAAGTCTCCACAAAAGTATCTCAAAAGCGTTCGACCAATTAATTATAGCAGTTCCAGTGGTTTAGGTAATGGAAAACGATGAGAGTGGTTTAGACATTGGATAACGATGAGAGTGTTTTAGGTATTGGATAACAGTAGTTAATCTTTTATTCAAAGATGGCGCGCAACTCAGTACTAATTTATTCTGTTATAGAAGAATAAAAGATGTCGTTGTTTGCATAAATGGGCATATTCACCACAATACAAATTATATGCAAAGTAATTTTATGTATGATATCTAAATTAAAATGGTTTCCGTGAAGACCTCAAGCAGCTAACTTTTTAAATTTAAAAATTGTTTTTTTTCTGATCAACCTTAAAGCACGCATATATAATATGTATGTCAGGCGCAAACGCAGGGGGGGGGGGGGGGGAAATGTATGAATTTAACTTCCTCGCCATACAATTTCACTCTTAATTTTTGAGTTTTCAGTTTAAACCCCCCACCCCCCCGAAATTTTTTCCTGCGTTCGCGCCTGATGTATGTATATTTTAAAAAAAAATCTCGTGATATCGAAACGAACTCGTCATAGTGGTTCACACGAATGAATTTGAAATTTCATGGATTTTATTGAGCTGAGGGACTGAAGGTGTTAGAGTAAAAAATTGTCGAAATTCTGCATATGCGTAAGACAAATAAGTAAACCAATTCTTAAAAATGTTTGCTGATTCATTCACAAATCATACAAGTTTCACTCGATATAGATACAAATCTTATCTCACATTCCCATTGAACTTTGTGCGCAACGATTGATTTGGAATTTTATGTTTACTATTAAACAAGTCTCTTTTATAGCCACACTATAAGCCGAAAATAACATATCGGCATTCATTCTGCAATTTGAAACAATCTCACAGGTCGTCCAATTCCGTATTGGCGCCTCCTTTAACTAGCACACAAATGCCAATCGGCGGTGGCCATCGCACATCGTGCAGCGCCTGCTAACTTCTGCAACATCAACTCGTAAATTCACAGGTTTACACCCACTAATAACTTAGAAACGATTCACATCTGGTTGCATGCATCTAAGCAAGCGAGAAGTCTTAAGTCGAGTCGATTCAAAGCCAAATGCAGGGTAGATATGCAAAGAAGTTTTCCCATCAACACAACCTTGTTTGCTCCTTCTGCCCCTGGTGGGTGCTTCCTGGTTTATGTGAGTTTCATCTACAAAATTGCTTTTGGTATGTTTGGCTGGTTTGCATGGACCATGGACCCACCCTAAGCAAGTTTGTGTGTAATAAAGCGATCAGAGACATCGATACTCGGGTAATTACCATAAAATTGTTTAGATGCATCGACCACAAAGGGTGGCCGAGGTGGTCATTACAACAAACTGTGGTAAGTGTGTACGCAGCACAGACGCAGACCCACACCAAATGATGCAACATGCAAACGTTCTTGCCGCCCGCGCCACCGCGTCCCTTGTTTTATTTTCACACCTTGTTCGTTTAGGTCGTTGCCTGATTCTGAGCCTGATGTTGTCCGACAGGAAATGTGTGTGCATCTCTGATTTCGTTTTTATTACGCTGCTGTGCAAGTTGGCACACCGAACGATGCATCTAGCTTCCTTGGCCACAAATTAAGATCCTTCGTCGATAAGGATGACCACAAATATGAAAACTTGTACATAAGCAGAGGACACAAGGCGACCTTTTGTAATTTTGGAAGCACTTCGACTTCCACGAGCCTTATGTTCATTTGGTGGCGGTTTCGAGACTCAACTGCATCAAGAACTGCCACTATACTTGCCCTGGTCTGCCGGCCGGCCCCCCGCTCCGAACGACATGCATGTTTAAATGTCGAACATTTGCATACAGCTTGTTGGGTCGTGCCTTGGTCATGGTCAGGCAGAAGCAGGAGGCTGTTTTGGTACTGGCATCCTCGATGGATATCTCTTGCATACACTGCTGAGACTCTCGCCGAATCAATATCGTTCGCGCGCTTGATACTTGTTGTAGGTCACTTCTGATGGCAATAGTGCAGCTCAAATGTACAACACGCTAGTGCACCAGCAGCTGGAAGGAGCCACGACAAGATGTGGCTCTGGCCATGTGGGATGGGATGGGACATGGGATGATGATGTGGATACTTGTTTTCCAGGCTCCTTCTCTTTTGGATTGTTGGTTTTTCCCTTTTTGTCAGTGTTTTCCTTCTTTCTTTCTTGTATGGGTCTCACTCTGCTGATGGGATTCGCCGTACCTTTCCTTTGCAGCTAATTGAATTAGCATTTTTACGAGTGTAATGATTTCAATTAGCTTGTGTGCAACACCGCTCAGGTGTTAGCGAACGGCCGACACCGACACGACAACGCATGAATGTGCATTAATTGCCTGAACTATGTTGTAATGGTTTAATTGGCCTAGCGATTTGGATCGCTTTGCGGTCGCGTCGGTGTTGTCTGTCGGTGTCGAATGCGGGATCTTCGATGGTTGTTATTGTGGATTGTGGCCCCCGCGCCGTAACCGTCACCGACCATCAGCCGGCCGTATCGATGTAGGATGTATTGGATTTCATTCAAAGTAGTGCGCGATCAAATCTATCGAGTCAAGCGACGACGAGTTAATTGCGATTCAGAAATAGATAGAGTTGGTGAAATGAGGTGCATACATAGAAAAAAGATCGAAGATATTCTGGAAGTTGGAAAACATGTTAACATGTCTGGTTATCATCAGGGATGTCATAGAGGTCGTGCAATAAGACAGATTTTTAAAAAGAATTATGAATTTTGGAGATTATTCCCACTATTTTTTTTTTTTGTAAATCAAAGCACCGCGGTTATACTAATTCAGCCTAATCGGGAACACAAAATCCCCTGGAACTTTTGCCCTGGTTACCCCCCCCCCAATTATTACGAATATACCTAAGCAATTTTTTAAAATTACTAACAGGTTAATCTACTTCCAGAGGGAAAATTGAAAAAAAAAATAATTTTAATTTAGTTGGAAGAAGTATTGGACTCATTAGCAGGAGAAACATTTCAAAGGAAAAATTTGTCCCAAAACTGATAATATAAGTCGAATAGAAAAGAGAGTATTAAAGACAATAATGCACCTGATTCAAGACAAAGAAATACAATTATTCGATGATGTCCGAATTTTTAAGAACTAGAAAACTCGTTAGAACAGGGTTTCCCGAACTTTTTCAGCTCACGGCACACTTTCATGTTTAGTATTTTATCACGGTGCCGGTGCCCGGTGTTTAAAATTTAACTAGGCACATAAAAAGAAAAGTAGTAGTCCGTTAGTGCGTTGGACTGTCATGCCGGAGGTCTGGGCTAACTTCCCAGTCTCGTCCACCTAAAAAAAAACAAAAAGTTTTTTCAGGGCTACTGCCTCTTGCGAGGAATTGACAAATCCTCCAAAAGAGTCACTTGTCATGAATAAGTGCTCATCGTCTAGAGCTGTTCGGATTCGGCATGAAATGGGAACAGGGAAAGATATTTGACAAATTTTGTTCCTGCGGAATATTTTATTCCCCCTTGTTAGTCTGCTATCGTGAAACACAAATTTCACTCGAACAAAATTCTTATTAATTGTCAGCCAAATCTCCTTGGAAAATGTACCACCTATACCAATAATTCTCATATATAAATGAGAAATTCCATTCAGTGAGATGTCTGTGGAAAGCGACAGTAGGTCTTTTGAGACAATAAGCTCAATAGAGATTAAAGGTAGCTTGTTTATTCTGAGGGAACTCTGGGATACCATCTCTATTATAGTTCTTCATTTCAAAATTCAGGGGCAGACCTCCAGGTTGTAGATTGTTCCAAGTTTGAGGCCAACTTAATGCAATTGTCATTCATTCGTTTGATCCAAGAGTTCTTGTGCCTGCCTTTCTTCAGCTTAGGGAGCCTTTTTCGATCACAGAAGATAGTAGAGTTTTCTCGCTAATTTACCCACTCAACACTTAATCGATGTTTCATGTCGTCATTACAAGATCCTTCGCTACTGATCATAGATCCAAGATATTTGAACTTTTCGCACTTCTTCGCAATTTTCTCCTAAGCCTCTCAATCTTATCTGATAGCAGTTGATGCATGTTATTGGAATTTGAAGAGAATGATTTGAGGCATTCGGTTTGTCAAATGCCACAAAAATAACAATTTCTCCAATATTCCCGACGGCAAATCCGGGTGCCGGGGGCACATACATTGAGAACGTTAGACGAGGTCATTATGAACTTTGACAAATCGAATTTAAATATACTAATTCAAAATCTTAGACTTACGCTTAATTAACCCGCCAACGGTGACCTATATGTCTGAGGGACCGGGTGTTTTTAAAAAATCGAGCAGCTGCCGCATTTAACGTCTCCCATCCTCGGTTCACGCTAAAAGGGCTAAACGCGATCACGTTAAGTACTTTTGGTAATAACCCGGTGCGTGAGACCGTGTGTCACCAATTATGTAAGTCAAATAGTCCATAGTTGAATTACATATAAATATAATATATATTTCGAAAATGTCAGTTTTTGTATATTTTATGAAAGTGTCAAAAGACTAACAGTACTGATTTTATTACACGAAAATGTGATATTTCATTTTTCTTTCCTAATTTAAAAAAATAAATAAGTTTATAAAACTGTTTTTTTGTAATGCTCTACGCCAAAATTTGTATGGATTATTTTAGTGAAATAAATGAGCTAAGGTTGATGAAATATCTTTGTTTAACTGTCAAAGAGCATATATTTAAAACAAAAACTTAACTTTTAATAACACGATTTGAAAAATCGTAAGTTGAAAACCCCCGTGCGTGAGACCGGCGTCACCAATGATGTAAGTCTAATTCACGTCACCGGTGGCGGGTTAACAAAAGCTGTGATGGGTGGAAGAGGAAGGGGGCAAGACGTCAATTTCAAAATGCGACTTTTCCATAATTGGACCCATAACTACGTTTTTACTTTGCTTCGTTTACTCTGCATGAAATCTATCAATCTATCAAAATCTTTCAATCTGAATTGTTAAGAAATCTACAACTTGAAAATATAAAAAAAATCCATTGTGATCCTCTTTTATTGCATCTGCCTTATTGTTTGACTAAGTTATAAACAGAAATGCAAACACCATTCCATTATGACTCATCTATCATCTTATCCACACCTTAAACGTAATTAAGTGACTTTGCACCCGTATATATTTTCTCACTCCACCTATGTAGCCACGGGATGTAGAAACCTGACTCCTTTATGTTTATATTACTTCTATACCCAAAGCGACGGACGTATCGTTGCTATTCTCGAAACTGTCCTTCCCGTAAAGAAAGAATAAGTTATCTGTCATCTAAACAAAGTCTGCAATAAAAATGTAAAATCTCACATTAGGAGTATAGGACTTGACCGAAGTGTTTCTACGAAAAGGGCAATAAAATGAGTTTTATTGCTTTATTTGGGTGTTACATCCTCCATCATTAATTTTGATTTCTTTTGTTTGACGTCAATGTTAATACGCCCAAAAAGCTAACGAAGTGGTAAAGGTTTGCTGACTTCAATTTTATGATGCCTCATTAACAGTTTGACAATATTTCCTCGATGAATCTTTTAAGACCTGTCACGGCAGTCGTTAAAGTCCAATAGCTATACATTTTCATTAGAAACTATATCTTGGAATGGAAAGGCGATGTGCGAACGATCGATCCTTTCATCGAAGATATAAAGAAAAAAGCTCAGTAGCATGCGACAGTAGTTCATGATGTGACAGTTGACAGCTGGTCGTTGATGCCTGATGGTGGCATCACATTGTAGGCATTCGACATACAACACTCTTAAGTCGTGCCCGGTTGGTTGGTGGGATTGTGTTCGATTTAATTATCACCAAATTAATACGACTTTATTGACACCAACCAAAAATCAAAGTTGAAGACATTGATGGTTCTGTTCGATGTTAATTTAGGAGAAATAAAATTCTAAATGATTTGAACACAATAGATCTGAGCTCGATGATAAAGAACTCTCTCTCTAGTCTTTTTCATTGTCTGATTGGTGTTAGCATAATATTGAGATTGATTTAAATAACTGAAATTCGAGATATTTCTGGTGTGATTTTATGGCTCATTCTCGCTTGGCCAACACACGATATTAACCCACATAATTCATTACAGGTACTGTGCAAATTCTGTATCAGATAAAATTCGCAACTATAAAAAAACACACGCCCAGTTAAGTGCCCATTTATATTTTGTCTGACCAAAGAATTGAATTTTTCTTGTTAGAATATGGGATATATAAATAAATTAAGTATTTTTATTAACATTTCAATCAGAATAAGACAGCACACAGCCACAATGTTTAACTTGATTAACAAGTTCACATTTTCGATTGGGTGAATATTTCAGTATATAAAGGTACCTCAATAAGAATGCAAATATAAGTTTTATTGGCTTGTATGGTGTGTTTTGGAATTAGCATAATTTATTTAAATATAAAATGGAAAACCATTTTATTGTGACAATGTTGCATTTTAAAGGAAGTTATTATTTAGGACTTCAAATGAAATAAAATGGAATTCTGTTATTCGATTAGATCTGGATACGTACTATGTATTTTAAATGCATTCAATTTACGAATAAAAATAAAAGTTTTGGTAAGAACAAAATTTGATTTTTTGAGTGGAAGTTAAGTTTCTTATGCCGGCCGTAATAATTTCGTACGCCAAATCTGCTGTGGGCTCTGAGACTATAAGGTCATAATCGAATTCAGGACGTTCGAAACATTCATGAAATTTTCTACCGTAGACATTTGATTAAATTTTGTTCCGCTGTGTTATACCCAATATTTATTCGCGATGTATACCAGTAAGATTTTTTTCCTAGAATATTTTACTACTTGTAGATAAGTTCATATTATTCAAAGACAAGCACCAGAAATTGAAAAAGCATCAAGAAAAAGTCGACGAAATCACGGGTTATGTTAATGAACTGCGAAAAAAGGGCATATAAAGTTCCGGTCATTGCGACTCATGTTCAAGTTGCTTGTGTTAAATTTCAGTGTCATCGTTTTTGAGAACATAACAATACTTAATATTTTGATTTTGGTGTCAAAAATATAAATTTATATGTGTGCATTGTGCATATTACCCAAATCAATACGTTCTAGATTTTCAGACAATCCATCGAGTCGTTTAGGCTGTAGCCTCGAGTAGGTACAGACAAATTGACAGACAGAATTGCGAACACACTTTTTTCGTCTTCCTATCGTAATAGCAAGTTTGATCAAAATGTCGAATTAGATTTTTTTGTTCGAGTCCATAACTTACTATATTTTAGTACCTACTGTCAATTCAAAGTGCAAGTGACCTCAGTGTAAAAATGCGTTTCGCTCATATATGACACAGGGCTCTTCAGTTAGATGCTGTTATACCCTTCGAATGATCACATTTTGGCCGATATTTACCGACTTTTTGCCTTGATTTCTATAAGAGTCGGTAAACATCGACCGAAGTTTGCGTCCTAGAAGGCTATGACAGCATATCTGGGTGAATGCGTTTATTTTGAATTCAATTATATTCATCAGTCACTCCACCTAACCCGGGGCTTAGACAAGCGAGTAGAACTAGTAGCATTTGTATCATAGTGTTAGTTTTATGGATGTATGTGTAACTAGTAGCTCACTGCGCGTTGTGTCAACTAGTATGATTTTTTAAAAATATTTCATACAGAAAAATATACAAATTATAGAAACTATGGAAACAAAACAAATAAATGAAAACAATACACTAAACTAGTAGGATAACTAGGCTACTCGCAGGCAAAAATATTATACTATTTGCCCTGCTAGTCGACTCTTTCGTGTTCAGATACACTAACACACATATGCGCTACTAATTCTACTCGCTTGTCTAAACCCCGGTTAAAATAGAAGTAATTTTAATTTCTTAATTTCTTCATCTTCGTTATTAGTACCTACATAAAATTGTGACTTGTGTGTCAGTAAAAGTCTGAAAAAATGATTTCTCTATTTCTCCCCGCTTGTATACTGAAGATGATTTTTAAGAAAAATGTAATAGGAAGCTGTTTTTAAAGCTACAAACCAGCCTTCCAGGATATATTTAAATTAAATTCCTGTAACTAATGATTTTTTTCCAAAATCGAAACTAAATAAGTACTGATTAATAATAAAGGAGAACCGGACAAAACGATCTACATAACCAATAACAACGAGACATATGTGTCGTTTAAAAGGTATTTTTGGGTTCGTGAATACTTACTATGGCATCTCATCCCTAATCGCTATGTGAAAAAAGTTATTGGCCAACAAATATTGGAATTTGGTACATATAATTTAAACATATAATGTAAGTAGTATAGGCAACAATGTGATGCCATTACCAATAACAATAAGACATAAGTTTCCGAAAAGATCTTTTTATGTAGTACAATAGCTACCTTATCAGCTTAAATCAAGTCCCTGTGTGAAAAAAGTTATTCCCTTAGGGGCCAGTTATAGCTATCATTGAAAACCATCATTGAAAACATTAATTGTCCATTTTGAGAGATTTTGAACAAAAAATAAATGATTATTTTGATGCAAAAGTAAGGCTAGTTGACTTAATAATTATTTCTAGGTAAAACAAAATTCAATTTGGCTCAACTTTTCTCATAAAATGACTTTTAATTTTTCAATGATGAACTACCTTACCAATGATCATTGACAAAATTAAAAGTTACGTTGTGGGGAAGATATGGGTCAAAATGAATTCTTTTATGGAGGAGAAATAATTTGAGGTCATTAGCTATCTTTCTGCATTAAAATTTTCAATGATTATACTTTCGAAGGGTCTCAAAATAAACAATTAACTTTTTCAATGATGGTTTTAAATGATATCTATAACTGGCACCTTATTAAGATTGTGATGTGGTGAATTTTGGAATAGAAAATGTACATTTTGTAGGTATGTAGTATAGGAAAAAATGTGTTGGTGCAACCAATAAGAACGCGACTTATATCGTTGGAAAGGTATTTTTATGTACTACAATAGTTACTTAGACCGCACATTTCAAATCGTTGTGTGAAAAAAGTTATTCGATAATTAAGATTTTGATGTGGTGAATTTTAGTATAGTAAATGTTTATAGCATAGGCAAAGTCTTTTATTCAAATTAAAATGTAGCTAATCACAATCTTAATTATCGAATAACTTTTTTCACACAGCGATTTAAAATGTGCTGCCATAGTAAGTATTCATGTACACAAAAATACCTTTTCAATGAGATATGTCTCGTCGTTATTGGTTCCTAGACCAGCTTCCATACATTTATGCCGATTTTCTTTAGTAGTTATTCAAAACATAATAACATAAACATAAGCGAAAAGAAAACACACCAGAAAAGGTTAACAATTAAAACCAAATTAAAATAACTAAACCATAATATAAAACTTGATCAAACTGTTGGTGCATTATTTTTTTTGCTGATATTCCAACTACATTATACCACAAAAAATTACAGTTGATTGAAACTAGCTCTTTTAACCAAAGTTTGTGTTTCTTTCGGCGATGGTCAAATTGATATCAATATAAGCGATTTGTTATAATTAAGAATTCCCATAAGGATCTGGCATCGATTCGTGTAAGCTATCACAAATCAGATCGAAAATAAAAACAAAAGAGACTAAGAAAATGAAAGACATGAGCCAACTTTATCGAGCACAATACTTTGGGAAACTTGCTGGTAATTAATTAGCACATTTGAGTTACATGAAGTCAACTGTTGCAGAGCAAGCACGACACTCAATTTATACTAAATACCGTTAATGTGTCTCCAATCTTGGGGCTCTTACTTCCGTCCTAAAAGAAGTCCAACTATATAGCTACAACAATTCCTGTGCCAATAGGTCTTGAAGTTCTTTCAAGTACTCGTACTGCAGTGCTTCTGGAGCTTGAGCTGTATAACTACATTAAAAATGATGGAATTGTCGCAAACTTGTCTCCCTTTCTACACAATATCCATCAGCCGCGCGCAGGCTTCTTCACTCTTTTCCCATCACATACCGAATGAACCCACTGCAACACCGCACCACCGCAAGAGCAACGGAAAAAGGAGCAACAAAATAGTGCCCGGTCTGCCCAGTGTGCCCACCATAAAATGCAGCGTTTAGATTTATAATTGGTCATAAATAAGCGCACGGTGTGCGTGCGGACCGTACGTCCGTCATCCGTTCGAGATGTTGTACATTGTCATTATGGTAATGTCGGGTTCGGGCATATATCATCTTAGCCTTCGTCGTCGGTTGGTTAATTTGAAAACGTTGCTGTTTGCAGATACGTAAACATTATGCACTCCGACAGAGACGAAGCGATCGAGAGAAATGACTACTTTTACTGACACACAAGTCACAATTCACACACAACCCAATCCACACTCCACAATATCAGTTGGGCCTCCGAACGCCGAACTAATACAACTCCAATGGGAGCTTTCCAAAAGTCAATGGAATTTTGCATGTTTCAAGTTGAAGCTGCGATGATGCCTGGACCCTGGACCTGGTGTTGGGGGCCACTCTCTTTGATTTCATTCTTGGTCCACAATGCATCACATACCACATACTATACACAACACATTACACAACCAAACAAATGAACACAATGCTTCAGTGTAATTTAGCTAATAAATCAGTCCGTCGATGACGAAAAGAACGATGCCGCAGTGTGGCAACAAGTGCCCAGAGCGTTTCGGGAAGTGGACAACATTCCAAAGTTATGTACACAATAAAGTATAAGGCAATCTTGTTGCAATTGTGGTGACAATGAGTTGAGGCGAGGGTGTTGGCCTGGTTAATATTTGTTCCTTTTTTTGTTGGAGAAAAGAATCATCAGTGATTTGTTTCGGTTCGGAGTTAAATGCTACTAAATACTGGATGGTTTTGATACCATCTCCTCCACCTCCTTGTATCTCCATGTTCAAAGTTTTATTTGTAGAATAAATATTTCAGATTAAATTTAACTTCCAAGACAACAAAAAAGTTCTTGTTTATCTGTTGATCCACGACGGTAATTGGGAATCATCAAGAGCGAGTAATAAAACAAGCTGTCAGTAAAGACCCAGTTTCAGCAACTAGTAATAGAAGAGTTAGGCTTAGCTACAAAAATAAGCTAAAGAACATCAAACCCTAATGGATCTTATGGTTTGTTAGCAGATCTCTTTGAATACTGATGTGATGTGTTAGTAGGGTGCATTTTCTCGTGCATAATGTGCATTTAGTCATAAACCAAGTCCTATATGGGTGAGAAGAAGTATGCCAAAGGATTGGATTATCAACTGGGTATACGATTTACGACATCTTAACAAACAGGCTATCATTTTGCCTGCAAAAGTTTTGTCGTGGCGTAACGTACTGTGTGTGTGACTACCAGTGTCACTTCTAGCATGACAAATCAAGTATGTATTAATACGGCCATATAGCATTCATCGATGGAGCCTTTCAAGAAGCAATGGCTGAACTAGGATTCCCATGAAAAGTGACCCAGCTGACTCGCGTGACATTGGAAAATAAGCCATACATTATGTGGTTGTGCAGTGTATAACTGGGAAAGAGCTTCTCCAACCATAAGCAGAGATTCTGCAAGAAGATGCACTATCATTATGTGACTTCATCAATCTCGTTCTCGAACATATATTGCGTAGGGCGGGCTCTAATACTGAAGCCACATTTTATCAGATTCAACCAAAACGAAATGTATGCGGACGGTATTTGGGCGATCCCAAGGATCCACTATACAATCCTGGTTGGAAGAAGCTTGTTGGTTGAGGCCCTGGCCCACTCTGGGTTCTATCGCCTGCTTTATTATATTACTTCGAGGTAGTTCACATTAGAGTTAATATTTGACGAAGATTTTGAACCTAGGAAATAGCTGCAAACTTCGATTCGGCGAAACAGTATGCAATGAGAAAATTTTAGAAATTACCGATAAAAAAATTAAGAAAAAGAAATTTAAATATTAAAATCACTTTGGTCTTAAGTGGAGTGAATGAATATAATTCAAATAAAAAGTACAAGTGACCTCAACTCCAGAAATTATTGTGTTTCGCCCAAGGTATAACAGTGGGCTCTTCAGTCAGTCTGTTTTAGCCTACCAAGACACAAATTTTGGTCGATGTTTACCGACTCTTATAAAAATCACAGGGGAATTCGTTTAAATTCGTGCACCCAGAAAATAATTACCCGTGGTCAGGTTTTTTTAATAAAAAAACCAAATTAGTTTTAATATTTTAATATTTAAATTTCCATTTTACATTGACATCTATACATAAATAGCCTTAGAGCCTTTGTGATACCATTCGCTCAAAAAGTATCCATCCGATTTAGATAAATTGTATATGGTTGGAAAGCCATAGGTGCGGAGATGTGCAGAATATACCTGAGACACGCCTTAACACACTGTGGGCCATTTTTCGTTTTGCACTGCCGATCACTGTGCGTGTTAAAAAATAATTTTAAACTAAAAAAAATATTTTGTGATTTAATTTTCAAACAAAAAGTTTGACTCTAGAGTCTGTGAATGTGAGTTTTGGGTGGACGAATTTCGGCCAGTTGGGCAATACTAGTACCTATAAAAGCTGTAAAAACATTTATACTACTGGTTACTATGTGATGATGAGTGTTGGACGAATATTTGGCTCTGTTTCCGAGGAAGGTTAATGGCGACGGTGGGAAGAAAATACTCAACGAAGTAAAAAAAATACGTTGACTATCATAACTTGACCACATCGAACGAATGGATACCCATTCCTTCCCTGTCTGGTTCTCCATCTCGAAGACGGCCATGAAGGAACTTCAAATGTTCGAAAGAAAGTTAATAAGGATTTGTACTGGACTGCATTTTGATCGGTAGCGAATGAGACATCACAGCAACGAGCTTCTTTACAGAGAAGCGGCTAAAGGCCAACCCATTCCCCCACCAAAACCACAACTTGACAACCGAGACGGAACACCACATGTATTTTTTTTGACATCGAACGAATGGATAATGCTTAAATGAACAGAATCTTCTTATCCCAGCTTCTAATACGAAAAGAACGACGAACCGCCGTGTTGGTTGATTTAAAGATCATACTATTGTATTGCAGATACCAGTTCGTTTGGCCAATAAGGTTTCTTGATGCGTTTAATTGTCCTGCAAATAGGGTCAACAGCGTTTGTTCTTCTAAAGCAATACATCTTGAAAAGGTTTTGCCCCACACATGTGCAGAAACCAAAAATTATGTCTGTATGAAGTCCGAAATTTCGGGAGATGATGACCATTACTTATTTGGATTTTTTGGTGGAAAATTTGGAATCCAAAACTTACCGTAAAGCTTAGAAAGTTACATTTTTATATATTTTTGACCAAAATTAACTTGCATAACAAATACATAAATATTGAATTATAGTAGGCAAAGCCTTAAAATAAAATAAATAAATATTTTGTATGTACGACATGTATTGTACATAATGTTCGACCTATACGGTCGAAAAAAGTGAGTTTGTGTGAAATTAAAGTTTATTTTGTATCATATTTCTCAATAGGTCTGTTCCCAACCTTGACCAAAACTGCCAATTGTAAACAATTGTTGCCCAAATCCTGTTCCACACTTCACAAATTTGGTAGTTTTGGGAAGAAGAGAGCGCTTAGGAGAGTAAAACAATTTCCCCTCCTGACATTCCGCCCAAAAATCTTCTTTGGGCAGAAATTGTTGGTCTGTCCAATGTTAGGTTGAGGTACGTTGCTAAAAAAAAAGTGATTATTGTTAGAGTAGACAGATCGATTTGCTTCACGTTGGAATGAGAAAGGTTAAATAAATTAAAACAATATTTGGGTGAAATTGTGTGGCAGAAATTTTTGCCAAGAAACCGGTCCAAACTTTTTCGGCAGTTTTTCTCTCTGTGGGAGAATTTCATCCACACTCTTCAAAATTCGACAGACTGACAATTTCTGCTCGAAAACCTTGGAAAAAAACCTAATATAAGCCAGTTTTTATTTCAGTATTTCCCAGGGCCACTAGATATACGTTATGTTGCAAGATTGCCCTCGACTTCATAAAAGTAAACATTCAAAATCAATGTTAAAACAATCGCGAACTAATTTTACTATTAATGTACATTTTTGCTAAACTTCGGCAGTGATTCAGGATGTTTTATTTTAATATAGAAATTTATATTTTCATAATTTGAGCATAACAAAATGTGGTTTACATAAAAAAATAAAGTTGTGTAATATGTGCTTTATAGATGAATTAAGGTTGATAGATAATGAACAAAATATTTAAAAAATAAGTAACAATAGCCGAGTTTTTTTAATACTCATTAATTACTAACTTTTAAATTTAATAAGCAAAACAAAAACAAAACAAACACTGAGTATATAAAAAAAGTAAAAGTATAAAACAAGAGTAAATAAAAAAGTGAGTAATTAATGAGTATTAAAAAAACACGGCTAATATTATTTTTTGTTTGTTTTTAAGTTCATGACAAAAGTTAAACGAATGCTAAAGAAATGTACGTATCCGTGAATTTTGTTTGTTTTTGTTTTTTTTTTTTAATTAGTTTTGCTTTGTTAAAGTAGTAAAAAGATAATCTATGACGTATCCATGAATTTGGAGTTTGTTTCGCTGGCCGAATATTCGGCCACTGGCGTTACTAGTTTTCATAAATTTGTCAGCAACATCAAATTCTGACAATATAACAAACCCAAACTGACACAATACAAATTGACTCTGGCGTTTTGAAGGTACCTACTTTGAAAGTTCTGCATTGCGTTCACATTAGTTCGATGGTCTCCAAATATTTACATGGTAACAGAAGCAGGTTACTCACCATAATGTTCAAATAAATACGCTATACGCATAGAAATGTACCCGCACAACAACAATTAAAGAGGGGTGGACAGAGAAATACGTAAGAAACTTAACTACAGACAGGGATATAGAAACTCTATAATGCAAATACATCAGAATGCGTTCCATTGTCTAGAAATGGCAATGAATCAGCACCAAACCAAAAACAAACAATCCACAATGTCTTCACGAATTGCAGTATGAAACTATATATGACTTCGACTGACAGACACTCGTCTGTCAATTTGCAAGCGATAAAAAAAAAACAAAACACACACCAAAATATGGCCGGCCGCCCAGTGACAGTTTCAGAGATTGAGAGCATAGCGTAGGCATACATTTAGCTAAGTAATAAAATTTGTTTTAGCATTAGACCATAACTCACAAGCTTCGCGCGCAAACGGGATCGATCGAGCACCAAGGATAGTATTATGGAGACTGGAGACGATGACGATGCGAGACGTGTCGCGCGGTTAGTCAATGCGAGAAAGTGACCAAACACCAAAGCACAAAGGCTGCTGGTATTCTCATGCAAAACTTGACGGATAGCCAAGCGTGTGGCACTGCGAAACGCAACGCACAACACAAAAATCACAAAACACACAACACACTCTTGATACATTCGGAGATTTATTGTTCGAATGTGTCGCACATAGATCACTGACCGCGCGCGTGGCAACAACTTGCAAAACGAGCAAAAAACCAAAGCTATCTGTCTGCGGCGTGCAGCATATTGCTGCCTTTGTTGGCCGCCCACACTATATGCAAAACTATTCCCGGGTCAGATAAAAGTTAATTCAAATCCTTCAGCACACATTTCCCCATTATCTTATGTGCCAACTGACACTGCCCACTCGGGCAAAAGGGTTTCGGCTTCGGGACAGAGTGTCGCCTCCATATAGCATTACGGGAGTACCATCAGTACGGGGCAGCAATTTAGTTCGAATAACTGCTCGCTGTGTGACAAGTTTATATACGTAGACCAACTATACTCTCGTTTATTATTTTTTTCCAAATGATTTCGCTTGGCTTGAAGAACTTAAAAGATTTCATAAAAAATCTCTCAGTAAAAAACCCGTCATCCGCATCTTGACGCATTATGTAATGCGGTGCCAGTTTTCTGGCATCATGAAAAAAAAGTTGTTTTGGCCATCGATGTCGCGAAGCAAGTGACAAAGACCCATCATCATCACCGTCAGGCGCAGACGCACATCAGCGACGACAATCGACTTGTCAAACTCCATCATCGGAGTGAAGTCAACAAGCTTCGTTGCTGGTAGACATGTCAGAGCAAGGAACTTTCTTGTTCTAAGCTATACAAACGCAGAATGCGTTGTTTGCTTGTTGGCCAGCATAACATCGCAAAATCGATTCAGACAACATGAACATGGATGGGTAAACGGCCAGTTCAAGCCACTGCAGCTTTGGTCGAAGAGGCCGATAACAGAGATATCATGCGAGTCTTATGATGATGTGCGTCTGTAAACAGTGCACGCACTTGATGATGACTGGCCAACATGAGATTTGGCCTTACTCATCTACAGTTGGTTGTTTCGCGTTTTGTTTGTTTGTTTTCTTTTTTGTAGAAAAAAAAAAACTTAATAAAAACGGTGAGACTTGGTTCACTTTTCAACATCATTAGGTTGTCCATATGTGACAAATGTGTGTCACTAGGGGCCTTTAAAGTAAGAGCGATATAGGCATATAGATGATGAGTTTCAAGATAGCTCTGAATTTACATAATTTTAAAGAAGTTCTAAGCAGAAGTGTTTTCCATACATTTTCTGACTTAATGATCTATGTGCGTTGACAAACAGACAATACTAAGTTAAAAAGAATGCAAAGTATTTCTGCAAAAAGAATTTCTCCTGTGCCTTTTTTTAAAATGTTAATTTTCAATATAGGCAACTTTTTTGCAGGAAATATTAGAGGAACAAATATTAAAGGTGTAAATATTAAAGAAGCAAATAATCCTATTTTCCGATCAAATTGTGTAAGCTACGAACATGTGTCCTTTTGCAAAAAGCATGTGTCAAACAATGGAAAATAGTATCAGACGACCAACGACTTAAATTCACTAAAGTGATTTCGAGAAAAACGATAGCAAAAGTACTATCAAATGCTAGACTCTATGGAAAATTAATTAAAGAATTAAATTAATTTGTCTTATAAAATGTTCTTCATTCCATTCACCATATGCATATAAATGTAAGAGTGTCGATTCATCCCATACAATTTTGCACACCAAACTTTATTTACACATTATATCGTGAAATCTATACTGATTATGATTACATACATTTTAAGCATGATGTATTTAATAAAACTTCTATGGACTCATCGCATAAAGATGTCCCGGATTTCTGTGAAAAATGCATAATAATGTAGTGAGTAAGGTTTCTATGTACTCATTAAATAAAAATAATTGTTCAAAGTACTCTTTACATTCATTTGTGACGGTTATGGAGTGATTACAGATTCTTTGTGTGTGTGTGGCCTATTGACTTCAATATCCGCTTCGCAATGGGATTTAATATGCTCATTGTAAAACAATATGTACTCATTACATAAATAATGCACTAATTACATAACTTATATGTTCTCATTACATAAATAATATGTACCTACCTACTAAATACAAAATATGTTCTCATTACATCAATAATATGTTCTCATCAAAATGGGCTGTTTGTAGCTTTAAGTAATAGAGTGTTTAAGCTTCCTGTACTCATTACAGGGTAAGTCGTCTCTTTCTTAGCCCAGATGGGTTTCCCTTTATTTTGAAAGTACATAAAATAAATAAATAAACGGCTCGTGAAGAACCAGGGCCTAGTGACAAACAACTCGCAACCATTCCTGTGTGCACGTGTAGACAGGAATGGGAGGGACCTACAATTTTATGCCGCATCCGAACGGCTAGACGAGAAGCACTTATTCATGACAATTGATACTCTTGGAGGATTTGTCAGTTCCTCGCAAGAGGCAGTAGCCCTGAAAAAAACTGTTTAGTTTTTGTGTGGAAAGTACCTACATACCTTTATTTTATTAGACAAATTATCAAGTTTTATGTACCTGGCTTTGAACTGGTATCCTGCCAGGCAACGGGCGAGTTTGCAGCCATTGAGCTAATTTCCAGTTTTAAATTCTGTTCATAATATTAATGAGTTAAAACTTTACATTTCTATTTAGGCGACACGACGGGTGTTTAATCGCCTTTTTATTTAGTCGTTGATATAGAGTCGTATTTTTATTTATTTGTTCAAAATATCTGGTCTATTATTTTTCCTTGGCACACAATTAATGGGAAGGCATTTAATTCTGTGGGAAAATAGAGTGGAGACTTTTGCAAACCACCTGGTGTAATAATCTAGTTCACTTGGCGAATAGCATAGGAGGTATTGCAAGAGAAAAAGCCCAACGAAATTTTTCGTTTATGATTGGGTTATGGCATTTTTGTGTTGGATTTTTGTTTCACATCAGCATCGCATCAGACTGAAGTTAGAAACTGAAATTTCATGTTTTATCTGTTTTTAGTGTAATGTCTAGAACGCTGCTGATGCGAAATGCGATGAATTCGTTAAACTCCAGTTTCCGGCAACTCAGTTTCCTTGTGTGAAAGCAGTCTAACTTTGTTGTTTTGCTGTACACTGTTGTTTTAAATAGATAATGTTAATATAAATATGAATTATAATACATTTTCTGAAAAATATTTTATACATTTCACTTTTACTTCAAACCAAAATACTAATTACTAGGGCTGGGATTCTCATGCACTTAAAAATCGGAAATATGCGTTTAAAATATGCCCTTAAAAATGGAAAATATGCAGTAAAAAACGGAAAATATGCACTTAAATATGCACAGAAGAAAAAAATAAAAAAATAATATTTTTATTTAGTTTTTATTAATAAAGAATTAAATTCAATCTGACGTAAAGGGAGGGGTTTTTGGACAGCAAATTTCATCTATTGTAAGACTATTAGAACAGTTTTCGTTATTGTATCTCAGACTTAATATATGTACATTATTTATATTTTCATTGTAGAATAGCCTTGGCTTTTCTCAAAAATTAGTCTTAATTTTTTTTTAATAATTGCACCAATAGGGCATTTAAAAGAATTAATTTTTGCAAAATTTCCATCAACTAAATCGATTTGATCTTTCAATATGCTCCTACCCTCAAGATTTGTGCTCGTGCCACATAGAAAATTTAAGTTTGAGCAAATAAATACAATTTCACCACCATCGAATTGAATCTTTTTAATGTATATTACGAAATTGCTTCTATCCACGTTCCCCACCTAGTATTTATAGGCTATTAAACCAACTCCTCGACCTAGTTTTTTCGTCACAAATATAAACTCGACACTTTATTGAAAAATATGAATGAACAATATGAAAATATGCACTCAAAATATACATTTATTATGAAAATATGCATTTTGCATAAAACATGCAAAATATGCACTAACGATTGAATGCCATTTTAAAGGAAATCGCATGATTCGTAATGATAATTTGGTCCTAGGCTTCTAAATGTTGTGATAAAAAACATGCATTTGCATGGAAATCCTAGCCCTCCTAATTAACGTCGTTAAGTTTACACACAAGTTTGCATGAACGACCTTTTTAATTCATTTGGGTAAATGCTGTGTAATTGAATCAGCTGTTCGTTTATTTGACAGATTTTGTGTCTGATAGATTAGACGTGTTTAGATTTCGAAGTTATTTTTAAATGGAGAACCTCTCCCGAACCATCACGAAATAGGAGCCAAATGTCTCGGAACGATAAAAAATGTAAGATACACGATGGAATTACAATAGTCGTAGGCTCCCTGTAGAGGCCGGATGAAAATGAGCGAATACAAAAAAAAAATATATGGTGCGCCAATAATGTCGGTTTCTTGATTTGCGTAAACTATTGCTTTTGGTAGTAAAGAGTGCCTCGGGTGCACACCTCACCGAAGTGAAACTCAATTCTGATTTTGATTGTTCGGAGAGCTACTTTTCATTGGTTAATGACATCTGCTTCTGACAGGTTCTGACTATTAAGGATCACCCAAACCGATGCGAATCATTCGTTGACGAAAAAGACAACAACAATAACAACAAGCTGTTGATGTAGTTTCGTCGTCAACGAATGGTTCGCATTGGTTGAGGACCTTTATAATTTTACCATAATAGTTAACGAAAAGTAGCTTTTCTATTTTTTTTTTTTAAACTTTGCCCGCACAAAAGGGATTATTATTACCCTTAAAATATTTACACGTTCAGGAAATAGGAAATAGGAAAGGGTTAAAAAGGAGATACCGATGAACATTTGTTTTGAATGTCTGAATACTGTAATAAGAGGGAAGAGAGCCAGGTAAAGTATTCCACATTCTTGTGGTTCGAATAAAGAAAGAATGTCTATACTTAACAGTACGTCCGAAGTTGGGCTCGAGGGTAAACTGATGGGCATTCCTAGAAGCGCGAGTATTACGGTTGAATTGTTTAAGGGGAGGAATGCAATTGGCTATTTCACTAGAACACTGTTTATAAAAATAACGGTAAAATAGGGAAAGACATGAAACATTACGGCGGTGTTCGAGAGATGTAATTGTTTCCGTTATAGATCCTTCACCTATCATTTTTAAAGCTCTCTTTTGTATTCTGTCCAACAAAATTAAGTGAGTTTTTGGAGCTCCTGCCCAGACATGAGAATTGTACTCAAGTTTTGGACGAACAAAGGCTTTGTAGATCATAGCCAGATCAGAAGGGGAAAACAATTTCTTGCATCTGCGGAGAAACCCTAAATACTTAGCAGCGTTTTTGGCGACATCAAATATGTGGTCATTCCACAAAAGTTGGTCTGTGACACACATACCGAGAACTGAGAGCTGTTTGGTTTCCTCGATGCACGTGCCGTCCATTGATAGCGGCATTGGGAGTGGGTTTCGCTTTAACGACAGGAGACAGCATTGAGTTTTAGAAGCATTAAATTCTACGCGTCGATTGAATGTAGACGTCCTAATTATTATTTCTTGCATAACCTACGTTTTAAGTGATAGCTTTTATCGCCAACTAATCGCGATTCGATAGTTACAGAACACGGTCAGGGTTTTCCTTAGTTCTCTTAGTGATGAGATATCATATTATGTACATCATATTTCTGAAACGCCTAATTCTAAAATTCACAATGACGTTTGAATTAGTTTAACGAAATAAATTTGGTTAATTTTCCCCATAAAAATCCTTGGATAATTTTAACCGAATGGTGTTAAACATTTCCCATACATGATTTGACAGTTCATTAACCAAATGGTAAATTGAACCAAATCGTAAACTTATCTAGTGTTTGATGACGTTGCATGAATACCCTTACTTACAAACCTCAAAACCACCCACGTTATCCTCATTTTGCTTGGATAAAATCGTCAACGACACATTTTCCAATGATACATGATCGTAGGTATAAGTTGATTTTTGGAATGCCAAAAAGATGAATATGGTGTTTTAAAGAAAACAAAAAAAAAATAATATTGTTTGGTTCATCTTGGTGTGGAATCATGCGCCAGAGGCTAGGTCCACGTTAATTTATATCTCGAACACATTTTCTTAAAATCCTTCAATCGCTGTCTGATCAATCATTCGCGCAGAGTGATTATTCGGCAACAGTGGAGTTATTACACCGCGCAACAAAATAAAATAATAAAAAATGAAAAGTGAAGCAGGGGCGACCTGTTGCATCGATCGCCAGAAGGATTTAATCGTCTCCCAATGAGGATACAACCGGACAATAAGGGATTTCTCAGGATTTCCTTTGGTTTGTTTTGGTTTTTGTTTCTTTATTCTGTTGCTGCTGCTGTTTCTTCTTTGCTGATTTCAATCTTTGAATCAGCGATAAGTTTGATATATTCGCTTTTTCTACCGAGCTGCTCTCTTTTTTTTTCTTTTTTTATGGATCGAATCAAACTTTGAGATTCTGTTTACGTACTTTTTTTTCGTTCGGTGCTTATGACGTTGCTATCTTTGTATTTATCGAAGTCAATTTTGGACAGCTGTAATTTAGTTAAACATGACATGGAAATGTTCATTGTTAACTTGAGATGTCCCTCGAGAAGATATATGCGTTTGATTAAGCTGACATTAAGTTGGGGTATTTAAAGGAAATTGATGTGAGGAAATACGACATGGAGCTTTGTATCTGAATCATGCATTTATCGTTTCATGGGATTGGAAGAAAAGTTTAAAGAAATTAAATTTTGATTCCAATGAATAAACCAAGGCTGGAATAAGGTTGTTGTTTTGATCATTTTCATAATGTATTAGAAGATAGGATTGATATGACTTATTGACTACATTTATAATTTACCTTACTAAATTAAAAGTTAAATTCCTGAATGCAAAAACAAGGAAATCACTTACTTAAGTTTGAAATTTAAAGTATTCTTCGAATGATCTTCAGATGTAAATGTAATTGTTTACCATTTTTGATAAATTTATAAGTAAAATGTATTAACAAATTTTCTTTGTATTCATTTCCATCATCAATTAAATAAATCTACAACTCTGTTTGTTATACAAATTACTTTAATTTTTCATTCAACATTGTTGCACCTAACACAATGCTGACCTCTTTAACTGGGCGAAACTATCGCTCCATCTTGACTTCGATTAATTGTATCAAATTATGCTCGGGTCACTTTTTGTGTTAACATTTGCTACAACACAGAAAAAAAAACAAACATAAACACGTATACTTGAATACTTTCAATGAATCAGCCAAGCACGTCCGTGACTTGAAGTAATGAATGGCTCGAGCTTGATGTTAGAATACTCAACTTGAACGCATTGTATTTGGTTGTAACACTGATTTGCTTGTAAACAATGTTGAGTGTTGAAGACCGACTAATATTGAGGGATATCAATTTGCACAAACTTTGTGGTTATGAGAACAGGAAAACAAGAACAATAGACAGCAAAGAGTTTCAGTTAATAGTCATTTAGTGATTAGTCCGCAAGAATTATAGACACTATGAGTGAGCAGACTTTTAATTTGGATTTATGTATCTGTAAATATCGAAGTCCAATTTTTGTATTGTATTCGTTGGTAGAAATTAAGGTGAAGCAATTCGTTTTTTTTTCACAGTCATTATATACGATGACGACGGAGTGATCACGTAAGATGTAACAAAAAGGCTGTGAAGCTTAGCCAAGCTCTTCTTGCAAAAGTAACAGAAGGTATCTACTGCCATACATTCCTTAAAGCCAGAAATAATTTTTCATTTTTGAATTATAAAGAAACTGCAAAGTTCTTGAAACAAAAATTATAACTAATATTTTTCAAGATTAATTTTTCTTAAAGTTGTTTTCAATTTGATTCATATTATTAATTGTCCTGTTTTCGAGGAAAGTGTTAAGCCAGCTCAGCAACATTTTGCACAGAAATGACATACAAAAATTGATTATTAAATACTTTGTTATTGTTTGCCTACAAAAATTGCATACAAAACTTTGTTATATATTGTTTGCTGAGCTGACTATACACTTTTGAAGAAAACACAGTTTTTGGAAATAATGTTCTTTTTTTGCATAGTGTCGGTTTTCACATTTTTTAACCGGATGGAAGTAGACAAAATATCAATTTATTATTATCGTAACATAAACAAGTTGAGAATACAAAACATAAATACTACCGTTGAAAAGTCGAAAACGGGAAATTAGACGTTTAAAAGAAATGCAATGAATCATGATCTATGATTTTAATGACTTTTAAAATTTGGGAAGAAAAAATAAATACAAATTTCTACCCATGTTTGCCGAATTTTTGATCCACTCGATTTTTTTTTAAAATTTTGAAAAAACACAATTTATCAATATGAATTTTGGCAGTTTTTGATGTTTACATTTTTAAAGGATGATTAAAATTAACAATATGGATTTTTCTTGAAAAAAGCTCAGAAAATATATATCAAATTGCTTTCAAGTACATGCTTTAATTAATTTAGAAATCCAATAGATGATTACAATAAGGCGATTAAACAACAATTTGTAAATGCCATACAGACTACTGTACTGTGATCTGTATAGTTATAACCAGGGCCCGGATTTCTATGCAAATGCTTTTTTTTTGGAAAGCCTTAGAAGCAAAAGAATCAGATAGTTTTTCGAATTAAGAAATTTGCTTTAAAATGGCATTCAATCGTTAGTGAATATTTTTGCATAATTTAATATAAATGCATATTTTGGCTTATTGATCATATTTTAACAATAAATGCATATTTCAAGAAAAAAGAAAAAAACTATGGGTTTCTCAGTGGTGAGACTATAGTTAAATTAGAGGGTTAGAACTCGCTTAAAAACAAATAAATTTAATGGACGAAGCAGTTTCAAAAATGCATGCAGTAGAGTCTCCAATGGGTTAATCTATTTGTAAAAAAATAAAAAGAGTTCTTAAAAAAAAGAAGGATATGTATATGAAAATGAAAAATATCTGCACATCCTTAAATGGGAATGAAGCACAGTGCTTCGATATTCAATATATGAGATTGTTTCATTAAAAATTGCTCCCCTAACAGAGGTCATTTTCCATGTACAAAAGTTTTTGAAAACTTCAGAAAAAATTTCATGATTCATGCTAACAAAATCCTCTTACGAAAATAATGCACATATTATTAAAAATACTATTTATTTTTTGTTAAACCTACCTGAATTTTATGTTTTATGTTAATTTTATTTACTTTTTGCTGTCAAAACTTTCTATGAATAAAAGACTGTATTTTGTGTCTTTTTTTTTATTTAAATGGTTTTTCGTTTACTTTTTGAATATTTCTGCAGCATATTTTGGATTTTTTTATGGCATATTTTGGATTTTGTATTGCATATTTTGTATTTTGTATAGCATATTTAGTAATTTTAAGTGCATATTTTAGGCGCATATTTTGTGTTTTTTAGAGCATCAGAATCCGGGCCCTGGTTATAACCATCTTAGAAGTTATATTTGTGGGCCAATTTTCTATAGAAATCTCGAACTCTTCCCTTCTTGCTAAAAACAGTTAAGGATGTTTCTTCGGTAAAATAAAAATTTTCGAGAAACGAACGCAACTTTAATTCAGGAAAGCGGTAATCCTGCAAGAGGCAGATGGTTGCAAATTTGGATATGGTAATGGTACCCTTTCAAAATGTTTTCTCCATCTCATACTTAATACTTAGCCAGTTTATAGTGCTGGGGTACCACTCTAAGTAAAACTAGAGTTATAGTTAATCCTGCTCCTGTAACCGCCTAAATGGCACCAGAGTTAGCTCAGGAGCAAATAAAATAAGCTATAACATTCAGACGGTGTTCACATTCGACTTCACAAAAGAAAACGTTAAGAAAAATCAACAAACATTTTAATTTTGTTTTAAATGTGTGGATTTTTTCGACATTTTCTTTCGTAAAGTCAAAAAGTCGTAGGAGTCAGTCGAATGGAACACAGTCATAGCATTAAACTGTCATCGATATATAGAGGGTGTCAGAATGCGGCACTATGTAAAGGGTGACCTCGACGGTGTATTCCTATTTCAATAGCATTTTGACACGCACTTGTCAGAAATATCTTAATTGTTGACATGGAGTATCCATATCAAGTTTGTTAAGTTAACTCAGAGTAAACCCGACATTTGGATTGGGAGTGCTTGAAAAACAACCAAATTGCAGGAGTTTATTAGGGCTTAAATTCGAAACTGGGATCTGAAACTAAAAAGGGGACCTTAGAATTTAGCACATAATGAAGCTATATTTTATCTTTGATTTTGCGCATTATTTCTTTGTACCGCTTATTGAAGTTGAAACAGCAACTAAGAACTACACTGTCGCTAATTTGAATGGGTTCACATATTTTTACAAACTATTTTTTTTCTAGCTTAAAAATTATTGAATGCACCCAACTTTATTTTATGTAGCAAGATTATTTGTTGACACATATTTTGACAAAGAGACATAATTTAAAAAATGCACCTTTATTTTGATATAGTGCTTTGATTATATTATTTGACAAAATCATGGTATTTGTTGGGTGTTCAGAATAGGTTTACTGGCAATAGTTTGATTTTACGATTAACTGCGCTAACTAATCATCTTGCTTTGATTGCCAATCGATAGTTGTAATTGAAGCGTTGAGAAGAAGAAGTGGTTAATTGACATTTTTGAATTTGTATGTTTTTTTTTTTTTGAAAAAATGATCATGCTAAATGTAAACATAGATTTCTGTCTTATCAGCGTTTCTCTACGACCTTTAGTTTCCGATTTAGCTCTTCTGTTTTTGGTATAAAAGGGTCAAACGAAACAACTTCTTTAAAAAAATATTTTTTTCCTTAGTTCTTTTGTTCAATTGTTTTTCATTCTTGAACTCATGGCCATACAGAAATTTGTCGTTTTACAGTTGTACCTAATATACAAAATTTAGTATCATATCTCAGTGCAAGCAGTGTATCCACTAAATCATTTAAATTATAACATTTTATTATTCGAAAATAAATAAATACTTCTATACTTTACTCAGGTCACATACAAAAATTCTGAACATACGAACAATGATCAAACATATGTTGAGTCATCAGCGATAAGCGAGCCACAAAACATGATACAATTATGACATGGTCTTCCAACCGCAAGTTTTACGTTTTAATATTTTGGATTATTATTTAAATCCTAATCTTTCGACTTGGAATCAACGTTTCCCAATTTAATTCGTAATTAATTTATACGAAGTTTAAAAACAATAATCCCAAACCATCAGGCATCAGGGAAAAAACACAAATATTATTATGAAGCTGAATTCGGAAAGAATATAAAGACATCACGAGCAAAGGCAACCTCTTCCTTCGACTTTAAACATTACAATATGGCCATATTGGAAGACAACCTATACCTACCTACCGTACCTGTCTACTCAACGAATTTAATTTACGATAATCGCTTGTTTTACTTTTAATTTCGCACTTAAGACCACGTTAACCTGCTCAAGGATACCAATTGGAGACATTCAATGCATGCGTCTCACTGATTGCTATCCAATTAATGAACAATTAACAAGTTGTTGGCTTTAACAGCAGAAACAGTGAATTTGGCGAACGGAACGCTCCTTTTGTGCGCGGACATGGTGTCAAATGGAATTTTTAGTACCACCAGTTATAAGTTTAACCCAAGAATTCTTGCCTGAGTTATTGTATTATGCAAAGGAGCAACATTATTTACGTCCAGCTATATACAGCACATAAAAATCCCTCCAACTAGATGAAATCGCTGTGACAGCTTGTCTGTTCTTGCGCGACTTGACAATCGTTTATACATCAACGCCTCCTCACAAAGGAGTTTCTGCAGCAAGCGATGTTGGGGCACATTGGAGCTAGTCCCATATTGTACTGAACAGAACTATACACAAATTTACGTAGTACCTTAACCAAACTCGGACGATGTGTGTGACGCCCCATATTTCCATTGATCCCAGATATGAGACTCAATTTATGTCCACTTCGATGCGAATGAACTCGGCCCCAAAAACCAGGTCGAAGTTATTGTCAATAATTTACAATAAAATGCCAACCGCGAGTGGTGGTGGCGGTGCGGCGACCAGTGTTTGCAAATATATACAAAAGCCGCTGCAGTGGCTTGCTTGCGCGCTTGCTCGGGTCTCGGGTGGGAAACACATACCAAACTAAAAAGAAGAAACAACAACCATCGTATGCCACGGACATAAAGATGATGAAGAGGGGCCACGGCCCCAAGAGGCCCGGTCATGGCAAATTAAAGTCATTTTGTACAAACATGACATAAATTACCCATCGCCAGCAGCCAGGAAACAACAGAACAACCATCAGCCAGCCTGGGCCAGGGAATTGTTTTTGAACTGGGAGCATTGCAAGGGCATTTGTATATTCGTCGAGGAAACAGATGTTTGGCTTTGTTGATGTGCGTCGCTTCTTCATCGTGACTTGACTTTGGGTTTATGATTTTTCAATCTGCTATAACTAAATCAAAAATTCAATTGTTAAACTGATGATCGGAGAAAGTATTTAAAGAGGTAACAACATTTTGAACGTTATTTTGAAAATGTTATTTAGGATGCATATTTGGTGGCTTTGGGAAAGATGATACCAACAAAAATAATTCCCTCTTAAAATAGTATAGGGGGTTATCTCTTATAAGCTTTAAGGGGACACTTTAATGGTACGAACGACAGACGGCTTTGCTATTCATTTGCCCAAAGGACCTAGAGTTTGTTTTTCGTTTGATGTCATTAGGAATGGTCACGAGACGAGACTCTGCGAGACTTTTGTAAGTCTCGTCTCAGTCTCGTTAGAATCGAAAATTTTCAGTCTCGTCTCGGTATCGTGTCGGTCTCGTATATTTAAGTCTCGTCTCTGTCTCGTCTCCGAAAAATACGATTTCCGACCAACTTGTTGATTATTGGAACGAAATATTTTGGATTATAGTTTAAATACGTGCAGAAGAAAATAAATATTTAACTGAAATTTGATTTTTTTAATTTATTAGACTCTCTGTCAATTTTGGTCCAAATATACTGTCTCGTCTCGGTCTCGTCTCGGTTGCTTGAAAGCCAGTCTCGTCTCATCTCGTCTCGTCTCGCCTCGTCTCGGTCTCGTCATGCGAGACCCAGAACGAGACCGAGACTTTTCTCGTCTCGTGGCCCTAGATGTCATAGCTGGATGGTATTACTTTTGAAGTAAATAGCGGAAGCTGGGAAGACAAAGTCTCTTGCTATCTCAAAGTAATAGCTTTCTACAGTAAATCTAACGTGCTGGTCTACTTTCTTCAGAGAAGCAATACGGGGACTTTATTTATCGGGCAAGCATCTTGGTGCATTCAGTATTAAGCATACAACATACGGCATACAGCATACATCACACAGCATACATCCTACAGCATACAACATACAGCATAAAGCATACAGCACACAGCATACAGCATACAGCATACAGCATACAGCATACAGCATACAGCATACAGCATACAGCATACAGCATACAGCATACAGCATACAGCATACAGCATACAGCATACAGCATACAGCATACAGCATACAGCATACAGCATACAGCATACAGCATACAGCATACAGCATACAGCATACAGCATACAGCATACAGCATACAGCATACAGCATACAGCATACAGCATACAGCATACAGCATACAGCATACATCATACAGCATACAGCATATAGCATACATCATACAGCATACAGCATACAGCATACAGCATACAGCATACAGCATACAGCATACAGCATACAGCATACAGCATACAGCATACAGCATACAGCATACAGCATACAGCATACAGCATACAGCATACAGCATACAGCATACAGCATACACCATATAGTACTACCACAGTTATATAGTTCATCCTTGCTGATTTAGGATCGGGCCCGTCACATTGAGAAATTCTTATCCGTAGCCATGTCTATATAGGCTTAGGCGAAGAAATGGTCATATCGTAGGTTATACCTTTGAAACCTTTGTACACTGATTATACCGGTCGGCGCAATATAGAACCTCAACTTACGAGTATTTTTCAGGTGACCTGGCGTATTAACGTAGTTAAATTCCCAGATCCAAATACTGAAGTCGTTATTAATTTTGCTAACTACTTCATCAGTAAATCTGTCAGTATCCGAGGAATGTTGATGTTTCGAAACTTAAAAGCACGACTCACAACCTGGAGGACCTTCCAATGACCCCAGACCCTTTAAATAGATCCAGTGCTCCTTATATAGGTACCATAGTGTCCTTTTTATGGTGTTCAGTAAGTAGTTCAGCATGAATGGGAACACTGCAGCCAACCACCGTTGGATTGCATCTGATGCTTCTACCACAAGTACTCAAGAAGAAAAGTGCCTTAGTTGAAACACTCCTTTTTGGAATATAAGCATCTTTTAGTCATCAAACCAAATAAGTAATGTGCCGTTCCAACAAAATGCTATAACTTTCAATTTATATTATATGCATCGTTTGCCCTTTATAGAAATCGTAAATAATACATTAAGATCCAATTTTCAATTTATTGAAATGTTAGTTTTGCCCAAACTGATTCGCGCATGCCTTGTGGCACTTATGTAACTCGTTATTTAAATATGCAACTTCAATTGGAGAACATTAAAATAAACAACCACCGTATATACCTACCACTGGGGGTGCACCGTCCAACGATATCCGTTTATCTCAATTAAATTATGCCACAAGTGCTTAAGCCAAAATAAATAACAATCCTGCCAATGTGCGGTGGGTCCTGTCTTGTCCTGACTGTATCATAGCCCTCTGGAGGTATTTTTCTCGAAAAAATAGTAAAACTCTCTGTGGGGTGCATATGAATGTACGTGCATATGTTGAAGCGCAGCACACTATCACAAGCGGCATCTGAAAAACACGCGTTGCACTACTTTTATCTCCCCCATGTTGCCCGGCGAACTCGAAGAATATATAAAAGATAGCTAAGGAAAAGCTTCCCAATTGCGTCGTGTCTCGTGTCATAATTTCACCTCTACCTTATGACGCTCATGCATGCATCCAGCACGACACTCGTAGCTTCATCATTGAGATTTCTGCAATTGAGAAAATAAGAGGCGACCCACCTACCATCCGAATCTGACTATTGTGCTCCATAGAAGGCACCTATGTAACATACTTTACTATAGGTATACGATTTTGCGACGCGTACGCGCAGTCGTAAACGTAAATTTTGGAATCGCCGGGAAGATATGCCATGGATTTGAATACGCATAAATTGGCGGGAGTTCATGTCTATCAGTCGCTGCAACCAGCAGTGCAAGAAATGGGCGTGTCCCATGTAATCTTCGTAATGACTTGTGATACAATTCGCATCAACATGAGTGCAGAGCTGCGGATGTTATTACTGCACTGAAGCCGACTCTATACCTCTACCTACCACCCGTCCACCCCCACCACTGTTTCTGATCAAACTGCTGCCTCGTCGCCATTCATAAGCCTTGTACACCGTTGAGTTATTAAATTATGTACCCTATTGCCTTTATAGGGTAGTTTAAGTTTGTTACAAAATTGTCTTTAATAAATATTTTGGTTTGTGTTTTTTTTTTGTATCTCACTCGAACTTGAATCTCTTAAGGAAAATAAGTATTAGTTATTTTCGTTGGCGAAGCTAATAGGTTACGAATTCCCTTTACTGTCAGTCTAACTTAAAAGAGCAATATTGGTCCAGCGCCAGCCATGAGATAGTTCGTGACGATAAGTCGGACTGAAAGCAGTAGGCTCGGGATCATACCGTCTTATATAGCAGATTTGTAACTAAGGTAAGCGAGTAACCATGGAAGCGAAAACTACAATCAAAATCGTCTGTTTTAAACTCTGGGTCTTTTCAGTCTTTTTTTTATTTTAAAAATATAAAAATAAAGACCTAATTGGACAAGCCGTACGAGATTTTAAAAAATATGTATAGAGTTTTCGATTGGCAAAAAATTGGAATTAACATGAACACCATTGGAATTTAAGTAGATAACTATTAACACGGGAACAAAATAGAAAATAGGGTGCTCTATATTCTTTATATAAAATACACTAGCAAACTGTTTATTGAAAAATTAAATTAAGCGGACATCTTCGTCATCTTATATACGCTTTTACACGATGGACTCAAGGAGTATAATATAAAATTCCTGGGACCAGCCCAGATGATAGGATCACAAACGCCCGAAGACTACTTGCGCATTGAACCTGTTGTGGTGCGTTGTTGGTGCAACCTCGTCGTCGCCGTCGTAGTCATCGTCGTAGTCGTCATCGTCATTGCTGCTGCCGTACCTCTGGTCTTTTGAGCGAGGCTTTTTGTGAAGGGAGTCACATTAAGTCGTCGGCTGATCGATTGGGCGGTGGCTCTGATATAACTGAGTAATGGCCATCTGGGCCCGCAGGGGACAATTTCCATAATGTCCTTAACCTGAAAAGATCGGTTCTGGTGTGTGCAGCCGCGTCGCCGCCGCCGCCGCCACCACCACCACCATCATCGCATCTACTACAGCCGCTCTCTGGCGCAAGTAAGGTACACGGGTGAAAATTGTTTTCTCAATTCGACAATCCTCCCGATCGATGCAATGGAGGCGCGCTGTTGATCTGCATTCAGAGCTGCACTATGATTTTGTGCCATAATAGGATGTATCAAAGATGATGATGATGTTCCTTTGTCCCTTAACTGGGAGATATACACATATATTTGTATTTTTGTTTTTTTTTTTCTTTGTTTACGATAACTATAATTATAAGGGAATATTGTTCGAATATAATGGGTGATGGTATGGTAAGAGGACATTGTTTTCCGGGGTGATTGGACGTAATATAAGTATTTTGGTGTCTGAACCGTGTATATACTATATAAGAAAGATTGAGTGCTTAACTGAATTACATCATTTTTTCAAAATACAACATTTCAATAATGTAATTTATCATTATATGCCTTTCATATAAAACTTGAGATATCTTTACATATCTACAATCAGATTTCCTGCTATCAGGGTGGTTTGCTGAAGACAATCCTATTGAAAATAATAGCTTAATATTGGGTCTTCATTATAGTAAAGGATCACTATATTAAGAGAAGGATTTACTTGTACAAAGCTTACCAAAATATATGACAATTTCAAAGATCCGTTTTGTCCTATATCCAACAGGATAGTAACATTTCTCTAACATTTTTTAAAAATAAATCTGGAACGTCAGTTTAAAGTTTTATATAAATATCCACTCAAAAAAAATTTCATATAAAAAGAATTACACAAATTCAAGATATTGAATTTTTCACATGTAAATTAATATTTTTTTAAAATCTATAAAATGATTTTTTGCAAATTATTATAAAAACGGAGATGAAAAAATTCAGAAATAAGATTAAATTTGTTCAAATGGTTAAAAGTTAAGCTCAAAATTGATCTCAACTCCATGCATGCATTTTGTCTAGTTAAAGACCCTGATGGCAGTTATAGATGTTCAAATTTTGGCCGATGTTTGCCGACTCTCATAAGAATCACAGCACATACTGCGGTATACTGTGAGTTTTATTATTCTAGAGGAATTTGTTAAAATTCGTGCACAAAAATATAAATACCCGTGGTCAGGTTTTTTTTGCATCTTAGAAGGGTGTGACAGGATCTCACTGATGAACCCATCTGTCATTAACTGGGCGAAACGCGTGGAGTTGAATTCACTTGGGGTTTCAATTGAAAAAAAAAAAACACATGTCATCACTGATTATTTCAAGATTTCAGCCGTAGAAAGCACCCGCAACGAAATTATTTGAAAAAAAGTCTGAACTAAATATATCAAAACATGCTGAACGTAGGAAAAATAAATAAGAATCGTTTGAAAGGTGTCTTTGTGATCACTAATTTGGTACTTAAATCATTTGTCTAGCTACTATACGTCAGAAGCTATGAACATTTGTTTCGGAAAAAATGAATTCTCTGACTTTTGAATCGCCAACTTTAAGCTCAAATATCTTGAAATCTTATTTTCAGCGTTCTTATTGAACTGAATACCAGCTTTTATTCGGTACCTATCTCATCTATGTACGCACGTGGCCCAAAAATGGGTCATCCCCTTTAATAGTAAAAAATGTTCTAAGGACTAAAAATTTTAGCAGATAAACTAAACATATCTTCTGTACAAATGTTAGAAATACCACCGCGAGGTCAATCGACTGACTATCGATTTTCGCTTCGAATTTCTCATTTCATTTCTGCAACAAAAAAAAAAAAAAAATTGCTCACTCACTCACACTCAATTTTTAAATACCAATTGCACATAGTATAAAATTATTAAATGCCTTTATCTCGCTAATAAATTCATAGTACAAAATCCACAAGGGCTTAAATAATTGCTCATGTTGAAATTCAATTTGCTAAGTAAGCATTGAAATTTGGTCACGATTTTTTAATAAATCAATATATAATTTGGACCAAGCGAAGAGCTATTAAGCCCTATCGAGGTATCCGTTCAGAGAATTTTTTTTGCCGATCTATTCGAAATCGGAGAATTTTCTACCGAGGTATCCGTTCCGATTGACAGAACGGACAATCTTCCGATAAAATGTAACGACTTTCATCGCAGAGGGATGAAGTGCGTTCAGTCCAGAATTGTTGACAGTTGTGTGTTAAATTTCTTCCGAAATTTTCCGACAGAAAATAGTTGCGGAATATTTTAAGAAAAGTAAGCAAAAAAATAAAAATAAACATAATTTTGTTTCGTTAGTGCAATAAACAACGAAGACGATTCAGCAAGAGAGGTTGGTTGAAATAACAAATAAATAATAAAACAACACTATCCATTTTTGTGGACCAATTTATAAACTTTTAAACATCACAAAGATTTTCACTTATTGACCTAATCCGGACGAATGTGTCAAATGAATGCGATTGCATGCTTTATCTTTTTTGTTCCGAAGTGGATACCTAGAACGAAATCTAAGTTCCGATCGGAACGGACTATCGTTTCGGAACTTTTTCCCAACGGATACCTCGATAGGGCTGATTATTCTAAATCAGCAATTGAAAGTTGTAATCGACCGTAGCCTGTTAGAATAGTTTTTAGTTCAAAAGCCATACCTTACCTTTGTTATGGATTCAAACCCTGTTAACAATTTGACTGTTTTTTTTTTTTTGTATTTGCATAATATTCTTATGGAGGTGTTAAAAATCCGTTGTGAAAAATTTATTTTTTGTTTTTTAAATCAGCTGGTTTTGATAAAAGAGTTCCATTTCTCTAAATGATGTTTAAAGATAATCTTATCAATTTAATTCCGATGCAGTATTCAAAATTGGAAACGAAAGCTATTTACTGGAATAACCCCAAATAAATGTGAATTAGTTTTGACAAAAACCTAAAATGTAATAAATTTCCTTACAATCACCTTTTAAACACTAATTGCTAACTATGGTTTAAACTACAGATTAAGACAAATTTGGCTATAGATAAATACAGCGCTTTTTTATTATAAAATTGTTGTATTAATATTTTTAAAAGTTTATTAATTTGCTCTAGGTGCTCCACAATTAGATTAAAATTTGATGTTTTATGAAAAATTCTTACTTTAATTCTTGAACAAGTTGGAAAAAAGATTGTTGCAATAGAAATTTTCTTCTTCTAGGGAATCACATAAAAATGCAACTTAGATGCCGAATTTTTAAGCAAATCAGTTCACTTAATTAAATTGTCTACTTCAGCATATAGTTGACGTACAGAGGCATAGACGCGCTAATCACCGTCGTACAGTATTATGAAAACCCCGTTTGGACTTCTCCATAACTGTATATTGACAAGTCTCATTGGACCCTCGACTTTTTGTTTTTACACGCATTAAATCACTTGTCATTAAATTAGCCTTTCATCTGATTTAAATTGAATCACTGAGAAAATTTTCTTTCACAAACTTCTCACCAAAATAACACTGCTGCTGGTCGCACAAGCTGATAGAATCTTACACTTAAAATTCATTTTTAAACCGCATCTTTCCCACATCTCTGTCTTTATAACCTGTTCCTCATAACCAAAACCCATCTTCAACTCATATTCATGTTTTTTCTTTATAATATTTATTGATTAAAGCCTAATTGGTGTCCAAACAACATTATTTAATTTGCATCGATTTGATTTAACGTTTTTTAAAGCTTTAATATAATATTTAGATTCACACCGAAATCACCATGGAAGCGTGATTAGCTGAGATTTTCTCGCCGCTCAGCGATTCATGTCACAAAAGCACACATCTGTGTATTTTGTTTTAAATAAAAACGTATCTAGCTACCTTTAAAGTTTAGAGCTGAATTGCTAGTTTTGTATTGTTTATAATTCCAGTAATTTTGTATGGTCATGCTTTATTTTCTGATTTATATGAAATGTTAATTTAAGGCGGTAAGAGCGGTGGTAGAGATTAAACACTTATTGGAATTTAATTAATTAATCCAATTTGCTATTGATGGTTTGTTTTGATTTCCAATGACCAATTGGCTTTTATCGACCGAGTGGAGATTTTTATTTTTGGTAACAAAAGAGACAATATCTACACATATACATGTGCATAGTGTAGATCTATTCGAACATAAACTCAGACTGTCTTCAAATTGAAGGTTGCGTGAAATCAATCTTTAACGGATTTGGTGTCGATGAATTTCGATAGAAATCTATTTGGGTGCGTGATCATGTTTTTAACTGGAAATCGAATTTAATTGAATTTGAACATGAATGGATTTACCATAAAGGGGTTTGGCCTTTTGAATATGGTCATTGAAAATTCAAAAGGTAGATTATATTTTTAGGCAAGAACAAGAACAATTTTTTATTTGACATGTGATGAAAGTGTTTTTTTTTTATTCGGCGAGTTAATCTTTTGTTGGTACATATTTGAAAAAGTACGAAATATACATAGGACTTTAACTTAATCACTTCTTCCGATAGACAGATAAATGTGAATTTATCATATATTTCGGTATCACATAAAACATAAAAGAGCTCTTGATTAAACATTTTGATTGAAATCAATTAAGCCACTTATAAGAAAGTCAAATCTTAGATAAGGTCTCTGTGAAACGTACCTATTGTCAATTTTGATGTTAATGTTTTAAGTAAAATTATTTTTCAAAAAATATTCCACACGAAAATGTCTTTGTTTTTAAATCGAAAGATCCTTTTATCGAGAAAATTGAACTTTTAGGTAATATTTATATAAATTTAGAAGGGTGGGTCAAACTTTACGAAGTTTTTTTTTTGATACCACCAGAAAATAGGTTGCTTGTGACTCAAACAAATTGCTTTAAAAAAAATTGGCTCAAAGTAACACCGACAATTTGTCCTTACCATACAAATAGAATGAGAAAAAAATGGCAAACACATTGGAAGTGTATAACTTTTTAATCATTAAATCTGGACAAAATGTTTTGACATATTTAAATAAGACACTGAATTTTTTTAATTAAAGGTCTTTAACTTTTTTTTGAAAGAAAAGATAATTAGTAATTTAAGCACAAATTAAACTTATTTCAGTCAAAAAACATCGTTATTTTGTTAAAAATGCAGATTGATTCTTTTTATATAGGTAAGTCAAAAATCTAAGGTGTGTAGCTTGGTTCAAGCTCCAAAGCAAAAATAAACCTCTAAAATTAAAAATGTTTAGACTATTCAATCACAGAAATTGTTTTGAGCCATAACCAACCAATTTTGCATGGTATCGTACCGTTGATTCCGAAGAGATGAAGCAGAAAGCTGCCTGGCCTTCTATTCACGTGGCTTAGAATTAACATTAGGGTGGGGCTTGATTACCCAATTTTTCCGAATCATTGGGTGAAACTCAACGCAAGTTTGTGCGTAGGTAATTATTTTGAGTTTCCTTCGGCACAGAAAAAATCGAGAAGCCATCGAAAAAAGGTCGTTTTTATCACAAAAGTTGATAAGAATATAAAGACTTTAACCAGTTCCTTGTCTTACTTCACAATAGCAAAAAATCCGTTAACATATTTTTAGTTTTCGAAGTTTGAGTATGAGCTGCATGCAGTGTTTCGGAAAAATTAGTTGAGAACGCAATCCCCTTTTTCATTTTGGATTACAATTTCTACAACACGACCATCAATATACGTTATAGCGTGTTTCGTGTTCCCAGCAACAATTTCTACATTTTGCATTTTTCCTAAGAATATACTTTATTACCTCTAGAATTGGAACCCTTCTCATAATTTCCTCCAGTTAATTTCTTAAAAAATTCTCATTGGTTGGTCCGCATAATTTCTGCATCTTTACTGCATTGTCTGTCACTTAATGAACGCTGCCAAGTGCCACACCTGCTGCAGAATGCATTTTCCTCCTTCTGCACTCTTTCTGATGGTGAATGCAAATATAAACTCCCATTCTTTTATGTGAAAAGAGTGTTTAGTGTCTTTTGTGGAGAATTAACTTGATTCTTCTAGCAAGATATAATTCAACCGGACAAGATAATTGGCTTTAACTATCCGGTGGTGGTGGTGGTGTTGTGTCTGGTATACCTTCCGCCATTGTTGTCTGCCACCTAATTGTGGGAACTCATTCCAAACACACACGAAATGTTCCCTTAATTTACCGCCTCTATTGAATAAAAATGTTCTTCAACATTTTTCCTCAGCAAAAGACGAATGTGAGTGCTGGTGAACATGCAATATTTCGAATAACACCTCAATCGACCATAGGAAATCCTTGGACTTGTCCAAATACGCGCGAATGCATTTTGCAATGCAATATGTAAACTTTCGAGATGGAAAACAAAAACAAATAAAATAAAAATGAAATATATTCCACAAGGGGCATGCGCAAATGCAACGTTTATAACTATGCGGTCAGCCTATAAGAGGAGGCAAGCGCGCTAACCGCAAAGCGTGAAACCGCTCAACAATGATGGTGGAGCAAGGTGATGGCCTGTTGGAAGTAGGCAAACTACAAACAGCGCGCGAAGTGCTGCTGTTCCATTGCGCGCACTGGTTAGTTTGGGGCTCCTTGCGGGGCACGTTCTTCTTATATAGCATAATATAGCCAAACCAAATCGATTCGAAATATTAATCAGACAGTAAAATATGGTCCGCGGCCCCAACATTCGATTGGAAACGATTAATTCGCAGCGGGACGCTCCAGTGACCTCAGACCATGGCCGTGGAAAAGGGAAAGGAGTATTATTAAGGTGCGCTGCTGATGCTGCAGCGCTGCACTCGAGGTTTTTATAAAGTCGTTTCAGTGGTTCAATAAAGAATTGAATCGCACCCCACTACATAAACATATATAGGTAGTATGTATAGTTTGGTGCCATTATTTTCAGAATAGTGCGTAGATTCTTAAAATCCACCATCCAGAGTAAATGCTAGAAAGTCCGTGTGGGAATAACTGCAGCTGCTGCATTTTGTATATTCTTAAAGTCCAGGAATATGGGAGATCCGGCGTATTACAACTGTGCACATATTTCAACCATGCGTGAGTTAAAAGAGGTACTCAAAGTTTTATAGTTTAAAAAGTAGTGCTGTATTCCAGTTCTAGTGATTTTACAACAAAATATAACTTTAGTCAATAAACTAAGTTCTTACGTAAATATAAAAAATATTGAAAATTTAGACTGATATGTAAAAGAAAATGTATATATGTTTCAAAACACTGTTTACCAGACCGTCAAGTCATTTTTTTGACTGATGACTTGAATCATAGAAATTAAGTAAATGCTGAGTCAAGCACATGCGAAAACAGTTTGAAAAGACTACTTAGAACTACTGGGCCACATACTGAAATAAAGCACAAACAATAACCTTTTGAACAACGACGTACGCCACATTACTTTTGAGTTGGTAGATCAGTTAAGGAATTGCATTATTCTTGTAAACCAATTACATACAATAACCTTTAACCAAAGATGTATACTAAATTACTGTTAAGGAGGTAGGCTTGCTTTCGATATCACGACGCATGCAATAATGCACCCTTTAACTCATTTTTGGTTATACAATATATACATCCAGTCCCAATATTTTTGCTGTCGGCTCTTAGACCATAAGAAATAACATCAAAAATTACCAAAACATACCAAGACGATAGCTAAATAGGTATCGAGCAGTAGATATCGTCGAGACGATAGCAAATGACAGTTTTTTTTAATTACGTGAAGCAAAAATAAAATCGTCAATTCGATATCGTTTGAACGATAGACGTTTTGTATTCTTACGTGATATCGTTTTCGATATCGTCATCGATAGCTAGACAACGATATCGGAAACGATATCGTCAGAGTTACGTGATAAGAGCCCAGCATACCTACGATGCGAAACAAAATTTGTCTGTGGTCAAGACAGCGAAATGCTTACAAAAACAGAGAACAAATATTCATGGAGAATTACAGCAAATTACAGGAACACAACCCAAAAGATAACACAAAGCTTATCTGTGTAAGGTTCGTACCCCTCTGATTGATCCGAGTATCAAGTATCGAAGCAGGTTGAATGTATTCTTAATTGTTTTGCGGCAATTAGTTAAGTAGTCGCTGGTGCAATAAAAGCAGAAAATAAATTAAACATACCCCTATAGCTTGGATCTTCAACTCAGTTACCTCAATTTTTGTACTTGCGATATACATACATATGTACTATAGGAGAAGTTTTGGATTCCTTAGATTAATCGAACTCGAGATAATAATTTTCATAACATTACGAGAACGCAAAAAAAAAATGGTTCCCGCAATTCTGAATGTCTATCAGTCTGTCAGTCTGTCTGTCTGTATGTCTTTCTGTCTATATGTCTCTCTGTACCTTGAACTGCAGCCTAAACCACTGAAGAGATTTTCTTCAAACCTTGGACTTAAGGTTCTTAGGTGATTACCTAGAGGGAAAATTGAAATTTTGTTTAGTTCCAAAAATAACGGTACCTGCCAAATAAATATTAAGAATATGTTCAGTTAATATTTTGGTAGACCCTTTTTTTTATTACAACGTTTATAACGGTTATTAGTTGTACCTGTGACAGAATCGATTTATTGATTTTCAAATTTCTCGTTAACGACTAAACCGAATTCATTCAAGTTTTTTTTATACATGTTATGTTAAACAATTAAGTAAATAAGAAAATTCAAAAAATATTTTGTTTTTGAAAATTCAATATCTTGAAAACGGGTAAGTGATTCTTTTTTATATTTTGTGTAAATTTGCATTTTTATAGATACTAAAAGTTGGCGTACCAAATTTTATTTTTTAAAATGTTCAACAAATTTTATATATAAAATATATTTAAGAAAACTGCTCTAACGATTTTTGAATTTTTTTTCATAAATTGATTCTAGTAGGTATGAATTGTTTTTCACTTTTCCTTAAATGCTTTGGATCAAAAATGGATTTTAGGATCTTAAACTTGAAAATCCGAATATAAGAACCGATGTAATAGCTTCGAAACTTAATCATATCGGTTGACTTTGAATTATTTTCGAACGACGGGATTTTTTCTCAAATGAAACTTGGAAACAACTATTAACATTAAATTAACCTTGTAACAACTAACAATTTAATTTCTGTAAGGGTATATCGAAGTTATTTCCTGTTCAGCAAATTTGACTCTATAAGGCCTTAGAGAAACACATTTGGTCCACATTGAGAAGCTCGAAATGCTTTCAAGCAATTACATACAGGATTATTTTAAGTACTCAATTTATTTCGCTCAGGCCTTATAGAACAAAACTTCACTACTCAAACATTGCAAATGTAAAAGTGTAGTTTTGTTCAAGTGTTTCGATAGACACATCTAAAAACCCTTATAAAAGGCTTGTCGAGGCCTAGGAGAAACCTTTTCGAAGCATAATGCAAAACAAAATAAAAACAAATTCTTTATTTTTATTTCTATATTTTCTCCTCTATTTTCATACAAGTAATGGTTTTCTTCTGGAACTTTATTCACAACAATTATTTATATCTGAAAAAAGAAACACATTACTTACTTGATGGATTTTGCGGGAATTGAACCGAGGATGGTTGGGTTGAGAGTCGGGCACCTTAGGTATCGAGCTAGCCTGGCATATGAAAGATGAGTGTCAAATTGGAATCACTTGAAACCGAAATTAGCTTCCTAAAAACTTCCTTAAGGCTTCCTGATGAATTTAACTAATTTGAAAAATACAGGTGAACATTCGACTGTTGCTTGCAAGGGAGTTTTTTTTACTTAATGTTATTTTTTTTTAATTATTAATGTTTCCATGATTGCTCATTAGAGAAAACATGGCAGTGGTCACACAAACATACTTTTTGTGAGACAACAATTAAAATTTAAGTTCGAAATCAATTGCTTATTAAAAACGAAATGCTTTGATTTGAGAAAAAATATAAAAACTCTTTTATGCTCCATTAAATATGTAGGTAATTTCGTTTTGCACACAAACCATTTACTGACAATTTTAATTTGTTTCTTTTTTAAAAACACTAATTTGCCAAAATAAAAAAAAAACATAAACAACAACGACCATAATTAAGTTTTCTCAACTGAAAGTAGATATGTATGTAGTGTATAATATAAAAAAATCCTTAAAAATGTAATACAAAAAACTACTAATGTCGATTTCTTTTCAACTATTGGAGATCAAATCTTTTTTTTTTGTTGTAAGGAACTCGCAAACAAAATAAATTTTTTTCTGTGAACGTATGTGTGTGCAATTTGACAGGCCCGAACGCACAATTCTTAATTTTTTTTTGAAAATGGAAAATTGTTATTCTATCTAGATATAGTAAATTTTATTTAATTTATTTTATTTTATTTACTGAAGAACGTGAACTTTATACTTTTACACCTAGGAAATAATTTAATTGAACAAATTGACTGAAAAGCCAAACGTAAACAATAGCCAGAGAAATGTCAAATCTTCCTAGTGTGTGTGCAAGTCGGTGTAAATCTTTCTAAAATTAAAGATTTAATTTGTTTAGAAAATTTGATCTTTTCTCCTAAACAAATCAAATTTCCCCTTCACAGATTTGATTTTTTTGTTGAAAGGAAATCTGCATACTAAGATAATTTTTGAAAACATTCGAATTTCTAAACGTGACAATATTTTAACGATGGAACAGAAACTATACTATGGTCATGGTCACTTCGTTTGTAAATAATTTACCCAGCAGTAGCTTATTTTCACATTAATACTACTTTCCATGCGAAGTACCAGCTTTTAATGCTTTCATGTTGAGTGTGCACCACTTCGCTAGGACCAAATAATCGGAATTATTACTTCCCGCGCATGCGCCTGAGAGGATGATTAAAATTATGTCTACATAACCACCTCTTCTCAGGTCTTATAGAAACAAATTAGGCTGACATCACTTCGCTGAGGTAGATTCATCGAAATAAATGCTTCTCGCGCATGCGTCTGACAGAGTTCACACAATTATTATGCTTGTGTCGGGCTTGTGTTGACAGCGTTATACAACCAAAATTGGATGTATTGCTTAATCAGAGTTACCACTGCGATCCAATTTAATTCTGATGGAATCATTTTTATTGGTGGGATCCAGGGTATTAGTTTAAAAAAAAGACAAACCACGAATATGAAGAAAGTATATCTTTTTTTGTTAAATTATTTCTAAATAAAAAATAGTTAAATAATTTGTACCTGTTTGTAGTGCAATTCTTAATATAAATACATAATTATAGTTTCATGTACAAAAATAAATATATTTTTTTCGTTTTTTTTTTATCAAGTTAATTTAAATTGTTTTTCTTTTACCATATTTATCTTATTGCAGAAAATAAATGTTTGTTCCGTTTTTGTTTTGCAAAATATAAAAGCCTTAATATTAGACCATACCTACTCAATGAATCGGTTTAATTTAAATTTTCAAAATGATAAAATTTTTCTTATTTTTTTTTTTCATAAACAATTTGACCTGATATGGTAACCCTCTCTCGGCAGTAGAAACATACATGCGCCGACCAGTACACAAAAGAATGCTTGTATCGGGCTTTTGCGCAGGGGGCTTACACAAACAAAATAAAATGACATAATTCCACTGACAATTATTATGCTTCCACTAGACTTTCGAACACATAATAGCTTGTTTCAGGCATTTGTAAGCAAGCCCTTCAAGAGCTCTTGGCAGTGCTTCCTAATGAAAGCTTTTTCTTCGCTTTTATTTCGCATGCCTCTCAAAACTAATTTCTGGAAAGCCTTACTAAAACTATAACCAAATTTAAAATATTCCGGCTTGCAAAACATTATAGATTCTGCCTGTAATAGGTTTGTAGGAAGCTGTTTTAAAAAATACAGCTTCGAAAATTTGCAACTTCGATGTCCAAACTAAAAACAAATTTTGTAGAAATAATAACTTAAAGAAATTCAAAAAATGGACCTTATAGAGGAAAAATTGTTAGTTGTAGTTAGATGTTTTTTTCATTAATTGTCATTAATGCATCATTCATTAATGCATCAGCAGGCTTAAGAAACGGAAAATGTTCACTATACAAAAAATGTATCGTTGAATCAATGTAAAGGTCCAACTTATTTAGAGATTTTTGTTCATGTTCATGCATTCATTAATGGAGATATTGAAAAATTCAACAAAAACATAAATTATTCAACGAAACTAAATTTTGAATATACAAAACATTTTGGACTTTTACTAATTTTGCTAAGATTTAGCGGTAAATTCTATAGTTTACTTATTTCGGACTTTTATAGTAGCAAAACCGAAATTTATTTAAAAGCTTCAGGAAACAAAAACGCTAATTCTTGAACTATCATAAAGAGGAACATCAACAGAAAATTTCTAAAATGTGGAATATCTTGAGAGGTTTTGAGTCAAATATGGTTGTTAAATCTGTTAACGATACAAATTTGATAATCACTAAGCTTTATATAACTCTCCAAAATTAATTGATCGTTGTAATTAATCACACGTTAGTAGTAGGTTAGGTAGGTGCATTACAGTAGCTATGTATTTTTGTGTATACTTATTTAAGTAGTAACAAGCTGATTTAAAATTAGGGCTGGTCACCTTTTTTCTCGGTCTCGATCTCGGTCTCGCATGACGAGAACGAGACTAGAAGAGACGAGACTGGCTTCTAAGGAACCGAGACGAGACCGAGACGAGACTGTATATTTGGACTGAAATTTACAGGGAGTCTAATAAATTAAAAAATCCAATTTCAGTTAAATATTTATTTTCTTCTGCACGTATTTAACCTATAATGGAAAATATTTCGTTCCAATAATCAAGAGGTTGTCCGGAAATCGTATTTTTCGAAGACGAGACCGAGACGAGACTTAATTAAACGAGACCGAGACGAGACTGAAAATTCTGATTTGAACGAGACCGAGACGAGACTTACAAAAGTCTCGCAGAGCCTCGTCTCGTGACCAGCCCTATTAAAAATCGTCTTATGAGGTCCTAATGGAATGGTTGAATGGTAGAACTAATAAAATTTATTCTTAGTTATTGATTTAATTTGGTATTTTTGTATCCATCACCGTATTCTTAAACTGATTTCTTCCATTGGTAATCAGAACAAATTATCTGCCTACACAAACAATAAATAAAGCTAAGTTACGAGTTCATTTAAATAATTTTATTTTCACTTCAAGGTAATATAAATATTATAAAGTGTTTTCCCAGGACCACCATCACTATAAAAAAAACATAAATAAATAAAAACAAAAAACAAAATAAAATAGGACCAATATAACAATTCAGCCTATCGAAGTTAAATTTAATTTATATAGACATTTGGATTTATTGTCCCAGCTGGAGATTGGGAGGATCTGTCGTGTGGCTTCTGCTGGCTCTGTGGCAAGTTGTCTTCTTATGCGTGATGATTAATTTGTTTGATAGATGGTCGCGAGTTATAATTTAAGAAAATTATGTGGGTTTTTGTAAGAAATGATGAAGATAAACATTGCTTTTTTCAAAAAGAGACACAAAATTACTATATTTTTAAAGCTTTATTCCGATTTTCTTTTTTAGATTTATTTCAGTAAAAAAGAAATGAGGTTAGATTAACCCATTATGTATATTTGTTTTTTTTATTGAATACAAAATAAATATTTGGATACAGGGTTTTGTGTATATTGGACACAGATTTATGAGCTATCCACTTAAGACGGTTATTATTATTACGATGTGTCGCATTTAGCTTAGCTAAAGAAATTAACAAGAAAATATTTGGGCAAAGTCCATTAGTATTCAATTATTTTACTAAGAAACAAATCTTTCAAAGAGGCGTCATTAGAAATATGTAGTTATGAGTAAAAGAAGCAAAGTACCCTTTACCCATAACTTTAAACAGCCCATGTAAGGGATTTTCTACCATGTTTTACAAGTTTACTAAATTTTTAGGGCAAAGGCTGTGATAAGTACGTGGGTTGCGAAAGAAAGTCAAACATTTCCAAAATAACCGTCACCCCATCAAATTCTGTTTATTAGCATGGTCCCACTAGGGGTCATTGTTTTATTTTGATTGAAGAGTACCTCCCTAGGATGTCCTATAAAAAACGTCTGTACGATTGAAGCTCCGTTTTTTAACATTAACTGCCCCCCAAGGCAACGAAAGTTTTATAAGGCAAAACGCGTGTATTTTTAAAATATAATATGACAGTATGAATTTGTACAACCTTGGTTATAACAATAAATGTTGAAAAAAAATATAAAAATTGGCATAAATAAAATTTGTAAAAGAGTATAAATATCTAGGAGTCCTGTTCAGAAAGAATTTAATCATGGTTATGGCAGAGAGAGGATGTTTTAATATCTTAATCGATTCATTTTTATGGAGTCAGGAATACATTGTTCATGAAAACTTTGACAATGCAAGAGGGTTACATTTTAAAACTCCTCAATATGTCTAATAAATGCCTACCGATAAAAGCAACTCTACCAGCTATACAAAGAAAGACAGTAGGCTTCAAAGACTGGATGGAACTGGTGCAGAAGATTGGTGTTGCACTAGAAATCAATAAATGGAGTTCATGTTAGTTGATTTTGTATGAACTGATCAGTCGTTTGTAGATAAAATAAAGAGAGGTGTACACGGAAGATGCCTCAAGCTCTATTCATTGAACAAATCTCAAGTATGTTTTGACTAAAATAGGGAATTCTAAACCTAAATTTATACCTCATCGCGAAGACCTTGTTACTTATTTTATGCATAAAAAGGCGCATTGAAAATTTCATAGACACTTATATTTTCTTTCTGTTACAGAACAAATTAGCCTTTATTTTGCTCTTTTCCGCTTGTGATAGAAAATGATTGTCATTAATTTTTTTTAATGCAGACTCTGATATATGTTTCATCAATTTTTTCCAAAGTTTTAAAAATTAAAAGTTTAAAAATAAAAATAATAATACAAACAAATTAGTATAAAGATCAATTTTGGTTTCTTAAAGCAGTTTATGTTAATTAATTTGTTTCATTTGACCTAAAGCCCATTTAACAACAAAAATTTATCAACAGAAATTTCACCACAATTACAAAGTATTAATTATAAGGAGCTAACTTCAAGCAGGATTTTTTGTGTTTATTTGGAAGTTAATTTAGGGGCTGCGTCATTAGAAATAAAACAATAACCTTTATAAGGACCACCCTAATGTTCATAGGTGCACTGTACTTTAAAATGCTTCATTTTACCTAATAAAATATAAATTAGGGTTCGTAGGTCAGCTCTTTTGTTTCATATTAAAACTTCTCGTACTATTTGTTTTATCCTTCTAGTACAGTAACTATGTTCATTCACGTATGCGTCAAATCTGGTATTTCTGATTTATTGCTGAGTTGTTCAGGATATGAGCCTAGTAAATCTTCTAAGTTTTCGACCTTGAGCGGCGACCACTTCATGGTTAAATAGCAAAAAAACCGCGATTTGTTCGCGCTTTTTTCATTTATTGGCGATTTTAGTCTTGAAGAAGTAATTTTAAATAAGAACATTGTAACCTATTTTGCTCCAATTTGAGCCCAAAGCCATCTCTGTAGACCGAATGGTTTCCAAAATTCAGCATTTCAAAATTTAGCGAGTATAATGGAAAATAAAGAATGGTTAACATAAATGCATCAAAGCACTGGAGCTTGTAGGTTGAGCCAAAATAATAAGACAATCATACCGGAAGGGGGGTTCATATACCCCCGTTAAGATGGGAGGGGCAATTATCTAAAAAAATGACTTACCATAGAAACAAAACTATTGAAAAACAATGGTAACACCCACAATATTATGTGTTATGTGATTTACTAGGCCAATATCCTAAACGACTCAGCAAAAAATCAGAAATACCAGATTTGACGCAACCGGTGCCTTCCATACAAACGACAAGGTTACTGGACTATTCATTATTAATTGAAATTAATCGATTTCGGATGCTATAATTAATCATAATTTGATTGTCTTAGGCTCATTTTTTTCAGTGATGTGGTATTACTGTTAAACCAGAGTTAATTCACCAAATTATTGATTTGTTAACTCTGGAATTAACTGAACAAATAGTTTTGATTTTGTATCCATAATTTTGTTCGGACCATCAGGTGGATTGATCCTACACCTCGAAAGCAACTCTTGTTTGCTAGTTTATGTCCTAGAGTTAACTAACTCTGCTTTAATTCACCACTAAGAAAACCGGCGTGCGCTTAGAAATCTCGTTTTAAATTTTACTGAACAGAGAGTAAAACAAAATGACGTTCATAAATGTAAATTATATGTTGTTAATAGCCAATCCCCTATAGCTTCCATTATGGAAAAAATCTAACCACATCCCAGAGAACTCTCTTCAACCAATCTGAAAAATATGTGCCACAAACACATTTTTGCATATCCATTGCGAACAATCCTCTTTTAACCATTTTTGTTGTTGTTGTAGTTGTTGTGTTTGCTTCGCTTATTCCAGAGTATACTGTGTCGCAAGAAGCCAGAATTCACTCAGGTGGAATAACAACATCTGCCTTGGCCTGTCGTCTGTCCATCGTTCAATATGTTCTTCTTCTGTGGCTGCTGCTGCTGTTGGTACTATCATGGTCACCAGGCAACACATTATAACCAAAGCAAAAACACGTCACATATCTTCATATATTTTATTATTTTTACGACCTGGAATCCTTATCCAATGGATTATATACTTTTGATCCGAACTGCAAGAGAATTTGTTGGTGAAACATGTAACCAATAACCCGTTACACTTTACTGCCAACTGGCATCATTGAAACCCGAACCACACTGATCCGAAGACTGTGGCACTATTAAGCGGATAAAAAAAAAAATCTTGGCACAGGAGGTGGTAAAACGACGCAAATTACTCCCCAAGATAGAGCGAACAAAAAAATATGGGCGGTGGCCAAATAGTGATAATTATCTTTTTGTTTAGCCTCCCCATGTAATTTCATACCCCACTTGCAGATCGACAATTGGTGGAGGCCACCGCATACGGATGCGAGCCATCCAGCCAACTATCAGGTTGTTCTTACATGTGTACGACGTGCAATCAAACGCTTGTAATCAACTACTGGAAACAATTCCTCCAGCAGAACAGCAGTCTCCTATCCTCAGCCATCGTCATCAATCCCGCAGCCCGTCTGTCGGCAGCCAACCAGTGACAGTCTCTCTAGATGGCCCAAACGGTGATGACTGAAGATAGAAGTGCAGGAGCCCGACCAGACTATTAAGATCGAGACAAGCGAGACGCAGTCCTTCTCACTCTTTCAATTTCACATTTCTCCTCCATTGTCATCGTGGTCGTTCGTCAATGATTGCCAGCCGCCGCGCCGTGCGTCGTCGTCATCGCATCATCGTCTTCGTCGCCGTCGTCGTCGTCATGGTCGAGTGTACCTGCTCTGCCTCCTGCCTGATGGTCCCTTACCTATTCCGTCACCAGAGTCAGCGGACCTGTGTAAGATAGAATGTGTACATGTGTCCCAACATGAGAGTGAGAGAAGCCAACTGGCTAAGTGCTGGCAATCCACCTAAATCATTCATATATAATTTTGATCGGTCTTCATCTTCCTCCTGATTTTATTGTTGTTGTTGTCGCTGTTTTTGTTCGCTTGTTGCCCTCTTTTCCACTTCGCTTTGGCTTGTGGGTTTCGAAAAATTGGTGTCAGACCACTGTTGTGACAACCATTTTGCAAGAACACGCTGAGGTCTGACAGAGAGTGGACTTGAGGATGCGGGCCGAAGCGAACGAAACAGCAGCTGATAGATGGACACCACCAAGTAGCAGTAGTGCAGAATGTCGCTGGACGTGTATCATCATAATCATCTTCGTAGTTTTCTTCGTCAACGTGGTAAAATGAAAAGAAGAAACAAAAAACAATGTTTGTTGTTTTGTTATGTTAAGGATTTCTTAACAGCTCCCCCCTCATGTCAAAGCCTGAACATGTTCTTTTAGGTACATCCGATGTGATCTGTGCTTTGGGCTTCTGGTCGTTTGTTGGTTTCTTTTAAACCTTTCATTGTTTTGCCGTGTCTTAAGTTAGTTTTCCCATATTCCCATTCCCATTTGTCTCTAAATATACGCACTAGCCGTATTTCGTGTTCTCAGCGATATGGTGGAACTTTGAAATTTCTTCTTCTTTTTCTTCTCTGCTTTGCTTTTCTGTCAGGATTAGTTTAGTTTTGCATATAATTTCAGCAGCTCATGATGGGATGTGACAATAAGTCTTCTTGTATTTTCGTTTAGGTTCCCTGTTGTATAGCTAGTTTGTGGATTTTATATTTATATTTTTTTTATATTTTTAAAGTAAATGCATGTTCATTTTGCTGCGAACGATATTTCATACTATTATATCTTTGAATGGTTAAAAAAGAAAAGGATATATGTGTAATGGTGTTACCTGCAACACAAAATATGCCGAAAAAAGTAATCAAATTTCAATATCACCGAAAAACAAAGAAAAAAAAAAATACACACTTTGAGCGGTGTCTTATGGGATTTTTTGCTAATTTTTAATTGTTTTGTTTTAATTTTTTTCTAAACGGTTTTTAGTATTAAAATTGTTTTTAGGACACGTTCACTTGTCAGATTTCGATATACATATTATGTAGAAAAAAAACTATTTATTCACATTCTTATCTTGTTTGATTTTTAGAGAGAAATCACTTATTTTAATCGTGAATAAATTATGTTTAGATTAGATAATTATTTTACCCGATAAGTGAAGAAATTAAGAAAACATTCGAATTGGTTTAAAAAATTATATGCAACAAGAAATTCTGACAAAAAGTCAGTTGTAAGGCCAAATTTTTTAATATTCTTTTATTCCGAATTGGAATTTTTACATTTCGAACCATGTTCTGGCCTAAATTGTGAAGCCCCTATTTTGAGTACAAAAATATAGGCAGTATCACTGAGTTCAGCGTCTCCAAATCATTAAGTGTACCGTACTTCATTAGTTTCTGTCAAGAATTGGCGTGGAAAAAATGTTTGTCCACAGAATTCAACAAATGGACCACTGTGCGTCTTCGCGCCGTGGCGCGGCGGCACGCGTGGTTGTTAAAAGTAGTTTTTATTTAAGTATTTAAAAATTCTCTTTTAGCTCATTTAGCCCAGTCGGAATGATGATTTGCCAAGGAAAAAATAGTACTGCACACTTTTCTTTCAGAACTCGTTAGAAGGGGTCATTAGGCATCCTGCAGTGTGTTGTTCGGAAAATTGCTCCCCTGCGTAAGCCGCCATCTTGGATTTACTAAAGTACTATTTTTTATTATTAGCAAAAAAAAGCTTTGAATAAGAAAAAATGATTGAAAAACAATGGCAACACTTACAATCTCATGCAATTCCTTTTTTTTTAAAGCTATATATCCATTACTTTATTTGGTGTTTTAAAAATCTGGTTTAAGTTAATAGTTTTTGAAAAATAAATTTTCAAACTCAAAATTTTGAAAAAAAAAATTTAAATTTGTTTTTTTTTTTTTTTGTAAATTTTACGTAATTTAGTAATATTTTTGATTTTAAAATTCAACGCTTTTTATAATTTCCAGCCGATTGTTGGAAACTGGGTGGACGAACTTTATTGAAATTTACAAAATTGAAAATTACAAAAACTACTTAGGTATTTCTTAAAAAAATGTTTTTTTAGTGTTTAAACTTGGAATTTTTGAAAATGTGAAAATTTTCATATGCTTTTCTATCGGAGGCTATGATTGATATACCCTAAACTCTTTTCCGCACCACCGTAGAGGTAGAGTACTAGGCGCGTTTTGTTTCTTTTTTGTGACGTGGTTTCCCTGTAGGCCTTATCCACGCATTTAAATATTTTAATATTTAATCGGATTTTAATTTCTTTTTCGATGATGGTAGTTCCAAATTAAAATCATCAACTTCATTTTCAACCATGGCAAGTGTTTCATCTTCCATATTGTCAGTTCGTATTTGTAATTCTCGGGATTGTTTGATTCAACTGCATCCTCATTATCTAGCAGCTCCCGAATGTGAACAACGTTTTCGCAAGACTTGCTAGAGCAGTTTGTACATAAAACAGCATATTCCCACAATCTGTTTTGCATTTGCAGGAAATCGTTTTGATCAGTGATTTCGGAGCGACATCGGTAGTGGTGGTAATGAGCTCTAACCCATGAAGTGTTTTCTTCCAACCCCACGAAGTGGCATCCAAATTGTTTTTAAGCCACATTTGTACTTGTAAATATGTCCTATGTATATATGTGTTGTTCCGCAGCGGCTGAGGTAGGTGGAAGGCTTGCAAGAAGGTAGAAGCTGGTTTTTGCAACAGATTTACTAAAACACTTGAATAGAATGGTGTTTAGTGAAATCTCATCATACTAGTATATCGCCCACTGGTCGAAATTCGACCAATATTGACACCTGAAAAAAATGTCTCTAGAGTCAAACAATTTGCTTGAAAAATTTGCTTTTAAACCATATAAATTTTATTGAAATCGGTTGGATACTTTTTGAGCAAATGGTACCACAAACAAATTTCAAAGCTATTTATGTATGTATATAAGAAAATAAATTTAAAAAATTAAAAATAAATTTTGTATGATTTCATTTTCAATTTAAATCATTGACTCTAGCAAAAAAAAAAACTAAATCATTGACTCTAGAGAAAAGTGTCTTTCAAGTGTCAAGATGAATTTATGAGTGAGTGAGTTTTTGGTCGAATTTCGGCCAGTGGGCGATATACTGTACGTACACAAGCATAATAGACAGATACATCAATTAGAACCTACTGACGAGGAAAGGAAGGATGAAAAAAATAGATAGCTTTTTTTTCTTAGATTTTTTGTTCTTGTCCTTTTGGATACTGTAAGAATGAAGTAATATGAAGGTAGAAGTTTGGTGTCAGTGCAGTTTTTTGTCTATTTTTGTCGTTGTCGCGCCGAATTTTTCACGTTGGTATGTGAGAGCTTTTACGCTTTGTTTGCGTAGATGCAGGAAGATATTGTTCATCGTGATCTTCCCAATAAAATACGCAAAAGCCGTAGTATTATATTGTTTAAATACCTTTACCAATATGTTGAGTAACCCCCTCGCACTTAATATGAAACGTAGAATGAATATAATTGCAGGACCTAAGTAGAGGAGAGGGTAAACCATAGACTCCGATAGAAAAGCACATGAAAATTCTCGTGATTTCAAGGATCGCAAGTTTATATACTAAATACGTTTTTAAGAAATACCTAAGTAGTTTGCGTAATTTTCAGTTTTCTAAGGAGTTGAAGCTCTTAAGTCCACCCAGTTTTCAGTAATCGGCTAAAAATTATTAAGAGCGTTGAATTTTAAAATCAAAAATATAATTTTATTACATAAAATTTACAAAAAAAAAATAAATTTTTTTTCAAAATTTTGAGTTTGAACATTTATTTTTCAAAAACTACTCACTTAAATAAAATTTTTTAAACACCAAATAAAAGAATGGCTATCTGGCTTTAAAAAATATATATCACGAGATTGTTAGTGCTGCCATTGTTTTTCAATACATTTTTTATGTTTAAAGTTTTTTTTGGTGCCGTGACATTTGGCCATGCGTCATATGGCCATATCCCAAAATTTGGCCATATGACACATTGTGAAAGTGTCAAATGGCCATATTCGAAAACATGGCCATTGGACGCTTTTTCAAAGTGTCATATGGGCATATTTCTTTGTGACTTTTGGGCATATGGTTTAATGCACGAATATCCACTTATGTGGGTCAAAACTTAATAAATAAATTGTGGAGCTTTAGCCCAACCTGATGTGCCAAATGGAAATTTATGTAATTTATTTTATAAAACGCTCTTTAACAATAAAATTAAATTTTTTCAAAACAACTTTTTGAAATCGTATACAAGTACTTGTAGGTATACGTTTCCAAAAATTTATTTTGAAAGATTTTAATTTTGTTTTCAAAGATAGTCTCCTTAACATTTTAAAAATTACTTTACATAAAATTTAAAAAAACAAAATGAAAATTTTTCAAATCAACTTTTTGAAAACGTGTACAAGTATTTTTAAGAAATTCGCGCGAATTTTCAAAAATACTTGTATACGTTTTCAAAAAGTTGTTTTGAAAAATTTTAATTTTGTTTTTTAAATTTTGTGTTAAGTAATTTTTTAAATGTTAAGGAGAATATGTTAAAAAATAAACTAAAATTTTTCAAAACAGCTTTTTGAAAACGTTTACAAGTTTTTTGTTTAAATTCACGCTTACTTCTGGCAAAAGAATAATTTGAAAGTGACATATGGCCACAATGGCCATGACACTTTGTAAAAGCAACAAATGGCCAAATGTTGAAATATGGCCATTTGACGCTTTCACAATGTTTCACATGGCCATATTTCAAAATATGGCCATATGACACATGGCCAAATTTCACGGCACCGTTTTTTTTGCTAATATTAGAAACTAGTGTGAGAAAATCCAAGATGGCGGCTTTCGCAGGGGAGCAATTTTCCCGACAAAAAATACAAAGATGCCTAATGACCCCCTCTAACAAGTTCTGAAACAAAAGTGTGCAGTACTATTTTTACCATTTCAGGTCATTTTTTTGTAGATAGCAACTGGGCTTGGAAATACATAAATTCTGCAGATTCCGAACAAAAATGCTTAGAAAAACAAATCGTTCGTTGCATCTTGCATGGATTTTGCAATCAATAATATCTATTGACTATTTTTTGTAAAAATAATCACAACAAAAAAATACGCACAAACATATCAGTGAAAGTCATGCTGAATGTAATAAGAAGCGACAAAATGAACTACAAACCAAACTCACAATACCATTTCTTGTATTGTACAATAAATTGTGTGCGAGGAATGTATGAATGAATGTATGGAATGTTTAATAGCTAAAACTTTCAAATAGGCTTTAATGTAGATAGTTAAATTACTAAAAATGCGTTAAATATATGTTTTATCGACAACCGGATACTTAAGAAGATATTAAAAAAAAAACACGTACAAGTAATAACATCTTGCAGTATATATCTAACATGGCAGCATTCGCGCACTAAATTGAAAATTTGGATTTTAAACACTATCTACAGCAATATATACAAATATCCAAACTACGCTATAGTTTTGTAACAAGAAGAAGTTTACGAAAACATTGTTCTTGTATTTTGTTTTAGTGGAATATTTTGAAAAAAGAACTTTCATTATTTTGTAACTATTGTCGTTTTCGATTGGATTTCGGAACAGTACTACTCCATTTTCCTTTTTGATTCCAATCGAATAATTTTCTTTTTTTCCAAGACTAATTTGTGAAATATTTATGTGTGTTTGCGTAAATTGCCTGATATTTATGTATATTTTTGATTATTTGACAAATAAACCGATGAAAGGGTTTATATGTATATGTGTGTTCCGGGTCTACTCCTTTATTAATTCCGGAACAGAAAATACTCCGGAAACATTACTCGGAACAGCCAATCGAATTATTTTGGATGAAGCGGAGTCAAAAAGGAGTTACTCCGAAACTCCGACCGAAAACGACATATGCAATATGCATATCACAATTTAAATAATGAATCACAATTTCAAAAATTTGATACATTCAGAAAATTTTGATCTTACAAATTTAGCTTCTGTAAAAAATAAACAACTGAATCCAATATTTCGTTTCCTTACGGCCAATTTCTTGACAAAGTTCTAAAATCAATTTAAAACTCGATCTAGTAATTCTCGGTTTATTTTTGAAACTCAGTTTTTAAATTATTTAGAACTCGAGCATTTCTTCACTTCAAATCATTTCCCTAAAACTCGGTCTAAAATCATTATTGAGTTTTAGAACTATAGATCTCGGTTTAGTGAAACTGAGTTCTAACGTGTTTTTTAAATTTTTCGTAGCACCCGGTAGATTGTTTTGACACAAATTTCTGACATTCTATTGACAAATTTAACAATATCTATCAGTTTTGCTTTGGCGGTAACGTTTTTTGGCATTTTATATTTCTGTTATGCTGTCTATTCATTTGAAATAAATACCACATTTTTGAATTTTGTGATATTTTTTTTATTTTCGGTATTTTAAAATTGGATTTGTGTGATTCTGCGTTACTATTCGTGTTATGATTTTTGATGATGGTGTACAAAAATGTTATAAATAGCCCTTCCACACTTCCCCACTATGTATTAATACATGTCAAATTGAAAGTGGGAAAGAATTCCACACGACTGCCAAATTTGTGGGAATGAAATGACTTTTCATATTTTGCTTCCACACTTGCTTGTTTTAATACATTACCGTAAGTTAAAAAAAAGTGTGATAGAATGTGGGATAGAATTAGAACCATTCCTAAAATTATTCATGTATTAACACATGTCAAATCGTGTGGGAAAGAATGTCGGGTTGTGTAGGCTGGGGTTTCATATTTTGTTTCCACACTATTCTACATGATTTGTTCCCACTTTTTTGACATCTATTAATACACAGTTGGCTAGTGTGGAAGGCCTTTAAGACCGGGAGCTATATTAAGTGAGTATGTGCAAAGTGCATCAAAGTCAACATTTTTGGGACAAAAATAAGTGCGTCATGGATAATGCATGATTTTTGAAATCTTTTTGGAACATGGATATAAGTAAAAATAGTACCTTTTATTTTGATGTAGTTTGCACATGCAACCTTTATGTTTCGGTTTCCTTTCCTTTTAAGTAAAAAATAAGCTCAAAAATCAAAAAAAAAGTTTGTCAACTCATTAAAAAACAAATTAAATTTTTGAAATATACCTAGTAGATGCACTTCTTGTGTATGCAACTTAAACTAGGTGCGACGTCAAATATGCTTCGCCACCTTCAGTAGGATACCAGCAGCACTGATATTCTGCGAGCTCGCATAAATAAACATAATATGTAATTGCATTGCATAGGTGCTGGTTTTGCAATGAGTTTTGCATAAACCATACACTGCTGTGCAATCTTTGGATATGTTTCAAAATTACATCTATTTTATCAACTGCGAACTGTACAACCCAAACTAATGAATGTATTCACCTTAAATTCACGCGCTTAATTTTCTTGGAATTTAACATTGACCATTGCCCGATAATGGTACTTGTTTAGGTTCTTGCCAATTTGTCCCTAATTGATTTTAATTGCATTCCTTTTTAATGTTACAAGCTTAAATTTCGAACAATATCAAGTGTTTTGAAGAAATGAAAATATTTTTAAACCGAGTTCTAAGTTCCTAAACCCTCAAATTTGAGGGTCCAAATATAACAAAGTTCTAACTCAAACTAAGATTTAAATCGGAATTATTTTGCCTTAGAACTTGGTGAAGAAATGAGTTAGAACTCAAATGAGTTCTAATTTCTCGATAAACCGAGTTTTAAGGGTTAGAACTTTGTGAAGAAATTGGCCGTTAGACGTTTTACTATATTTAAATTAATTAAATTTGTATTTTAACAATTTTAATTTTTTTTTAAGTACAGAAGTAAAATGAAAATTTTTTCGAGCACTGCCCGCAATGCGTAATTTGATTCTTCACACCTTCTTCTTTTATAAATATACACCAAAATGATTTCTTGTCCCCCTTGTTTCACATCTCATGTTTCACCAAAAATTCAAAAGAAAGAAAACATTAACCGAAAAACTTAAAGAAAAAATGTGTTGAGCCAAGCAACATTCTTTCACCAAACAACCAAAACAGGAAGATGTTTTAGTGATATTTGTGCATGTTGCCGCCATTTTGAGTTTATTTAACAAAGCAGCCATATTAACATACCTATACATTTTGCCATTGTCGTTTATGCCGGAGGTTATTTTGATCTCTCTCTAGAGGTGTGGATGACATGTTGATGTCCTTTGAAGCATGAGAAATAAAAATTCTTTCCGTATCCATGCGCCATGCCCATTCATATGGATATAGCAAGTGGAGGGATGAAACAAAAATATCCTTAGTTACCAAAAATGATATTTTGTAATAAGTGTTTTAACAACAGAAAACACGTTTGGAAATACATATATGTATAATCCCATATTGCTGACATGTTAAGTGCCAGACACCATGCTAGGCGGCCATGTGATATCCTTTTGGGTCTTGAATAAACTTCAATTCATCGTCCATTTTGAACTTGTTGGTTTTCCCATTGCAGCAGGTTCAGCAATTTGGGGTTGAATCATGAATTTTGCCTCGTCTTCGTCTACTGTGCAAATTGCAGTGAATTTGCGCTCACTTGAAACAGGGCGGAGCATACGAGAGGAGAAAGAAGTATGTAGGTACACTTTACACACCGTACCTACCTGTGGAAATGCATCATGATTGTGATTCTCATTATTTGAGGCAGTGGCAGTAGCTGGGCACAATCAAATCAATTGGGATAAGGCAGACAAACAAAAATGTAGAAAGCAGAAACGTGGTAATCGCAAATGGAGAGAGAGGCACAGCAAAACATATATAGCAAAAAAAAAAACAATATTCTGGAAGAAGCCCATAAAACCAGAAAAACTACAGCAATCCTCATAATCATGTGCTAAACATGTCGAACATTGATGAATCCAACCGAGATACGCCCGAAGCAAAAGTCAGCCTTACCTTAGAGACGAGCGATGGAGATTGCAGCGAATGAGATGTACCGATCGGCTGCAAGCATTACGCAGCTTTGCTTGTCGAGCTCGAGATCCGCGACATTCAGATTTTATATATGCAAACAGAAATGCAGAAGTCACTACCACCACATAACCATCACATTGCGTCAGTGGAAATGTGAAAAAATGCCTAAGGTAAGATGGGCTTCGATGGCGGACGCGGACGGATGAACCAATCCACCGCGAGAGAATACTTGCAGTGTCAAACGACCGTTGGAAATGATGAAGGAACATGATTGGGAAAGTTTTTGTTTTTTTTTTGGGAAAGAAAATGATGGTATCTCGTGCCAATTAAGCAGTGGCAATAGTTTATAGAAATCTCTTGATCTTGTATCGTACAATAATTACATACATGTATTATGGAGCATTAACAAATAAAACCTTCATAAATATGTAGAAGATTTTTATTGTTAATTTATTGAAGAATCAGGCACAAACAGAAAAATAATTATGATTTCTGTAAAATATCTCTTTGCAACTCTGCGAAAAGAAATTAACTTGAAAAAAATGCATGTATGCAAGAAAAAAATGTTTACAGCGGTTTAGGTTGCATGTCTTGGTAGACACACCCTGACACAATTGAAAAGTTTTTCGCCTCCTCTATTTTTGCAATGTAAGGTCCGATTAAAATCTTGAGTTCGGTTTTGTACGAATCCAAAACTTGGCCTTAAGGCGTTAGTACCTACCTTTATCGCAAGTATGTAGTCTTAAAAGCCAAATTGTAAAGTTAATTTTTTTTTAAATTCAGACATTAAGCCATTTGTTGTGCCCTTATCTCCGGTTCCAAGATCTTAGATCATCATAAGTTCTAAGTTTTTTTTCGCAAAAAAAGGATGACATCTTAAATGTCAGTAATTGGTAAAAAAAGGTCAGGTAGTTTTAGAAATTGGTTAGCCATACTACTTAATAAAAAAAACAGTAAAAAATACTATAACTGACAATACTGTCGCATTTTTGTTCTAATATCCCAAAAACAAGGTGCTAATAAACAATTTGACTTTGAAAAATCTTTAAACAATTAATAAATAAAAACACCAATGGTTACCCAGTAGATCACCCTCTCGTTTTAATAGACGTTTATTAAGTGTGTTTAATTTTAAATTTGTATCATAAGAATAAACGGTTGCTCTCCGAGTCGAAAGTTTTTTCGAAATTTATCTGGAAATCAGTAGTAATTAAACTAAAACAACTAAAACTGGTTAATGTTCTGGCTAATTAATTCTGTGCGAAAAAAGGGTGTATACTTCTCCAAATAATCTTCTTATAGATTTCGCTCATTGAACAGCGTACTGCAAAACGAAAAGCAGAACGAAATTTTTCGTTTATGATTTCGTTGTGTCATTTTTGTATGGGATTTTTCGTTTCGCATCAAGCCTAGTACGTTGCTGGTGTCAAACGAAAAACCCAAAAAAATGACACAACGAAATCATAAACGAAAAATTTCGTTTTGCAGTAGGTACGCTGTTCAATGAGCGAAATCATTAATTGTGCGCGGAAAAATGACATTTGAGTGGCATTGGTGTTTGTATTTGTTTTTTCTTTCATCATGGCTTTCTGTGATTGTTTTTGCTTTGTGTATGTTTTTTTTTGTTTTTAATTTGGGACACTTACAAGGAGAATTTTTTCGCGGTGCTTTCCGTAAGCATTTCGCTGTCGTGTTGGGGACCAAAGAAAAATTTCGTTTCGCATCAGCAGCGTACTAGGCTTCAGCAACGTACTAGGCTTTAATGGCTTTTCACATAATTACGAATTTCAGACAAGAAATACTTCGTTTCCGTCGCTTACAATGACGGAATGAAGAAAAATTCAAACAAAACGATAGCAAACTTCGAACAGGCACGAATTCCTCTCTTTTTTAATGAATCCAGCTAGATTCAGTTTCAGTTTTTTCTTTTAAATTATTTTTGTCATAAGTTTTTTGATAAAACGACTATTGCGACCAGATTTGGCTGGTCCCTTAGTTGTCGTTAAAAGCGACGTCAACTAATTTTTTTTGCTTTCAATTTTTAGACATTTTTTAGAAAATTGTCTTTCCTGCGTTAAAAGGGGGGAAATCGAATAACCCTCCACCAAAATTTTTGTCTTGCCTTGAACCAACCCAGATTTCCTTAATTTTGTTTGACATATTATACGAATCACCTTATATGTACAATCTCAAGACACAACAATCTGAAGACTTTTGTTATGAGGTCAGAAAATCTTAATTTTAGATTAATTGCCAACTATAATATTCGTGGTATTTTTTAAAACATTGTGTCTGTTCCACAATTCGATACGACTGTTTTTCGTAATTTTTATTCTGTATTTTCGTATTGCCTTATAACGTTATAGTCTAAGAGCCCACAGCAGATTTGGCGTACGAAAGTGAACAAAAAAAAATGATATGAGTCCAAAGGTGTATTAAGGCTGATAAAAAGAAATGCAAGTCTTGCAGTCCCTTGTGGCGGCTTTTAGGTGGGAGGGGCAATTTTCTAAAAAAATGACTTAAACAGAAAAAAAAAACATTAAAAAACAACGCTAACATGTACAATACCCTGTTATAATTTCATAAAAGGCCAGATGTTCCTTCTTTCATTTCCTTTTTAAATAAAGTTCTTTAAATGAATAGTTTTTGAAATATTAATGTTTGAACTCAAAATTTTGAAAAAAAAAAAATTAAAAAAATGGTAAAAAATATTTTTTTCGCAAAATTTCACGTAATTAAGTACTATTTTTTTTAAGTACTTTATTTTTCCAGAATTCAATGCTCTTATCAATTTTTAGTCAAAAACTGAAAACCGGATGGTTCTAGGACTTTTACCTTTTAAGATATTAAAAAGTAAATGAAACAGCTTTTTCATAAAAATAAGACAAATCCGGCTAAATTATCATTTCAGCAACTTGGTTGAAATGTCAGATTAACCATAGGAATAAAGAATCAAAAGAGTCCATAAAAATATCTGTATCTCACGGGTGTTTTTTAGAGGGGGAGGTATGGCTTATCGAAATTAAAAAAATATATTGATACAATTTGGACATAATGATACATGATTTAAGGGTATTTTTCAATTCTAAATCTAATGGCATCAAAATTAAGGCGATACAATAAAAGTTATGGTCCATTTTATCCAGACTGTTTTCAGTAAAACTGGTAAACTATTAAAAAAATACCTTGAAAAGAAATGTACATTGATGAAAATTTGTATAAATATTCAATTCGACATGAGAATAAAGGATCAAAAGTGCACATACAAATAACTATTACGAAAGGGTGTTATTCCGAAGGAAAACAGAAGGTATGAAATTTTGATCATAACACCTATCCCAAGAATGGGAAGACATTTATTAAAAATGTTTCATTTGTCAAATGCCAAGTTGAGTATTTATACAATTTTTCATCAATGTACCATTCTTTTCAAGGTATTTTTTATAGTTTACCAGTTTTACTGAAAAACAGTCAAGTCTGGATAAAATGGACCATAACTTTTTTTTAGAATGATTGTATCGCCTTAATTTTGATGTCATTAGATTCAGAATTAAAAAATACCCTAAAATCATGTATCATATGTCCAAATTGTATCAATATATTTTTTTAATTTCGATAAGTCATACCTCTCCCTTTCCCCCTTCAAAAAACACCCGTAAGATACAGATATTTATATGGACTCTTTTGATACTTTATTCTTATGGTTAATCCAATATTCCCACAAAGTTTCAAAAATGTAAGATTTTTTTTCCGCATGTTTTTCCTATTTTAACTGGTTGCTGAAATGATAACTTAGCCGGATTTGTCTCATTTTTATGAAAAAGCTGGTTCATTTACTTTTTAATATCTTAAAAAGTAAAAGTCATAGAACCATCCCGTTTTCAGTTTTTGACTACAAATTGATAAGGGCATTCAATTTTGGAAATAAAAATAGCACTTAATTACGTGAAATTTTGAGTTCAAACATTAATATTTCAAAAACTATTCATTGAAAGAACTTTATTTAAAAAGGAAATGAAAGAAGGGCGTTTCATAAAAATATAACAGGGCATTGCACATGTTACCGTTGTTTTTTAATAATTTTTTTTCTGTTTTAAGCCATTTTTTTAGAAAATTGACCCTCCCACCTAACAGCCGCCACCAGGGACTGCAAGACTTGCATTTCTTTTTATCAGCCTTAATACACCTTTCGACTCATATAATTTTTTTTGGTTCACTTTCTACTGTGGGCTCTTCATCTATTAACCTTCCTCATAAGACCAATAAACGTTCCTGCAATGCAATGTTTCTAAAACGAGTAAAAAATTGGCTTTAAAATTTTGACTTTGTGAGCATAGAATCACTCTTTTCTAATGTTTTGGTTTGATAAAGACTTATCTTTCTTATTTTCCTTATAAATTTTTTGAAAATATTTTATTCCTACAATTGTTTAAATTCTAACAATTTATTTTAAATTATACTGTACATAAAATATGGTTACGCCACCCATTTTCAAATATGCATAGCCCAATGAAGTGGCATTTAACACTATTCTTGTTCCGTTTGGTATTAACAAATACAAAGTTTCATAAAATTTCCTTTAATTATTTCTATTATTATTATAAAACAAATAAAGTCTGCAAGTGAAACTTCACAACGTGTCTAGAAATGTTTGGTAAATACTTTTGATGATTTTTGCTTCTGTTAAAATAATTAAATGTGGCTTATAGAGAGGAATCATCCGGAACTATGAAAAACAAAATTTTTGAGGCTTGTGCCTTAAAAGAAAAAAATTTGACGTCTAAATCCAAAAATTACGCTTCACTCTCCCACTCTTTGAACTAAATCCAGACGTGCGCAGAATCATCAGAGCCAACGCTTTTAACATTTTGTATGATTGGTAAAATGTTGCAAAACGAATCATTTAAAACGATACCGAAATCTACCCCCAGCGGATGCATGTCCAGAGAATTTGATGTTTACCTATGCGTGCAGATGATTCGGTCATCGGACCTCGCTATAATTAATTTAATAGCTTTCATTTTGATCAACAAAAACGACACAAGGAAGCCAACAACGCAAGAAAATACAAAAAACACAAGGATTCCGTAACTTTGGATGTTTAAAGATGTATGTATATATATACCTACCGTCAGCGTTATTGTGAACATTTTGGTTGTTCCAAGCTTCAAGTGATTGATGGAAATTGCTGGATCTGTCATGTTTGGGGTCTGTTAGTCTGCTGGGGAAAAAATAACCAATCTTTTTGTTCGGTGTTGTTTTTGGGTTAAAAATTTTGCGTGAAAGTGCAAACGTTAGACAACATCTCGATGAAAATAAAAAAAAACCAAACTCCTCAACTCAACTCTCCCTCTTTCTCCTTCTCTCTCTTAACCTGAGCGATAGCACGCGAACTGCTGCATTGTGTCCTATACTTATTTTTAAGTTCCTAGAGGCATTTTCTGTGTGGATAATCTTTTTCGTTTTTGGATTTGTCTTACAGGTATCGATCGATTCGCATTTTGAAGCTTAAAGGTGATTTCAGATTTTCGTGAGGGGCATATAGTGGAACTGTCATGTCAAAGAAGTGTTAAATGTGCCACACACACAGCCAAGCAGGCAGCCACCCAGCGCTATAGCGTCCATCAGGGCTAGGGGAACGAATTATTGGCGAGTCAATTTTGACACTTTGATTTGCGACTCCGTGTCAAATGAAGACGGATGGATGTCAGTCTGACGAAATATTTGGGACAGCACTCTGATCATGACATCGAAATCTATCATTCCTCTAAAACTTCGTTGGCCATATGACGGTATGATGATATCACAGGAATTGTGTTATATCTATATGGGGAACATCAGAGAAAATGTTAATAGAAGGGCAGTGGATTAAAATTATACACCTTTTATAACTAAAACATCATTCATTCTAAAATCTTTCAGCTAAAATTATGAAGAATTTAAAAAAAAAAAAAATGCCCAACAAAACTATTTAACGCCATATAATTAAATCTAAAAAGAGAAGACAACGATGTTGATTATGTATCTAGCCATTTTCCAAAAAAAAATGCATTTATTTAAATAAAAGCAAACAGACTGTGGCTGCGGAAGCCAATACAAAATTTCAGACATTGAACCTTTCTGGGATTGGTGGAAGAAAACTTCAAGTGTTAATTAAATCATTTCGACGTGTGAAGTGTTTGAGAAATTTATTAGATTATCAGGGATATAGTCTAAGTCCTGATTTACGATTTTTGATTGTTTGTCCGCGTAACATGAACCGTAAATCCCATTTCAATCGAAAGGAAGGGGTTTAATGTTTATTTCAATGAAAGTCTTATGTATATAGGTTATACATTAAAGGGTTGTTCTTATTTAGATCTTTTCCATAAATCATGTTCAACGGCACCTGAGCATAGAAAATTTTCTACAAAAATAGTTTTTTAGAAAAAATCTTAAAAGTTTTTTGAGTTTGGTCTTATGATATTGCGTCATAATTAAAAGTTTTAACATTGGTGTTGTTTTTTTCCTGCCTCATCTAAGTGCAATAAAGAAATTCAACAGGATTGTCAGCTTCTAAGGGAGATAGAAATAAGAATTAAGACGCAGAGAAAACTGTAATATTTTCGATTACCTATTAAAAAAAAGCATTTTTAAGTTGCTATTACTTTAGTTTAAGGTCTCAGATGAAAAACAAAACATTGTAAAGGGTTTTCCATTAAGGGCTGCCGCGGCTTCGCTGGGTGGTGCGGATTGGAAAGGTCCAGTTTTCGATGACTTTGGCGCATAAATCAGGCTGAATTTGACCGATGACATCGATTATGTTGTCTTTGAAGACCACGTTGGTTTGCGGCTTATTCGCATAGACCTGCGATTTAAGAAAGCCCCACAAGAAAAAGTCCAAATGAGTCAAATCACACGATCTTGGTGGGCAATTCACGTCACCTCGGTGCGAGATAACCATGCCAAGAAACCGCTCGTGCAGAATATCGAATGTTTCTTGAGCTGTGTGGCACGTAGCGCCATTCTGTTGAAACCATATACCATATCATCCAATTCAGGCCACAAGAAGTTGGTGATCATCGACTTATAGCAATCGCCGTTGACGGTGATGGCCTGGCCAGCATCATTTTCGAAGAAGTACGGACCGATGACGCCTCCAGCCCAAAATCCACACCAAACAGTAACTTTGTTTGGATGCATTGGCACCTCGTGAATCTCGCGTGGACTGTTGTCCTCGCAAATCCAGCGATTTTGCTTATTCACGTACCCATTCATCCTAAAATGGGCCTCATCGCAAATGGGCGCAACTCGCTTATCGTTGCTACTAGAGAACACCCATTTTGATAATAAAGTTTTATCATTTGCACGTGTTGCTCCACGCTGTAACTTACCATGATGATTTGTCTTTAGTAACTGATTAAAAGACGGTATTTTGACAGAAAGTAAAAGAAACAATATGGCCGCCTCGAGCTGTCAAAAACACCCCGTCCCTATTGTAAAACCCTTTATTTCGATAGATTTTTAAGGCTTGGTACTAAGTGTAAGTGTGCTTGCCATACATATTATGTTGCCGCTAAGGAAAATATTATATTTCCCGAAATAGTTCGTAAGATTTAGATTTTTACAAAAATCAGTCAATTAACACACAAAAATTCGAAAAGTTGTACCTATACATTTTTGAAAACAACTTTTTCTTTGAAGTTCTTACAAAAAGTTGATAAATGTTTGTTTAAGACTGAATATTAAAAAAAAACGAATTGGTTTAAATATGTGGAAGACTACTTGAAAAAAATACTTGCAAAATCGTATTTTTCCATAAAAAAGCTTCAACGGTTTTGGTCAAAAATTAATGCAATTATCTTGAAAATACATTAAATAAATTGGGTGGCGGAACGACTCATGAAGAACCAAGGCCTAGTGACTAACAACTAGCAACCATTCCTGTGTGCGCGTGTTGACGGGAATGGAAGGGATCTACAATTTTATGCCGAATCCTAACGACTAGACGAGAAACACTTATTCATGACAAGTGATACTCTTGGAGGATTTGTCAATTCCTCGCAAGAGGCAGTAGCCCTGCAAAAAAAACTTTTTAGTTCTAAGCTAGACGACCGACGACGGTGAGAAGTGAACCCAGACCTCCAGTGTGACAGTCCCACGCACTAACCATTACGCTACGGGCTACTACTTTATCTTTAAATGATACCAAATTTCCTTTGAATTGTTTTCATATTATTCATATTTCAACTGTCTCATTTTTATTTTTTTACACAAAGCTTCTTTAAATTTCAAATAATCTTTCAATTTTGTTCAAAAAAAAAAAAAAACTGTTTTTTGATTTAAGAAAATTTAATTTTGAAAATTCGATGTTTCGAAAACTTTATAACTACATATATGTACTTTGACTATACTAACGTAGGATTCGTAGGATGCAACGTAACGTAGGATGCAACTTGTAAACAACAATGTTCCATCGAATAAACTGTACTTCTACAAGGCTCTTAAAAGTGAAACTATTGAACCAAATAATGTCGTTTCTATAGTGAAGATGACGATGATCCGGAAGTTAACCTATACATTTTTAATTTTCTCAATGAATAATCTGTTTTTTATTTTTAGTTATTGTTTAACTATCCAGCATTGATTGATGGTTCGAAATATACTAAATAACTAACTTTTTTGGGTTTATTGTGCATAAATCAAAACCTGGAAGCAAATTTATTATATAACACAAAATCGCAGTAATTACTAATATTGTTTATTTAACTTAAAACTTGATTAAAAAAAAGTTAAAATATACAAATTGATTAATATTATATCATTTTAGGACATTCGTGTAGTAATAAATTTTTCAAAAAGTTTTTTATTTTTGATTTTCCACAAAAATTTAAATTTGGACCTGCCCCCTTTTGATGTAAGGTCCTCTTGGCGTTCAAAAGTTGTTTTCTGAAAATATTTTCAAAATTTTTTACAATCACATTTTTTAATATAAAAATGTATTGGTCAACCCGTTAACGAATACTTGAATACAAATTATTCTTGTGTGCTTTTTTCTTAAAAACAAGTGCATTATAATTTTTGAACTGTGTGAATTTTTAGCCAAAAAGATGAATGACAGTTTGCTTGAAGCCAGAAATACCAATAAAAAAAGTCCAAACAAATAAGAGTTCGCCCATAGTGTTGCCATATTCTTGAACAAGAATTATTATATAATGCGCTAGTTCCTATCTTCCCAAAGGAAAAATTATACGCAAAATTTAAAAAGAAAGTAATTTTTTGATGTACTTAGTGGAAAACGAAAACTTTTCTTAGAGCCAGTGATGGGATGTTAGAGTTGAAACAAATTTCTAATGTTCAAAATTCAATAACTTCTAGAAACGTACGCAGCTGAAGTGAATCTAAAACGAATTCATAAACGAAAGTGGAAATTGGAAAACGTAGCAAATTACTATAGTCAAGATTCCACTCCGATCACAATTTATACTCCGTAACATTTGATATTAGGTGTGCTCGCTTCTACAATTCTGTCATTTTAGTCCAAAGTCCTGTCAAGTAGTCAAGTACATATACAAAAAAGAGAAAAAGAGTAGAGGAATAGGCCTTTTGCTGGTGGAAATTTAACATTTGAATTTTGTTTCTTTTTGTTGCCGTTGAAGAAAATAAAATAAATGCAAATTATTACTAAATTCGAATTGAGTTTCATGCAGTTCTTTGAAAAAAAAGGAGTAGAAAATGAACCACACCATTCTGTAGAACCCCTAATAGCTACATATGTAGAGTACAGATATCACTACAAAGTAAGCTACAAAAAAATAGGCAAATATTTTTCGTACCAAAAATTTAGAAACGTCTTTCAATTTTGAATGTGTATTCCCTAGTGACTAACAACTCGCTGTTGATTTGGAGACCACAAAAATGTTGTTAAGCTGCGTTCTAGGCTTAGACTCTAATAGATCAAGCAATTATTTACATATTTACATACATATTTAATATTTTTTTCAGGTATAAACTTGAAAATACCGCCCAGAAATTTTGGTCATGATTTATTTTTTAATTTTTAAAAATGAATCCAAAAACCAAATTCAATAATAAAACTCATGCAGAATTTCAAAGGTCCACAAAAAGTATTAACCATAAAAATCCATAAATTCCCTGCGTATTGTTGATAAACTGGTTTTCAGATTTTTTAAATGGTTTATACAAATATTTTTTCATAACTTTACCCTGAAGGGTTTCGTTTTAAGTTTTTTTGTCGAGTCACTCTAATACTGTTTTTTTTTTTAATCGCCCAACAATAAAAAATATCAATAAAAAAATAAATTTTATCTGATTGCGGCAGTAATTTTGAGTGCAAAATTAATTTTGTAGGAGATTTGCAAAATCAAAGAACAAGGAATTGAATTTATTGTTTTAAATGTTTGCGCAGTAAGCATGTAATTTATTTGAAACAAATTAGGGGTGAGGGGTTAATAAGAACAAGGCAATGTTCTTCGTAAGATCCACACTATTGAACATTTACGACAAGTTTCACTTTGATGACAATTTTGTTATTTCTTTTAAACAGGTTAACATTTTATGTCAGTTAAAATTGAAAATTATCATATATGTACATTTAGCGTATGATAATGGTCTCCAATCACAAAGCATACCAGATAAGAAATTATCGGGTATGGTACGTTTCGTCTTTTTTCTTTCGTTTTTTGGTTGTTTCGTTTAACTCGATTCGCATTTTGGTGTTTTGTATTTCACTGTTTCACTTTTCATTTATTTGGTTTCTATTTGTTTCGACAATTTAAGTTTAATTTTTTAAGTATTTTGTTTTTATTTCATTTTCGTTTTTTGATCATTTCGTTTTGGAATTAATTCGTCTTACGTTTGTTTCGTCTTTAGTTGTTTCGTTTTCGTTTATTTCGATTTCGATCATTTCGTCACCGTTTGTTTATTTTCGTTTTAATGTTTGTGCATGTAAAGAACCTAAAGGCGTTAAAATTCGCGCGAATTTTAATGCCTTTAGGTTCTTTAAATGCACAAACATTAAAACGAAAATAAACAAACGGTGACGAAATGATCGAAATCAAACTGAACCGAACATATTTATTTTCACTACTATCAGATATATTTTCCGTAACGCCAAGATTTTATTAAAGTTGATACAAACCAAATATTCTTAAAATGGCATAGATTTTTGATACCAAGGTTGCAATTAATACAAAGGAAAACTCTGAAAAATATTATCAATTATTATAAAGTTATTTTTATTTAACAAAAATAATTTCTTCAAACAAAAAAAGGTATACCTACTTCATTTAAATTCAAAAAGAAAAACATTGTCAATATACAGGGTGTCCGGTAATTCGTCGGCCATACTTTGGGATGTGATTCTTGGTCATATTTTAAGAAAAAAATTGTTCTAGATTAAAGTCTGATTTTTAACTTTGACATCACTTTTCGACAATTTAAAAAATGGCTGACTTTAGTGTTCCCTGACTCATGTTAAGGTCAATTTCACTTCTTTTGAAGAATTGAATCCCCTCTAAATAATTTTTGAATTGTTCCTTCAACATAGGTATATGTACATTTACATTTAACATTGGCTCCAATGACAGAATTTACAAACCTTTGTGAGCATATTCATCTCAAACTGATTGTAAATGCTCAAAAACAAAGGAAGGTACACTGGTGGTTTTCCATTATTGGAGTTGTTGCAGAAGGCATTTCTTTAATTTTTGTTTGTATCTATAATTCCTCTTTACTTACAAATTGATAACAAAATAATCGAATTCCAAAAAAATAGTTAAACGTAGAGACAAAATGCGAAATAAATTTTGACGAAACAACCCAGTCTTAAGTGATCCATAATAGTTTTAACGAAAATGCAAAACAAGTAAAAATCAAAAGAAGAAATTCGAAGCAATCGTGAAACGAAATGAACTCAAAACAAAATACATACAAAATATAAAAAAAGTTTTCCAACTTAACATAAATAATTATAACAAAAACGAATCAACAATTAGCGAAATAAAAAAAAAACAAACAATAGGCACCCGAAATTATCATAAATGTAGCATAATTACAATCTACGGTTGGCAGCCCTACCATTCTGAAAAAAACATCAAAATCATATGACAAACTGGTGCTTAAAAAGAAAACTTTACTTGATACATTTGAATGCTCTGACATTGTAGTTAAATCAAATTATATCATTTCTTCCTCCTCAAGCTAAATCAAAGGAAAACCATAGGTTGCCCCCTCCTATTTTTGGTTTTTAAAAACACACCTGTGTAGCAATCTGCTATAAAGGTATTTGAACTAATAAAACAATAATAAATTAGTTAAATCACACCTTGGAGATTGCTCCAATTAAACCAAATTATTGACCACCTGTTAATTGAAGTATTTGGCCTTACCTTCAAGTAGCGGAAAATATCATAGCACCTTTCTGATTTACACTCCCCAGAAATGTGTTATATGTACGCACAGGCACACATTCACTCATTGTTCTGATATCATTTTTTTTTAAATCAATTTTTGTCTAATTTAAAGGTGTGAAGTTGTAATATCTTCTCACTTCTTTTTAAATCTTAAAATGATTTCCAATTCTTTCATCGACTTTTTCCCTTTGAGTTAATTAAAGGTGTGAAGATTAAACAGTTTATTTGGACAGCGTTGTTTTCATCTTTCAATATTCAATGAAAGAATTGTATTTCATGCAGATGTTTTATGTTTTGATTCAACATAATGGTGGAAAAATGAAACATTTGAACATCTTAATTCAATTTTAAAGAATTATTCTAAGGGTCAGGCACAAACAAACTAAATGGACTGAAATAAGAAAGAAGAAAAACTCCAATTCGGAACATAATCGAAGTAAATTTGTAAATAACTAATTTTAATTGAATTTTTTGTGATCAACGTGTGATCAACTCTGATGTAAGAACCCAAATTAAATGTCAAATTCGGCGGTTACCAAATCGAAACTTAAACCAATATCATATTCTCGAAGAAAAAACAAAATGTATGGTATAATTTTAAAAAATTAAAGGCCAAATGCGGTTACTACTCATTACCTTTGGAATTGCACCAAGAACCCAAGTACTGATGCTTATCGGACAAACTGGACGACCAAACAACTTGTTCGCCTGCAGTCCAACCCCTCTCAAGTCGATCTTCATTATGATTATCTTGCGTTTGGGAGGTTGTTCGCGCGATGTAACCACTGTGTGCCAGGCCAGGCCAGTCCAGGCCAAAGCTGAAGCTGACGCTGAAAACGAAGTTGAAGTTGAAGCCAGCCAACCACCATCAGAGAGACTGATGTTCCATAGATAAAATTTACGTTCTTTCGAGCTTCAACGCACACATAAACTTAAATGTTCATAATGATGCTTTATCGAATTGCCCAACAACAACCAGCACCAGGAACAAGATGAAGTAGCCAACCGAGAGGGTACTATGGATCAAGTGTACCTCTAGGGCATCTGCACTGCATATATACGTATTGCTAGACCTTTGGTGTCCTAATCAAAAGGCTCCGATAAAAATCGTTACCACAAATTACGCGCACTGTAACGCACTTTATGCAAAAAAGGGGGACAGTGGTGAGGCATGGGTATGGCGTATGAGCATGGGCAAGGGCACCTGGGTAGCAATGCTCCTTGAAGGATGGTTTATCCTGAAGAACTTTCGACCGGATGAATATCAATAATCGCTAATAACAATAATCAGGTTGTTGCTGTGTTCGCGTTTACTCGTATTGAGAGCGGCAAGATTGGTACTTGCGCACCATCCCAAGGATAAAACGACAAAGATGTTGCTTGCGCTCCTGCTTCTGATGGTGCTGCTTAGGCTTCTGCAGCAACTCTTCGATGCCGAACTGGATGTCGATGACGATGTAAAGGCGCTCGACCTCGGAATGGGGCGCATATCTGTTTTTAAGACGCCCTCAGGTAAAAATTACCACGAAGACAATTTACATCGCTGTTGCAATTTAAGCGATTGATGTATTCGTCTGATGTTGGACGACAACGATGATGACGACCAACACGATTTCTTTGTTAAAATGATGCTGCTGCTGTGACTGCAAGTATATTTGTAAGAATTGAAAATGGCTACCGACTATGTGCAATGTTTCTAGGTGCATATACCTACCTTCCTTTATCGACAATCCAGGAGAATCTAGGAGGAAGTGTGATAAGAAGAATAATTATGGTGGATTGTTGTTTATGATCCGTGTTTCGAAGAAGGCATTGTATTCTACATCAAGGTAGAGGTGCCGCCATTAATTTAAATCAGCTCGATATGTGGTATTTTTCCATGCCATGGGAAGATTCAAATTATAGACTTTATCTTTGGGATACATAGATTTTGCAACGGGGATAGTAATTCGTCTTATCCGTGATTTAATTTATTATAAAATTTAAAAAAACTCTTAAATCTTCACATCCTCTCTCTATAATTTTTCTTTCTGTTCTTTATGAGCAAAATAATATATAAACATAGAGTAACATTTTTAAATTTTATCCAAGGGATCATGACGTTATCTAGAATGACAAAAATCTCGAATGGCAAAAATCTCGAAAAAAAAACAAAAAAATATCTCGAATGTACAAAAGTCTAGAACGTACAAAAATCACGAAAGACTATGGGGCATATTCATAGTCGCAGATAGACCCAGGTTTAACTAAACTACAGTTTAAGACACTTTGGCTCAATGAATACAGACCGATTTTAATTACAAATTGTTGGTTTTATATTTTTATAAGACAATTAATAAACAGCTTCAAATATTTTGAAATGATAATCTTAAAAAAATAGAATCAACGTCTGAAAATTCAACCAAAGCTATGTTTAAGTTAGACCCAGGTCTAAAATGACTATGAATATGCCCCTATGTACATCTAGTTTTTTTTTTACCCGTTTTAATAGTTTAGACGTAAATAAAACGCATTATATGTTCATTATATTTTGTTCAAAACAACATATGAAAATGTTTTTAACAAAAATTAAATAAAGGGTCCGCCATTTAACGTTTTTTTTTCAACTAATGCTTATTTCGTGAATGGTAACACTTAGCTCATGTCTGATTTGACAGATAATTAGTTTTATCCTTCCGCTGAACGAATATGGTTGTGTATACGTTTGAACAACGCTGGGAAATATTGCGACATTGATTTGCCAATTTTGCTAAAAAAATCATCTTTTCAGATGAAGCTCATTTCGATCTTGGCGGGTATGTAAACAAGCAAAATTGTCGCATTTGGGGCACAGAAAACCCGCACGCATACATTGAAAAGCCGATACACCCAAAACGAGTCACTGTTTGGTGCGGATTTCGGTCCAGAGGCATAATTGGGCCATTTTTCTTCAACTGAGCAAGGAGTGGCCGTTACAGTCAATAATCGTTATCGGGCCATGTCAAACGAATTTTTGTTCACAAAAATTGAAGAAGAGGATATTGGCAACATTTGGTTTCAACAGGACGGCGCTATGTGCCACACAGCCGAAGCTACACTGATGCATTTTCAAAAAAAAAAGTTATCTGGCGGACCCTTTATTTTATAGGATATGTTATAAATGTATACTCGTACCACAACATAACAAATATCAAAAAAGTACAATAATTATTCAATACGAGGGAAAAGTGTCAAAATATAACAAAATTAAACAAATAACTCTAAAACTAAATAACTTCTATAAGCTGGAGTTATATGCAAGACTCTTAAGGTAGCTTACATGTCTCTTTTTTCTTCTTTTTCGTCCAGTATTTTTAAGATTTGCTTTTCTGTTTTTAAATACTCCCTTCTTATCTTATTTTAGTATCTCGACCAGTTTGTATTTTTTGAACCACACAACTAACCTGAATTGACTCACTAGCCAAAACTTCAATTAATTTATAAAGTCCAACATGTGGCCTTCCAACAAAAACCTTAAGCCTCCTATGCGAGGACTCAACTCTGTCTTATGTTCTGGGTAAGCTCTGTTTTATTTAGTCAGCACATGACCAGAAAACTTACGTTGTCCGTCCCTAGCAACACTAAATTTAGTCACTACTTGTACTAATTCTCTTAAGGAGACTTTACTAATCTAGAATTAATATTAATTGTTGAAACAATGAATTCGCACGCGCGAATTGAAACCATTCATTGTCTCAACAATTAGTATTTATTCTAGATTTTTGCAGTCTAGATTTTTGCAGTTCGAGATTATGCTTTCTAAATTTTCGTTTGCGAGATTTTTTCAATTCTAGATTTTTTTTCGAGATTTTTACTTCCGGGATGTTTGCTTTCTGGATAAATCAAATACAAAAAAAAAACAATTATTTACTTTTAAAATGTAGTCATAAATATATCAATTTTCTTTGCCTTCGATCTTTTCGTTTATTCTGCTTAAAGGAAAATTCCACGAAAATCTGCTTGCTGTTGAGTCTGTTTCTGTCGTTTTAATGAGTAAATTATGTTATAAAAAATAAATAAATCAGGTGGCACAACGGCTCATGAAGAACCAGGGCCTAGTGACTAACAACTCGCAACCATTCCTGTGTGCGCCTTTCGACAGGAATGGAAGGGACCTACAATTTTATGCCGAATCCGAACGGCTAGACGAGAAGCACTTATTCGTGACAAGTGATACTCTTGGAGGATTTGTCAATTCCTCGCAAGAGGCAGTAGCCCTGAAAAAAAACTTTTTAGTTTTTTAGGTGGACGAGGCTGGGAAGCGATCCCAGACCACCAGCGTGACAGTCGAAAGCACTTACCATTACGCTACGGGCTACTATGTTATCATCTTCGTTTTTTGAGTGTCCAGTCAAAAACAGCTCATCTCGGCTCTTTTTCCATTGAAAGAATGCCGTTCGGCAGTTTTTAGTTAAATACTATTTGCACAATAACACCGTCAAAACTGCGCTAAGACCATCAACACTTTATCGTTCACTGAAGCGTGTTCGATATTTTTGAAATGAACGCTAATTTTGTTGAGCTTTTGCTGTTTTGCAGTTAAGCTTGTACAAATTTATGAATGGAGAAACTGTCTCAACTGACTTTTTGTAGGGCACGAAATTCCAGGCGCGAACGCAGGAAAAAATTTCAGGAGGGGTTTTGAAAAATTTAAGACGTTTTTAAATATTATTTTTTATCGTGAAAAGTCGAAATCTTAACTTGAAGGTTGAAGGACAGTAATGTTTCAACTCCGATTAAAATGAAAACTATTTTTAAAAATTACAAGAGTTATTTAAAAAAAAAAAAACATTTTCTCTGAATTAAAACATTACTTGCCACCCTGAGACAGCACAAGATTTTGTATTTTTTTTTAAATCTACAAAAAACTAATTATTTCATAATGAATTGCATACAAATCTCATTCAGTTTATTAGAAAGTCGAAATTAAAATAAAAAACTCAACTGTTAGAAGGTTTTAGAAGGTTCCTGCTTTCATTTAAATTGTTTCCTGCCAAGAATTAGAGTGACATTTTTTGACAGAGTGCGGGTGGCAATGGCACAGTGGATATAGTGTTTGACTGCTAGCCTGGACGGGTTCGAGCCCCAGTCTAGCCGCATTCTTTTCTATATTATCCAGTTTCAACTGGATGCCACCCGTGGAAATTCATGAGATAATTAACACCTAAAGTCTCAATCCACTGTGATGCCAACAAAAATCTTTCCTTTCCTTCTATTCCTTCTAACTAGTGCCGTGCATTTCATTTAAAAGACCTGAGGTCTTACAGGCAAAAAGTTAAATTATTATTATTATTATTAAAAAGAAAACACAGTTCTTTGGAATGTATACCGTAAAAAAACAGTTCTTTGGAAAATTACATGCAATCCTGGGTCGCATTTCAAACATAAGAAAGTATAAAATTAGCATAAAAATGTAATTGTATTTGAATTTTTATGGAGTAGTGTGACTAAAGGCAAAAGTTGCACCAAATTATTTCTTCTCTTATTTATCTTTTTTTATAAAGAAGTTATTTTTGTAAAATATTTGGAATTAAATGTAATGTTAAGGTATCTACTTCCCAGAAGGACCTGTGTGATGCACAATATTCTTAGACGTTATCGTGATAGGTATGCGGGAAGAACCCAAAAACTCAACAAAAAAGATGTAAAAACCCTATTTGCGTTTGAGTCAAATTCAATGCAGTTTAATTAAAATTACTTTATTCATTTTAGACACGATGTTTATTCAAAATCTGTATCAACCCCCAAAACCACCTCCTGCGTTTGCACCACCCTAAACCAGCATTAAAAATTCAATGTGTCTTTGTCTGCGCCAACGTGGTTGTTCAACTTACTATAAACAGTCAATATCATTTCATACGACTAAAATATGCTGACACGATGGGAAGTGATTTCCTTATTACTTCCCACAGTTTAGTTTATATTATTTCTTTTTTTTATTATTTATGTTCTATTTTATTAAAATCCAATATCTCACCCAACTTCCACAGCGGCATGAAACCAGACGAAATGCGATATTATGCAAACATATAAAGTGCAACGTCTGGCTTCACGCGCTGTGTATCAATAATACCGACTCATCAGTTTTTTGACCTTGCCTTTTGCAAGCTACCTGATGGGTCGATAGATACAACACTCATTCTTCAACCTCTAAAACGAAAGCATTCAATAAAGAACAAAACAGCTAAAATAGTTGCAAAGAATTCAAGCGATAGAATTCAAGTATTTGTTTAACAGTGTGTTATTTCATTTTTTCTAAAATAAAGCATTCAATAAAGATCAAAACATTTGTTGTGTTATTTCATTTTTTCTAAAATAAAGCATTCAATAAAGAACAAAACAGTGGTTTTATGGGTGAAATATTTTCAGGGAAAAAGAGATTTGTAGTAGGTACATGGATATCTACTAACGTTAAATATTAAAGGTCATCTCTTCAAACTGGAAACTCTGGTCATCTCGTGGGAAAACTGGAAACTCTGAAATTAGGACTGAAATTCTTATGCGAGGAAGTTAATTTGATACATTTCGGGGGGAATTTGAACCCCCCTGCGTTCGCGCCTGCGAAATTCTCAAACATGAATTTCAATAAATGACGATCAAATGTTCCTGAACGAATTGTATTGAATTTACCGTTTTATTGCTCATTACATTCCCGCTTAAAAATTTTCGCTTTAATACATCATATCGTAGCTTACTCTTATTTCATTCAATTGTTTTATTTCGTTCAATTGAATTTGGAAACTTGTTTATTTGTAAAAATATCAATTGCAGAAATGTAGAATCACAAGTGCAGATTTTAATTTTAGAACAGAGTGAAAAGCAGACTAAATCAGTGGCTGTAATGTGTATAGTACCTATACCTTATCTAAAATTTACATGTTTATTAGCTTATAAAATTTTCTTTGATCTATAAATAGATTCATAGTGATCAGTACAGGATTATGAAATAGTAAAAGTTATGAATATTTCCCCATTAGAGCCAAATTTCCTATATTTTTTTTTATTTTCTTCAATAATTGTATATTAAAGCAAGAGACATTTCGAAAATTAGGATATACTGTCACGAAATCCAGCAGAAAAAAAAATCGTCACGACTGGATCGCAGTAAAACGTGCTCTCGAGGGTAACAATTTTAATGTAGCTTTAAATTGACAATGTGCATATATATTGGTTCCTTAACTTTATCATAAAATATTTCATAAAAAAAAGTGTTAAAAATTATTTAAAACATAAACTAGTACTAAAAATTACTATAAATTTGTTATTTTAATTGTTTAAACAGATAAAGCTGAAAAAAAGTATGCCATCTGATTTGTTTAATAAATATGAATTTATGAATACAAATTTCAAAAACCGTTAGAGCGGTTTTCTTAAAAATTAATTTTTTTTATATACAAATTATTGAACATTTTTAAAAATGAAATTTGGTATGCCAATTTGTAGAATTTAATAAAATACAATTTTACACAAAATTAAAAAATATTTATTGACCCGTTTTCAAGATATGGAATTTTCAAAAAAAAATTGTCTATGCTAAATTGTGAAAAATTGTAAAGAACCTCTTACATAAAAAATTTGGGTGAAATCGGTGCAGCCGTTAATGAGAAATTTGAAAACCAAAAAATCGGTTGTATGGCAGGTACCGTTATTTTTTAAACTGAAAAAAAAATTAATTTCCCTTCCCACTCTAGGGAATCCAAGTCCAAAGTTTAAAGAAAATCGCCTCAGCCGTTTAGGCTAGAGGTTGAGGTACAGATAGACAGACGGACATACGGACAGACGGAGAGACAGACACACGGACAGACGGACAGACAGACAGAAGTTTGAGACCCAGAGGGCTGGCCACGAGACGAGAAAAGTCTCGATTTCGATCTCGCATGATGAGACCGAGACAAGACTGCCTTTTAAGCAACCGAGACGAGACGAGACTGTATACATATTTGGAACGAAATTTACAAAAAGGCTAAAAAATTAAAAAAATCCAATTTCAGTTAAATATTTATTTTCTTCTGCACATAATCAAACTGTAATCGAAAATATTTCGTTCCAGTATTCAAAAGGTTGTCCGGAATTCGTATTTTTCGGAGACGAGACCGAGACGAGACTTAATTATACGAGACCGAGACGAGACTGAAAATTTTCGATTTTAATGAGACGAGACTTACAAAAGTCTCGCAGAGTCTCGCCTCGTGGCCAGCCCTAGAGACCCATTTTTTTCGCATTCTTTACCATCGTAATGTTAGGGAAAATATTAAGTGGAGTTTTATTTCTAGTACGAATCCTTAACTACGAATATCGCAAGTAAAAATTGGTTCGAGTTAACGAATTCAAATGTCATGTAGCTGAATTCTTTAGCTTTAAGTTTTTTTTCCAGTTTCTGTGTGATAATTTGGCACAAAATCATTTCAAGATTTCGAAAGTAGACATTTTAATTCATAAAATTTTTTTTTATTTTTTTTGTTGATACAATCATTATTCAGAAGTTGCAGCGTTTGGAAGAAAGAAATGTCTTCTCCCTTAAAGTTTTTTATTATTTCTACATAAATATTAATGAATTCATTGTTTTCAAAATATGTTTTGCTCACCTTTTCAATAAAAATCTGTTCAGAAATTGAATTGATTTCAGACCTCCAAGCTGAAATAAGAACTTAAATTGTGTATTGCTTCTGTGACGAAATCTGTTTTCCTGTTTTATAAGTATTAGAAAATCGAACTGAAGTATCCTTTGCGATTGTAAATTACTTTATGATTGTGTTTTAGACATTTCAACGGTTATATCTTTCTTTTCTTTCTTATATGGCTGTTCACTCTTAAATCGTGATGGCGGTAATCCCGGAAAAGTATAACGGGTGAAAATAGGACTTAAGTTTTTGACTAGGAGACTAGGTTTTCTAACGATGACAAAAAAAATCTCCTCCAATGACGTTTTTAGTTCACATATAGGGATTATACTAAATAAAGTGGTTTGTTATTATTTCAATGTTGGATTTGATGATTTAAGCAAGAAATTCTTTTGAAAAATACCTATTTTCTCAGTTTTTGCAAGTTTAGCCTTTTACTAAGGAATGTAGCAAGTAATTAGATTCCTATAGTGAACATTTCTTATAGTGTTGCTTTTAGCTTTACAAAGAAATCATAATAGTTTTGGTCGAATTTCCACTTTACAAATATATTTATACAAATCATCATTTCACCTGAAACACTGTTAAAGATTTAAATCAAACATTTCACTTAACTTCCTTAATGATATTGATACTTAGCCCCTATATTACCACCTAAAAGGAAGAAAACAAAAAACCAGAATTAACTAAAAACTACGACCCTGAGACTCATGTACATCAGCTTTCTGGAAAAGGCAATTTCGTAAGGAGTGTCATCGCAGTGAGTTTCAGGCATAATGCTGTCGACTCAAAATGTGTCCCAGCCACAAACAAAACAATAAACTAGTGCTAAAGAAGTTGTTAGAGGAAGAATAATCACCATGGTAAGTTGTTGTTGAACTCTAAGCTAAAGTCCCCGCACACGCGACTCTTCACTTCACTTGTAATATCCCCGGAACCACTCTAACTCGGCCAATAATACCACAACCGGACTGACCAGCTTGGCCAATATCTATGCGAAACACCCAAAAACCCAGTGCAACTTTAGTGGCACCATATTGGATTAGATACATTCATATACTTGACTTCTTCCGCACAAAAAATATACACTCAGTCTGCCTGGCCTGATGCATGAGTGTGGTGTGACATTGTTTTTGTAACCATTGGGATGTGTGTCAGACAAGAATATACATTAGACTGGGTGACAAATTGGACAATGTTTGTATAAGGACACATTTGTATTCCTAAGTTGGAAGTGAACTAGGCGTTAGAATTCAAATTTTATAGACTTTTTGTCTTGTATCAAGATATAGCCCGTTGCAAGAAGTAGGACAGGATTGATTGGAGTCACATCCTGGCTAAACGATGCGGATGGATAGATAGAAGGGGTTACCTTTAAAAAACTAATCTTTGAGAGAAAAAAAACAATGTTTCTTTAAAGAGTGTTCTACAAAGCAATACCATCGTCGTGGGGTTCCTTGTAGGACATAAATAAATTGTGTTGCCTTGAAAAAGTGCAACAATGTTGCGCGAAAACCTGTGGCGATGGATCTATAAAGAGTGAACACATAAATTACCTATAATGTGAGCATTGTATGGTTTTGCTTTCGAGTATCGAATATTTTAATTTTACCTATAATTTCATATTTTATATTTTTCGCTATACCACTACCACACTGTACCTATACGTTACTATGCAAAGGGATCTATGTGGGCACTTTTTATGATGGTTTTGCGTGGGGAGGATCTGCATGCCATACAATGAAGATGTTAAAGAATTTCAATTAATAAATTGATTTAGGAGCAAGAATCATGATGCTCGCAAAAATGGGTAAGTTTTGAACAGTAAAACAAAAATTTTATGTTGGCATTTGAAACATGAAATTCTATCATATGGTAAAATGGCTATTTCCCAACTAACTTGAATTTAATAGCCATGCCCTGCTTTTATTTTGTAAGTTCCTTGCACGCATTTTTATCATTTCAGCATTGCTCTTATTGATTTATTCTTTTCTTAAGGGTTAAGGTGATTAGGAAAATGGTGCCTTGATGTTATTGGCATTGATAATAAGAAAAATATGAATGACCGCGTTGAGTACAGGCACTGATATATTCATCTGCGGATGTGTGAAGTCAGAACCCCGACTCAACATTTCTGGGTGGGGCTTATCAGTTTCCGTGTTCCACGTTTATCAAACCAAACTTATTTATCGTCCGTCCTCAGGAAAAAAACAATAAAATTTTCTTTTCTAAACCAACACTACAAAAAAAAATCGAGTAAGGCCCCCAAATAACGCAATAACAACAAATCCAAAAACGAAATACCCATCTTCTGTTCCCAATTCTTAACTTAGATGGATGGGGCCAAGCTTGTTTGTTTGTCTACCACTTGCTTATGACTGTCCACCAAAATTAATTGTTTGTCCACCCTTAGTTATACAAATATTTAACATTTGTTTTTTATAGCAACTTTCCCAAAACAAAAACGTTGTCTCATGCCTCCAATTTATAACTTAGAAGAATTGGCCTATTTGCGTTCGTTTGTCCATCTCTTTTTAATATTTGCCCAGGAAAAACAATCTTTTGTTAATTCCATAAGGAAACAAAAATATAGAACATTGCTTTTTTTGAGCTCAAACAAAAAAATAAAAAAAAAACCTCTTAGGAAAATCGTACCCGTCTGTATCGTTTGTTCATGTTAGTCTGGCAAACAAAATCATTATTGCACCCTAAGTTTAAATTTTAAAAGCTTTTCAACATTTCTTTTTTAAAGCAACACCTTCAAAACTATAGGAAAACTTTCTACCACAAGAAATGATAACTTAAGTGTTTGGAACTGAGTGTTGTCCATCGCTTGGTTATGGTTGTGCACCGATTTTTCATCGCAGGAAAAAAAAAAAATAATAATATTAAGGAACACTCCGAAGCAAAAAGCCAAAAACCCTCCCCTACAGCCCCCATTGGGGACTTAGGAGGACTAGACTAAGTGTGTTCGATTCTTCACCGCTCATTTATGATACACCATAAAAAGAATTATTTGATTTTCGTCATTATTTTTAAAAGCAATGCCTCCAAAAATAAAAAAAAAAAATTATTATCCTTGCACCTTCATAATTTAGATCGAATGGGCCAAGCAATAATTTTTCTATTTTCCAGTTATTCAAGCTTGGCCAACTTCATTTTAATTTGGCACTTTCAAGAAGTTCTAAAAATATTGTATTGGAAAGTTAAAAAGAAAATAATGGTAATTTATAAGCAATGGAATTGAAAAAATAAACTAACTGATAAGTCTTCATATCAACGACAACCTTACGAATCATTTAATTCACTTATCACCAAATCGTTACTCATCAGCAGCCTGCATTAAAAACTCACACCAGCACCCTCTACCTTACATCATCATTCAAACAACACATATTAGCCACTCACCGAATCATCATTAACAGCAGTAGGTCTATTTCCAACCTTGATCAGAACTGCCAATTATTAACAATTGTTGATTAAATCCTGTTCAATACTTACCAAATTTTGTAGTTTTTGGCAGAAAAGAGTGCTCACGAGCGAGTAAAACAATTTCCCCTCCTGAAAAATTCTTCCCAAGAAATTTCTTTGGCAAGTCAAGTTTGTTGCCAACAAACCATTCCACACTTTTTCGCCAGTTTTCCTCTCTTTTTATAGTGTAGTGGAACAGAGAGTGAGCAAAAGCAACGAGCACAGAGCAAAGCGGAGAAATCAAGCATGTGTTGTGAAAGGAAAACACACAGAAGATAGAGAAAAGAGTCAACAAGGGATCAAAGCGGCGATTTCAAACATGTTTTATTTCTCCGCTCTCATTGCTGCGATTTTTAGGTAGACGTGTGTACATTATTATTTTTTGTTTTAAAAAAGTTTTTCCATCGGAAAAGCCTTAGCTACGTATCGGATTTCTACTACTTTTCCCCTTCTTATTTGTAAGTTGTGGGACTAGGCACGTTAACTTTTCCCGCGGATTAGCCTTGCGCTGGACCTAACTTGTAAGAAGAGTACTTTCTTCGGTAAAAATACTAGACATATTAAGTGATAAGTTTTGAATTTCAAAAATTCACTTTTTGACACAATAAATACAATGCAACACCAAAGATAAATTGGTAAAAAATCAATGGACTATAAAACAGAGGCGCAGGAAGAATGATTATAATTACATGTCTTCCCAACCAATAAAATACAAAATAAATACAGCATTTAACCTGATTAATAAGCTATTGGACATAAGCGATGATCAAGCTGAAAATATTTCAAAATTAAAGCAATATTACAGATGAACAACTATCCAAACACAATAATTAATGACTTGTTTATAATAAACTTCACCAAATAAAAAATTAAAACAACCAACAAACAACGCCAAAAGAAAAGTTTGGCAACCCTAGATTTTAATCTACAACTCACCTAACCAACAACAATACTCTTAACAAAACAATACCATTTCACAGAGAAAAAAACTAATTTTGCACGCAAAGCCAACTCTACAATAAATACAATTTTCACAAACACAAAGCCTGCCACACAAAAAACAGAACAACACAATACCATGCAAAGGAAAAAGTGATGAGCAATGTCAAATGATATACAAAGGTACAACTAAACCGTTAGCTAGCAGTGAGGTTATCAGAACACGAAGCCGACATCAGAAAAAAGAGAACAACTACGGCGCTATCACAACACATGACAGAGAAAGATCATATGGCATATCTAGAAAATGTAACAATACTGGACAAAGAGAACGGCACCACCACCCTATACATTGGAAAGTCTTCGGCTTCAACAAAAAACAATGAACCATCAGGAAGACATGGACAATATAAGCTCTGCATACAGTCCTGCCATTAACTGAACTGTATGATAGAAAGTGGTACTAGTTTTAATTTTTGCTGTCTAATAAGTGTTAAATTAATTTCAATTAAAATTATTTTATTGTGTCGTTTTAAATGTTAATTTATTTAAAATTAAAATTTAAAATTAAAACAAATAAATAATGTAAATTTCCAAAAAAAAAAAAACAAAAAGTAAGTGCAATAGACCAAGTCAGCAATATTAATAATTTTGTATAAACAACTCATGTACTATGTCGAAATTTGTTTTGTATTGTTCTGATACTGTAATACTGTTTGTTTTTTAAAGCTTAATAAATATAAACCCCTGAGGAAGCTTGAAAGAAACCAGGCAAAACGTAGGGTAAAATATGAATTAGTTTTTTTAATTAATTGCATTCAACTCGAAGGCCTAGCTTTCTAGGATAGGTTACGGAGGTTAGCATTATCCGTAACTGAAATCAACCCGCTACTGAAACCAACACTACGCCTCGGATAATTAATGATAACTCGTTGACGACTTTTGGCTATAGTACCCGGACAAAGATTGGTTTCTGGAATGTGAAGACGCTTCTTGACAATGGAAAAGAAGGTCCTCAGAATGCCAGATTCCTGCAACTAGAGAAGGAATTCATGCGGTATAGGATGGACATCTTAGGGATAAGTGAAGTTAGATGGCTGGGCTCTGGGAAGTTTAAGTCACCAACCCGTAACACTGTACTATTCTATTCCGGAAAAACACCTGGAAGCGCTCGGGAATCTGGCGTTGGATTGCTGCTTTCCAAAACAGCTCTTAAAAGCTTAATTTCCTGGGAGCCTTTAGGTGACAGGATCCTGAAAGCCAGGTTCCGGACTAGAGTACGTCGCATCACCATCATACAGTGTTACGCCCCAACTTTGCTCTCTTCTGACGAGGAGAAGGAGGTCTTTTATAACCGGATGAGTGCTGCTTATGATAGCGTTCCACGAGGTGATATAATTATGGTGATGGTAGACTTAAATGCCAATGTTGGCAATGACAACACTGGGGTAAGGCATGTCATGGGAAAACATGGTGTTGGTCACCGAAACGACAATGGCGAACGATTTGTCGATTTCTGCAACGCCAACGGCCTTGTTATTGGGGGGACCACAAAGTCAGTTGGGTGTCGACTGACAGACATGCAACTTCCAACCAAATTGACCACTTCGCGATCAGCCGGCGTTTTAGAAGCAGTCTCCAGGACGTCCGTAACAGAAGAGTTGCTGACATGGGAATGGCCCGGGACCACCATCTAAGATTGCGTACAGCTGCAGTTCGGAGATCCCAAGGTAACACTCGAATGCCCAAGTTTAATACAGATACACTAAAGGATCCCGCAGTGCGCCAACAACTAGGGGACCACGTTTCACAAGGATTGAACGCAATTAGCAGCACGGAAACCACATCCATCGAAAATCATTGGTGTGCTGTGAAAAATGTGTTCATATCCGGTGCTGAAAGTATAGTCGGCCGGGCGCAAGGGAGAAATAGTGCTTGGCTTTCCGACGAAACTTGGGCAAGGATCGAAGGAAGGAAACACCTTAAAGCTCGCATCGCAGCTACCCCAGCAGCAGGGAGAAACGAGCTTGAGTTTACGTACCGCATGAAGATGAGGGAAGTTCACCGTAGTGTGCGACGTGATAAGCGTAACTACATCAACGCATTGGCTACAGAAGCAGAAGAAGCCGCTAGCAAGTGTGACAGTAGGACCGTCTACAGAATTACCAAAGAGCTCACTGGTGTACAGAGCTCTAAACAACACCTGGATAAAGACACAAACAGATCCCTGCTAATTTCGGATGAGGACCAGCTCATAAGGTGGAGGGAACACTTTTCTGCGGTTTTAAACCGCGTTTTCGCCAGTGAAGTGAACCCTATTCCCACTGAGCTACCCGAAGTAACAATTTCCCGAATACGCACCGTACCCCCCAGTAAAGAAGAAATTATCACCGCCATCAAAGCACTGAAGAACAACAAAGCGGTTGGACTTGACGGTATTCCTGCAGAGCTCTTAGGAGCAGCCCCAACGACATCGAGCGAGCTACTGCACCCACTTATTAAGAGAGCTTGGGAGACACAGAGCTTTCCTGAAGAGTGGACAAAAGGAATGATTGTCAAGCTCCCAAAGAAAGGAGATCTCACACAGTGCGAAAACTGGAGAGGAATATGCGTTCTGCCTGCAGTAGCCAAGATAATAGCAAGGATAGTATTGGACCGAATTAAAGACCACCTCGAAGACACACTCGACGCCGAACAAGCAGGTTTCCGCACTGGATCTTCCTGTGAGGATCACGTCAACACCTTGCGGATCATCATCGAACAGTGCGTTGAATATCGATCACCACTTCACCTGCTGTTCATCGATTTTGAAAAGGCGTTCGACAGTGTCAATAGAGAATTTATTTGGCTTGCTTTGCGCAGGAGGGACATCCCAGATAAATTGATTGCTATTATCAAGGCTACATATGATGGATCCAAGTGTCACGTTTTGCACAAAGGTAGGTTGTCAGAGGAGTTTGAAATCCAAAGTGGAGTTAGGCAAGGCTGTATACTGTCACCAATACTGTTCCTGTTGGTGATAAGTGACGTACTGCACGCAGCTTTGTCAAATAGAAATGGAGGAATTCAGTGGACTCTGCAATCTTACCTCAAACATCTGGACTACGCGGACGACGTATGCTTACTTTCTCATAGCATCATGGATCTCCATCAAATGACAACAAGAGTGGAGAGAGAAGCAGAAATCGTAGGGCTTAAGATCAACTCGGCAAAAACTAAAAGGATCAGCCTTGGAACTTCCTCATCAATCCAAGTAAATATTTCCAAAATATGGAGAAACAACTCTTTTAGCTTAAGGACCAAGCTTCGACTGTTCCGCTCCAATGTTGAATCCGTTCTGCTTTACGGCTGCAGGACTTGGAAAGTCACTGACACTATCACTAGAAAGCTGCAAATCTTCGTTAATAGATGTCTACAAAACATCTTGAGGATTTTCTGGCCCAACCGTATCTCCAATGCCGAACTTCATGCGAGAACGGGTCAGGAGCCCATAGACTCTATTATACGAAGAAGAAAATGGCAGTGGATTGGCCATACGCTTCGAAAAGGCGATCGGTGCATTGTATCTCAAGCAATGCAGTGGAACCCACTCACACAGGAGGGAAGACAAGTGGGCCGGCCTAGAAGTACATGGCGAAGAACAGTCGAACAGGAATCGGCACGACTGGGGAAAAGTTGGAGAGAGCTGAAATATATTTCAAGAAATCGTACACGATGGCGCGTAGGTGTAGTGGATGCCCTATGTCCCGTAAGGGAAACATCACGGACGTAATAGGTCCGAGGACCTAAGTAAGTAAGTAAGTAAGTAAGTAAGTAACTCGAAGGATCACAAAAGCCCAAAACCATTAACTATAAAAAAACAGAGTGATTATTAAAATTGGTAAGAACCTGTTGAAAAAAAAGAAGAGAAAAAGCAAAGATTTTCTATATCAGTCAGAACCGGAAATTTTTAAAAGAAACTATAAATTCATTTTACTTAACAATATATATCAAACTATATATTAAATTCGAGATTTAATAACGTCAATGTGTAATATCCAAAATCGAATATTTCCATTTTCAAAGCTAATTCGATTGAGCTATTTACGCCTTACTACTACACAGTATGAAAAGCACCATAAATTATGATATTTTAGTTCATAAATGACCTTAAGAAGTATTATATTACACACCATGAATTTTATTGAATCTTTTTCTTGTTCCACACCACCATGATAGCATGCTATGTATAGCATATTGCTCAAAATAGATAAGACCATCAATTTAACACTTCCTCTTGGTTCCGCACAATTAAGTTAATTTTATTATCGACCGTAGATCTTAACTTAATCTGTTTGCCTGAAGGAAGGAATGCTCGTAATGTTGCCCAATTGATGGACAGTTTGCACACTAATCTATTTTGTTTCTTGTATGTTTTGTTGTGTCTCCACACACATTCTCTCGAACAAGATTATTTAGCCATTCCATTACTGCTCCAGCCCCAGCCCCAACCTGTCTGCCATCACCACTGCCACAACTACGAACGTAATACCTGTCACATTAAGCATATCCAATACTTGTGTAAACACACCTCGAAAATTGTTGGCTATTTATTAAACACGACAAATGTCATAAAAATTACAAAATTATTACTTTGTTTGAACCCTTGCCTTTGGATTCCCATCAGTTTTTTTTATATGTATACTCGTATGTGGGGTTCTGCTGCTGATGGTCCTGATGTGATGGTGGTGTTCTTGCTCTTGCTCTGCCACTCGCAGAGGATGTAATTTTGCAATTTATTATCATAAGCCAGGAGGCAAGTGTGAAATTCAATGTATTCCAACACAGGCTATACGAAAGATATCATCGAGTATGAAAGAGAGAGAGAGAGTCTGATATAGAATTATTTGCACCTTACGGATGATGCTGTTTTCACAAAGTATGCAACAACACACAGGATTGCTCCTAGAAAAGTGTTCTGTCTGTTTTGGTTTCTTGTCGTGTTGCTTGCTGCCTCTCCTGCTGCTGCTGCTTGATGTGAAATTTTTTGCCTAATTACTTGAGAGGAACACTTGGGTTATTTACAGTTGTTGCTGACGCTTTTCCTTGACCAATTTAATTTGCATGACTTCGGGTACAAAATGTTCCAGTGGTGGTGTAACACAAATGAGGAATTATCTGTCGGTTTGGTGGTGCGATGAGTGTTTGTTTGTTTTATTCCAAGCAAAATGAGCTACACTCTGGCCTAAAGATGTTACAATCAGGCGGGTGCTAAGTCACTGCCAAGAGCTAGCGAGTCGCAATCCTTGCGAAGAAGATTACTAGAATTTGTATGTCGTTTGTGGTGTTCTCTTCTGTTCTGTTCTTTTGACCAAATGATCTTTGACGCAATTTATTATAGTTTCTATGAAGGTAAACTGTTTTTCTATCTATGCTCTTTAAGGGCTCTTTGTGTATGAAATAAACGATAATTCTAACCAAACAAACTAAATAACACATTTGTCAGAGTTCGCTGCTCAGCTCTTTTGTTTTATTTTTAGAAAGGTATAATTAATTATGTAGGTCCCGACTTATTTGCATGGTGTTGGGGTGTCTTCCATTATTTACTGGCAATATATGCTATTACAGTTGACAAGGAAGTAAAATGAAAATTTAAGCATGTAGAAACAGGCGATAAGAACAGGCGTCTAGGAAATTTATTTCGATTTTAATTATTGATTGTTGCCCTTTGTTTAAAGTGTAACCTAAAACATAGAGCTAGTTTATTCTGAAGCTTGAAATCAAGAGTACGTACGACATTGAAAAACCATAACTCTCCGAAACATAATTTTTACATCAATTTGATCCCAGTTTCATTGAGTGAAAGTCTAAGTATCATTGAGTGTCCCCTACTGTTCTAGCTATCTCGATGATGTAATATCCTTGTCAACCTTATCTCAATCACTACAAATCAAAGATTTATTTTTGTTGTCCACTCCACAAGCTCCTTTCAATTTTTTGGCCCACTTTAGGCTTGCAAAGTAAGCAGCCAGAGTATAGTTATGCACTCATCAGGCACAAGTTGGAAGCCTTAAAATCTAAAAGAAATAGTTGTCAGGCAAAAGGTTGAATGAAAATAAATTAAAAAAAAAAAAAACAAACAAAGTCTATAATGACGACAGCCGTGTATATGGTCAACAATTTTATCGAACGTGACTTCTATTGAATCCAATAACTTACCACTAATTATCGTCTTAATTATTATTACACCGTGGTGGCGGCGCGGTGGGAATTGGCAGAATTCTAGTCTGAGAGACTTTTGCCATGAAGGTAAAACTTCATAATGCTATGATTCGAATTATGAGTGGTGACGCGCATTTCAAGTCACCGCGCCGCTAAAAACTATGCTAAAAGGCAGTCTTTGGTCGTTGGCCTTATAACTGAATTGCCTACTGAGAGACCTGAAAAATGATAAATTTCAAGTTTTTTGTATTCGTTTTATATGTTATCTGGCGCAGACGACTGCTGTTGATACTTCAAAGATATTTTTCATAATTTTATCAAAAGTTTATAAACTGGCAGTGTTACGCTTGATATAGCTACTGCACAGGTTCCCACCAAAATGTACAACGTTGGTATCTATATTTTGCACAAAAATGAAATAAAAATACTATTGGCATACTCGGACATACAAGGACTTTGTTCGAATTATGTATGTAGGTATTAGAAGGTGCTGCTGGTTGTTGCTGCACGTTACGCAACTTTCAGCATTCAGACTCAGGGGAAACAGCGATTAATTAATTAATTAACTCTCTTGTCACCGATGTGGCCTATCTTATACACCTCTTAAGCAACCTGTTAGCTGACTTAATTAGGCGAATTATTGTAAAATGCCAATAGTGTTTTGGAATGCCGTAGCCATTGATCAAATAATTGATAACTTGGGTGGTGGATACACGATTGCTGATTATTTTTTATTAATTATACCTTAGTGTGATGATAGTTAAGTTGGTTGCATTTATGTATGGAACGTAGAGAATTGTGTGATGGTTACAGGTAATCCAGGTAGTAGCTATTTTGTAGACGTATAACGTAGGCATGCAAGCACTTTTTCCATATAACCATAAGCTGTCCAAGTCATTGATATGCCAAGCATCTAGGATTTCTCTAAGAAATTGATAGCGTGCAATAATAAGTGTGGCAAGATAATTTTTTGATGCCCCCCCATCATTTATTTTTTAACTTAAAAAGTGTTTGCTAACTTTTGAATTTAAATATACATTTTTAATATGAATTTTGTCATAATTTTTACTGGAAAAGGTAGCTTAAATTTTGAGCCTCATTAGGTTATCAAGTCAAAACATTAATTTAACTTTTATTTATCTCTCAGAGCGGAAAATCTTTCGCATTTTTCATAAAGAAAACTATCGAATCGGTCACATTTCTCATTCATAACACTTTTAACAGATTTACCATACGGGACCTGCTATAAGGCATTCATCTATTTAAAAACGGGATTTTTTTTATCAGTTGCATTACAGATGTGACGGTAAGAAACTGGTAACCAAATTTCCATGTGATGTAGCCATAAATAAACAGGAAGAAAGAGTTTTGAAATCCCAGTATATTATGGGTGTGGGCTCCTAACCTTAAGCACCTCACAAACAGTATACCATCTTAAAGGTCAGTAATTGCTCAAAAAAGGTCAGTAACGTTCAGTAATTGGTCAGCTATAGATTTTTTTTAATAATTTTTTTTTTAATTTTTCAAGGTGAAAACAATTTTTAGCACCTCATATATGGGATATTCGAAAATATTATACACCATCTGAAAGGTTACCTAGACCTCATAAAAGGTCAACTTATTTCAGTACTTCAGCCATGGTTTTTGTTTAATTGGGTTCTTAAAATTTATTTTTTCAAGATCGTATAAGACTTTTAGCAACTCATTTGTGGGATATTCGCAAATAGGTATACCATTTGGAAGGCCAACGACTCGTGATAAAGGATCAGCTAGTTTCAGTAATTGGTCAGCCATAGGTTTTTTTTTTTTAATGAAGACTCTTATACTGTAACCTTGAAAAAATCTTTAAAAATTCATTATAAAAAAACCTATGGCTGACCAATTTTAGAAACATGTTGACCTTTTATGAGGATTGAATAACCTTTCACATGGTATCTTTTGTTTTGGAAAATTCGGTAAATGAGGAGCTAAAAGTCTTATACGGCCTTGAAAACAAAAAACTTCAAAAATTCATATAAAATAACCTACGGCTGACCAATTACTGAAACTAGCTGACCTTTTTTGACCAACTACTGACCTTTTAGATGGCATACTACTTTTTCTGCGAATATCCCATATATGAGGTGCTGAAGGTTAGGAGCCGTGAATCAGCCTAAAAATTTAAATTTGGGATCAGTAAAGTTTTTGAGTTAAATTACAAGTTCAATAGATATTTAACTGAGTTTAGTAGTTATAAAATGGATATTATACTTGTTACGGTTCTGACACTTACCATAGTGAATTTATGAACTAATTTCACATTAAGATTGTTTAAATTTACTACACTGAATAATAAAATTGCACCAAAATGTGGCCTAAGATAAGTATGATTGTAGAAAATAGTCACAAACCTATCGGTTTTCAATTTGAAAAACTACTGAACTTTCAAATTAGTAAGGGCGTTAAGGCCATATCTTAGGTCAAACCTTGCACTGCATTCTGACGGGATGAGCTTTGGTACACTAATAGTGCACATCCTAAGTTTACTTTTAAGAAGTGTTTCCACGGTGGCAACACTGGCACACCAGAGATATAAGGGTTGCCTTCTGACCATGTTTTAACACGAAATTGCACATAAATGAGCCTATAAATCGGGATCCAGATCACGGTTGATATCGTGGAATGTCTCGTTGGATCAAACATACTTTAAGCCATTAGAAATAAGAATCGAAAGAGTACATACAAATATCTGGGGCTAAAGTGTGTTTTTTGAGGGAAAGGGAAAACTGAATTACTATTACCAGTAAACCCCTCCCAAAACTGGTATGTTGATGAAAGTTGGTAGTAATATTTTATATCTTGTAAGATCCAAGACTCAAAAGGATCCATGCAAATATATAAGTTCCAGGGGTGTTCTTATAAGGCGAAGGAAAATATGGGGTATAAACCCAACATGTTATTTTTATGTAATCGAGGTACAAATATATAATATGTTCCATGATTTTGAAGTTTTTTTTTTAACGGTTAATCCCATTTAAGTAAAATTCAGACGATATAATCACAATTAATAAAGTAATCGTCGTTTTAATGCAAAAATTAATGTATTTTTGGAGTAGAGCATATAAAACATTTTCTGTCAAAAACTACCTTTGACAATAGATATTTGATTTATGTTTTTTATTCTAGGTAACAATAAAAAACAAAACATTCCTACTAACTTTCATCAACGTACTAGTTCTAGGAGGGGGGGGGGGGGTGTTTACCGGGCATAGTTTTACATTTTTCTGTTTCACTCAAAAAACACCTTTTAGCCCCAGATATTTTTAAAGACTCTTTTGATTCTTATTTCTTACGAGAAATGAGACATGTGTGCAAAGTTTCATCACCATACCATTGAAAATTGGTAATGTTATGCTCGTTTCACTGAAAATTTAGTCGTCATTTTATAAAAAGGTTATACATTTTTCTAGGTAAATTATATTAAAATTATTTTGATTGCATAAGATTGGGCATTAAAAATTACCCTAAGGTCATGTGCCATATGCTTAAATTATACCAAGACGAATATATAATGATTTGATATACTTCCACCTTCCACTCCATCCATTTTGAAAGCGATAATACAAAAAACTAATACATGGATAAAAATGGACTTATATGCTGTAGAGTATGAAATTCTACGTCGATGCTCATCTGAAAATTTTATGAATATTCATTTTATAACCATTATTTTCTGACAAATAAAAACCTCTTTCCGCCAAGGGTATTTTGCTCCCCCCGCGTACAATGGTAGGGAAGGGGGGTGACTTTAAGTATTCTTAATCCAACGAGACATTCCACGATATCAACTGATGTCTGGTTCCCGATTTAAAGGCTAATTTTTGTGAAATTTCGTGTTAAAACATGGTCAGAAAGAAACCCTTATATCTCCGGTCTGCCAGTGTTGCCACCGTGGCAACACTTCTTAAAAATAAATTTAGGATGTGGACTATAAGTGTACCAAAGCTCATCCCGTCAGAATGCAGTGCAAGGTTGGCTCCCTTAACGCCCTTACTAAATACAGGTATTCTAACTTTAACAAATAAATTAATGTTTGATTAAGGCCAGTGTTTTCCCTTAGTTTTGAAAATTTCTTTAGATTGCCGCCAAAGGTGCTTACAAATTAGAATCTGTAAGAGCAATTAAATGCACCTACATATTGTGCGGCTCAATGATGTGGTCTATATTTTAAGAGTTTTAACGAATTTCGTCGTCTGAGTTATGTGCTCTGTAAATTACTGTATCTTAATTATAGATGTTTTCTATTTCGGGAAGCAACAAATCTTTGAAAAAAAAAACAAAATAAAGCCAATCAGATTAAAATTTACAAACTTTCATTCAATTCTTTAAATTCACTGAGATACCACATACCATGCTTCGTCGACTGCCAGTGCCAGGCCAGCACAATCACACTTGTTAGAACATAAAAATCTTAGAGATAACGCATAAAATGTCTTCTTCATTGACAAGAATAAAATTGGAAAATTATTGTGCACTTTCCGGTTAAGATTGTCGTAAAACAAGCAAACGCAGACTGTCAGACACTAGGTATAGCCACAGCAAGCGCGACACCAGAACCAACAACTAAATATCCTCACTTTTGTCCGAATAGAAGGTGGAAGTTGGAAGAGGCTTGCGAGTTCATACAAAAAAAAAGCACAACAAAAAACAAAAACGTCATTCAGTTGGTTAACGATTTTATGTTCCGGTGTTCGATTCACTTGCGCAGCGTCCTCCAGACGTCCGGTCTCCATTGCGACAGCCCATCTTCACCGCGCTGCACCGTGTTCTTCTCATTTAGTTTCCATTTTTGAACGCTAGTTTCCCCATACGATGCGCATGATGGGGATGGCAGATGCGTATTACACGTCCCGCGCACTGCCTGCCGCATCACGGTGACATTTTCGAAGTGCCAACGAACGATGCGATCGGATCGCAAAAGTGTCCAGCGCATCGTAGAGCAGATTATTGTCAGCGTAACCTATATCGGAATCGCACCTATGGACGTCCAATAAAATCGGAAAGTTTGTACAGAATAGAAACTGTCCAATGACATAAATCTCGGCTTTATGGACCTTCGATATGTGTTGCCTGTGCTGTGCGAGTGTGATGATGATGCTGATGCTAAAGCTGATGCTGACGCTGATTGCGTGGTGGTCAGACAGGCGGACTGAATTTGGACTCGGTATTTTTTCACACTAATGTGACACTGGGGGTACAAGGAAATTCGCGCTTATAATTGAGTGCAAGGATATGCAGAACCACCTGACTGCAGGACGGTCTGAGCGGTGCGGCGACACTTCTTGAGATAGGTGTGTTATTATTGGTTATTTGCTTTGGTCAAAATTGCTTGTCGGCGACGAGATGGTGGCATTGGTACGCTGCGCTGGTGGGAGATCAACTGCATTCCGTATAGGTTATAATCGAGTGCGAGTGTACCTCTTCGAGGGATTTTTACGATGCCATTAATGTAATGCAAGTAATGGTTTTGAGGCAGTATTGGCAAAAGTGCGTTTTCTATCAAGAGGAGTAATAAAACCTAGCGTTTACGTACCTACACCTATGGCAAATATTTTGTGTACCTACTGATGGAAGTATTTTCCAGAATAATTTTTATGATCCCAGGGATTTAGATGATTGAGGCTAATAGTTCTGGTTCCTATTTTTTGAGGTTAATAGCATAATTTTATAGCAAAAGAACCAACAATTTTGAAGTGTGTTAATTATAGTATTAGTTTTAATATGCAGATATTGCTTACACTAAAATGTTGTTTTTAGTTGCAAGAAAATGGAAAATAAATTGCAATGGGGAGAAATTCAAACACGCAAATAAATGGGAGATTCTACAAACGATGGAATTTTCTATGGCCGCGCTGATATTTTGAAAACGGTTCAATCAAACAATATGTTTTTTTTTTAAATAGTCAACCTAGTCGATACCCACATGGGTAAACAAAATTATCAAGATATGATAAACTTTCATTCCTCTAAAAATTCTTCAAAGTGCCTAATTCTCAGTCCCCTGCCGTGTCCCAGCTTGTTTTAGAAGGGAAGAAAAATAACTGTTCTTCTACTGTTGGTTTCACATTAAAATGAACGCCAAGTAAAAAACCTTGAATGATAAATCTTTATTATGAAGCAGACGAATTTTGTATGTATATGCTTAAATTTATTTTACTAACAAAAAAATTATCAAACTTTGTCCCCACGCTTTCTTGTCAGTCCCCTGGCAGATTGAAACAGTCAAAAATGTTGATAACTATAATTGTACCGATCGAAGTTTCAGGTATGGTATATTGAAGTTTCAAGTCTCGCTAAGACATAATAGTGACAGTTCATTGCGTCCGTTATGTACGTATGTCATTTGTGATAGAAAACGTGGAGTGTCCACTCAGTGTGTCTAAGTCCACTGGCAAGGATTTACGTACAAATTTTGTATGAAAGCAGACATATTTTTTAGCGCTATTGAATAGGCCTAGTGAAACCACGGTGTAAACAAATAAAACGTTACTATGATTTTGGCACAAAAACTATGAAAACTATCAGTCCCCTGGCAATTTTTTAATAAAATGTTCTTAATTGGTAGGGTTTGCCACGAGACGAGACTCTGCAAGACTTTTGTAAGTCTCGTCTCGGCCTCGTTAAAATCGAAAATTTTCAGTCTCGTGTCGGTTTCGTATAATTAAGTCTCGTCTCGGTCTCGTCTCGGTTGCTTAAAAGCCAGTCTCGTCTCGTATCCCAGTCTTTTCTCGTCTCGTGGTTAGCCCTATTAATTGGGGCTTTTTTTAAAATTCATAACTTTTTTATTTCACGTTCCTACAAAATAAATTATTTACCACAAAAATAATTTATTTACCACATTTTTAATAACATTTTATTACAAAAAACTGAGATAAATCTGAAGTCTAAAGTATATGTAATTTTAGGTAGGTGCATACATAACGATTACTCTGGATACTTTTATGTAATTTTTCTTAAGGATTTGCTATGTATTTTGTGTAAACATTATATATGTACATAAGTCACAATTTTATTAAGAAAACATAATCACACCAAAAACATAAATGTTAAAAAAGGAGCCAAGTTGTTCTATATACAAAAACCTTTCCGAAACAACTCAGCCGTAAAAAGTAGTGAGATCTAAAAGAACGCCAAGTTCTAAGTTTATTAATGTTAAATATCAAATATTTTAGGTAGAGTAATAAGGAAGAACCTCAAAATAATCAGAGAAATCTGTTATATAATGATTATAAAAATAAAATTTGAACTGAAAAATAATAAAAAACTTTCTTCGATGATATATGAAATTTTAGCACAACATACCATATTGCAGGGGGGGGGGGGGCTAAAGTGCCCTAATCCGCACACCCTGCGTACGCCACTGATGCCAAGGAATTGAAATTAGGTGAGTTGTCTGAACCTGGTGAGTTTAGCAAAAGCTGCGAGTTTGAAGTTTCTGACTTTATTGGTACTGAGGTTAGAGGGGGGTCAAAAATCGCCTGAGTTTGATCCTGTAAAAAGGGTCTAGTGCCAGACCTTGGCTGGGGCGCTACCGTGCCCTTTGATGATTTATAAGATATTTTGTGTTTTGTATGTATCAGCTTTCGGAAGAAAAAACTAAGTCGACTGACCACGTAATTTTAAATAAATGCCCATAAAGTTGTTATTTTTATTTTTTTTGTGACTGGTTGCATTGTGGTATGTGAAAGGACGTTCTAATGTTTAACTAGAGTTATAGTTAGGGCGTTAGGGCCATATTTTAGGTCAAACCTTGCACTTCATTCTGACGGGATGAGTTTTGGTAAACTAATAGTCCACATCCGTACAACATTTTTTTCCTGTGTGTGCTATGTTTAACATAATTTGTTTTGAATAACTTTTTAGTTACTACCACACAACATAATTTGGGTGATTCTACAAACTAATAAAATGATTATAATTTCAGCACGACACTTTTTGAAGCAAATAGTAATGAAAACTAATAGTTAGGGCGTTAAGGGAGCCAACCTTGCACTTCATTCTGATGGGATGAGCTTTGGTACACTTATAGTCCACATCCTAAATTTACTTTTGGAAGTTTTGCCACGGTGGCAACACTGGCAGACCGGAGAAATAAGGCTTGCCTTCTGACCATGTTTTAACATGAAATTTCACATAAATTAGCGTATAAATCGGGAACCAGACATCGGTTGATATCGTGGAATGTCTTGTTGGATTTAGAATATTTGATATTCATTTTATAACCATAAGTTTCTGACAAATAAAAACCCTTATCCACCGAGAGTATTTTGCTCCCCACCGCGTACAAGGTTGGGGAAGGGGTCAAAAAATGAACATATTCCTATGGTTTTAAGTATTCTTAATCCAACGAGATATTCCCCGAAATTAACCGATGTCTGGTTCTTAATTTATAGGCTAATTTATGTGAAATTTCGTGTTAAAACATGGTGAGAAGGCAACCCTTATATCCCCGTACTTCCAGTGTTGCCACCATGCTAAAACTTCCAAAAGTAAATTTAGGATGTGGACTATAAGTGTACCAAAGCTCATCCCATCAGAATGAAGTGCAAGGTTGGCTCCCTTAACGCCCTAACTGTTAGTTTTCATTACTATTTGCTTCAAAAAGTGTCGTGTCGAAATTATAATCATTTTATTAGTTTGTAGAATCACCCAAATTATGTTGTGTGGAAGTAACTAAAAAGTTATTCAAAACAAATTATGTTAAACATAGCACACACTGGAAAAAAATGTTGTACTGAACACAAATGTGTTGGCTCATACCACACATTTCTGCACACATAGCTTTTTGTACTCATTATTAAACCTATTATGAAATCTATACTAAGTAAATGCATTTTTTAGAATGACTATGGATACATCGTATATTATTATCTAAAAAGAAAACAGTAGAGTTCCTTACTCTACGTACTCATTACATAAATTTAAATACTCAGTGGACCCATTCCATAAATGTGTATTGTAGGTTCTAGAGTGAGTTCTGTTTCCTTGTACATTTTCTGCACTCATTTCATAAATAGTTCCATGGACTAATCATATAAATACTAGTTAGTTATTTGTGATGAGTACATTATAATATAATGAGTACAATTTATCCAGTGATATTCTATGCACTCATTACATAAATAAATGATAACATAAACAATATGTACTCATTGCATACATGATATGCACTCATTACAATAAGAAGTAAGAGACTGGCATAATAGGCATAATAGGTATACAACTCACTTCAGGTTCGTTAGTCACTTCCTTCTAAATTTTGACTCTGTCAGTACTCGCTGAAGGTGGGTTATATTTAACCAGCACACATTGGGGCATATTTAAGACAATTTTGGCTCAATGAACACAGACCCATTTTAATTACAAAATGTTGGTTTTATATTTTTATAAGTTGAGTAACTTATTTAAATTAAAAAAAAAAAGAATTAACGTCCGAAAATTCAACTAAACCTACATTTAACTTACCCCAGCTCTAAAATGACTATGAATACACCCCATTAACCTTACTCTTTAAATAGAGCTTTCATATGGCAATCCGATGCCAACTTTACTAAATAGATTTTACATACAAAATACTGTACGTACAAGAAAAATTTTAGTAAGTTAAAATGGGGTGTAAAATCCGAAATTGTATTTGTATTTGTTTTTTTACTTGACACGTTTTTTCTTTTGCATAATTTAGTTGAAATTTTCACAAAATTAACACGAATCACCCTTTAAACCTTTGGAATCGCACAATTGAACTCTCAGCAAGAAACAAAACAAGACTGAAATACCATCATATTTCCAAAATTTTAATGAAAAATATATTCAAAATAAAAGAAATAAAACAATAAAAACTTACCTCGTGAAACTTATTTGAAAGTAAATTCAACAATGAACTGGCATTGGAAGTCGGATGACAAGTAGTACCAGAAGATCCAAACCTAAAAACATACATGGTTTTGGATTGCTCATTCGAGAGAAAAATTTACAAATAGAATTAAAAAACCCTTAAGTTCAACAAAAAGATGAATGCCTACGAAGATTGTAGTCGGTGTGGGGACAACGCCGACGGACGCACGGGGGAGATATAAGAAACCTAACTGAACTGACATTGATATCATAGATTGCACCAGGTTTCCATCTGTTATAATAGTGGAATCTCTCAGATGTCTTAGAGAATTATAGAACAACAGGTACTCAACTCTTTTGTCAAAAGAGTAACACAAGCTTCTATTTGTGGGATTGCAAGCAGACGTTCTGTTAGACTACATGACTGACTACACTGAGTGACTGACCGAAGCCGGCCGGTTGAGAAAATTATTTACTTTTTGCCATGGTTTATCTGTATATTGCTAGTGATGCCAGGCTTGATTTTTTTCGATTTCAAAACATTATTTAAACATTTTTGTTCAATGAAGCTAAGAGCAAGGGGTCCCAAACACGGTATTCTCCGGCATTTATAGTTGAAGTTTTTTATGTTGCTTAAAAGCTTTTTTACCTATGAGTGTACAATTAAATTATGCTGTAGTATAATCCGAGTAGAAAAGGAAATTTTGGAAACAGCCATATTCAAAATTTCAATTTGCAAATATGTACAATATGTACATGCTTTTACTAACAGTAGTCAGCTCCCACCCTAGAATTGCTCACCCCGTAACCATAACTTTGAAGTGCTCAAAGAATTCGTTTATGTGGGTAATGGCACGGTTGTTAGCTCAGCAAGTATCAGCGCGTAAATTAAACGTATTCTAACTTATCCTTATTGTTGTTTTAGAGAAAATTTAGAACTGCTAACTAATTTTTAATGTTTTTTAATCTAAAATTCAAAATATAGACATTGTCGGATTAACTTACAAATTTTTTCTAGAAGTAACCATAGTCCAGGAAAATAAGATATTCGCTTCGAAAAAATTCCGACAAAGCTGAAATTTGGTGGAGAGCTTAGTTTTTTTTCCTTAGATTTCCTGAAAAGTACCCTTAATTTGGGATGGAGCTTAACGTTTAAGGTGGGGAAAAGGGGATACAATGCAGTTTTTTCTAAATTACTCGAAAACTATAGGTTCTACGTACAGCAACATAACCTTGACAAAAAAAAAAAAAAAAAAAAAAACACTTTTACAACTACTGTTAAGACGACTGGTTCATACAGAGCGTATTAACTTCGACGCTTTAGCCCGTCTATATATGGGCCTCCTAGAAACTCTAGACTCTAGAGGGTTTGGAGAACCAACACAGACCTCTTATTAGAGGGTGTGACTAAGTTTAACTGCAGTCATTCTGCAGTGTATTTCGTCACGTACGTTCTTACCTTTATTTTCATTGTAGGAGAATAAAAATAATAACTAGTATAGTTATCAATACTTATATCAGGTTTTAATAGGGAATCATGTGAATCAGCAGTTAACATTCCGGTTCGTGGCAAAAAGTTATAAAACTGTTCTTTTTATTTCAAAATTGAGGACGAAGATCTTTGAAAACAAGTTTCCACGCGTATTGTAACTTAGGCTCAGTGTTTCAGTGCAGTATCACTCGAGCTTCAGTGTTAATCTCGAGTTAACTCTTTGAAATTAGTGAGTAAGTTGGAGTGAAACTTTAAACTAGTCACTGAAAAACTGGGGCCTTAGTGCATGTATTCAATAGGATTACATTTCAATAGATTTTCTTGGTCGGTGTGGCAATGCTGTTGATATACCTCAGATGGACATGACCATGCGCACATTTCATTCAGTATTCGTCAGAGGTAGACCACAATTTGACAGCGCCAAGCGCTTCGAGAAAAACGAAAATCTCTTTTGACAGGTTATCCTCGCATGATGTCTTTAAGTGCTTCTTAATTGGGAAATTTAATCGTTCGTCTTCTGTCTGTCCTGGTTAGCTGGTGTACTTGTGTATACCTCGGCCTACCATCGTCGTAAGTCCGTCCGTTCTGTTCGTGTGTTTTCTGCAGTATAGTCCTCAGTACTGGTTCTCCTCACTTACAGCTTGTCCCGCAACATTCACCATATAAATATTTGTAATGGAATTCAATTGTGTGGCGGATGGTTTTGACCAAGTTGACTTCCAGCCGTCTATCTTCGGCTATACGGCTAGAAATTCTGATCTATGATCTCGCCAGCTACTACCGTGCGCGTAGATAGGCTGAGGATGCATCCGCCACCAGCAGATACGCACAACAACAAAAAAGCCCACCGATCTCCACCGTCTCTGACTGTCCGTCTTCCTGGTGTGGTGCCGCATTCGCGGCCGGCGCGCGGTGTCTTCATTGGCCGCTCTATACTCGTAGCTATATTGGTACCTATATCCGCAACCAACAAACAAACCAGCATCTGATCTTGGACTTAGATGTCAGAGAGAATGGTGCTGTGTTGGCTGCGGCTGCTCGCTGCTGCTTATATTCTATTGCTTTACAGCTGATGCGGCATTGGAACTGGGAAGCTTTTAGTGTGATGTGAGTTAACCTAATATTATGTAATTTATGTCTTTGAACTTGTACTATTTTGTAGATCAAATTATTTATGTTGTCGTGGTCGTTGATCGTGTATTTATATGGGATGTGCGGTTGGTCCAATGGTGAGATGTTTGCGGATGGTGCGTCTGCGCGTATATAGTCCCGATGGAGTTATACACGCTTGCGGATCGAATAACGGCGATTTTTTTGAAAGGAGAACGCAGTCGCAGGGGGTTCTGTGACGGTCGTAGTGGCTGGAGTTGTAGGTAATGTGGGAATTGATGATGATGGTGTGATGATGTTTTTTTTTGTTCTCCTTGCTATATCTCGAATGGGAAGCTGGTTGGTAAAAATTGCGTTTTTTTTGTTGTATGAATAGAGATGTTAACAGATATCTTGCAGCAAGTTCTTTTAACAAGAAAGGCTTGGAGTTAAATTTCTCTTTTGTGTCCAAATCAAGTGAAATTGAGAATGTTAATGACCTACTGTTTTCTTAGAAATGTTGAAACTTTTACAAATTTTATATAAAGGCGGGTGTAATAAGCCCGAGTTAACTTACCAAATTTAGTGCGAGAACTCTGGATTAACTCGAAAATACTTTTGATATGGTATCAAAACGGCGCACTTCAGCGCTAATTTGGCTATGGGCTAGACTGCCCGTGGCCGCCATTTCTACCTACATATGTTATCTTTCAGGTCCGCTGCCCTGATTATGCCTGCGTTCATCTCTTTCTAAAAAACTGTTTTTTAAAAAAAACTTTTTCCAGAGGAAACTAAATCTGATTTAACTCACCACAGAACAACAGATGGCTTAATGTCTTTTGATATTTTTAAAAAATGGGTAAGGGGCGTAAAAAGTATCGACAAAAAAATGGGCACGACTGGATCGCACAAACTTGCTCTCGTAGCTAACAACTTGAACGTAGCTTAAAATTGACAATGTGCATATGTAGTGGTTCTATAACATTATGATTATGTTTTAAGAACAATTTAAAATATAAATTATTACTTAAAATTACTATACATTCTTTTTTAATAGCAAATACAGATAGAGCTAGAAAAAGGATGCCATCCGATTTATTTGATAAATAATATGAATTGATGAAAAAAATATTTGAAAAATCTTTAGAGCGTTTTTTTTTTTATTAATTTTTTATATATAAAAATTCTTGAAAATTAAAAAAAAAAAAAATAAATTTGGTATGCCAACTTTTAGAATTTAATTAAATACAATTTTTCACAAAATTAAAAAAAAAATGATTAACCCGTTTTCAAGATATTGATTTTTCAAAAAAAAATTTTTTAAAAATCCAAAAATTATTTTTTCAAAAAATTGTATATGCAAAACTGTTACAATTGTAAAGGCCCTCTTACATAAAAAATCGGTGTACCCGTTAACGAGAAATTTGAAAACCAAAAAACGGTTCTAGGACAGGTACCGTTAATAACCGTTACAAACATTTTTTTTTTCTACCAATTTTTAATTTTAGTAATTATAGTAGCTCCTAATTTTTTTTCAAGATCGGTAGAGCCGTTGTTGAAATGAATCAATTTTTGTACATTGGTTGTATGGCAGGTACCGTTATTTTTTGAGCTAAACGAAAAAAAATCAATTTACCCTCTAGGGAATCCCATAAGAACCTAAAGTTCAAAGTTTGAAGAAAAACGCTTCAGCCGTTTAGGTTGCAGGTCGAGGTACAGAAAGACAGACGGACAGACGGACAGACGGACAGACGGACAGACGGACAAACGGACAGACAGACGGACAGAATTCCGAGACCCACTTTTTTCGCGTACGATGTCGACTTCTCTCAACTTTTTGGAAATTTACAATGCCGTCAATTTTTATAGACTTGGCATAATGTTGACTGACTTGAAAAAAAGTCAAGCAAAATAGACATTTTTCAATATTTTTAACGAAGAAAATTTAGAATTGGGTTCGATATGCCAACTTTTGAAATATCGACTTCATATTATAATACCTATCGACTTTCAGTATCGCGAAAAAAACATCGACTGGTTAAAATAACCGCATAACAGGTGCTCGAATGGTGAATGAGAGATAACCATATTCCAAACTTTGATCAGATTATCGTTTAGGTAGGTACTATCAAAGTCTCGACTATACAAATGTCGACTATCAAAATGTCGAGTGTAAAAATGTCGGCTGTAAAAATGTTATTTACTGTCAACATTTTGAAAGTCATCATCTTGAAAATCAATATTTTAAAAAAATTGATTTATTTTTTGTTCGATATTTTGATCAGTAGGTCTTTTAACCAGTCGACTTTTTATTTTTTTTTTCGAAATTATGAATGTTGAACTTATAGGGGCATATTCATAGTCGCAGATAGACCCAGGTTTAACTAAACTACAGTTTAAGACAATTTTGGCTCAATGAATACAGACCGATTTTAATTATAAATTGTTGGTTTTATATTTTTATAAAATAATTAACTTCGTATACTACACAAATAGCTTCGAATATTTTGAAATTATAAACTTAAAAAAATAGAATCAACGTCCGAAAATTCAACCAAAGCTATGTTTCACTTAGACCCAGGTCTAAAATGACTATGAATACGCCCCATAGAGTCGAAGAGTAGATATCGATCCAAATCCTTTATTGTTTTTTATACAAAAATGGACCCACACAAAAAGTTACATGTGTATTTCTCGATACAGGTGTTTGTTATAAAATGGAGCTAGGTACTCGTATAGTTTCAGCCAACAACATTTTTGAAATTTATTTCGAATACAATGTTTCTTAGTATGAATGTGATTTACATCCACATTTTTGCTAGAATTCTTTCCTCGTCTCAAAAGATAGAAGCAAAAATTCTCACAAAAAAAGGAACCAAATTTGGGCACATTTTATTCTCGATACAATCGAAGTTTATTTTGTCTTTTTATATATTTTTTTTTTATAATTTCGGTACAAAGGACATCAAAAATCAATTAGCCCCGCTTGCATTCGATATCTGCGTTACGGTTTCATCACATTAGCACCTCTTGCCCTTCGTTCATCTTCTAAGAGATTACCATGCCTGCGCTCCATTAAAAACGAATTGATTTGTGCAACACACAATATCCGAAATAAAAAAAAACCTTTGCTGAAATCGCGGTCACCGCGAAGACTTCTTTTCAATAACGACCACTTAACAGTCGATTTTGTTTCGACAACTAAGACAAAATAATGAAAACAAAAAAAAAAAAAAAAAACAAGAAAAAAGGAAGAAGAGCTCGATCTGACAAAAAAAAAAAAAAATACTTCCCAAGAAATACTACCCTTGATAAATTACTGATAAAGATGTGTTCGTCTCCATAAAGCTGGAACAAAAAGAAGCAAAAATAAAAACGGAAAATAAAACGATAAAAACAAAAAGTCACATTAAGTGGTGCTTCAGAGAGCAGCATACATAAAAGTCTTCACTAATTGACAATACACAAACAACTACAGAACGAACACCCGCGAAACGCAAAAAGCAGGAAACAATCCGCCCGCCCGACCATCAAATTCAGGGGTGATAAACATATTGATTGTTGGCCATTAAGTCCACCTGATAATTACAATGAATCAACTTTGTTCGTTCGAGCCATCAGCGTTCAGCGTAATCAGGGCAGCGGCACTGAAAACTCGCTCATAATGTCACCTCTTCCTGATGATGGCATGGTTCCACCTTCTTCCACAAAGACGATGGTGCACAGGAAGCATGAGTGGTATTGTTAACTGATGTGCTCTGTGCTGTGCTGAGTCAACAGTCAATAACACAGCTCACACAGCCAGCATAAGAAGTTCAAGAATCCATCACCTGTATCTACACATTCCTTTTGTCTCAGTGCAGTCAGCATCACAGATAGCAGCAACCTTTGTGCAAAATGCTCTGACCATTATGGCGCCAAGTACATTTTTCAACGCCATATACTCGTAGCTTACCTACATTATGTGTCGATGACGATGAGCAATTGTATATTGAGTTTCTAGAGGGACTTAATGTAAACGACTGTTGGTTGATGCAATGGGCAAATAGTCATAGCTTGATGAGAAGCGTTATTAGTCATATTCATTGTGGACAAATAGAATCTAAAAGTAGGTATCTTGAGATCGCTTAAAGCACTTGCACTTGCTGCCATATTGTGGCTGAATAATTTACACTTCTCAGAAAAAACTAGGAGGTAGATATAATTGAAATGCTGATCTTTGGCAAGGACATCGCTTGCAAAGGGCTCATAACATTTGGCTACTTTTATTACAAAAAGAGTCTGAATAACGTTCTTACGAAAAGAAATATTGGAAAAGTAGCTCAGAAAATTAAAATTTTGGACAGGAGTTAGTACATACAAATTGGGATACTTTGATAACGGTTGATTAGTTTTCGAACCTACTTGATTTATTAATTTTTTTTTAATGAAGTTACTTTAGTACAGAATTTTTAATTTTTCTTTTCACTTCATATCGTTAAAAAAAAGTATCCTTTAACATATTCCACAACAAAATCATCCTCTACGCCAAATTTCATTCAAATCCATTCAGCTGTTTAAGCGATATTGAAGGACAAACACCCAAACAAATGTACTTTCACATTTATAATATTATAGAACGAGGCCTAGTAAACATTTATCCAGTGTTTTATACCGCTCCAAATTTTGTGTCCATGTCGTTTGTATCATCGTAAACTGCATGCCATCGGTCTGGCAGCGGTATCGTGGCCCCAGCACCACTAAAATGCACTTTCAAAATGCAACAAATAAAATAATCCCTCCAAAAAAAGCTTTAAAATGCTCCAAATTTACATCACTAAAGCCTTGTACCTTTACTGATTAGAATCCATCGGTCTGGCAGCGAAGCCCCGGACCCTAGAACCACAAAAATGCGTTTTGAAAGTGCATTTTGAAATGATATTTTACTGGTGTTAGATCCGCGGTATACAGGGTGTCCCTTAATTCGTCAAGAGTATTTTAGGGTATGATTCTGGGGTATATTCTAAGAAAAAAATTGTTTTACAGTAAGGGCCTATCTCCTATTTGATATCATTTATTGGGAATTTAAGAAAAGTCTTACTTTGGGGTACCCTGAAACATGTTACCGATAATTGCGCCGTAAGTACTTATAATAGAAACTTCGCTTAGACCTTTATTTTTAGAAGAAATACCAGCCTTTATAATTGCGTTTAAATAAATTTGATACCTTGTCTCAGTCTTAAGATATTTAGCCTGTTTCATTTTTCTTGCCCATGCTAATTTTTTGACTTTAGGTTCAATTTTCTCCAAAAAATGTGTAATCAACATGATGTTTTTATAATTTTTTTGAATGTATGTTTGTAACAATACTAAAAATAAAAGTTTGTAACAAGTTTGGTGAAAAACCCATACATTTTATGATAATTTGGAAAACCAGCAGCAGTTAAATTTTAATAAAAAGGTTTTTTTTTGCTTAACGCTCGAATGGCTATGAATAAAATATGATATGTGTGCTTATCGATAATTTTTATTTTATGTGTGAACATGACAGTTATAACAGGTGTAAAAATGAGTCCTCTTTGATTTTGTATGCATGCTATAGCCAGTTTTTGTATTTCACTGATATTGAATTTAATGATCCTAGCTACTGCATCACTTCGGAGAACGCTTTGAGCATGTGATCTTCTAATTCACTTTAAATTGCTATTTTGGTTGAATAAAAGATTTATTTCATTCTTCCCCATTCAAAAACATCCAATATTGTAGGATCAGGAGATCTTGCAGGCCATTGAACTGCTCCAACTTTTTCCTATCCAACGATTACCGCTCAGTCTTCATCTTTTCAATTTTAAACCTCTCAAGCAAAGTGGGCGGAAGCACCATCAAGTTTATGAATGTCCTTCAATAGTTCTGATAAATCATTTTGCAACAACTGCAGATAGTTTGTAGAATTCAACTTAAGTGGCTACTAAAATTAGCATTTTTTCAAACCAAGGAATGTCAAAGTGCCCCCGTTAAACTGTTTTAGTAAAAAACATACTTAAAAAATTATCTAAAACCACAAAAATATTTTTTATTCGTAGCTTTTCGAGCTTAAAACTAAAAAAACATTTTTTTTTTAATTTTACCTGCCGCTGTTTTTCCAAATTATCATAAAATCTATGGGTTTTTCGGCAAACTTGTTGCTGAATTTTATTTTTAGTATTGTTATATACATTCAAAATAATTATTAAAACATCATGTTGATTACTCATTTTTTGGAGAAAACAAACCCCTAAGTCAAAAAATTAGCCTTGGTAAGAAAAATGAAACAGGCTAAAAACTGGATATCTTAAGACTGAGACAAGGTATCAAATTTATTTAAACGGATCTGTAGCAGTCTGTCGCCAAGGCATAACACTGGCGATAGTTTGTTATAGTAAAGTTCAAATTGGGATTTAGATTAGTCATTCATCTTAGTTAATTGTCTGACTCGGTTTTAGTTAGTTTTTGTTTTATTGAAATGGTGGATGAATTTAGAGTCGACTTTAGTAACATTCGGCGGATTAGACAACATTTCTGTGCTGTATACGTCTATATTGCGCAAAGCAGGCCAGCCGGTTTGGCACTGAGTCAAAACCAGGTAGGAGAAAACTCCGATCATACGGAATTCAATCTACCTGGTTATAATTTAGTGCCATTATTCTTTCCCCATCACGGTCTCGCTGTTTATATAAGGAATGATGTTGCGTACCAACTTCAACCACAATATTATTATGATTATATAATGCCGAATAGGGTAAAATCTATCAAACCCAAAGAAAACTCATGGTTTGATTCGAGCTGTAAAGAGGTTATTAGGGTTAGAGAAGTAAGTTTCCGATGTTGTAAAGCCAACCCTACTGAGGAAAACCGAAATAAGTTCAAACAAGCTAGAAAAACCTGTAATGTTCATATTCGACGAACCAAATTTTTGCATGACCAGAAATTAAGGCAAAAAATACTACAATGTCCCACAGCTAGTAAACATTTTTGGTCATTTGCAAAGAACATACGAAATGCTACTTCGCCGTCGGTTCAAACGCTCGTCTTCAACGATACACCTTTTGTCAGCTCGATAGATAAAGCCAATTTGCTTGCAGCACAGTTTGCTGTTAATTTGACGCTGCCAGAAAGTGTACTGACTCCTCCTGTACTTGAGAGCTCTAACGATTTCATGGGACCAATCTTCTTTCGCACTCGTGCAGTTGCCAGAGTTCTGAAAGATCTTGATATACACAAATCCGATGGCCCGGATAGTATCCCTCCCATTGTTCTGAAGAGGTGTTCTTTAACGCTGGCAAAACCACTGCGTAAGCTTTTCCATCTGTCCTATTCTACTGGTCTCTTTCCAAATGGATGGAAAACAGCATTTGTCCAGCCTGTCCCTAAAAATGGTGTGTCTTCTTCCCCCTCTAAGTATCGACGAATTGCGCTTACGTCCCTTCTTTCCAAGGCCATGGAAACGCTGATTAATTTTCAGCTCAAGAAATATCTCGAGGAACGAAAGCTTCTTAATGACCGGCAGTATCACAACGGACCAATCGATGGTTAAAGTGTGTCGGCTTCTTTGCTGGCAGCCACTTTAACCTAACCTAATGACCGGCAGTACGGCTTTCGTAGCAATAGGTCCACTGGTGATCTGATGGTATATCTCACCGAACAGTGGAACAAATCTTTACATCGTTTTGGAGAATGTAAGATTATTGGACTTGATATTTCAAAAGCGTTTGATAGAGTTTGGCACCAAGCTCTCTTATCGAAAATACGCGAAAATGGTATCGATGAATCTCTTCTTCGTTGGATTAGAAATTACCTTTCGGATCATTCAATACAAGTCGTATTGGACGGTTTTAAGTCTGAAATCCACAAAATAAATGCTGGTGTGCCCCATGGCTCCGTTTTGTCTCCGACTCTCTTCCTTATATTCATAAATGATCTTCTGTCTGAAACGTCTAATCCAATAAACTGTTTCGCTGACGACAGCACCCTCAGCTTCTCATATTCGTTTTCAGATTCACATCCACGTCCTTCGGATGTGGAACTTGAACGGCAGCGTATGATAAGCTCATTAAATTCTGATCTTGACTGGGGAATTAAAAACCGCGTGGAATTTAATGCTTCAAAAACTCAATGCTGTCTTCTGTCGTCTAAACGAAACCCACCCTCCATGCCACTATCCATGAGTGGCACTTGCATTGAAGAAACCGAAAAGCTTTCAGTCCTCGGTATGTGTATCACAGACCACCTTCTGTGGAATGATCACATATTCGACGTCGCCAAAAATGCTGCTAAGTGCTTAGGTTTTCTTCGGCGATGCAAGAAATTTGTCTCCCCTTCTGATCTGGCTGTAATCTATAAAGCCTTTATTCGTCCAAAACTCGAGTACAACTCTCATGTTTGGATATCTATTGGATAGAATTCAAAGAAGAGCTATGAAAATGATAGGCGATAGAAATACAACCGATACATTCGCTGCTCTAGAACACCGCCGCAATGTTTCTTGTATTTCATTATTGTATCGTTATTTTCATAAACAATGCTCTAGTGAAATAGCTAGTTGCATTCCTGCCCTCAATCAATTCAACCGTAACACTCGTGCTTCTAGGAATGCCCATCAGTTTACCCTTGATCCCATAACTTCGGACGTACCGTCAAGTTCAGGGATTCTTTCTTTTCCCGCACCACGCGAATGTGGAATGCTTTACCTGACTCTATCTTTCCCTCCCATTTTAATATTCAGAACTTTAAAACCAATGTGCATCGGTTCCTCCTCTTAAATCCTTCCCTATTTTCCTAAACCTCGTACTGTGTTCAATCATATTAAGGGTAGTCACAACCCTTTTAGTGCGCGCATGTATAAAAAAAAAACGCAATTACAAAGGCTGGTATTTCTTCTAAAAATAATAGCCTAAACGAAGTTTCTATCATAAGTTCTTACGGTGCAATTACTGGTAACATGGATCAGCGTACCCCAAAGTAGACTTTTCTTAAATTCCCGATGTATGATATCAAAACTGGTGATAGGCCCTAACTGTAGAACAATTTTTTTCTTAGAATATACCCCAGAATCATACCCTAAAATACTCTCAATGAATTAAGAAACACCCTGTATATCTCGGGCTATAAGTAGGATATAGGAAGTAGTCTTACTTATTTTTAGTGCAAACGATCTCATATCGTAATAAGTGTCCAAGCAGTAAATTAACGATTCAATATATAAAATATTCACACATACAAAATTCCTTTCAAAATATTGCCATTCTAAGAAATCGTTAAATCTTTTTTTCTTTTATAAAAAAACTTGTAATTTTGTAATACAAAAACCCAACATTTACTTAATAAAATAAAAAAATCTTAACTACAAAAAAAGAAGGAGCATATTACTCAACTGAACTGAGAATCCAGGGTCTAGTGTTGATCTGATACTACTCAAAACGAAGAACGGCTGCATAACTGGCTGACCGATTTGCAAAGAGACGATTCCATGAGTTCGTGCATCTTAAATTGTGATAAAACCAATTTGGGCATTAGTATTTGTTGTTGAATATAATTTGGCAGGTACAATCAATTATTGTTATTAGTTTGTCGGTTTAATAGTTTACCGCACGAATTCAGTGGATAAAGTTAAACTTATAGTAAATAGAGAAGTGGTTGAAAATATATACAAGATTGTAGATAGACATTGGAAGTGTGTTTAAATAAATCGAGTGGTGTATTTTGATAGTCATCATTCGAACACAATCATTTTAACTTTGTAAGCGATTTCTTAAATCTTAATTCGGCTTTACACATATTGACATCAGAAATTACAAAATTTTTAAATACAAAAAATAAAATGCATGAGTGGGTCGCAAGAACCTGTTCTTAGGCGTAGGTTATAGCTTTCATTGAAAACCATTACTGAACATTTTGTGTTTCAATTTACCAAAATGAAGTTTATTAAATTTTTTTTTTATAAAATCACTTTTATTTTGTCAATGATGGAAAACGTTTTCAATGGATAGCTGCCATTTTGTTCCCACGTTTCGTTTTGTGACAACACAACTAATCCAATGATTTAGGTATACGTTTCTGTTCATGTTCTAGTCTGTCAGTATTTCTTTCAATGATCAACTCTAACTTCAAATTGGGATATTTTTATAGTGAACTTTTTAATAAAAAACATTTTCAACGATTGCCGTTACTGACTTGACTTGTTTAATGATGTTTTTTAAGGAATATTTTAACTATACTTAATAAATATATCTTGAATAGAAAATTTTACAATCCTCAATTTATTTCAATAAGATATTTGTATGGATTTTTTCGACTGTTGATTGCCATGGATAATTTAATACACTGTGGCGTATGCGTACTTTTTCAATGCTTATTTTAAGTTGAGTAACATTTTAGTTGAGATACATACAAGTTTTTTTTTGCTAGTATGTTGTTTGTCAAATAGAAATTCGATGAACAAAATAGTCCTATATTGGGGCATTCCATTGTCACGTACCCGACTTTCGTACGTTATTTTACTATTTAAAATAAATTTAAACCAACAGAAAACTTGAATTTAGATTATTTTCATACATTTTGAGATCGTCTGAAATCCTAGCCTTGATGTGGCAAAGGATTTGTTATTAAAAATTCAAAAACCTGGCAATTATACTAAGAGTAGTTTGTGTCACGTGCCGGACATTAAAACTACCTAAGTTCAGAACTTCATTAATCATTGGTTTATTTTAGCTAAACTTTCAATATTTATAACCAAATAGAGTATTATACATAACGATGGTTGAAATCAATGTACTTAATCTGAATTTTTGCCTTTTAAGTGCCGTAACGTGGCCGACAATTTTGTAATGTGCCTGACATGTACGAAATAAGAACTGACAATGCATAGATATGTATTTGTTGAAAACGTGGTCTTCTTGGTCCAAATCATGCTCTTGTTGGTCCAAATCGTGTTTCTTAGTGTGTATACAAAAAAAAATGTTTTCCTAAATAACCGTTAAGCGGAGATATTGATAATACAATATTTTTAACAATATAATATATTACTTAATAACTTTTGAATGTGTGTATCGATTAATTTAGTTGTTTGTTATTTTACATCTCAATGAAACAACGATTAATTTGATACCTTATTTGTTGATCTACGTGCTATATTAGTGTCAGAATCGAATTAATTCAATTTATCAAAAATCGGTCGAAATTATCTGCTTTTTTCATTGTCAACCTTTGGTGTTTGAATAATATAATTATTTCTAATCGGCTTTTTTTGCTTTAAAAAAATTATAACTTCATTTTTACTGGTCAGATCTTTAAAGTGAAGGCAATTAAAAAAAGCCTACAAATGTGACTAAATTTCTGTATATAAATTATTGGGGAGGGGCAAAAATTTCATACTATAAGGGTGTGTGAATGTCCCGTCAACCTTATATCGGCTCTTTTAAATTCAAAACTTGATGAAAAATGTTTAAATTTCAAAAAACAAAGTATACACGTTTATAGTACGTCTATTTTTTCACTACAAATATTATATTACTAGACAAAATAAACACTTTTTCTTAGTTTTCAAAGACTTTTAATAAAATGCGTCACGTGCCCGACAATATGTTTATCACCTTTTCTTACATGTTATTAGCACGATAAAATTAAATAAAATTCTGTATTAAATAGCTTACTTCTTGTGCGGTTTAAGTCGTAAATTATAAAAAGCTACTAGCCTCAGTTTAATAATACATAAAATTAAACTGTTGAATTGTCACGTGCCTGACATTTTGACAATATTATTTAAAAAACGGTAAATTTATGCCTCTACTTGGCTTACTAGCACAAAATAGGTGTTGACATTTCAAAAGGGAAGATAGAAGAAAAAAATAGTACAAAAAAGTATTAATAATAAGATGAAACAAACGAAATTATTTTCAAATTAAGATCATGCTAATTTGTGGATCATCATCGAACAGTGCGTTAAATATCGATCACCACTTCACCTGCTGTTCATCGATTTTGAAAAGGCGTTCGACAGTGTCAATAGGGAATATATTTGGCTTGCTTTGCGCAGGAGGGGCATCCCAGATAAATTGATTGCTATTATCAAGGCTACATATGATGGTCAGAGGAGTTTGAAATCCAAAGTGGAGTTAGGCAAGGCTGTATACTGTCACCAATACTGTTCGTGTTGGTGATAAGTGACGTACTGCACGCAACTTTGTCAAATGGAAATGGAGGAATTCAGTGGACTCTGCAATCTCACCTCAAACATCTGGACTACGCGGACGACGTATGCTTACTCTCTTATAGGATCATGGATCTCCATCAAATGACAACAAGGGTGGAGAGAGAAGCAGAAATCGTAGGGTTTAAGATCAATTCGGCAAAAACTAAAAGGATTAGCCTTGGAACTTCCTTATCAATTCACGTAAATATTTCTAGACAATCGGTAGAGATGGTAGAGGATTTCCAATATCTTGGGAGTATTGTCTCTACGGGTGGCGAAACTGAAATGGACGTAAACAGCCGAATCAGGAAAGCAAAGGCTGCGTTCGGAATGCTGTCCAAAATATGGAGAAACAACTCTTTTAGCTTAAAGACCAAGCTACGACTATTCCGCTCCAATGTTGAATCCGTTCTGCTTTACGGCTGCAGCACTTGGAAAGTCACTGACACTGTCACTAGAAAGCTGCAAACCTTCGTTAATAGATGTCTACGAAACATCTTGAGGATTTTCTGGCCCAACCATCCAGATGCCGAACTTCATGCGAGAACGGGTCAGGAGCCCATAGACTCCATTATACGAAGAAGAAAGTGGCAGTGAATTGGCCATACGCTTCGAAAAGGCGATCGGTGCATTGCATCTCAAGCAATGCAGTGGAACCCGCTCACACAGGAGGGAAGACAAGTGGCTGGCCTAGAAGTACATGGCGAAGAACGGTCGAACAGGAATCGGGACGACTGGGGAAAAGTTGGAGAGAGCTGAATATATTTCAAGAAATCGAACACGATGGCGCGTAGGTGTAGTGGAGGCCCTATGTCCCGTAAGGGAAACATCACGGACGTAATAGGTCCGAGGACCTAAGTAAGTAAGTAAGTAATTTGTAAGGACGCTGGACTGTTTGCAAGTTAAAGTTTTGTTTAATTTGACATGTTACTATTTAAGTGTTTTTTGAAATGTGACTACTCATAGACGTAAGGTCAGGGATAGTGCTTTATATAAAAAAATATTTTCATTTGTTTCCCAAATAAAATATATAAACATTCAAAGTTACCAGTTTTCATGTATATTATATTGATTATCAATGAAAATCGAACCTTATTGCACTATAAAATATATCCAGAAACTAGCCTGTGAATAGAACGAATTTGGTATATTCACGATCGTTGCTTATGAACATTCTACAGAAAACCAAAAACTATTTTTGTAATATTTTTCATCGATAGGAACGATGCACGGATGCAACATTGCTTTAAACAAGTTGAAATAACAATATATTTGTCTCTAGTTTAAACCGTTATTTAGTTATCTACAACAAGACGCAGAGAAAAAACCTGTACTGTTTTCTTTTAACTGGCACTAAATTTGCCAAACTGCAACTTAATGAAGTGTTTACTAAGAAACTTTTTTCTTTGTGGATAACGGTTTTCCCGCAATTTATTGTCGAACCCATTTATTATGGCATTTTAGGTTGGTTCTTAGACTTTGGAATAATTTTTTTTTTAACAAAAAGTACCATTTTTATTTCCTTATATTATGAATATCCGAATATTTTCTCATTAAAAAAACGTTTGAAATTATTACCCAACTAAAAAATGGAAATTAGATTTTCTCGTTTTAAGTTATAAGTCATCACGAAATTATTTTGAAAAATCGAATTTTCAAAACAAAGTCTTGGATTTGTTTTTAACTCCAACACAACTTTTAATAATTAAATATTGTTTAAACTTTTTTTTCGAAGGAAGTTAATTAATTTTATTTAACCTTTTTTTTTCTTTATTAATATTCAATAAAATGATAACATTCATTATTTTTGTTTAGGACTGGCCACGAAACGAGAAAATTCTCGGTCTCTAGACGAGACTGCCTTTTAAGCAGTCGAGACGAAACCGAGACTAGACTGTATATTTGGACCGAAATTTACAGAGAGTGTAATAAATTAAAAAATTCAATTTCAGTTAAATATTTATATACTTCTGCACATATTCAAACCATATTTCGTTCTAATAGTCAACAAGTTGTCCGTAAATCGTTTTATTTTGGAGATGAGACCGGGACGAGACTTAATTATACGAGACCGACACGACACCGAGACGAGACTGAAAATTTTCGATTTTAACGAGACCGAGGGTCTCGCAGGGTCTCGTCTCGTGGCCAGCCCTAGTTTTGTTGGCTATGGCGCCATGATTTCCGTGTTTGTTCAATTTACGATTTCTCTTCCCAAACAAATTAAGTGCGCAAACATTTTGTAAGGTTTTAAATTTTAATAAAATAAAAATCTTGGTTTTTCAAAACATTTGTAGTTTAAGTCAAAATATTCGTTAGAAAACGAGAAAAAACTGTTTCTCTCATTAATGCCACAAGTCTTTAGCTTAATATCATTACAAACAGAGGCGGCACGCGGCACTAGATCAAAATGAGGCGCGTGCGAGATTAAATTTGCTGGGCCCCTGCGAAAATGCTTTCAGGCTGCATCATTATGAAAAAAGTAAATTACATACATATTATAATTTAAGTTAAAAATTGTTATAACAAACTTAAGACAATATTTGATTTCAAAATTTTTAAGCATTCTCTAATTTGCATGTGTGTACATAAAAAAAAATAAAATAATAAGCTCACTTTCTGAATTCTTAAGGTAAATAATAATTAGTTACCTGAAAAAAAAATATGTTTTCTTTTTATAACTGCTATTAAAGTTGCAAAAGCTTTGAGTTAATCACAAAATGACTGACAATTTAAAAACAGTAGGAATAATAAAGCACTGATGATTTGGAAAACAATTCAGAATAGTTTTCGTTCATAAACTTATTCTAATTCAAAAGATATAAAGGCCAGTAAAATTTGACAGTAAACCTCGCAAAGCGCGATGTACATAGTTCTGCATTCAGTAAGAGTAGTCTGTAGTTAACCTCGCAGCTTCGAAAAACATGTGCGCGCTGCAGGAAAAGTGAAACAGTAAAAAAATTCAAAAATTGTTTTTTCGAAAAATTTTATACACAAAATTGTTAAAATTATAAAGGACCTCTAACGATACATACAAAATTTGATTGAAATCGGTGTAGCCGTTAACGAGAAATTTGAAGACCAAAATATCGGTTCTATGACAGGTACCACTAATTAACCGTTATAAAAAAAAATGTCTATAAAATTATTAATAGTAGTAATTAAAGTAGCTCGTAATTTTTTTTTCAAAATCTTTAGAACCGTTTTTGATATAAATCAATTTTTGTATATTGGTTGTATGGCAGGTGCCGTTATTTGTTGAGCTAAAAAAATCAATTTCCCCTTTAGGGAATCCCATAAAAACCCTATAGTCTAAGAGCCAACGACATAAAAAGTCAAGTCATCTGCGTAATGTTGAAACCCATACCAATAGATAGCTCTGGAAGGGTTAAACCAGTATTAACTTGTCTGCCTGCCCATACCCTTGACGAAGTGGTGGGGATTGAAAGTGTAGATTTTCTAAAAATTTTATCAGAGATATTATAACTTCAATGCATTTTTTGAAAATATTTCATGATGTTCTGTCATATTCCTTACTCCTAAACACCTTGATTTTGATGACCCGACTAGTAGAACACAAGATATAAGCTTTTTAAGCCAACCTTATATTTGCTTTCTTAGAGATTTTTAAAACGCAAAAAATCAACATAAAAAAGTCTCCAAAAAAAGGAGATTATGGTTCGTTTAAAAAGCTTATAAATTGAGTTCTACTGGTCGGATCATCAAAATCAAGGTGTTTAGAAGTCAGGAAAATGACAGAGCATCATAATATATTTTCAAAAAATTAATTGAAGTGATAGGACCCCGGATCAAAAATTAAGAAAAATCTCCATTTTCAGACCCCCACCCCTTCGTCAAGGGTATGGCCAGGCAGACAAGCCAATCCAAAGTTATGTATTGGTATGGGTCAACATTACGCAAATGATTTGGCTTTTTATGTCGTTGGCTCTCGGTCTATTAAGCCCAAAGTTTGAAGAAAATCGCTTCAGCCGTTTAGATTGCAGGTCGAGGTACAGACAGACAGACGGACAGTCGCTCAGACGGCCAGACGGACAGACAGACATATTTGCGTGACCCACTTTTTCGCGTTCACTATCATCGTCATGTTAGGGAAAATTATTATCTCCAGTTTTTTTTTGCACGAACGTATGTATGTAGGTATATATCGCAAGTAAAAAAAATCTGAAGGTCACTCAAAGTACTCAACAAACACGTCAAAAATGGTCCATATCAAATCAAATAGTCTAGAGTACTTCAAGACGAAGTTCTGAAATTCGATCCAAATCGGTCTAACAGATTTGGAAAGAAACATGATGTTAACTAAGTGCAAAAGGCAATTTTTGCATCATTGCTGTAGTCAAAGAAGGACATTTTACATGACTTGATTTTATTATTTCAAGAATTGGCATTTTAATGTGGCAAGTGCGGGGCCCCTCGAAGCGCGGGGCCGTGTGCGGTGGCACACTCCGCACACCCCTTCCGCCACCTCTGATTACAAAAGACGTATAACATTTTTCACTAGTCCTCATTGTATATCTAACAAAAAGACTAGCTTTTCGTATGACTTTATTCTGACATAAATAAAAAAAATATTAAAATAAAAAAGAACATCAAACAAATACCTATTTGACTGGCTCAGAGCCATGACGGAAACCGATGGACTCCGACAGTAAATAGACAAGCGGGCACGGAGTCATAATATTGTTTATAATGTCCCTAGAAAACCCATTAAATTGGCCTGGAGCCAGGGTGTGCGCAAACGCCCCACTTGCGGGCGCCTATAATGGGATGCACTATTTTTATATTTTTTTGATCTGTCTTCAATATTTTTTATGAAGTTAAATGGTAATTTTTGAGACAAGTCTGTGCACATTGTTGCATGGTACTTTTATTGTTCATCCTAAAAGCCTTCAGAACGCGTTTATTTTATTCTCAATATGACCGTACTATTAAAGCCCTACATATGTTTGTATGAATAATAAATTCCAAAATATTTGATCTGATTAACCATACGTTTGTAAATATTTTATTTACTCCGATACTAGTTAATAAATATGTATATAATATAAAAAAGTTTCTAAATCTAATATTTACTTCATCAATGTGTCGATGAAACTACATATTTATTCCTTACAACATTAAATCATATTACGCATCACCATAATCTGTTATGCTATATTTTTATATTATACCACCGCTGAGTCTCAGAATTTTTATTACAAGACGCAAAATAAAAATATTCAAAATACCAATATAAATATCTATTTCTGTAGGACACGAAAATATTGAGTTCCAATGCGAGTATGTACATACCTAACCTATTCTTAAATATTTAACACAAACAAATTGATAGGTATAATGTACATTACCCTTACCTGCCTGAACTACAAAGGAAATTATCCTGTTCTATAGGCTCTGGTTAATTCATTTAACATTATGGTTAACCCGCGAACGTTTAAGAGGCTCGTTAAAGTGGCTGAAATGGAAAATTGTTTATTGCCCCAGAAAACAATGCATCATTGGCTATTAGCCTCACTTGGTGTGCCATGGACACTGCGGGAAAACTTAAATGGAGACCTCCCTGTTCCGTTGCGACCGCGAACTTCAGTCAACAATTACAACAATTTGTTGGTTGCGGAGTGCAACAAAAGTTGTGGAAGTATCGGTCAGTAGTTTTATTCAGATTCTGAAGAACGCTTGGTGTATGGTCAATAAAATTGTCCCAAAAGATTGAATTAATTATTTCCAGACTACGAGTGTTTTTTCATATATACTCAGACTCATGCCAAAAAATTATTCTACCAGACTAAACCTACTAGCCCAGTTGAATGTGGCTTGTTATATCATATGACTGTCCCGCCTTCTTAAGCTTTCCTATGTGTCGAGTCTTGGCGGGAAATTCAAAGGCTTAAATGGCCGCACCGCGGTGCGATGTCGAGGAAGAAAAATATTCAAGTATGTGCAAGATTTCCTTTAACTCCGCACCTTCTCTTTGAGATTTAGACTTTTTTGTTAACAATTTTATACACTGCGTCAGATTGAAGTGGCAGTGGCAGCCACCAGCAACAGCAGTTGAAGGTGAAACAAGAACTTTTCTTCAGCCGTTCGATGGTTGCTTTGAGGAACGGTTGGTTGCCCAAAGGAGACCCCGCAACGGCTGATGACGAAGACAGGCATTTGTTGGGGCGCTGGTTTCTTATGTGTGGGGTTGCTGTTGGCAAACTGGTAGATTGCTTTGGAGTCGAGGGGAGTGAGTGACTGGCTGATTGGCGAGGAGGCAAACAACGTTTGGTGGCACTTTGGCAGAAGTGGTGTAGGAACAATGCACCATCATAATGCGATTGTATACAAGAGTGAAAGTAATGTGGAAGAGCTTTTGTTGTCTGGAACTGTTATCGAGTAACGAAAGTAGCCACCTGGACTTATGATCAAACTGATGATGGTGGGTAGGAAACGCTGAGATAGGACATCAAAAGTGAAAATAAAATGGAAAGTGATAAGGTAGGTAGATGTACAGTTTTAAGGAAACGGGAATAGTTTTAAAATGAAAATAAAAAAAAACATTTAAAAGCTTGACTCAGATTCAATTAAAACCAAATTAAGGTCCAATTTTTCCAGTGCGAGATAGTCCTAGTTTCGAAGATAACCCTTCAAATTTATTTAACTCAAGTTAAAATTTAATCGCGTTACTGAAAGCTGGGCCAACAAATTGGTTTTTTTTTTTTTTTTTAAAGGCAAACACAATTTTCAGAGTTTTTTTTGTGTTAGTAAAATCTGCACTCTGTTACGCACACTCCTCTTATATCATGGTTTCCCGCAAAAAACTTTATTTGGATAATATATTCAGAAATTGCTATCATAAGGTCGAAACAAACTTAGAGATCAATGTTAGTAAAATCCGCCCTTACCGCGCTCAATTTTCTAATTTCTTGTTTCGCGGGAAACGGCTATAATTATTTGGATACAATTTTCGGAAATTGCTTGAGCTAGAAACTAAATAAGGAAGCAGTTAAAGTAAAATCCACTCCCTACCACGCCCACTTACCTTATTTCTTTGTTTCTTGGAAAGTAAACGAGCTAAGAAAACAGTTTTAGTAAAATCGGCCGCCCTCAATCACACGCATTTTTATTATTTTTTTGGTTTGTAACGTGTTGGAAATTTTTTAAAGAAATTGATTTCATGAGCTAGAAACAAGCAAACAATGTTTTAGTTAAATTCGCCTCTGACGGAAACGGCTCTAACTATTTGTTTGAAATTTTCAGATAGAAATAGATTTTTTGACCAAAATAAATCTTTCTTTCCGCTGCAGACACTTTGTTTTTTTTTGTATAAGATGATATACACGAGCGATAAGGTAGATTGGAGGGGATTTAAAAGGAGATACCGATGCACATTGGTTTTGAATGTCTGTAGATCACAATGGGAGGGGAAAATTGAGCTGGGTAGAGCATTCCACATTCGAGTAGTGCGACTAAAGAAAGAATCTCTGTACTTAACAGTACGTCCGAAATTTTGCTCAAAGGTAAACTCATGGGCATTCCTAGAAGCGCGAATATTACGAATGAATTGTTTAAGATGAGGAATGCAACTGGCTATTTCACCTGAGCACTGTTTATGGAAATAACGATAAAATAACGAAGACATGAAACATTTCGACGGTGCTCAAGAGAGGAGAATGTTTCCGTTTTAGTTCTTTCACCTATCATTTTAAGAGCTCTTTTCAATTCTATCCAATAAACTCAAGTGGGTTTTTGGAACACCTCAAAAAATATGGGAGTTATACTCAAGTGTAAGACGAATAAAGGCTTTGTAGATCACAGCCAGATCAGAAGGGGAGACAAATTTCTTGCATCGACGGATAAAACCTAAACACTTAGCAGCATTTTTGGCGTTGTCGAATATGTGTTCGTTCCATAAAAGGTGGTCTGTGACACACATACCGAGTACTGAAAGCTTTTCGGTTGCCTCAATGCAAGTGCCACTCATGGATAGTGGCATGGGGTTGGATTTCGTTTTAACGACAGGGGACAGCATTGAGTTTTTGAAGCATTAAATTCTACACGATTTTTGATTCCCCATTGGACAATGCTGTCGAGATCAGAACTTAATGAGCTTATCATACGCTGCCGTTCAAGTTCCACATCCGAAGGACATGGATGTGAATCTAAGAACGAATATGAAAAGCTGAGGGTACTGTCGTCAGCAAAACAATTTAATGGATTAGAAGTTTCAGATAAAAGATCGTTTATAAATATAAGGAAGAGAGTCGGAGACAGAACGGAGCCCTGGGGCACACCAGCATTTATTTTGTGAATTTCAGACTTGAAACCATCCAATACAACTTGTATTGAACGGTCCGAAAGGTTATTTCTAATCCAACGAAGAAGAGATTCATCAATACCATTTTCGCGCATTTTCGATAAGAGAGCTTGATGCCAAACTCTATCAAACGCTTTTGAAATATCAAGCGCAATATTCTTACTTTCTCCAAAACGATGTAAGGATTTGTGCCACTGTTCGGTGAGATATATACCATCAGATCACCAATGCACCTATTGCTACGAAAGTCGTACTGCCGGTCGTTAAGAAGCTTTCGTTGTTCGAGATATTTCTTGAGCTGGAAATTAATCAGCGTTTCCATGACCTTAAAAAGAAAGGGCGTAAGCTGAATTGGTCGATAGTTAGAGGGGGAAGAGGACACGCCTTTTTTAGGGACAGGCTGGACAAATACTGTTTTCCATCCACTCGGGAAGAGACCAGTAGAGTAGGAAAAATGGAAAATCTTACGCAGTGGATTTGCCAGCGTTGAAGAACACCTCTTCAGAACAATAGGAGGGATACTATCCGGGCCAGCGGATTTGTTTTTATCAAGATCTTTCAGAACTCTGGCAACTGCACGAGTGCGGAAGAAGATTTGTTCCATAGAATCATTTGCGCTCTCAAATACAGGAGGAGTCATAACACCACCTGGCAGCGACGAATTTACAGCTAAATGTGGTGCAACCAAATTGGCTTTATCGATTGAGCCGACCAAATGAGTATCGTTGAAGACGAGCGTTGGATCCGAGGACGAGGTGGTGTTTCGCATGTTTTTTTACAAATTACCAAAAACTTTTACTACCTTTGGGACATTGTAGAATTGTTTGCATAGTCATCATGTAAACATTTGGTTCGTCAAATATGAACGTTACAGGTCTTTCTAGCTTGTTGAAACTTTTTCCGGTTTTCCTCAGTAGGGTTGGCTTTATAACAACGGAAGCTTACTTCTCTAACCCTAATAACCTCTTTACAGCTCGAATCAAACCATGAGTTTTCTTTGGGTTTGATAGATTTCAGGATAAAATTTCTCATTCCACATTTGAAAAATTGTTAAAAAATGCAAAAAACAGTCGATTTTTTTGAATTTAGTTTATGGGAAAGCACACAAATAATAAATTCTCATACTTTTGGATTTAATAAAATCTTGCGAACAATTTCATTTTTAAGTTTATTTGTAAGAAATGCAAAATGCTGTTAAATAAAAGAAAAGTTTTAAATTAGATTTTTGCTTACACTCATCTTATTTTTTTCTGCGACAATGAAACCTTCAAAAAATGTTTCATTGGTCGACAAATTTGTCGTAAGGTCAACGAAAGTTTAAATAATATAAGGAATTTCATAACTTTATACAACTAATTTTATTTTCAGTGAATTTACAGCCTGCAGCCTGGTACACATTTTTGTGATCCTAGATGCCAATTTAGGTATGAACTATACTTCAAAAGAAGTTTGTGAAAAATTTTATTCATTAATTTATTTAAATCCTACATGTTCGTAGGTTATGTACATATATAACATGTTCAAATAGGTATACTCAATTCTGAAGATTTATTTTTATGGCTTTGTTGTTGTGGGCGGTCAATTGTTCAATTTCAAATGGCTGTACACAATATAACCAACTATAACCATGCACAACACAGTATCATTTGGACCTTATGCAACTGATGACGGTGCGCAGCGGACACTTATGTCATATTCCACGCCACGTGTGTCTACTGTCTGCATTTGCACTGCAATGACACCGCCATCCAGTTCCGTTTGCTTAAGTGAATGACATACGCACCCTGACAACGACCACGACGACGAAGACAACGCCAATAAAAATAAACCAAACCAAAAACTCCACGCAGAAATCAAATCAAAACTGAACAACAGAAATAAATTTTGGAACTCGAACACTCAGCTTTTGGAATCTAAAACGAGTAAGTATGAGTAGAGTATACTTACTTCGGTACTTTGTGCCGCCATCGCCATCATGCCGTTTTATACAGATGCAGATACTTCAGACAATGCACTTATGGCCAATATGTCTGGTGTAGTTTTTTGTTTTATTTTTTATTATTGAAGTTGAAGTGTTTGTAGACTGGCTATGAATAGTCAAGCAATCGGGGTCTTTTGAAAGCAGTTTTCTTTTTTGCAGTTGATCAGTTTCCTGTCGCAGCTTTATTAGATTTTATTAGCTTAAATCTGATTTATGATGCAGGAAAATTATATCTTTGCGGTGTTACGCATGTTTTTTTGTTGAATTTGTATTTATGAAATCTCTTGTATGTGTATTTTTGTATGTGACGTACATAATATAGGTTATGTATAGCGGGTTTATTTTTACTTTTGCTAAACTGGTTTCTAAATATTAAAACATTAGAAATTCAAAAATAAAAATTAATTCTACAAAAGTTGTCCTTCGACAAGGCTTTGTAGCTTTGTATACAAAAAAAAATTAAAGTTGGGAGATAATCTAGGCATCCATAATCTCGAATGCCAAATTTCGAGAAAATCCCTGCAATCATTTATTTTGATCGAAGATGTTTTTTTGCAGATGTTTTTTTTTTGTAATCTATTGCACAACAAGGACATTTTTGATATCCTGCTGGGAGATACTTTGTCATTGACTGTCCCGGTTTGTCCGACTCACCTATAGAAACGCCAGGCACCTTAAATTTGTTGCTCTTGCTACTTGTACTTCCTTAATGCTTTGCCTCTTAGGATGCCACTTCCACTTCAATTTCTACTTTTTCTTCGTTATTGTACTTCATTCTAAGACATTAACTGAAGTCACTTTTGGACTAAGAGGTGGCTGGTTCCGATAGTGCTCGGCATAAGAACTAGCTACGCGTAGAGCTCCACGTTTTTGCATCTACCCAAATTTCACATCAATAGAGGAGACTGGGATGCGTTTTTCGACATCAGAAGAGTTCTCTTCCTAGCAGTTCGATCGGTCAGGTTTACCATATCAGTCTACTCAATGGACGTGGTAACTTTCGAAGCTCATTCCGCTACAGCCTTTATCAAAAAGTTCAGTTTTATATTGAGAGTCAATCAAATTATTAACTCAGACCTTGCTTCAGATGATGAGAAGAATGGCCATCCAGCAACGTCACCCTGAACCGAGATATCTCAGTACGATGGACATCCTGGACGACAACATCATCACGGACAACGAGCAAACAGTTTCGTTCTTCGCTGACACAGGGTCAGCATATCACCAAGGCTAAATGCCAACCAATCCGCCGAGGCGGCGCTATACCAAAATGAGGCGTGTGCGAGATTACATTTGCGGGGACCCTGGGAAAATGACTTCAGACTGCATCATTATAGAAAAAGTTAATTACACACCTTTCCTCAAATCTTCCGAAGTCAAAATTATAATTTAAGTTCAAAATAATTGTAAAAAACTAAAGACAAAATTTAATTTAAAAATTTTAAAGCATTCTCTTATTTGCTCGTGTACAAAAAAAAAAAAAAAAAAAAAAAAAAAATAAATAATAAGCTCACTTTCTGAATGTAAATGACAAGTAGACACCTGGTAAAAAAAAAACATGTTTTATTTTTGCTTTTGAAGTTACAAAAGCTTTTAGTAAATCACAAAATGACTGACTATTTAAAAAGAGTAGAAAAGCAATGAGTTGAAAATTAATTCAGTAAAGCTTTCGTTCATCAACTTATTATAATTTAATAGATATATACCCCAGTAAAATTCGACAATAAAATCGCAAAAAGCGATGTACAAAGTTCTGCATTTTTGATATGTTGTTGGGGCATATTATTGTAGTCTGTAGCTTACTTTGCGGCTTCGAAAATCCTATGCTCGCTGTAACGTTAAAATCACTCCATGTTTACTGATATTTTCCTTTACAACTTTTGAAATATGCAATTTGGAATAAAGCCATCCCCTATAACTTTGTTTGTTATAAAATTGACTACAAGACCACATTTGTTTTAAATTCATGCCTGTTATATTTGTGTTGCTATCTAATTTAAAATTAAAAAAAAAAAATCTGAAAAACTTAGTTATTTTGAAGCACTCAATAAACACTTAAAAAATTGTTCAATTCTGCTAAAAAATTGGAATCAAATAGTTAAGAGTATTACAAGACGAAGTTCTGAAGTTCGATCCAAATAGGTGTAATAGTTTTGGCAAGAAACATGATGTTAACTAAGTGCAATTAAATATTGTTATAACATTTATTTCGAAAAATAGTTTGCCGAATTTTATTACTTCAAGGCGCGGATACATTTTAATAAGGCACGAGCGGGGCCCCTCGAAGCGCGGGGCCGTGTGCGGTAGCACACCCCTTCCACCGCCTCTGCCATTCCCTCACCTGAACCACAACTTGACAGCCGGGACGGAACACCCCGAGGACAATAAAGTCAACGGACTTTTAGAATTAAATTTTTTTTACATGTATTTTATATTTTATAATCCTTTAAAATTAAGACAATGGGTAGGTTCAGAGAACTTAGGGGACTTTCAAGTAAGGAAAATTTCTAGACTGTGATTGGTCAGCTGTCGAAAAATTGTTTCAAATGAAGGGAACTTTCGACAGCTGGTCAATCACAGTATATATTTTTGCCTTACTTGCAAATACCCTAAGTTCTCTGAACCTACCCAATGTATAAGATTAGGCGCCCTATATGCCAATAAATGTATAATATTATCGTATATAACTAGTTATAAGTCAAATTGTAAATATTATTTTGTTCAATAAATATATATGTATATATCAGACCTTGCTTCTTATGACTTCAGGGGTTATTTGGAAGTCAATTACAGTCGCGATCCTTTTTTGCATCAGAAGAACTATTTTGGTTTATTGTGCAGCCAAGTTGAGACCGTGTCCAATTATCCAGGAGTCACCTTATCTGGTTCAGCTTCCTTTGCACGCTTTCGTTATCACCATGGCCATGTCTTCTGCATACCCCAACAGAAAAGTATACCTACCTATCTTCAAACTTATCCATGTCGCAAAGATCTAGAGAAATTTTATAACAAACACAATATCTTAAAGCTTTTGGCTTGTCTTAATTCTATTTTTTGATTGAACTTAGCATTTTCACTTTTGTAAATGAAAAAAACCCGAAGAACAATAAAAACTTATCTAAAAACAACCCACTGATTGCTTCTAGTGAAACAATTTTTTCGAGAAACGAATTAAATCTATTTTTATTAAAATTCCACAATAATACGATAATACCCCATCCAAGCTGACGACTAATCTATTTTTTTTTATTATTTTAAATTGGCTTATGGAGTTGTATGTTCAGTACGGTGGTGTGCCTTGGTGGTGCCTTCGGAGTCGAAATGTCTTGACCCAGATTCCTTATCGATAGCTGAGATTTTATTTCTCATTTTCTATGAGTGGGTTGATCTATTGTCGATGACGTTCTGCTTCAGCATCTCGTCTCGTGTTCCTCCTTATTTTTATTTCTTAATAAGTCACCATGCTGATTTTTATTTTTATATTCAAATTCGTGACTTGGTACTTTAAGATTTCGTTGCTGGCCTAGCAGGAGGTAACAGTGAGCTCCTGTCTGACGCTACCGCCGCCGCCGCGCAATACCGTCATGAAGAACGGTCGGGGGTAAGTATGAGTGAGTGATTTCCTCGGTTTTTCTGTTAAATCTTGTAGAATAGGGTGTTTGTTTGGTAGTGGTGCAGGAGTCTGCCGTTGTTGCCCTCGGTCCGTTCCGCACTCAATCCGGTGGTGAATTTTGTTTTGCAACCAAAACTTTTGTTTATTGTTTTTTAACTTACCAATTAATTTACCCGCCAATATTATATTTGTATTCATTTGTTTTGAGTTGGTAATGTTAAATTAACGGTAGTTGGAGTGAAAAAGGAAATATAGCTACCTATGTATATCTACATCAACTCAAGATTGGATGTACAAATAAAGTGTTTGATGGGGGAAAGTTTCAATGAACAAATATGGAATCTCTGCGAGAGGAGTTTACAAATTTGGTTCTTTATGCTGCCACCGAAATACCCGACCATCGATGAAGTCCATAAAGCGATTGAAGTTTCAAGCACTTTCAGTTGGTGCTCATAAATATTTTTGCTCGGATCATAGGTCAAAAATGGTTTTAACTAAAGGCTAAACATGTTGCTGGCGAAGAAAATAGATAAACTGCTGCCAAAATGAAAGATTTTTATCGCATGGCGTTATTTTATTGGGGTTTTTAGTTCTTATATTTTTAAGGGCACAAGACGTTCACCGTTGATGGGATAGTTTATAAGAAGAAGTTGCATGGTCTGCATCAGGTTGTTGGACTATATTGCATTTTAAATCTTCGGCGGTAGCAATTGAGGTCTCTGATAAAATATTACCTTATTCTGGAGGTTGTGATAATTTTTAAGGAGATCTGCTACAGTGAATAACTTCCTAGTATTTTGATAGCGAATTTTATTTTCTAAAAGATCAGGAAAGTGTGATTTAAAAGACAACATCTGAAGGTATAAGAATCCAATAAAATACAGATTGGTTTATAATAAAAAACAATGTGTTAAAAAAACATTCAGAAAAGAACTGATAAATATTTTTATAAAAAAAACTTATTTAAGGAAATTGCAAGAACATTTATCTATTTAGAAATTAATTTTAAACTTTTATCATACCCTGTCGAAAGGTGGTGAAGGGGGTTTTACCAGGCCTGGCAATTTCAAGGGAAATAATTATGTGATACCTAATTATGTACTTATAAATAAAAATGCACGACTGGATCGCGCGAACTTGCTCTCGTTGCTAACTACTAGAACGTTGGTAGACATAGATTGTGTGTAGGTAAAGTGATGGTTTGCTAATTTGTATAGTGTTATGGAAAAAATAATAAAAACATGTTAAAATTTTGAAATTTTGATTCAATATAAACAAATTTGGAAAAAAAGTTAAAATTAAAAAATAAAATTTTGTTTTCTTTAATTGTACTTTTCGTTAAAAAAAATTTCATACAACTTTTAAATGCAATATTTGTTCACTTACTTAGAAGTACCGAATGGCAAAAAAATCATAAAATCAACCAATCCAATGACGAGATATTTTATTTTTTTTTTGTTGTATTTATTTATTTTATGAACCTTGTGAGATATGCAGATCTCGTAACAGGCTATATAGTTACAATAGTCATTGTTAAGATACGTTTGTTTTTATTTAAAAAAGGAATAAAACGTAAGTACAATATATAAGATTTCGGCAAGTACAACAAAATGACAATGAAAATGTGGAAAAAATCATCAAAACAAATGAAAATGCAAAAAAAGTATTTGAGCGAATATACCATAAGTATAAAAAAGGCAATTTATCAAAAAATACATAATAAGGTATTCATGCAACGCCGTTAGTTTACAAATTTTGTAAAATGATTAGTTTACATAAAAGTTTGCATGAACGACCATTTTAATCGTTTGGTTAAACGCTGTGTAATTGAATCAGATGTTCGTTTATTTGACAGATTTCGTGTGACACCCATTAGACCTGTAGAGATTACGAAGTTATTTTTCAATGAAGAACCTCTCCCGAACCAACGCGAAATCGGGGCCGAATGTCTCGCAACGATAAACAAATGTAAGATACGCGATGGAACTACAATAGTCGTAAGCTCACGGTAGTGGTGAGCGAATACAAAAAAATCATATACCAAATGCGCCCATAATGTCGGTTTCTTGATTTGCATTAACTATTGCTTTCGCTAGTGAAGAGCGCCCCCGTGTGCACCTCATGGAAGTGAAACTAGAAATATGTTGAGGCAGGAACGAATGAAGAGATACAGTAAATTATGGCTCAATTCTGATTTTGATTCTTCAACTTCCGACTATGAATCGGTGATTGTTATAAAATAACATAAGTACGGATTTTCGAAATCGATTTTATTGTGGTTTTGCACTGTTTATCGGTAGAGCTTTAAGATTTTTTTAAAACGTTTAACTGTTTACATCTCAGAACTAACCCTAATCAGATTTTAAAGTTAGAATTGTCAATGCAGCCGCGTCGTCAAAAATATAAAGTTTTTTGTCTGTACTGTAAAAAAAAATTCACTTATGTTGTATTCACAATCAGCGATTCTATTAAGGATCACCCAAACCAATACAAGTCATTCGCTGACAAAGAAGAAATCAATGAGAAAAACACGTTGTTGATGTAGTTTCCTCGTCGTCAACGAATGGTTCGCACTGGTTGGGGAGAACCTTTATACTTCTACCTTAATAGTTTCCTTACAGTAGCTTTCCTAATCGTTGATTAAATGACATCCTAATTATTTTTTCTTGCATAAACAACGTTTTAAGTCACTTTTATTGCCAACTAATCGCGATTCCATAGTTGCAGAACACGGTCAGAGTTTTTTTAGTTCTCTGAGTGAGTTATCATATAATGTAAATCATATTTCTGAACGCGCCTAGTTCTAAAAGTCAAAATGACGTTTGGATAAGTTTAACCAAATAAATTTGGTTAATTTTCCCCATCAAAATCCTTGAAAACTTTAACCAAATTGTGTAAACCATTTTCCCATACAAAATTTGACCAAATGATAAATTTAACCAAATCGTAAGCTTATCTAGTGTTTTACGACTTTGCACGAATATATAAAAACCCGTAACATTATTTTGACTTCGCGATTTTTTTTGTTAAAAACGTAACATGCAGTAGAAATTATTATAACTAGTCTAGAGATGTAAAACATGTAAAAGTAATCAAAATCTCAAGAGTCGTTTTCGAGAAAACTTGATAAAACCGAAATCGTTGTATTGGCAGCTACCCGTTCTAGATGAGCTACAAATACTTCCCACTAAATTTGGAACAAATCCATCGAACCGCTTAGGCTCGAGCTCCATGTACATTAGGACGCGCAGACGCACAGCCGCAAGGAAGTACAGATGCACAGACAACAACTCACTTTTTTGGTCTTCTCCATGATCGTAATGTTGTTTCTGATGAAAACCTCGATAACTGTTTGTACACGAAACCAGTATTTGACCTATAGAGCAAGTAAAAAACACTCTGGCATAAGAAAGTAATCTCTTGATCTGACCCGTGTTTCTATATAGCTGTGCTGTACAGAAATTGACACAAAAATTTGAATTAAGCACATCACTATTAACATTATTTAAGAGAAACAATTTTAGACAGTCATTTTTTCTTCCCACTATAGCGGAAACATAAAAATAAAAGTTCATTTGGTCTGAAAGTAGGGGCGTGTTGGCCCTGGTGGTACTGGTCTAAAAGTAGTAGGTGCTGGCCCTATGGGATAAAAGGGACATTCCCTGTGCGTTTTATTTTTTTTTGTGTTCTTTAAGTAGGAGCAAATTAAGGCTTAGTGTCACATCTCATGGTTGATTATACAGACTACTCAGTGTTTTCTTTTCGTTTGTGTCCTACCTTTGTGTCTTTCCTTTTGGACTTTTTTCGGCTGAAAGGTGTACAATTCTGCGATCAAATGTAAAATAAAAAACGATTCGTTTTTCGAGATTCTTACTGTACTATGTTAAGATTCACAATAAAACACGCCTTTTGTTAATTAAATTTATGAGATTTATATGCGATACAAATTTAAAATGCCAAAGCATAAGTTTCCGCTCATCACTCATCCGGGGGCCTATAACCCTTTCAAATAAATGACAAACACCCTTTTAATATTGACGTTAATGGTTAGTTAGTTAGGTATAGTCAGTTTTGAAGCACTAAACCAAAATGAGTACAAGAAAACTCATTAGTGTGAAGTAGGTACCTTGCGCAGTAAATAAAATATTTCATAATTTAATCCTCTTTGACTTTTTCCAAATATCTGAAATAATTTTCAAGAATCTTAAAGAAAAAGCATAAAAATAAATATGAGCTATGAAAGTCCAAATGTTGTAAGTGATTGATGCAAAAGACTATAACCCCCTTTCCTGAAACTAAAACTAAAAGTACCTTTTGGTGCAACCTATTCTTAAATAACTTGTAGTAACTCTGTTCGAAGCTAAATCGTGGACAAATTCAAGCAAAGTACTTGATTTTTTTCTTTACCGTCTCTTGCCGTACATATATCAATTTCCTACACTGACCTACTTATGAGGTTGATTTTTTCAAATAACCAATAAATACTGAATTCTCCATAAGCCCCGCATCTCCATTGACAACAGAATTTCTACCTCCAGACACACTCAGTCACAAAGTCAATTTCAAATCGATTGACACATTGAGTTACGCCGATGAACTACATCCAATGTAGAGAACTCCATCGGTGGTACTGGTTGGCGGTGGCGGCAACAGCAACGTGCGCAATGCGCATGCAAACGTCCCATGTTCGACATCGTGATGTGCACTAGAGCTAGTCGAACTCAGATTCGGAGTAACCTAGTATGTATCTACATATATAGAAGTCTGAGGCCGTCATGCTCTTTGGCCATGGTAGAGTTTCTTGTTGTTAACAAATGTTTTCCGGCCAAAACACACGCAACATAATCACATGCGTGAAACAAATCGCCTATATGTTTGGCCCACTTTTCGCTCTGCTATATGTAATATGAAACGCAATCTGTTCCATTCATCACTCAAAAACCATAAACACACCAAGCTCCATTACCAACCATCAGTATCAGCTTCAGCGTCAGCGTCAGCGGTATTGGCAAGCAAGAAGGAGCGCAACTCGCCCAGAATACGATCTCCGCTTACATTCGGCCATGCGCACAGATTTAATTACTTTTTGAGCAAGCTATCCAATATCGGCTATTAAATCAAATAGCTACTTCCCCTAGATGTAAAATTGTAAATAGCGTTTGACCCTGGTGTTTAGTTAAGTGTGGTTTGCATTCGGATGCCACTACTAACACCCTTCTGTGATTATTGCATTGAAATGCGCGTATAGTGAAACCAGATCAACTTTGGAACACGACTCTCTAGTCTCTATCTATTTAGTCGCCCACATCGTGTTTGGGTGATGTGTGAATACGGAATTATTTTCAATGATCATCAATCAGGGTTTCGGGGATATAGAGGAGTTCCAAGGTGAAAATAGTGGACCAGTTGCCAAAACTCTAATGCCTTGATTTTAAATTGAATTTTTCTCTTTAATTCTTTGAAAACCAATCATCAGTGACCAGTGATGCCACTTTGAGAAGTATAAATGCGATTTCATTATTTCTGACAGATACGTATACGAACAATTTGAACTTTAAATAAATATACTATACTATTAAATCGCATGAAATTGCTCTTGTGGTTCAGAATATCGCACTTAGCATTGAAGATGTATTAGTTCATTTATCAAATTCCATTGAAAAGGCGTAAGAAAAGTCGAAAGCACTACTTTTTCTCTGCTTATTTATTTAAACTCTGTAGATGTGCTTGTGCGCAAAACTAAATAAATCAAGTACCTGAAGCCTGAGCTGTTTTAAAAAAAGTCATTTATTGTCTAATTTGATAGTTTTCTTCTTGTTTTATTTCCTTATTATATTTGTTATTTATTTTCAATTTGTGTCAGTGCAATCGTCGGGAGGATGCAATACTGGGAGCTTATAATAGGTATTATGTGATTTAAAACAAAAATTAAACCCCTGATGAACTAAGGAATTCTTACGAAACGTTGGGTAAAGAGTGGAATAAAGTCTTTCTATTCGCAGTCCAAAATCAAACAGACCATAAAAGAGCCTATTAAATAATCTCAAAGTATTCGATAACTAATTGGTCAAACTCACACAACAATAAATAAAAGTTTGCTAAGCCATTTGCCAAATACTTGGAAATAACCCAAAGATTAGGCAATTTCTTAAATAAGACTTTTTGACATGAATCTAGAATGTAGTTTTCTTAAAATTACATTACATGAACAAAGTGTGTTTAATATCTTTTGTTTAATATCGTTGCAGGCGTTTTCAAGAAATTTTGAGAAATAAACCGAAGTCATTAAATGAGTTCTGTTAAAATCCTGAAAAAAACAAGAAAGTGATAAAAAACTGGCAACATTGGTTACCAAAAGCTCTAGGCGCTATTCAATCAGAGCCAGCCAGCAACTTCTGCAACAACAACTTGAGTTTGGATGAAAGTGCAACAAACACAGCACTTTCCCATCCTTGGGCGAGGTGTGGTACACAAAAGTGGATTAAGTCAATAGCAGCACTGCTATACCAATAGCAAAACAAAAATACAAAGAAGCTAAGTTGAAGTTGGAGCAACGAACGCTCCGGTTATTTCAATCAGAGTTAGAAAATAGAGTTGGTATACTCAAATACTCGTTCCTTATACATACAAATAAATGGGACAATTCTCTGGTGACTTAATTTATTGGATTGGAAATCGTGTTAAGTGTACGCAGGTGTGAGACGGCAGTATGTGCATTGCATTTGCATATATATACGCGATGGAGACCATAATCCTATGATTAATTTGGGTGAAGATCATAAAATTGTGACGGTGGGATAGAAGGTATATGTACGAGTTGTATGAAAAAGTCTTCTTTCCTTTCTTATATGATTAATATTTGTGTTTGCAAAACTACTGCAAGGAATGTGGGAAACCGTAAATTGCAAAATGTGGCCTTACAGATAAGAGATCTGCCCTGATTAGGATTTTGATGCAAAATTGTATTCTAACATAGCGTTACGTGTCAGGATTAAGAGCTATTTGTCATAATTCATTGCTGACGCATCTTAAAACTTCTAACAATGTATGTATATGCATATGTTAATGAAGATTCTGAATGGGGGGCTATTTTGAAATTCACGATAAATAGAAAGCATCCGGTGTAATAAAACAAGTTAATAGGTTTAACGACTAAATTGATTCTCCTGAAAGTGCAGTTGTAAGCATCAACACAAATTTCATATTAACAACTTCACTGTCCCCATACAAACTGCTATACACACACCTCCACGTCAGGGCCATAGCTACAGCTTGTGGGGCCCCGGGGCAAAACCAAATATGGGGCCCTATTTTTCAATGACTGCTTTAATAGTGGTTAAATTAATTTCAACAAAAAATTATAAATGTGGTTTACACAGAAATAAAAGGTAAGAGAGTCAGGTACTAAAATAATTTTTATTCTGGATTTTGCAGAACCGATTACTTTTCCCAAATCTATTTCCCGTTACCTTAGATTTTTGATCAATATCAATGATAAATTGGTTGGCCTTTAATGATCCAAGGTGCTTTGCAAGAAATTTGTATTCCTTTGAAAAATATCCTTCCGCTTTTGCTGTGATAACAGAAGGAGTTAACAAAATTATAAGAGCGGTGCATATATTTGGATAGCTCAAAGACAGTGAAGAATTTTTGATGATCAAAAAAGTTGCCAATTCTTTAACATTTTATGATGGAACTTAAGTCGTTCAAAAATGTTGACCTGATGGAAAGTGGAATCAGAAAACACAAACAACAAATATATGGGATTATGAGGCATATAAAAAATAATTCCTAACTTTTTTTTCAATAAGATGCACTAACTTTTAAGCCATAGCAATAAGCGAAAATAGTTACAAAACATAATTTGTAGAATATTTAATTTGCTACAAATATGCCATATAACTTCGATTAAGACTACGTGAGTTACGTGTGAAAAAGAATTAACCGTTAAAAATAAAATGGCAGCACAACGACACTAGGTACAATTATTGTGCAAAATGTAGCTTTTAGCTCGTGTACTGATACTGAAAGTCAAACTTTGTGTCAAACTTTTTTCCCAGAGAACCATATAATAAGATCTAAATGCACCGTACTAATTCCACCATCTGGCTAGCATGAGCTTTCGCTAACCATGGGCATGAACATGAGTTTTCTCCGAATTCTTTTATTTTAATTTTACAAATGAATATTTCAAGGGTCACGTATACACAAAACGAAGCAACAAATACTTGAATATTGGTGGATAAATTAAAAATTGGTGTAAAACATCGGATTATTGAATTCACTATATATAGTCAGTTTATCCATAGGATCTACAGTTAGAGTTGATTAGTGTTAGATTTTATTCGTCAATTGGATGTTAGTTGCAAAGACTCAAAAAGTGGGATTGAGCTTAACGAAGCTAACTTAAAAAAGTTAATACCGATTCGAGCGATACAAAAGTAGATATCCGTTGGGCTTTGCCCCGGCTGCCCCAATGGACGCTACGAGCCTGCTCCACGTCCCCTATTTTTGTTCAGGAAAACAAACTTCCATCCCACGTCCCATGTATCATATATGATACACAAATTTTTTTGTGTCCTTCGGCTTCCCTGTCCCATGTATCATATATGAAAACAAAACATAATTTTTTAAGTTAGTTTCACTGTCCCCATACAAACTGCTTTAAATTACCCCCACTCAAGAAAAACCATTACTTTTCGGTAATATTTAGTGTTAAATGGTTTTTTCGCGTAAATAATGAGTTCTTGTAGTTAAAAAAAGTGGTTAAGTTTTGTGTTCATATATGATACATGGACAGGGAGCAGGGGGGACACTTTTGTTTTTTTTTGGAAACAATAAAACAGATTCTTGTAAAATACAAGTATTTTTTACTATATATATTTCTATATATCCCCTTTATAGGTGGGAGGGGCATTTTTTTAATGACTTAGAATCAAAAAGGTGCGGATTTGAAATGTCAAAAGCTATGTGGAATGCGTATGGGCTTTTCAAACTACGTTACTGAGATTCCTGCAATTTTTTACAGCGGATTCTCTAAAAGAAAAAACTGGACAAAATTATCGGAAGCCATCCATCGGATTCTGTAATCGGGGTGATTATTTAAAAACTATGGCTGCTCTCAGAACAAAGTGCTTACTGTTTTCAAAGCAAACATTCTTTTACCTTATTTTTAAATCAATATCTTTATGAGCTGGAACCTACTTAGGTTCTGTTGGATAAGAAAATTATTGACTTCATATCAATATGTGGATGTCCGCAAGGCTAACACTAATAATAGCTTTAGTAAAATCATTGCCACTTCCAAACAAGTTCAGACAGAGTGCAAAACATGCATCAAAGCAAGCATTTTGTTTGCAGTGTTTCAATTTGAGTCATAGGTATACAAATAGTTGAGATAAGTTTGGTTTGATTATTATTCCGTTTCTTCTACTTTTTTGTTCGTTTTATTTATTTTCTTAATTCATTGAATATCGTTATCTTTAATGCCCTTTATTCATATAATCATGTACAAAAAACTACTTTTCTTCTTTAATACAAAAAATTGTTCATAGAAAAGTTCATGTTTATTTTTGAAAAAAAAAAAAAAATACTTATTTATTATTTATTTATTTATTGTTTATTTCATCTACGAGCTTAAAAGCTTAACAGATTACATTGTAAGTTGGTTAATAAATAATAATTCAAAAATTATAAATAAATAAACTTAAAATAAATATTTAAAATTAAATAGTTAGGTAGATATGTATGTAAATATACTTAAAAATAAACAACAAATTTTTAAGGTCTTAAAAATAAATAATATTATACATTCTTAAATTTATCTCTAGAAAGAATTAAGTCAATATGATCATACACATTATTGAACTCCCTGACTGACCTTGAAACAGATTCATTTAAACCGTAGTTCGTACTATGCTTTGCCTCAGAAAGAAGATGTCTTTCCCTCAATGGCCTCATTGGAGCATATATAAATATTAAGGAAAGTAAAGTAGGACACTTAATGTGGTAACAAAGAATATCACGCACAAAAACTATATCATGAATTGTTCTCCTGGATTTGAGAGATTGCAAGCCTAAAAGACTTTGTCTTGCTTGTGAACATGGACAAAAATTCCAACGCATTTTAAAAAACACATATTGTAAAACGGTTCTGAACTCTCTGAATTCTATCTGAATATAATTGTTGAGAAGGGTTCCATATGACGTTCGCGTACTCAAGATTGGGTCTTACTAAGGCAGATAATAAAGAAACAAGTGTATATGGGTCGGAAAATTCGATGGAGTTTCTTTTAATGAACCCCAACATTGAATTTGCCTTAGCAACAATTGCATCAATATGAAGGGAAAATGAAAATTTTGAGTCAAAAAGAATACCTAGATCCTTAACTTTTGATGTTCTTTGAAGAGGACTACTATTCAGAGAATACGAAAATTCCAACGTAAAACGTTTGCGAGAGAGGGAAATAATAAAGCATTTTTTGATATTAAGGTTTAAGCAGTTTGACTTACACCAGTGAACCAAATTATCAAGATCTTTTTGAAGTTTAAGGCAGTCATCAATAGATGTTATCTTTAAAAATAGTTTAAGATCGTCAGCATAAATGAGGCACTTGCTAAAGTTGATATAATTGATAATATCATCAATAACGTTGTTTTGTTCAGTACTAGGCCTAACATACATGCTTCGTATGATAAATTTGGTTTTTGCTAACTCATTCTTATGAGCTTTATATCACACAAAAAAAAAGTTGGATCATGAATAAAAAGGAGGACAAACTGAACAGACTCTTCTCTACCGGTAGCTATAGTAAATATATCGATTATTGGAACTTTCTTCTTTTAATAACAAAGTTGGTTTTGATAATTGCTTATATCTTTATAACTGTGATTTCTAAAACTATATGGTTTTAAGTGTTTCAATCAAAATTGATAAGGGTATTAAACATTGAACACAAAAACAGTAGCTAATAGCGTAAAATTTTGATAAAAATCAGTTAAAAAAAATTTTTTTTAATACTATTTTCTTACCCAACTTTATTGAAAGGAAAATTAGAGAATAAAGTTTTGGCTTTAAAAAAAGCTATAACACGACAATATAAGTGTTTTAGTTTTTTTTATTAATATTTTTTTTTTGTTCTTATGTATTAATTTTGTACATTATTTTTTTAACACAAAAAGGATAGATGCATTTTTGGAAACGGAATTTGTCCAACGTTTTTTGCAATTTTGTTAAGAACTAGACGCAAGCTTTACGTTTATGTGAAAATTAAGTTCTTATTCAGTTTTTTGTCATATAGTAAATCTGTTTTTAGTAAAAACAAATTTGTGTATCATATATGATACATGGGACAGGGAAGCTGAAGGACAAACACAATTTTGTGTATCATATATGATTCATGGGACGTGGGTTGGAAGTCTTTTTTCTCTGAACAAAAATAATGAACGTTGATGTATTTAAGGCAGTTTATATGGGGACAGTAAAGCTAGTTTCATGAAATATGTTTTGTGTTCATATATGATACATGGGACAGGGAGGGCGAAGAATGTGTTCATATATGATTCATGTGTCCCATGACAAAAGTTAAGATTTAAAGTTAAGCCAAAGGACAACAATACACACAAACGGAGAAACTTAGAAAAATCTGTTAAGATTGAATTTTGATGGAGAGATTTAATTTCATGTCGCAAGCATGCTTTTAAAACTACCCTTAATTTGAACCTGGCAAAAATGTCTTCAGAGCCACAGATTTTGAGAAAATTGTGAACATACTTTGAAATGACAGATTTTGTTTAAGGGTGAATGCATTGATTGTCCCGTTTGAAGTCTTTGTTAAATGTATCATGTATCGTACGTTTGCCAATTATTTGTCAAACGTGTTAAATTTGGTTTGAATTTCAATAAAATAAGAAAAGTGCGTATACGCCCTCGTGTATCACCGTTTTATCGTAGATTCTAAGAGAGAATTTTATTTTTATTTTCTTTTGGGCACTAAATCAATATTTAATTGTGAAGATGAGTCCCTTTCTATAAGGAAATCGTTAACAAATCTACCACAGTGCCACCTATCTGGTCAATATTTTACTATTTTGTTTTTTGAAACTGAACCGTTTTGATCTAGGAATTTATCTGATCTAGAATTTGTTGAAAATGTGACTCCAGTGCCACCTGTTGAATCCAATTTTTCTTACAAAGCCTGATTCGGACTATTACAAATATTTAAGTGAAGTAGATAACGTGCGAGATCAAATGGATTTTTTATGACAGCAGATGAAAAGAAAAGTGAAAGAAGAAAAAGAAATTGAGAAAGAAGACACAGTGGAAGAAATAGTGGTGGAGGAAAAAGAAGGGGAAGAAGAAAGTAGGAAGAAAGTAGAAGAAAGTAGGCTGAAGCAGATAAAGTCTTTATTCGTCAAAAACGTAGTATAATTCTCATGTTTGGCCGCGTACTCTACAAACCCACTTAACGGTTCGCGTACACTGAAACCGATTAACCGGCTGATTTCGGATCGGAGCTATGTATACGGATGAATGTCTCGGAAGTTATTCTTCGAACACTACTGCCCTTCTCGCCCGATGCCTTTTTTTAACAATGCCGATTTTAAAGGATGCCAGTCGGAGTGTGAAACGTAAAAAGTTAACGTGGCTCATTATAAACACAATAAATTAGCTATTCACTATTAATTTTATCTTATTTTAATTTTTAATTTAATTTCATTTTATTCTGGCAAGAAATAACTTACAAACTGACGTAAAATCCAAACAAGTTCGAATTTGTCGGTTGATCGGTTATTAACGGCCGACATCGGACGATGTCGGTTGTAGTGGTCTCTTCCTTTTACATACACGTTTGATTCAAATGGCCGAGATTGGCCGGCGATGGACGAGCATAATTCTGCAGATAACGGGTTATGTGTACGCGAGCCGTAAGTCTTTTGAATAAAATACAAAAGAAAGCTTTAACAATGATAGGCGATAGAATTATAACGAAACCATTTGCATCTCTTGAACAGCGACCTATATTATCATGTCTTTCATTATTTATCTCTATATTTATAAACAATATTCTTGCGAATAGAGAGTTGCAGTTGGGAAGGACCCTAAACAAACCCAATTGTGATGATTCTAGGAACGCCCATCAGTTTACTCTAGGGCCCAACTTCGAACATAATTCAAAGTACAGAGATTCTTTCTTCAGTCGCTCTACAAGAATGAGTGAAAGCCCTCCCATTGCGATGTTCTAACGTGTAAAGCCAATGTGCATCGGTATCTCCTCTTAAATCCCCTCAAACTTAGCTTAAAGTACATGCTGTGCTCAAACATTATACACATATTTTTATTCCATTAAAAATCAATCCTTTTGGTGTTTCTATGTTCTCCTGGCAAATATCTATGATTTTAAACAAATATTTGAAATAGCCTATTTTTTTGGACAGACTGATACAACAAGAGGACTTTAGTTTAGCAAACGACTAAGAATCAGCCCCATAAAATTCAAGCAAAACCGAATTTGAATTTATTATTTTGTACCTCGCATACCCCAGCCCACTCTTTCTTTAATTATGCTCCAATTACTAAGTGTCCGCCTTCATTTTGAATAAACTTTTCATCCATTATAATAATACCTATATGGGGAAGTTCACTCATAGTCAAACCCACTGGTTTGGAAAACCTATTTAACTTCGCTCTATAGGAATAAGTATTCAATGCATTCGAAACATCTTAATAAAGCGCAAAATTTACCAACTTCATGCTCCATTTACAGTGGTGGCAATCACATTAAGAGCCGTTTGCCACCATAAAAGCTTAAATTTTTGTGAAGCACGTCACAATTAATTATCACATTATATCGATCGACCTTGTATCGCCGTTTATGGGCTTCGTTCACAAAATTCTTAATTTCTTGACCAATCCTGGTTATTCAACTTGAATGCTCTGCTCTAAATGATTGCCCCTGGTGCATGACCTAAGAACATCGGAATTGTTTTCGTAAAACACACATCTTCCAGCATTAATGTTTGGAGTTAGCAGTTCGAGGTGCAACAATGACAACGATCATTGGATATTGAAATGATGTCCAATTTGGCCTCCCTCTCGATCTGGATACACCAATTAATTAAGCAATTAAGTAGTTGGCACTGAACGTGCTTTTCCAGAGAAAAGGTGGAGCAAGCAAATATCTCGATTTGTATCGCACGACACTACTTATACATTATACTACAATTCAGCTCCACTGCGACGCGACAGCGACATTGAAATTATTTTCTTTTTTATCAAGAACTGAGCATCGCGCTATTGATTTGCTTACCAACCAACTCTCAATATAATGTAGAAGGAGCAGTTGTTATTGTCGTTGGAAGAGTTTTGACATTAGCCTAGCTGAGTTGGGATCCGAGGGGTATGATATACAGATGGCAAAGGTATACACCACACCACACACCAAAAGCCAACCAGAACCAAGAGAGGCAGGAATTGAGGTAAAGGTGTTCATCTCCATGGATGTTTGTAGATACAATGTGTAGATTGAGATGTCGCAGCTCCTGTACGCTGTGTCGCGATGGTGTCGCGCCCCAAGTTGGCGCGGTGTCTGATGGTGAGCCACTTGAGGTCTTTTGCGCAGCGAGCGCGCAGGTAACATATGCGAAATTGAAATGGGTTTTCGCTATGCGGGGGTATTTAAATTTTTGCAGGGCATCGTGCTGGGTGCGGTTATAATAACGTCGATGGGATCCTTGAGTCAAGAGAAACACTCAAGTATGAGTTTTGTTGTTATTTTGTCCTCCTTTTTGTGTTATTTCTTTTTTTAAAGTTAATTGATATTGTGTTGGGAAGTCATTTGAATGTTAAACAGAGTCTTGATGGGTGTAGTATAATTTATGCGCAGGAGAAATTAGTCCTTTATTATTCAGTGGAATGGCACTCGTTTTATGTAAATCATTCTTTTTTGTGGAGGATTGAGTTGAAAGTCTTGCGAAAACAATGACGACCCACAAAGTTAGAACTGTCAGCAAGATTGACTTGGCCTGGTACTGATTGCGGAACAAAGGAACATTTCTAGTGTGTTGTTAAGAATTGATGTTAAAAATAACATAAATCCAACACCAACATATCTTGCTGATTTTGGAGTAATTTTTTTTTAAATTAGGAAGAAAATTATAATGAAATTCATCAAAATCATTTTCATTCAACAAAGAGTTTGATTTATAGAAAGACCTTCCACGAATAGAAAATACAAAAGCCTTTCAAAATCTGAAAAGTACCTAAACTTTCAATAACGCTGCTGATTTAAGTCTATCCTCAAGTGTTCAAGTGTTGATTGTAATGGGATATAACTCGCCTTTAGACCTTTTCTTGTTCAAAACTTGTAATAAGGAAGTTCAGTAAGCTATATTATCGATTAAGTTTAAAACACATAATATGATAGTTGAAACATCGACTAACTATGGCAGAAATTTGATTTTATGTTCAAGTGAATTATGAAAAATTGTATGTATACGCGTATAACTTAAAAAAATACTACAAAAACTTTCAAAATTATGAAGTTATTTTGTTTTACTTGCTTAAATTCCAAAGCTATACAGTTGTTTGAGCTTAACAAAAACAGATGTTAAAAATAATTTTAAAGGTCGTTCGAGCGTTTTTTTTAATATAATGTTTTAGATGTAAAATTTTGAAAACATAAAGAAAACAGATACATCATTTTTATCAAAACTCTAAGAGCCGTTTTCGAGAACCATACAATTTATTCAATTTATTCAATTTATTTCAATAAAGTATACAGTTAACAATGATACATTAAGATTAAAATCTTTTAGAGTATCTAGAATAAAATTTACAAATTTTTCAATAATAAATTCAAAAACCTACATATGTACAAGAATAAGAATAAAAGTAAAAATAGTATTTGAAAAAGTTATAAGGTAGAAAAGTGCAAATAAAGTTTCCTCTTAAAAGCGGTAGGTGAGGCTATACTCTACAGTTCGTTTGGAAGAGAATTCCATAAACGAACTGCAGATACATAAAAGGAGCGTTCTCCTATGATGTGTGAAAAACGCGGTATAATTAATTTAAATCCTCGTTGAGAATTGGCAAGCTGAATCGATTCACAAATACAAATCTGAACGGGTTTCCAACATTTCTGTAGTATAAACCGTAGTTTTTAGTGGGTGGTTTTTGAAAAATTCTCCATAATGTCCAGAGATCACTTAATACCAAATTAGAAAAAGTAGTTTTCAAAGAAAAATATTATGCATATATGTATATATAAAAATATTATTCAAAAACTTTGGAATCGTGAACCGTTTTTGAGCAAAATTGTGGTTGTTTCAGTGGTTAAAACAAGTGGTTGGTACCAAGTTTGAAGAAAGCAGAATTTCAACGAGACCCACGCATTACATACCATCGTAAAAGCAAGTTTCATCAAAATCTCAATTTCAATTTTTTGTGGTATCCAATTCATTGTGACCTATTAAAGAAAAATGCATGACTGGATTATATGAACTTGTTCTCGTAGCTAACAACAAGAATGTTGCTAGACATTGACATAAAAAAATATCAAAATAGCAGCTTTAAATTTTTCTAATTTTATACAAAAATAAAATTGGAAAAAAATATTAAAGTTAAAAAAAATATATATTTTTCTTTGATTTAATTTTTTTGTAAAAAAAAACTATTCATACAAATTTTGAACGCAATATTTCTTAATTACCTAAGTACCGAATTTTAAAATAATTCTAAAATCAACGAAGCCAATGACGAGATATGCGGGATATACCTAAACAAGTATAAAAGAAGGCTATTTTTTTTTTTTTTCTTCAAAACAACCATAATTTTTCCAATTTTTGATTTTTTAGTAGAAACTTGGTATACAGTATTATTAGAACTGGTCTCAAAATTACATACAGTCATTTTAATCAAAATCGATAGAGCAGTTTTTGAGAAAACTTGATAAAACGGAAATCATTGTCTGGCAGCTACCTGTTCTAGATAAGCTAAAACAAAAATTAGAATTTTTCCTCTAGGAAATCACATAAAAAGGCTTCATCCATCTAACTTTTTAGGCTCTAGCTCGATGTAAAACACTTATATACATATTTGTGGTATGTAAAGAAAAAATAATAATTAAAATAAAAGAAACTTTATTATTATAATTTTGTGTTTATTTATAAACTAAATATCACAACTTTTATTTAATTTAAATTAAATTAAATGCAACGCGTTGCATTAACATATATATGTACACACAACTTGGAGACCGACTATGCACAATGATATTTGTGATGTTTGGTATATACATACCTACTTGATAACTCCATAAATGTATTTTTTACGATGAATACATTTATATTTTTAATTAAATGTTGGAAACAGCTTTAAGAAATAAGGGAATTATTTTTTTCCATTCGATGCATATTTGTACCAAATTTGAAGCAAATTGGTCCACAACGGATACACGGAAAGAATTCTTAGATCAGATCAAGAAAAATAAGCTACAAATCACGAAAAATGAATCCAGTTTTGGACCTTGGATTGGAAATTACTAAATTAAGACTTTTTGTTTGCAATACTAAAAAATGAGCGAAATGAATATATTGACACTCACAAATTATATTTCAACACTTTTGAGTATCAATAATTCGATCGAGGAAAAAAAATATTACCATTAGCGAATCGCCATCTGATATCAATTTGTATCAATGTATATAGTGTTTGATGGCTAACCTGGAGTGGTGGGTTCGATCCCTACTCTAGGTAGCATTTTTTTTTTTAATTTATTTTTATTACGGGCATAGAAATTGAATTATTATTATTATTTCGTAGTCAAAATAAAAAAAAATTAAATTGTCAAATCTACGAATTGTGGTCGAAATGTTGACTTGCGTATATTTTTATTTAGTTGGTTTTGTCCACAAACAGGGGTTTTTGCAGTAAATTATTCCCCTGAAGTGTTAGAATACGCCTTAAAAAATTGTAATTTACTGTATAGTTTTGCAAATAGCTATTTTCGTAAATTGCGATCGTGTGAGGTCAGTATTTATATTGTAGCTACTTACATTTTGTTGGATTGAGCATTGAGAAAATGAAAATCACCATTTAAATTTCGCAAAAAAAGATCAATAAGTTGTAAAATTAAATTATTACCCTGAAGTATTAGATTGCGATTTAATTTACTTTCAAGTCAACAAGCTCGAATTATAACTTTTGATAATAAATATCGAATTATAAAATTTTGCTATTTACGATGATTTGAGTAGTAAATTACAAAATGTTCAGTTATTTTTTTATAAAAGCGCCTTGATTTTCAAGAAAAAAAAATCGTAAATTACAACCTAAAATTTTGCAATTGGTGATTTTTCAATTCTTTCCGTGTATGCATGAGACAAGTTGTAATAATTGTTTTTCCACAAACGAAAACTCATCATCAAACAACTTTAAACCGGACTCCGGTCTTGCATGAACGTATCCCGATCGCGATCTTATGTCACTAAGTTACGTAAACAAATACTGCATCTGATTCAACTTCCTCAATTCAGATTGATGTTTGTTTTTAAGAAATTTATTTCAGTATTTTATTTATTAACCCACTTACAACATGTCAATAAAATTTATTTAAACAATAGTAAACTTGTTAAACACAGTTCACGCCTTAAGTGAAAGTCAAAACATAAAAATACGTATCACACAAAATACCAATAAATCATTGCGCTAGACAGGTAGGTACCTACATTCCTATACAATAACTATTCAGATTCAATTTCGATCAAAAACTAAGAGTATTCCCAGAATTATTTCCACCTCTGTCATGTACTCTGTCATTTATTGGTTCAAAATCAATTTTTGTTCGGGTTTCATATAAACCATCATCACGACCGACCAACGAAGACAAGTTCACGGCATGCCAATCTCTGACTATGTTGTTGTTTTTTTTTTAGGAGACTCTCATTGAAACTATTTAACAAGACAGGTAGTTGTTATTACCCACGAATAATGTAAGTTGATGTGCGGGACAACCGTTAACAAGGCTGGCAAGCTATTAAGTGAATCATGCTCAATGCTCTGCTCATGCGTCATGCGTCATGCCTGATGCCTAATGCGGAGCTATGATTTTATTCTATCGATAAGAGGTCAAAGTGGAGTCATTAAATTGTTGAAGTACCACCAACATTATTAGAATGAGCACAGCAGGGTGGAATTTTTATTGTATGTTTTGTTGTTGTTTTTTTCTAAAATTAATGATTGAAAACAAAATAATTGATTAATGGTTTTGATATGAATTTTGGTAATAAGATATGGTTTAGAAGAAACAAAAAAAGATGAATTAACAGCGGCATAGAATATTCTGAAGAATAACCATAAAACGGAATGATGGTCATTATATGGTCAGATTTTATGTCATTTAGACATATTTCAAAGAAAATAATATCAGAACATATTAAGATGCGGATGTCTCATTTTCAAATAAAACAGATTTATTTTGAACAAATAAAAATGTTTTTATGTCCAACAATCAAAACTACACACGATGAATTTACGAGTTCTAAAATTGGTTTGGACAAAAGTGGTAGCAGAAACCACAAGTATTTCAATTAAAAACGTCGATATCAAGACTTAGCTCCGCTGAAAGGACTCTGGTTCTCGTTTGGTGGTAGCACATTGGTGATGTTTTATTACAACTTTTCAATATGTATCCATTAATTGAAGAAATAAAGCTTATTCCTAACTATTAGTTTGGTAACAAGAGTAAAAACTTAACAGAAGCAAAAGAAACATGTCGAAGTGTTGACGTCTTCTGCACTATAACGACGATTTTTTTAATCAGCTTTTTGGATTCCCAACTTCACAGACTATTTCTAGTTGGGAAGGAATGAAAAATTTATAAAATACTAGCACTCATCATAAAGTGTTATAGACGGACAGAATCCCAAAAAAACAAAATTGCAAAATATCGAAAATGCAGTCTCGAAAGCTCAAAATCCACAAAATTTGAAATCCTCAAAACCCGAATACAAAAAAAAAAAAAAAAAAAAAAAAAAACAAAAGTAAAAAATCTCGAAAACACAAATCCAGAAAATCTAAGATTTTCACAAAACTCAAAATTCCGCAAGGCCAAAACTTACTGTGGTCAACAGTTTCTAATTTTCTATAAAGAAATCTCCTCCACTTCCCTTGATTCCTTTTTTATGGTTTTCAGACAGAAAATCCTTCTTACGAGTATACTGTAGTCTTAATCCCTTTTAAGTAATCTCCAGCATATTATGAAAAACTCTAAATCAATCGATTCATCAATCTAATGTGACTTCACTGCACGTGCACCGAAGTTTCACCTTTAAGGTTCAACACAAAATTCATCCAACAAAACACGCGCTCCACAAAGTGGCAAAAGTTAAAATCTTCAAATGAATACAAAAAAAAAAAAAACTGAAAGTAGAGGGAAAACCAGTTTCGCTTTTCGACCATGCCCAGTTGCAGACACCATCATCTTCGTCATCTCATACAAGAGCAGCATCCCCGAATCAACAAAAAGGCGACGGACGGCAAGGCGGCGCGGTGGCGATACGACCACAACGACGACGGATCGCCTTGACGCAACGGTCGACTAGAGCGAACTCTAAAAACATTTGTTTTCTTGTTTTTCATCTTCTCGCTTTCGCTTGATGATGTTTGGAGTTGATCTGGTGGCATGACTCATATTATGTAGACGAGTGTAGGTAAAGGACATTCCTCTTGGTTTCTTGTTTTGATGTTTATCCCTTTTTATTTCTCAGGGACTTTTCACGCTTCTTTAACGACTCAAAGGTATGACAACAACAACAACAAAAATTAAATGAAAAAAAATAATAAAAATAATAACAACACAGAAAACTTCTCACCAAAGGGGAATAATCTTTATGCGCTTCAACTTCAACGCTGATAACGCACGCGATAGAATCTTCTTCTTTTTCTGGAAATATTTTTCTCAAAGTACCTACCTATACCTACCAGCTACTTACAACCACCATTCAAGGTAACCAAGTGGCAACTTTTGTCGCCATCATCTTCACCGATCCACGATCCACGAGATGATGAGGTTTAACACGTCTATTTTTTTTTGTTCACTTTTTTGAGTCTAGTTAAGAGTTTATACCTTTTTGTGTTCAATATGGCGAATGACGCAACGATAATTGGGCCTGCACTATCCATAACCGCCGCGTCGCACCGGCCGTTTCTTCCTTCGTTGTTGGTTATAAGTTTATAATTCTTGAGCTGTACTGGACATCTATTCTAGTGTATCCTGTGGGCAATGGGGCACAGCAGGGATTATTATTTCTTTGTAAATTGATATACAGTAACCCCCGTTTAATTGCACCTCGCTTAATAGAACATCCTTCTTAATTAACCAAACAAACAAAGTGGAGTAGCTTTTCATTGAACCCCGCAGCTGAAAAACTAAAAACATGCAAATTTTTGTTTATTTGAATGGCCAAACAAATTTATTATGAAACGAACCTAAAAATAAAAAATTTGTAGGTATAGAGAATTCATAAGATGAATATTTTGTCTTTTATTGACCGACTCGTGCATTTATACGGATTTTCCGGTTTTGCTTAATTGAACAGGTCGGTCAATAAAGCCAGGTTTCGTTAATTGATGTAGTAGTCCGTAGCGTAATGGTTAGTGCGTTCGACTGTCACGCTGGAGGTCTGGTTTCACTTCCCAGCCTCGCCCACCTAAAAACTAAAAAGTTTTTTTTCAGGGCTACTGCCTGCGAGAAATTGACAAATCCTCCAAGAGTATCACTTGTCACGAATAAGTTCTTCTCGTCTAGCCATTCAGATTCGGCATAAAATTGTAGGTCCCTTCCATTCCCGTCGACAGGCGCACACAGGAATGTTTGCTAGTTGTTAGTCACTAGGCCCTGGTTTTTCACGAGCCGTTGTGCCGCCCAATTTTTTTCTCATACTCATATGATTGACCGAAAAATCGGACAAAATGGTCAGTGCAATTAAGCGGGGAATACTGTACATAGTTTGAATTAAATTGAGCACCAATTTGCACTTGTTGGGTTCAGCAAAAAATTAAAAAGTGATTCGATGCGTTTGTGGTATTTTGATTATTGAAGAATTTTAAAAATTTACGAAATTATCTAAATTCATTCGGAAAAGCTCTAAAATTTGATGTACCGACCTTAATTTTGTTCGGTAAAAAATGGTAGAAAAGTCAAAACATTTTTCGTATAACAGATAAAATGTCAATACATTTAAATCTATCCGTGCAGTATAAGAAATTAATAAACACAAAATAATAAAAATACAAAAAGTGTTTAGGAAAAAGTAGCGTACTCATGATGAACTAAATTTGTCTTAAAATGTAGTTTAGTAAAACTGGAGTTATCAGTGAGTTAGAAAATACCCTAATATGTTCATATCAAATATGCCGTCAATTTTTTTGAAATTTGTTGATCTATGTTGTATTGAGGAACGACATCTATATGCAAATTGAAAAATGGGTATACAAATAGTGATCTGGTATCTTCTGAGTGAATATTTATGTAAAGGTAATTTATCACGTGTACATAACTATAAACTATATAACAGTTACAGTGAACTGATATGTAATGACTACTTAAAAATTTACATCGTGAGGAATGAAATAATGCATACTATAAAAATTAATAAATTGGGTGGCGCAACGGCTCGTGAAGAACCAGTGCCTAGTGACTATAAGAACTCCCACCCGTTCCTGTGTGCGCGTGACGACAGGAATGGAAGGGACCTGCAATTCTATGCCGAATACGAACTGCTAGACGAGAAGCACTTATTCATCACAAGTGATACTCTTAGAGGATTTGTCAATTCCTCGCAAGAGGCAGTAGCCCTGAAAAAAAAAACTTTTTAGTTACGGGCTACTACGTCCTTTTTATGTAAGTGTGAGTATATTATAATAATGGCCTGTTAATGAAACTTGGAATAACTGTTGCGTTCCTTATGAATACCAAGAATATGAATATATCGCACCTCCAAAAGAACAACGACTCAAGTGCAAAAATTTCGATTCTTGAGAATAAGCAATTTAAAATAGTTCAAATTTTCAAGATAAAACTGCCATAACTAGCACTAACATCTTTGTTCAGCCGAAACTTAAGTAAAATCAAACAAAAAAATGGCGGAGTTCACAGTTAGGGCGTTGTTTTACAAATCGGAGTAATGTTTTTTGGAGATACGTATTACAATTTACTTCTAGATGGTAAGACGAAGAATCTCCAAAACATTTAATTTAAAACAGTGTAACGGTACGAACCCACTTCTACTTCCCGGAGAGAAAAATTGCTACTGGGACTTTGATCCATTGGAAAGAAAAATCCTTTTTGAGACGTTTTGCATAGTTAACTTATAAAATTGATTTTTTGCACTTGTGCCCTTGTTCTATTGGAGGTGCGATATGATAAAAATATCTATCGTAAAAAGGAGCTTTTCAGTTCAAAATCACACATTTTATTTAACCCTAAGAAAACACCCTTCCTTTCCAAATATTTGTATACTCTTTTGATTCTTTATTCTAGTAACACTTTTAAGATTTGCACCAAGTTTCATGAGGATAGCATTTTTTTGTCACAAGTGTTTTGGTATAATTCAATACTTTTTTCTCCCTGTCAAAAAAGCAGCCTTTTACAAAAGATATTTTTATCGAATATTCTTATTCTCGTTTGCATAAGAAATGCTTCATTTATACCAAGTTTCATCAATGGACTAATATTTCAAAATGGTCTCCATTAAAAAGTTCCTTGAAATTATTATAAAGTAATTTTCTCCGTTTGATGCACAACAACCTCTGCCCTTTCAAAAAGTCATATTTAAAAATCCTCAAGGTTGCCAGAGGTATACCCGGCATATATTCAGATTCAGGACTCTATTTCCATGCGGATACCATCCAAACATTTTGTATAAACCGAAATGTTTGGGTTCGGTCCAAAAATGCTATACTTTTGCCCTAGGCTAATTACTATGACAAGTGATACAATGACATTTTTAACTCTTTCAGCTTTACTTCTCTTCAAAGCGTTGCCACCAAAAGTACCAAGAAGTCGTTTTATTCTTATTCCTACTCTAATACAACGCAAAATAATTTCTTTTTCAAAAAAATTAAAATTTAGCAAACTCATTTTTTTTACTTTGAATAGTTGAAAAATGTCAACTTAGTATTTTTCCGAGAAGAATAAATATATGTAAAAACTTTCTGGGCCCAGATCGCGTAAGACTAAAACGATTGTTCGATTGAACGATTTTGCGCCCCGTGTCGTCTTGAAGATAGCTGTCTGAATACACACATATAGGAAAATGTAGAGTTAGCAATAGTCAAAGCGACAACCGTTCAATCGAACAACCTGGTTACGTAACAATTTTTGTGTACAAAAATTAATGAGAACAAATTTAGCAAGAGTCAGTTAAACTCTTTACAGTAATACTTTTTCTTCAGATAAAGCCAACATTTATTCCAACTCTTTTGACAACCATAACTGAATGGTTATCTGATGTTTGAAAAATCGGTTTGAAGGATGTTAGCCTTTAACATGGTAAACAATTTTTTTTTTTTTAAACTACTTCTTTTGATGGACAACATATTTCGGAAATATTAAGGCCCTCATTATGAATAGCGAATCGAACGTTCGCTTAAAGGCGAACGATTTAGCGTATTTCACTTATCACGGTATTAGCACTAGCGAGCTTCCAGATTCGCTTCAGAAATCAATGCTGCCAACAGTTTTCAAATGAATTTACACATGTTAAACTAAACGTCAAACGGCTTGACTTTTTATTTCTGTTTGTGAATTGTTATTATTTGTTTCTTAAAAAACAAAACAATATTCGTATGGAGTATTATTTATATATTTGTTTTTTATATGTATAATTGCTGGCTAAACTTTCCAATAAAAATAATTTAATTATTCGTAACTTGTATGTGCAAAATAAATTTTTTTTTCCTGAAATGTTTCCAGAACGATTTGGGTAATTAGTTCGGTATTAGGAAGAATACCTACAACGTGAGTTAGAGTTTGACCAATAAGTTCATTATCTATGTCGGTTCATATTTCTTCCTTTTCCTTCGCATTTACTAAATACGCATTTGTGTTTCTAATTGGCAAAATAATATTTCCACATTCATGTTCATTATATTAACAAAATTAGTGAGTGACTCCGTGTCTCTTCCTTAAATCAATTGGGTTTTTGCAAAGTTCAGGAAAGTGAGATCTCAAATCTAGCTTCGACCAGACGGACGTGAGAGATTGAGATTCTGAACTTGCCTTAGAAATCGACCATTTTATCGACGCGGAAGACCTACAAATTTGGAAATCGATTGGCATTTGTTTTAAAATACATATCAAATTATTTATTTTTTAAGTTTTGCTTAAAATAAACAATAACAAATAATTTAAAGCTCTTTAACTTTTAATTCGATAGAATTTTAATTCACATAGAATTTTAGTTCGATAAGTTTTGACTCTTTAAGCGAATAGATTAGCGAAAGTTTGCTATTTGTAAAACAGTGATAATCAAATTTGCTAAAGTTTTGACATTTGAAGCGAACTTAACTAAAGCGAATCGCTTTTCTCAATACGAAATTAGCGAATTCGCAAAGTTTTAAGTTCGATTCGCTATTTATAATGAGAGCCTAAAAAGTTTTAGAAAAATTAATTATTCGTTAGAAGAGTTTAAAATCTTAAAATCGTTAAATTCGTTTAATTAAGTTAAATTTTCTTCTGAGACATAAAGTAATCTAGACGCTATTTTATAGATGCTGCAGTGTCTTCAGTGTCAGCTTTTAAAAACGGTAACATACACTTCAATCTAACTTTGGTTCAAATTCTTCTTTCAAAATGTTAAATTTGACCTTTTCTTTTCTAAAAAGAAAATATCTGAAAATATAAAATTCTCCAAGATTCATGAAAAATCAAACAACAAAATTTTGCATTTATAAAATTTTACATCTGTTCTGCTTCACTTGCACCTTCTCTTTTAAAACCTCAGGTTTAGACTTTCAAACCTAATAAAATATTTAAAGCCTTTAACTATTTATATAAATTGTGGGTTCTTGAAACACACACTTATTAGGTACTTACCTATCAATTTTATATTCAATTTGTATTCCTTTATAGTCAATTTGTTAAAGCATCAGCCAAGAAAGCCATCAATTAAATTCTGAAAATCAGTTTATAGCCCTATGACTTTTGTGTTTACTAAATCCCAATTAAATAGACCTCTAGCCTTAGGGCAAAGTCATTAGAACTCATCACACTATGATTTATAGCTAAAATAATGGTATATGTCTGTAAAATGTTCAATATCTTCTGTTTAGCTAATTTGAATGTAAGATCGTAAAAGAACAATTTTTTTTTTTTTTTTTTTTATTAACCGCAGCTCTTTTACTGAGTGTTAGAAGTTGGTAACGTCCTTTTAAAGCTACCTATAGGTATAATTTCTCATGACACACTGTCGACAATGGCGATTGAAAAACTACTCTTACCACAAAGTCTAATGCTAATGCTATAAATATTGTTGGGCTGTTTTTGTTTTATTAGCTACTAAATCCCTCGGCGCGTCGCCATGTTGGTTCTTTTGAATAAGGAAGTACCTATTTCTATCGTAAGTCTATCGCACTAGCGCGGAACAAGAATTGTGTAAACATAAATTTAGAACTTAATTTTTTTATTTGTTTGTTTTTGCGTCTGCATCATGTTTTTCTAACCTACGTCATACCTCAAAATCTGTTGCCAATAAAATATTCTGACCACAACGGAACCCCTATATGCCTAGCATATGGAGAGTGTGGGACAACCTACACTCGTAGCACTTTGGAATATGTGTGTCCGCACGAATTCAGAACTCAATTGTTGTAGAATTGTAAAATTCCAACAAATCAATCCGTCACAATGGTTTCAGTGGAGACCCAGAGAATTGAAATGAAAAAAAAAAATATATTTCAATCTAACGATCACCATACCAAGGTGGCGCAGTTCCCCACGCGGTTTATATATATACATTTTTTCACCGAGAGATCAGCATGTGATGTGGTCCCATTGGATAGTAGGAAATCCAGGAAAAGGATGCATTTTTTGTTGTGGTGGTGGTGGTGAAAAATATATATCTCAATCACAGCTAGAAAACGCGCCCTGGACTTGGGATGTATCTTTTGTCTGGGAAGAGTGCTCTTAAATCACGTCTTTATGTGTTTTCTGGCCCTGGACTCTAGACTCAATTTAAAATGTTAGAATCACATATGGATTCGTTTCGGTCTAGGAATTAAAGAAACAAAAATCCATGATTTACGACAGCTATGAATGGTGTCAAGAAAAAAATAAGTGTATTTATTTTTTTGTTTGGATTTCATTTACCCACGATGAGAAGAAGTGGCCGCGAAGATCATGCGAGTCCATAATGCAAAAAATTGAAATAAATAAATCCAATCGTTTTGAGGGATTTAAATCGATGAGGATGCGATGACGATGATTTTCACTGACGGTCGTTGGTTGGCTGTGAGAAAAATTTTGGATGTTTGCCTTCAAAATTTGATGAATTGAAGGGGATTAGTTTGATGGCTTCAAGTGTAGGTAGGTAGGCCTTTTTTTCATCTGAACTAAATGTCTAACATTAAATTTGGAATAAAATTTGTTGGAGTCTCTTAAGTTGGCATTCTATAATTTTATGTGAAAACATTTAAGTCATCTTACCTTTAAAGGGTTATAAATTCTAATCTTAGCTAACAATTATTGCAGATTAAATTATGAAATATACAGATCTATCAAGATCCCCTTTGAAATTTTCTTCGTTGTTTTCTCTTGAAAATTCTACTGAACTGATGTGAAAAACAAACCAAAAGTTTATCAACCATTTAAGTCTTTGAAACTCCTTCATATCGGTAATAATATTATGTTTTTTATTATAAGACGATTCTTATTCCATAAGTTCTTCCAAATTATACCAATTCCCTGGGTGTAATGATGAGATGATGATGAAGATAACAGTTTACGCCTTGATTTTATTTGACAGACAGTGACATTGCATGTGCTTTTCAGCTTTAATATTATTTGTTTTCATTTTTTCCTTTGTCATACACACACCTCTGCTAGTGTTTTTATTTGAGAAACTTATACCTTCTTTCATATTTTGTTGTTTCGTGTTGTTGTTTTTTTTTTTGTAAGGAAAATCATGGGCCTTCACAAGAAAGGTGATGAAGATGAAAACCAGACAAGACATGTGAAGATACAAACTCTCTTGAGCAGCAGAAGAAAAATAAAAATAAATACAGAACCTCTTACACCACAAGAAGGAAATGATGATAATGAAAATCAAGTTTGTTGCTCAGCTCTTTTGTTTTGATAAAAAAAAAGTATAATGTGTATCTATACCAACAATAAATTGTGATATTGTTAATATTATGACATATGGAAAGTCTGTTATCCTCACACGTACACTCAAGCAACAGAAAAACATATCATTGTCATACATAATTTATAATTCACTTTGATTACAAGTTATGAGTCGAGATATTAGATTTAGTCATAGATATACACTGATGTCGTTTTTCAATAGAGGATCATCATCATCGTCAACATCATTGGCAGTGTAGTAGAACAAAATATTTTCATAAGAACACTTTTGAGGAGGGGAAATGAAAAATATAATTCGTTTTTGATGATTGTTTGTGTTTATAGTAAGTAAAGTAATATTGGGGCTAGATGGAAATATGTGGCTTTTTGTGGACATCAATTTATTTTGAATTATGATAATCTCCCATTTAAAAGATTTGTACAATATTTGTACCGTTTATTAGTGTTTTCATTAGTAATGAGGGAGAGTTTATTATTGATGTGAAAGGGGCCTTTCTTGATAATGTGTATTTTACCAATAACAGAACGCGAGGTACAAAAACTTATGTTTTGCTGTGACAGAAATCTCTCATCTTAACGGACAAATTTGTTAATTATTAAAGAAAATAAATATTGGAAAGGGATTTATAATTAAAACGAAGAAATTTGGTTGCATAATTGTTGTTGTTATTTTTGGGATGGTTTATGATTTTTTTAAATTATTTTTGTTGAAGCTGGATGATTGGGTTAAATAGATTCTTACCTCAATAGCCAGTAACAAAAACTATAATTATATTCAAGATATTCATCTACCAACAGTCTAGTGATTTAGCCATTGTTAGTTTAGGTTGCAGTGGTTAAAATTGAAAAAAAACATTTCGCTGGAAACTTATCTCAACTCTCAAGAGGACCTTAAAAGTATTTTGTAGGGCGTTTGATGAGCTCTCACATCGTGAAACTGTTTTTAATTTTGCTACAATCATATTTATTGGATAATTCGTTCTTGGTACTTTTCAACGATTCCGAATAAGATTGGGCAAAATTATAGTGAATTTAACTTGTAACTAACTTTATTTTAGTTTAACACTAAGCGAAATTGTAATTTGGAGACATTTAAACCCTCCTTATCTTTAAACAATTGCATTAAATTTTAAACCATCAGTCTGTTCTAAATTTGTAGTGTCGGAATAGCGCGTCTGAATTATAGAATACCAAAAGGTAGTTTTTAAGGGCCTGTACTTTTTATTGTTTTTAATAATGACTTTCCATCTGTGTTGAAGTACATAAAATTCATCTTTTATGTGGATGTGAGTGTGCTCGTAATGGTGAAGAGTTGCACTCTGATGATTATTTGTTTTTTGACAAGTGTATTCAAAATAAATAGAACCGAAATCAATTGAGAGAGTTTTTTTGGTGCATTGTAGTATCGAAAATAAAACTCCTGCAAGTGGAATTTAAAAATAGCCATATTCGTTCAAATAATTAAAACAACATAATGTAAATCGTTTGATGCGTTGTCATTTTCTCTAAGTATCGGGTTTTTCAATAAGAGCGCAACAAAAGTTTTTTTTTTAAATAAAACAAAAACGGTTTTGGATATCAATGAAATTCTTTATACTTGTAAAAGTACGTTCGATGATATTATGTATGGAACTCGATTTCTTTTGCATGGCCACCACGGGCATGCTTGCAGAAGTCCAGACGCTGAACCCAATTTTCGACAGTTTTCAAGCATAAATCGGCCGATACTGCTGCAATTTCACGTTCAATATTCGTACGAAGTTCATCAATCGTCGATGGCTTGTTGGCATAGACCATAGACTTGACGTAGTCCCACAGGAAATAGTCTAACGGCGTCAAATCGCACGACCGAGGCGGCCAAGCGACTGGGCCATTTCGTGAGATAACACGTTCTCCAAACTTGGTTTCCAATAAATTGATTGTGACATTCGCTGTGTGGCTTGTGACGCCATCCTGTCGGAACCACATGTCCTCCAAGTCCATATCATCCAATGGGGCTTTCTGCAACTGAAGCCTCAGTGGCAGCAATATTCTCGATACTACGGGCACTTCTTTGTCTCACTGGCACGAGAACATTTTGTACTGTGCCTGTGGATTCAATTTTTTCCACTAGACGCTCAATTGTTGATCTGCTAGGACGATTATGACGACCATAAATTGGACGTAGCGCTTTTAACGTTGAGGCCACTGACTCCGAATTTCGGTAGTAAATTTTAATAATTTCGACTCGTTGTTGGCTCGTATATCTTTTCATCATAAAATGGCAAAGCTTACTGAAGAGAAATGTCAAAAGAACGGCAAGAAATATGGTGTCGTTTGCTATCCCTGTTGCTCTACTTTTGTAGCGTCCCTGTGGAAAAACCCTTTACAATCAAATTTATCTTAGCAATCCGATTAACATAATTCCAGGTGTTAGCTTTTTAAGCGAACCTTAGTCGACTTTTTTGCAGACTTTTATTTGTAATTCAAATAAAATGTTGTTTTGTACGTTAAAGAACACAAATATTTCCTTTAGATTTTAAGCTAAGAACTTGTTAAATTATGTAAAAGAATGGTGAATATGTCGATGTAAATATGTTCACCTTGGAAAATAATTATATTCTCTTTCAAAAAAGAAAAAAATAAATTGGTGCATTCCTCTTGTTAAAGACCAAAGATGGACTTGTAGAATGCGTCCTACAAAGTCGGACGCATAACAGTTGAAAGTTTTGCGTAGAAGAGAGCTTTAACTTTAGAAAGAAATTGTTTTTGAAAACTTTACACTGTACTCGTATACATATTTGTTGTTAGGAATGTTTGGCTGGGTTTGAGGTTGTTATAGATAATTAAAAAAAAAAGTTTACCCTTTTAATGAAACTTTTTTTTCTGACATCCTACTAAGTTTTAAAATATCGGTGAATCTTATTATGAACTCAATACATAATCCCAAATTATCTATGATATTTATGCAGAGCTTTTTTTCCTTCAAACTAATTGAATTCTAAAAATACATTTCAAAAAAAAAAAACAAAAAAACTTTCCAATTCACCTCTTCTTTTGGATTTCTGATGTTCGATGAAGGCAAACGAAAATCTCAGTGTGCATCATTTTTAGCAGAAGACATTTAAAAGGCCAAGAGAAATGACCCAACATGATCACTTTCTTGTTCTTTCGTGGCCTTCTATCAAAAAAAGATTTCAGTTTAAACGGCTCCCATTGTGGACCTGACCGGCGAGAGTTACAAATTGTAGTCAATCTTTCATTTGCCCCCATGAACAAGAAAACATACACAAATATCTTTTGGTCTTGGCCAAATAACATCACCGAGCCATCATAATGATGACGAGGACGGCCGGCGCGGCGCGGCGGGCGGAGGTGGTGGATTGGTCGATGATGCGCGGTGCGTGAGAAGGAGATACTTCTCAAAGAAACTGAAAGATGTATATTATTCGGCATGAAGCCTTCCACTCACTCAGTCTACACACTTATGGAGCTCTATTGTTGATTTTCATTTTTTTTTGTTCTTCGAAAATAAATGTATTATTAACAATCAATCAAGTTCACCTCAGCAGTCATTGTTCTCGAGATAAAAGTTTGTCGTTAATTTTCCGTATCAAGGTGTATAATACCTTTACGAATATACATACATATATTGGAACGCATCACGTGTGTAACTAAAAGATACAAATGTTCTTTCTACGCGGTTTCGAGTTTCGGTATACATTTTGTTTGTCCCTGACTTATACCCATTCGAAATGTCTCAGAGAGTTACAACAGGTGACAAAGCTGTGGATACATTTGCCACATAAATCATAGTCGAACAATAATAGCGTGTGTTTTTTGAAAAATACCTAAGAATCAGTGATATAGACTTTTGGACAGGTGAAAGAGTTTGTAAATGTGTGCTGAGCAAATATTTAATATGTGAGATATGCTTCATCACACATCACACATAGTGAATTGTATGCGCAAGCGCACAAGCTCACACGTGAATCAGCGGTTTGAGAATTGGATTTATTTTGTTTGATGCTTAGGTCTTGGTAAAATCATGAAGGCCGGTGCAATGAGTCAGGGCTGGATCATGGAAAATTTTAGAAAATATTAAGAAAACAAAATAAAATGTAGGTATAGTTGAGAATTTTGTTTGCAACAAAAAGGCAAAAGATGTTTACGCCGATTAAAACATTTTATTCACATTTATTTGTTTTGAGGTACTTACAATACAACCCAAATAGACGTTTTGATTTCTATACGCAATACTCTTAGTGAAGATATGGAAGAATTCAAAGATTCCATACAACCACAACCCTGAAAAAAGACAAAAGAAGCTCCACGAATATAGGCCCAAGCAAACAAAGCACAAACTTAGTTGATTTTTTTCATAATGAAATTATGCGGAGTGGATCCGCCGAAATAAAAAAAAAAAAAATTAAACCCCAACTTCTTTTGTCAAGAAATAATATATATCCAAATTTGTTCTTTCATATTAAAAGTTTGGCTGAGTTCCAAAATGTCAAACAAAAGGTTTTGATGCGGCAGCAGTACTCTATTGACACGCATCAACTACGCGCATACAGGCTGGTTTGTAAACATTTTACTTTGTATAAGTTTGGCATTTCGGAACGCACATAATTCGAAGAGCAGACTTAATGTCTGCTTTGTGTGTCAAATATTCACGTATTTGAAGCTCAAGCAAACGTATGTATGCAAAAGTTTTTCCAAATGTATCGAAGAAAGACAACTTGAATAAGCAGACATGCAGCATTATCCTTTTCATTTTATACTTTTTTCACTAAAATATACCACAATTTTCTTAAAACTAAAGAACTCTTAACAATACAATAGACTTATCCTTACTGCTAGCAATTTAGTCTTTTCTAAACAAATGTCAAATAAAAGCAACCAAAAAATTATTGATATGCAGTTTTCTCAGTTAATGCGCATCGACTACTTATCGGATGCGTTAAGAAACTTACTGCTTTGTAAACATTTTCGAGATTGAGTTTTGGAACTTATGACTTTGCATCAAATGCGCATCTGAAGCGTTTCGGAACTCAGCCTTTATTTTCGAAAACGAAGTCCAAAACCGACACGAAAATACTTTTAATTGAGTTGTAATTTATTTTGTAGGTGTAGTTTCAACAGGGATAGTTGCAGTTCTCCTTCATTCAACAAACAATTGCATGATGCTCTTCAATTTAAAGATTATATTTAAAACTATCAGTTACTAACAGAATAGCTGACACTTAGTTGCGGATTTAACCAGAGTGACAAATGTTTTTTCTTCAAGCGTTTGCATTACGTCGCGTCGATTTGCCATTGTAACATTGTTGCTGGGTCTACAATAAGCGGTATTAAGCTACTTCTGGGTCCTCAATTAGCGGATTTTCATTATAACTTTTGTAAAAGCCAAAGTTGTTTTAAGTTTTTCAAGTCAACTATTCAAAATTAAATAAGGCCCCAAAATGTTTTTCAAAATTAAATGAAATAAACCCTTAAAACTTATTTTTGGACCTTATTTCATAATTAAATTTGGCCTAAAATAAATGAAATAAAATCCCCAAAATGTATTTTTTCCTGGAGTTTAATTTTGCGAAGTCACAAAAGTGAGCCCGACTCCGACCGCAAATTCAAATCCAAGTTATTTACTTTTTACAAAAGGAACCTAAACGTACCTACATAAAATATGTATTACAATTTTCTTTAAGCTTTTAATATTAAAATAACTTTTTATTATTTTTGGAAATTAACAATTATGAAAACCAATTTTGTCGTGGAAAATTATTTTTATAAGAAAAATTGCACAATTTTAAAATTTTAATATAGGCCACTTAAACTTAAGAGCAAGTTCATGTGATCCAATGAATTTCATTAGCCTTTAATTTTCGTCCAATGGTGTTCCTATTTGAATTACAATGAACTTCATATTAAATTACATAGATTATTTGTCTGATTTGGTTTAAAGGTAAGTTTTTTGAATTTTTAATAATGAGAGGTAATTTTACAGTGGATTATTCCAACATTCGTGGGTTAAGGAAGAACTTTTGTGCTGCATATGTTCATTCTGTAATTAACAGACCAGCTATATTGGCACTGAGAAATTTAATCTATATGGGTATCACTTAGTGCCGTTATTTTTTTCCCATCATGGCCTTGTTGTGTATATAAGAAACGATGTTATTTACCAGCTCCAACCACAATATGGTGCGTGTGCCAACACAAAATTTAACTTCTTATGGTTGAAATTCACGGTAAACAAGCACATTATTCATACATGCTTCGTTTATAGGAGTCCAAACCTGGACAGAAATTCAACTTCTCACGAATTTGATGCTTCGTCTGATTCCATCCAAAGAATTATTTCCCATAATCCTCACACTGAAATCGTCATTGCAGGCGATTTCAATGTACACAATTCTAGTTGGCTCCGCTTTTCTGGCCAGACAATACCCGAAGGAAGGTATGTTGAGCTCCTTGCTGAGTTAAACCACCTGACTCAGCTTGTTGACGAGCCAACTCGAATCCCTGATGTTGCAGGTCAATCCGCCAACACACTTGACTTGTTTCTTACCTCTGACCCTGATAAATACACTAGCCTCTAGGCACATCAGACCATTGTGTCATAACTGCTAATTTCTCGTGCCAAAAAAACTCAGTTAAAGAGAAAGTACCAACGAGAACCGTTTGGCAATACGAGAAAGCCAACTGGAACAGTCTCAACGGTTTCTTTAGTAACTTTAACTGGTCACTGTGCTTCCTCGATAGTGACGTAGATGCCAGTGCAGATATGATAACAAACTAAATTCTTTGTGGAATGAGAAATTGTATCCCAAATAAGGTAAAATCTATCGAACCCAAAGAAAACGCATGGTTTGATTCGAGCTGTAAGGAGGTTATTAGGGTTAGGGAAGTAAGTTTCAAGAAGCTAGAAAAACCTGTTACGTTCATATTCGACGAACCAAATTTGTACATGATCAAAAATTACTGCAGAAAATACTACAATGTCAAAAAGGTAGTAAAATTTTTTGGTCATTTGTAGAATATATACGAAATACCACCTCGTCCTTGGTTCCAACGCTTGTCTTCAATGATACTCCTTTTGTCAGCTCGCAAGATAAACCCAATTTGCTTGCAGCACAGTTTGCTGTTAATTCGACGCTGCCAGAGTGTGTTATGTCTCCTCCTGTACTTGAAAACGTAAATGATTATATGGGACAAATCTTCTTTTGCATTCGTGCAGTTGCTAGAGTTCTAAAAGATCTCAACGTACACAAAACCACTGGCTCATTGTTCTGAAGAGGTGTTTTTCAATGCTGACAAAACTACTGCGTAAGCTTTTACATCTTTCCTACTCTACTGGACTCTTTCCGAGTGGATATAAAACAGCATTTGTCCAGCCTGTCCCTAAAAAAGGCGTATCTTCTTCCCCCTCTTACTATCGACCAATTGCGCCTACGTCCCTTCTTTCCAAGGTCATGGACACGCTGATTAATTTTCAGCTCAAGAAATATCTCAAAGAACGAAATGGTATATCTCACCGAACAGTGGAACAAATCTTTACATCGTTTTGGAGAAAGTAAGATTATTGCGCTTGATATTTCAAAAGCATTTGATAGAGTTTGACATCAAGATGAACCTCTTCTTCGTTGGATTAGAAATTACCTTTCGGACTGTTCAATACAAGTTGTATTGGACGGTTTCAAGTCTGAAACTCACAAAATAAATGCTGGTGTGCCCCAGGGCTCCGTTTTGTCTCCAACTCTCTTCCTTATATTCATAAATGATCTTTTGTCTGAAACTTCTAATCCTTTAAACTGTTCCGCTGACGATAGTACCACCAGCTTCTCATATTCGTTTTCAGTTTCACATCCATGTCTTTCGGATGTGGACCTTGAACGGCAGCGTATGATAAAGCTTATTAAATTCTGATCTCGACATCATGGTCCATTGGGGAATAAAAAAACCGCGTAGAATTTAATGCTTCTAAAACTCAATGATGTCTTCTGTCGTTAAAGCAAAGCCCACCCCCCTTGGCGCTATCCATGAGTGGCACTTGCATTGAGGAAACTGAACAGCTTTCGGTTATCGGTATGTGCATCACAGACCACCTTTTGTGGAATGATCACATATTCGACGTCGCTAGAAACGCTACAAAATTTTGGGGATTCCTAAGGCGATGATACGATCTATAACAAGGCATACAACCGTCCAATGCTTAAGTACAATTTGCATATCTGGGCAGGTGCTCCCCCAACTTACTTGAGTATTTTGGATAGTATCCAAGAAAAAGCTTTAAAATGATAGGTGTTTAAACCATAACGGAAACATTAACATCTTTTAGAGCACCGACCTAATGTTTCATGTCTTGTCTTATTTTATCGCTGCTTTTACAAACAAACAAGTGTTCCAGTGAAATAGCTAGTTGCATTCCTCCTCTTAAACAATCTAACCGCAATACTCGCGCTTCTAGGAATGCTCATCAGTTTACCCTTGAACCCAATTTCGGACGTACTGTCAAGTACAGGGATTCTTTTTTTAGCCGCACAACACGAATGTGGAACGTTATACCTAACTCTGTTTTTCCCTCTCATTATGATATTCACAAATTCAAAACCAATGTGCATCGGTACCTCCTTTTAAACCCTGTCCTATTTTCCTGACGCTCGCACTGTGTTTTACATGTTAAGGGTACTAACAACCCCTTGAGTGCGCGTTAAATATAAAAAAAGAAATATTAAAAAAAGAACATGACTCGCTTAGAAGTTGTTGCTTGATTTTATTAAGATATTATTGTGCATTGTTAATTTTATATTTAACTCGTTTATCTTTTCATTTTAAATAAGTTTTATTTGAAAAATACTTATATTTTGCTTACTTGGATTTTCTAAAAATTATACTGTGGAAATTTCAAGGGAACATATTAAGTATAGTTTATATTGGTAACTCTTATTTAAATATTTCATTAAATATTGATCCAATGTTAATTTAACATGAATCGTAATTGTTTTAACATGATCTTCATTTAATTAATGAATATTTCAATTTTAAATTAATCGTTCAAAACAAAAGAATTTAAAATTGAATTAAAATAAGATAAAATTGAAGTATTGTAAAACAAATATTTTTTTCTGTATACAAACTTAATGAGTTGATACCTCTTCCTAACGATGCTCCGGCCCTGACTTCAACCATCACCTTCCTTTTAAGTTCCTTCATCTATTTTGGTGATGTATCTTAAGTGCAGTTTGACTCTTTTATTTTGTTTTATTTTTTTTTTGTTCTACACACATAATGGTACCTGTAAATAGATTAAACTGGCCTCACTTGTTGCTTTGCCGTCGTCCATTTACGAGGTTGGTTATCTATCTGTGTGTATCTGTATATCTCGATGTCTGCTGGGTCCTGGCTCTGGGTTTATGGGTCTCCGAGGCTTGAAATCGTCTGTATATACTTTTGTCTAGTCTGAGCTAGGTGGACAAAATATTTAATTTTTCGTTTTGTTTTGGTTTATTTCATTTGTCTTCAGTCTTCATCTTCTTCATAGCGGGCAGTGCAGTGTAGATACTATACATATACACATATATATCTATGTTTGTTGCATTCCTTAATTATCAAAGCATAAAAGTACTTGGGGGTATCTTTAGTAGCTCTGAATGAAAAGACGCAAAGTGAAAAGTTATCACATATTTAAGAACCGAATTACTTTCTTTTCTTTTTGGTTGCACAACGGGGTATAGGTATTTTTTGTATATATATGTACATCTAACTAGTACATAGCTATGTATACGTTTAGTAAAATCAAATACAAGTGTATCCCGTTCGGGGTTATCTATTTGGACTTGTGCAGCTTATCTGACGTGTAGGTATATAAATGATGTTGTGAGAGGGTGCAATGTATCTGTGCAACCTGGACACTTCTTGCTTGCTGATGCCCCTTTAAAATTATTTTATATGTACAACTGCAATCAGTGGTTTCGGAGAGCTTGACATTGGTTCTGATTCTTATAGGTACACTTTTATTATAATCCTTGTTTTGTTTTCGTCTTTCTACGAGTCTAACACCAGATTAAAATATCGTGTCGGTTGTGCGTTGTTTCCAATCCGGAATTATTTAGAAACATAGTTGCTGCAGCGTAGAAGATCGATTTAGTTTTCTATAAATTGGGAATAGTCATGAGAATGTGATTAATTTAACGCACATGTAGTTCAGTAGATCCCTGCTTTGCACATAATTTCTTTGTTCTGGTTTATTGTAGCTCGCTGTCTAAGGTTCCGTAGCAGAAATCCAAAATACATACGAACTAAGTAGAAGTTTACACATTTGTAACATAAACTTTGTTTTACTTGTTGATTTGTATTAACACATTTTACCACTAGTTTTGCGGTCTAATAGGTCAAAAACTTTCAACTAATGAACCGCAAGGGCTTGTTTATTGAACCTAGATACCAACTCATAAATATAATTATAGCAATTAATAAAAAATTTTCGAGTGAAGCATTTTTATGTGATCCTCGACGCAAAATTCACATTATTTTTTTAGCTCATCAAGAACGGTTAGATCCCATCCAACGATTTTGGTTTTATAAAGTTTTCTCGAAGTAGGCTCAAACGATTTTGATTAAACTTGTAACATGAATTTTCAAGAACAGTATAAATAATACTGTACACCAGGTATTTTACCAAAAAAAAATGAGTAACGGAAATAACTTTTTTTGGATTTTTCAACAAATTGCCTTTTTTTGTACTTGTTTTTCGATATTTTCGAATATCTCTTCGTTGGCTTTGGTTGATTTTGTCGTTATTTTGCAATTCAGTACTCCTTACCCGGGGTTTATACAAGCGAGTAGAACTAGTAGCAAATGTATCATAGTGTTAGTTTTATGGATGTGTGTGTGACTAGTAGCTCTCTGCGCGTTTTGTCAACTAGTATGATTTTTTAAAAATATTTCATACAGAAAAATATACAAATTATGGAAACTATAGAAACAAAACAAATAAATAAAAAATATACACTACACTAGTAGGATAACTGGCAGGCTACTCGCAGGCAAAAATATTACACTATTTGGGCTACTAGTTGGCTCTCTCCTGTTCTGATACACTAACACACATAAACGCTACTAGTTCTACTCGCTTGTCTAAGCCCCGGGTTAGTTAGTCAAGAAATATCACATACAAAATTTGTACGAATAACTTTTATTACGAAAACATATTATCAAAGAAAAGATATTTGTTTCTTCTTTTGTAACTTTTTCCACATTTTTTGTATTAAATCAAAAAATTTCGATACCTGCCATTTTAATGAGTTTTAATTATTTTTTCGTTAAAAATAAAGAAGGACCTATTATCGAACCGTTACCTTATACCGTCCATGTCAAGCTAGGTTCTTAGCTACAAGAGCAAGTTAGTCATGTACTTTATTTTGTTTTTTAAATTTAGTAATAACTAAAAAAGTATCACAGACGAGTTGAAATTGTAGTACTTTATAAATTCATGCAGATTCTCCTACAAGTGTAACTGGACTACTTTTTTATATGGTATATTTGGTCAGGTAATTAACACAGATGGAAATTATTTAAATTAAAGTTTACTATCCTTGCTTTTGTGTGAAATGGACAAGCATAATGATTTAGAAAAACCTTGAAAAATAACATTTTTTTACAGTAGACTAATTTAATATACCATAATATTTGTGTTGATTTAACAGAATAATTTATTAAAAGTATCGTGTAAAACTTACATGGTGTCTTGTAGAATTAATTAATATTGTGGTGATTATAAACGATGCTTTAATCTTGTATCTTTTTATGTAATTATTTTTATCAACCGTTTTAAAGTATATCCAGTTTTTTTTTTTAACAAATCACACTTTGCACATAACATTTCCAACTAGAGGATAAACAAAGAGAACTTTCGAATAACCAGTCTAACCAGGGGTTAGTCTAGGGTAGAGACCAATTTAACGAAATTTGAATTCATTAAACTATTAAATTTAATTCTTTTGTTACTTAATTCTCATTTTCTTACTAACATTGTTATTCGTTGTTTATATTTAACACCCAATTTTTTGATAAAAATTTAATGTAGTGTTGATGATATTTACGATACATCAATCTTATACCTTCCTATTGGTGCTTAAAACTGTTCCCCATCATTCCATACAGTGAATTATATTTCTTTTCCATTTCTATAAAATCTTATTTAAGTACATACATAACCAACAATAATTTAAGACATTATTTTCCAGTCAGCACTATTCCTTATAAATATTAAACCTGTGCTTGGGATATAAATTTGATTTAAAATACCTTGGTGGACAAAGTGCCTCTGTAACAAACCTTAATTAATCGAGCATTAATTACAAACGATTGCCTTCACCTTGAACATTCTCTTAAACTTTCTTATACAATCTCAGCGAGTTACAATAAAACATAAGAATACTATTTTATTCTTAATGCCAATGGCAACAAATCTACCGCCCACCACACAGCATGCCACACGATCGATGGCTGTGTATATCTTGCAAGCGTTATTCACTTCGAAATCTGGCCATGTCAGTGGCGTTGTTTGTTTTTGCATAAATATAACGTTCATGGCTCCAATTCTCAGACCTCAGACATGGTGTTCTCAAGCTTCTATAGCCTGATAGAAAATCAAATAAGTTCAGATTCCTCTATAAACAATAACTTCTGAACATATAGAACTTCGATATATAAAATTATGTAAATTTTGAATTATGAATGAATTAATTGAAAGAGCTTGCGCTGAGCTGGTTTTTTTGATATGGTCTCGCTCTGTCACGGCGTGCTGATACGTTTGTATCTACTACACTCAATTTTAATTGTTTATGCAGTTCGGTTTTGTAATTAACAATCTGATATCGGTTGTCCGAAGCTGTGACTGGAACATGGAGGTGGACAAAAAAATGTAGTGATTTGGCGCCAGTCCATATTATTATGATGTCGTGGAATTTATCGCTAACGCCAACACAATAGTAAGTTGGTTTTTCTATTTGTTTTTTTTTTCTCTTTTAAGTTACATATATTGCCATTTTTATTTCAATATGTAAAAGACCAATGATTTAATTATCGTGAATATGTAATTAAAATTGTTTTTAAATTGCTTAAAATAGTAATAATACAAATGTTACGAGAAGAATGTACAAACCACAGTAAGCAAACGTCATGTGATAGTACGTAGGAAAAACGTCACGACTAATGAATGCATATTTTGTGCGAATTTGAAAGAGAAAGTAAAACAACCTGCTAGTAAAACAAAAGGCACTATTTCAGTATTTGTAGATTACAGAACACGCATTATGCCTAGGCAAAATTGATATTTAAAAAGATTGACAGAAATGCCTAGTTTTCTATTGACGTTCGTGAAAACTGGTATATTGGGGTACGTTCAGGAGATTAAAGGGACTTAGTATTCAGTCAACTACATCCATTGAACGATAATCTACCTCAAAATAAATAATTTTTGTTCGCATGTCTTTATGTCGAACTTATAACTTTTCTTGAATAGTTTACCTCAAGTTATCTTAGAAAAGGAGAATCCTCGATATGGATACAAAATTCCGTCGTAATGTATGGAAAATTTCATTTTAAATTTAATTAACGACTGCACTAACAATTTATAAAAATTTAAACTGATTTTTAATTTTGACAAAAACACACTTGATTTAAAACTAAAATTTCCAGTCACTTTCAAGTAAAAGTTCCCTACATTTGAAGACAATTTTTTGAAAGCTGGCCAATCACAGACTAGAAAATTGCCTTACTTGCAGTCGTCTTATTCATCTGAACTTACCCATTCTGTTTAGTCGTAACGTTTTTTATAAGCAATGTTATGTTAAATGCAAAATTGTGTTTGCCGGAACGTCTATTTATTTGTTCAAATGCTGTTTTATGTAAATCTTTAGTATTAAGGTATTAACTTAAAAACTGAAAAAGCTGACTTCTTATATACCTGTTCCTCACAGATTTAGTTTAACGCTTAAATATATATATATATATATTAGAATTGTCCTCCAAAACGAGTGCCTATTTGATTTGTTATCGATAACACCGACAATTTAGTCAGTGAAAATACGCATGATATTCTCTATTTTATAATTCCCTACTTTCAAAACTGACCGTTTTATTACTTTTTCTAACTAAACCAATAACAAAATAATTTTATATCTCCGTTTATTCTAATAATAATAAAATTAAATTAAAATCATAACTATCCATCAACTTATTTCTTGTCAAAACGTATGCCGTTTAAGCCAGTCATTAAACCAAGTATTCACCATTCTCCCATTCCAATCGCATTTACTGTCAAATAAATCCGAATTTAAACGCTTTTTTCCTGTCTGACATAGAAAATCGCTCTCTCAGTCACATGTGTATACATTCTAAATTCGAAAAAAAAAACATAACAAACATGGTGTCAAACGGATAGAAATTCCCTCAGACCAAATAAACTTTATAATTTATTAAGCCACACTAATAAGTACGTCGGCTTAACAGATGAAGAAAAATAAGAAAAAAAAAAACAACCATATTCTTAAATAAATTAATATCATCATAGTCAGTCAGTAAAATAACATGGCGATGGTTGTATAAAGTGTGGTGTGGCGCGGTGGCCAGCGGCGGAGAGGTGGCAGGAAACTACTATGTATCTGTGATTGAGAAATTCTTGATGTTTAAGTTCAAATTTCTATATTCCCGCAGAGTTTCATACACATATAGGTACATAATGCGGGTCACTCACTTCCCAAATGAAAACATCGATTAGGAACAGGTATATCACATCAGGAAAAAAAAATGTCTGCCTTAGTCATTTCATAATTATGAAGTCATAATAAATTGGTCTTTATTCTTGATGTTTACTTTTAAGCTTCACAAAATCTTTTTCTCATTCTTTTCTTTTAAAATATAAATACCAATGGAATAATCTGAAGAGATTTCAAGACTTCAAACCTAGTTTTACAATCATTTCCTTACTCAGTTAGCACAAGTTAGTTGAGCACTACCTCAAGTAGTGGTGTTCTGGGTTGCTTTGTTTATAAAGGTTAGACGCAAGGAAAGGACTCATTAGGCTGGTGATGATGAGTTCCTGAATATTATATTCACTCCCATTTTTATCCAGTAAAATAACCTATAGACATTGACTTTGCAAAGCTGGATTCTGATGTAGAGCTTTTGTTTCGATGTACGAATACTTTTAGTAGGGCTGGCCATGAGACGAGACCCTGCGAGACTCTTTTAAGTCTCGTCTCGGTCTCGTTAAAATCGAAAATTTTCAGTCTCGTCTCGGTCTCGTATAATTAAGTCTCGTCTCCGAAAAATACGATTTCCGGACAACCTGTTGTTGGAACGAAATATTTTCGATTATAGTTTGAATATGTGCAGAAGAAAAGAAATTTTTAACTTAAATTGGATTTGGACTCTATGTAAATTTCGGTCCAAGTATACAGTCTGGTCTCGGTCTCGTCTCGGTCTCTTAAAAGGCAGTCTCGTATCGTCCCGTCTCGGTCTCGTTATGCGAGACCGAGATCGAGACCGAGATTTTTCTCGTCTCGTGGCCAGCCCTATCTTTTAGAGTAAGAGCCCAGGCCCTCCAGACATACGTTATTTTAGCAAAGCTAAGATTTTTTCTGCGAACAGATACTATGGTAGCTAGGAACAAATGGATACTAAGAATCTTCAATCTGGGTGCAACTGAGAGGTAGCGATTGTTAAAGTTGCATACAAATGTTGCAACATTGCGTTATTTTATCAAAGCTGAATTTTTGATATGTCTTAGGGGATGATGTCATTTAATTTATTTGACGCTTGCCAGACATCTACAGTGCGGCCTAACGTGAGCCAGACACTTAAAATCTGTCAAACTAATAGTGCCATTTACATATCGGAATCAAATCTAGACTATTTGATTTCAAACTTTTAACAGAATTGGACAATTTTTGGTCTATTTTTTGAGTGTTTCAAAATTTCCTAGTTTTTCAGAACTTTGTTTTTTAAATTCATGGTTAGATAGCAACACAAATATAACATGCATGAATTTAAAACTAATGCGGTCTTGTAGAAAATTTTATAACAAACAATTTTATAGCAGTTGGGTTACCTAAGGTACATATTTCCAAATTTATAAAGGAAAATGTCGGAAAAAAAGGTGTGATTTTAGCGTTTTTTTTCCTGAACTGAGAATAGGTTTTTCAAAGCTGCAAACTTAGCTACAGACTTCTCTTACATGCCCAATAACATATCAAAAATGCAGAACTACATCGTGCTTTGCGATCGATGTTTTTATAAAAAAAAATTGACGTACCTATTTTTGTAAGTGTAAGGGATTTCATCTCTTACAAATTATAAATGAATTATAATGAAATTATCTTAATAATAAGATACTGGCAACGTGCATTTACGATGTCATGTTCCATATTCCATTTTTAATAATTATGACAAGAGAATGCTTTCTTTGTAATTTATTTCGAAACACAAACTGTTAGACTCTCTCACTCTTAAAATAAAATGATCATTTTACTGTTTTTATGTACATTACTTTTCTAAGTTACAAATATTAAATTTTTCGATCTATTGTTAAAGCTTTTTTCTAATGTTCTATGTTAGTTTTCAAGACACTCGTAATAAAGAAGTCAAATGGACTAGTTGTGTTTTTTTCGCTTGCTTTGACTTATATTTTATTTGCACACTTTTTATTTAATTAAAGTTTTAATAATTGCATGAAATATATATCTTACATAAGTATTATATAGACTCCGAAACCTCTAAGCCGATTGAGTCCAATTTTTAAGGACATCTTCAGTATTAATTCGAATGTTTTCCTGTGATGTTTAGTTGAAATCGATCCATCGCGCCACCTACTGGAAAGGGCATAAAAACACTTCCTTGTTTTAAATCAATTTGTTCCTAATTCCTCTTGATCAGAAAGGAAAACAGAGTGCGGCAACAATACTCAGCCTACAAGGAAGAATATTTTTATAATTGCGGCTCCTTGTACAAAGTTAGTACTCAAGGATATAGTAAGTGTAAGACTTTCAATCAAATCAACTCTTCCGCCATTTATCTTTTAAGGCACTATACCAGTGTTTCCCAACGTGGGACCCACGCCCCACAGGGGGACAATTTGATATTAAAGGGGGGCAATTTGAAGTTATGCTGCATTACACTTCTCTCCGAAAAATCTAAACTTGAATGTTTCCACTCTAAAGAGATATTTCGGAATGTACCCAGGATCTGGTTTCTGTATTTATCAACTGTATCAACAGTTACCAACTTTATTTCACTCAATGACACTTGACGAAAAATATGAATCAGTTTTTACCCAACTTGGTATTCAACTGAATGTGGATTTACACTTAATTTGCTGATCACAAAAAAGAAATTGCCTCCATATAAAAGCTGAATTGAATGACGCATCAAGGGCAAGGGATTTAAATAATAACAATCACATAACATACAAAATTACAATTACATAATATTTAAATTATTTCGTATCTGAATTTCAGTTCTACATTATACTCGTATGTTTTGAAAAAAAAAGTTACGGCTTAGGCGCTAGTTATAGCTTTCATTGAAAACAATAATTTCTTGTTTTGTAGGCTATAGCTTATAAACAAATAAATCATTATGACGTTTTGGTATAAAAATTAAGGTTGTTAGTTATATAACTTTTTTAGTCAAAAAAATGTTTAATTTTCTTTAAAACTTTCTTATAAAATCATTTTTAGTTTTTCAATGATAAAAATCGTTTTCAATGAACAGCTGACATTTGGTTCCCAAAAGTGAAGCACATTCGTTCCAATGATATGGTTCCTTTCTCTTCCTGTTCTCGTCTGTCAGCTTATCGTTCAATGATCAACTCAAACCCCAAAGTTGTTTTTTGTATGGGGAATGGAAATATTCAGAAAATATTCCACCATTTCACTGATTTGTATTTCAATGATGGACTTCAATGAAAGCTATAACTGACGCCTTACTTAATTTCTATGGAGGATCTTCCTTATATCAATTTTTGTACTGGAAATTTCAGATTTTTGATGTTCAATATTATATAGGTATCTTCTTCTTCATATAATGTTAGGGTGACATGAGGATTTTGGAAAGGTTATGTGGGGCATAGCACATACAAGGTTGGGAAACACTACACTATACAATACCTACAGAGAGTCGACCGTTTACCTTTGACAAATAAATTCCAAAATCCAACTTTTACACATAATAATGATGCTAAGACCTAGTTGCACTGTATTATATGGAGATGCCCTTCGTTAAAACAAAGAAAAATAAATAGTACCCAAATTATTGTTTGTACTATTTTTTTGAAAATTGCCTGCCTGAGTTTTGAGCATACCCTATGCGGAGCGACAGAGTCGCGTGAGCGGGTCAGAGAACCCGAAAAGGGAGTTAAAATCCTTGAACCCGCGAAGCGGTCCACCAAAAGTACTCTGTTTAGTACAAAAAACTTTGATAACAGACCGACTGACAACATAGGGGTGCGAAATAATTTTTAATTTTCGCGCGAAAATTTAAAATATTTTTTTTTTTTTTGTGAAAATTTTATAAGTTAGTTTCATAAATTTCGCGCGCCTATATTGTCAGTCGGTCTGTTACCTATCAAAGTTTTTTGTACTAAACTAGAAAATTTCGCCCGAAATGTATGACACTGCCATAAGGCTTTATTGCACTCTTAGGTGTGAAATAAAGTCCAAATGCGGCTTTATTTGGACTTTATTTCACACCTAGGAGTGCAATAAAGTCTAAATGTAAGTTAATGTACTTTGTATGTATTATTGAATATATACTGCACATTATACCTATATATCTCATCATAAATTGCGATATAAGTTCAACACCTCAGCGGAAACTTGCCAATCTTCCATAACTCGAAAAATCTATCAGTTTGTACGGATTAACCCGCTATCCGGGACCTGCTATAAAAAACAATATTATACAAAATAAACGGATTATTAGTACCGAAGCACATTTTGTTTTCTAACTCAGATTTGTGTGAGAAGTATCTTTATTTAAAGAAAATATTTTGCATTGTGCGAACGCTTCTAATATTCCAAAACAAATAATAATTCCTTCTTTTTAGAAACTCTTCCTAAATTTTCACTTCCGTTCTTTTTACTAACAAACTCATAAATCGATCCTCATGTTATTACAACCAACCAAATACAAATATTTCCTTTTGTCATCTCACCGCCACCACCGACCGTGCAGTGCCGTAAACGACATAATTTATTACCAAATAAATTTTATAATTACACAACTTCTCAATAAAGACAGTTTTTTTGTTGTTGTTCGCTTCATGGTGTTTGTTTTAGACAAAAATAAGAATTTAAGAACAAAAGTTTGTTCCTTTTTCCTTATTTTAACTCACGCATACTGAAGAGGAATGCTTAGTCTGTTAGTCTGTTATTTGTAGACATTCCTTGACCTTATCCATATCTGATAGCAATAAATTCCATTCTTAACTACTTAGAATGTTTTCTTAATATGAAAGTAATGCAGCGGATAAATGTTTTTCTTACCGAATTGTCATCCTCGAATTTGTTACGCTTAGCATTCATTTTCATTTGTGTACCATGAAATTCAAATGACCCATAAATGAGGAACACAAAAAGTCTGTGTCCATCGAATTGAGACATCCTTTTGGGTAACACTTTATGAAAGTAGAAGAAAAATAGCACCGAATTTAACCAACGATGACTGAAATTGAGACTGTTTTTCCTTTTTACTTTAAAACAACATAAAATAACTATTTTTTTTTTTTAATTTACTTTTTAATAGATTTTCATTTTTTTTTCTCTCAATCTTTCTCCTTATACATAGAAATTATATGTAAAATAACTAAACATCATCTAAAATATATTAAAATATATTTTGCTTTAATAGTATATCACATCGATTTACATATATACAATTTAAGTTTTTACACTTACATATTTTTTTTTAATTAATATTATTATTACATTTAAGAATAATATTTAATTACATGTTTTTATTTTTTTTATTTATTTTTTTTATATAGTTACTAGACTTTAATACTTAGGTGTCACTTAATGCTTTTTATTTCTATTTTTTTAAATTAATGACTTTATTTACAATATTAATTTATTTTGTTTTTCTTTAATATTTTAAGTATACAATAAGTTTTATATTTTTAATTATTTTTGGCTCCGTACAAGACATTTTTTACATCATTTTCATAATTATTATAAATTTCTACTGTACATATACTTAGAACATAGGTATTTACATAAATTATAATTTTGATCAGTCCATGATTTTGTTTAATTCGTATTATTATGTTAGCTATATGGTATACAGTTAGTAACATGTTCTGTATAGAACAAACCTAGTAGGTGTGTTTTGAAATAATGTTGACAATTTTGGAATTTATAATTTATTTTATTGGTTAAAAGGTTAGACCGCACTAGGCGGAACTGCACTGCAGCGGAACTGCGATTCACAATAATTTGTATGAAATCTAATGAAGTTCAGTTGCCGCTTAGTGCGATATAGCTCATACAATTTCATACAAATTATGTTTTGCGGCGTCGTGAAGTGTAGTTCCGCTGCAGTTGTGTGCGGTCTAACCTTAATGAATAAATGACAGTTTTTATTTAAAGATAGATATAAAGGAATGAGATAGATATAAACAAAAAATACTTAAAATACCTATCGCGTTTTCTCATTTATTTGGCATTAAGCAGAGATGCTTTAAGGTCTTAAGAGATTAGTTTCTAGGTTTCTTGTGATGTGTTTTACTTTTTAACTCTCCCAAATCTAGCTGTAATTTGACGAGAGTTAATAAATCATTTTCAAATGTCACTTTTCTTTCATTATCTGCTGGTTTTAAAATACCAGCTCATCTTCAAAGTGAAAGTTTAAAATTGACATTATTTGTGACAAACTGGAATCTCAAATCATCATAGAGGCAACCTACTGAAAAATAAAAACTGAAATCAACGTCAAGATTTTCTATATTCAAACAAAGACACTGATTTATTACATGCTGTCATTTTCGAGACTTTAGAGTAAAGACGGAAAAAGAACACATTTAAGTGGTTTGTATAAAAAAAAAAATTGGTTTACAACATCGGATGAGAAACAACTTTAGGTGTGTTGGTGTTAATTAGGTTGTAGAGGATATTTAATTTGGTTGTTTTAGTTTTACGACAAAAGTTATTTTAAGCGCAGATTAACGAGTGCCACAATACAAACATGTTATACGAGGTTAAATGTGGGTTGAAATTTAGATCATGTTGGACCAAACTTGGAGTTAAATTCAACAAAAAGTCATTAACCAAATAAAGTAAATAATGATCTTGGACTGAAAATTGTATTCCATCAGCATCATTGATTAATAAAAAAAATTGAGTATGATAACAACGTCAACATTTAAAACATAATTTTAAAAATGTATTTTTGTTATATTTTATTGAAAACCAAAATATTTGACTGAACATATGTAGCTATTTACGTGTGATTTTGTATGCTCGTATTGTGAATGATATTTTCCTAGTTATTTTAGTAGGCAATTTTGGTGGATTTGTACTTAAATGCGAATAAAACAAGTCTATTTCATATTTTCCCAATGTTTCTTCGCTATCCACGACTTCTAAATACACATCCTATAGAAGTCGTGGACAATGACGAAAAAGGCTTGTTTAAATAGCAATAAAGGACAAATTGACCAAAAGAGCCTACTAAAATAACTTTAAAAAAAAACTTTTTGTTTATTTGTTTAACAAACAAAACTAGAAACAAATAAGCTGAAGCACGAACCTGATTTTGTAGACAATTTTTTAAAGTAAAATACAGGAATAAAATGTTCATATACTATTCAATAATGAAACAAACAAATTTAAGTAAGGACTTTTGTTTGATTCTATCAAACAGAAGAGCTGAGCTTCAAGCTCTATCATTATATAAACATTAAAAATTCGTCATTTTTGATAATTTTAGTATTCAAAGTTTGCATTTTATTTTATTTTTAAATGCAAATAAAATGCTAGCCGGGCTATTTAAGCTGTTTTACATTTACTTATAATTGTATATTTTGATGGTCTGTTGTTAAAATAGTAATGCGCTTCGAATACAAATTTAATTATTTCAATATGCCAATTTAAAGTTTTTTGTACAACAAGTTAAATCATACTCATAACTTTGTGACCAACCGAAGTAAGAGTTTTTCAATGGAATTGAAAATATATGATTCTCTTTTTATTCTTGAATAAATATTAAATATCGTGGTAGAAATGCAATAAAATATAAAATTTTACAACCTTTTCGTTGGGTTTAGTTGTAGGTCTATCTTTTGAAAAACTTATCTAAGAAAAATCTATTAAAGATCAGTCTTGCCTTCAGATATTTAAAATGTTTGTCTTAAGTTCTGAACTTTAATGCTATACGTTACCATCAGAAAGAGCCATGGTATAAAACAGGTAAAAAAGGAGTTTTTAAGAGTTGAAATCATGCTGATTTAAAGAATATAAAGTGTGAGTTATGTCAAGTGTATGCTTCCAAATTCATTTTTAAAGTTAGACAAGTATAGGACGTCTACGAAGCTAGACAAAACTTATAAATACGACTGTAAGTAGAGTTTTTCAAAATTTGTTTGCATTTTTGTCTATGAATCGCGCAAAGATTCTTGAGTTTATTCAAATATTATATTCAAGCAAACAACAAATTGATAGCAAAAATTTTCTTGTCTTCTTTGATCAACATGAAAAGAGAATTGAAATGTTAAAATGAGTAAAACCTACCTACTTTAAAAGAACTAGGCTGACAAGTTTTCGTTTTATTAAAAAAAAAATAAATACATTTTTTGAAATCTTTTTTTTCTAACTACGCCTGAAATATGAATTTCTAACAATGCAAAGTATTTTTTTTTTAATTATTTAGTGCTTCCAGCTTATTCAGGTTCCTGAGTTAATTAATTAGTTAAGAGTTCTATAATTCTAACACTATTATTAACGAACTCAAATAATCAGTGAATTTTGCTTGGTTTTAAATACTTTTTCAGTCAAAATCAACAAAATCTCTATGGATTTCCGTTTCCTATTTTTTAAAGAAGACAAGGGCAACAACAAGTGAAAGACGTGAGCTAATTTAAATAAAGACTGATCGAGCTATCATTACACACAAGAAGATGGGGGAAAACTAATACACACAAATTGTTTAAGTTTTAAAAAATTGCCTTTTTTCTATGAAGGATTTTATGATGCTTTCTATTTTTATAACTTCATGGTTTTTCTTTAATATAAAATATCTTTAAACTAAAAATGTCATTTATCTAATTCATCCACAATAATATATGATTCTATAAATTTTGTTGTGATAAATAAGAACAAAATAATTTATTAACAATTTGAAAAATTCTAAAAAAACTACCTTTGAACAAAAACAAACAACAACATCATGATGAGTTTTATATATCATGAGTCTCCTCAACATTTTAAAATAATATAATAATTGATTAAGATACCTATCTTTTCTTTTTATCTCATATTTTATCTGTCCGAGAATAAATCTCTACACTTTTGTACTTGCCCCAATACTCGATCGATACGATCGATTAGTATTTTTATGGATTTATCCGGCAACGATGGCAACACATCACGCACCTGATAACTAGTTGAAAGTTCGAATAGCTCCTGGAGCCGCTTGCCAGGACCGTATTCGCGTAAATTCCTGAGAGCTTCAATGGTCGGCCGTCGGAATATACACAAATTGTCCAACAGCAAACCGTGATAAGCTTCGTATTTCTTCAACAATCGATAACCATGCAGGAGTCCTGATTCATTATCCAAGAACACCAGGAGCTGGGAATTAATTTGTCGGGCCAAATTGTGCGCTGGCGCCGCCATGATGTCTGCATTCCATTGATAGTTGTACAAATTGTTAACAACCCGATCTAGATTCGCAATTAAATAATCGAACACGATTAGATCGGACCATTGCGCTAGCTCGATTAATCGATTCAGCACTGTCGCATTCAAATGCAATTCGTCTCTGTCAAGCACCAATGATGATGACGACGATGATGCTGGAAGAGACGATGGATCTGATGCGGCAGCAGCCACTGATTTTGATTGATTGAGACGAGAAGACCTGTTGTGGTTGTTGTTGTTGTTGCTGTTGCTGGCTGAGTTGATCGTGGACGATGGTGCTGGGGCAGCAGCACCCAACCGTTTGAGTAATCCTTTTTGATTTGCATCTTGATCGGCTGCAATGGACGCTGATGATGGTGAAGGGGGGAATGTTGTTGCGCTGGTGCTGGTGCCCAGCGTGATATTCCAAACGTCGTATTTATTTAAATGACGTTCGAGTGGTTGGAATGGCTGAGGTATGCCGGCTGGTTCGAGGTCAGGTAGCCATTTTGTAAGAACAACTGGGCGTGTGGATTTCCACTGTGCGTTTGTGATGTCTTGCAGGGCGTTTGCCCATGTCGCCGATTCTAGATCAATCACAGAAGCCGCACTTGGGGCGAGGTTTGTCAAATTCAGCAATTGACCAAGGTAGAAACTGAATAATTCACCCTGGATCTGGTCAGTGTTTTGACGATAGCGAGCACAAGCTCGAGTGCCATCGGCAAACACGACGAGTCGATTTTGCATTCGCCCACATCCCGTCTCCAAACGGGTAACAACCCCATTATGAATGAACTTATTCCATGCCGCTGCATCACTCTTCAGGAAGCCCTTCGGAAGGGAATGCTCCACCATGCTACCCCAGTAAATGTCACTTTCAACAATTCCCGTATTGTGATTGGCATTACGGACAATTTGTTCAGCGATCGGCATGAAACTAAGTGAGGCCTCATGCAGATTCAGCTGGGCAGTGTCACCAGGTAGCATTTGTTCGATTACCGACGGCTTTGACAATCGCCTCTCTGGGCCTTTGCGAAAGAGGCCATCACTTGTCCGCTGCACTCGGAATTCCTTAATGCTCCCATCGATGGCGTCTAGTTTCTTCACAATCATGGAGTCTTCCGAATGTTTGTCCTGCTCCAAGTGGAAAGCATTCCGGAAAACCTCTTCTGCCGGCAGTTCCTTCTCCTTTATGAATGACACAGAGAATAGGTTTTCCCCTGCCGTTGGATGTGCTGTGGGTTGCTCTATCAGCTTCTCCCCGCGAAGTTCATAGATCGTGGGAAAGTCCGATGGTGGGTGCAGTGGCAGCACTGTCTTATTGACCACAGCCACCGTCGTAGCCACTGGCTCCACACCAATCAACTCGCCGGTTATGAAAACCCCCGACATTCCTGACATCATGGGCATGAAAACGCCCAACATCAGGCCCAAAATAAACGCCGCCAGTATACTAAGAAGACACGCCTGTCGTTGAAATACCCGCCGACGCCTCAGTGACACTTGCATTGTGTCCTCGTCTGACTCCAACTCCGACTGATGCTGCTGGCCTTGACGATGACTATCCGTCGTCGTTACTACTATTGGCACTTGAATAGTACTGATCGAAGAGTCCGCACTATCGCTGCTAATCTGCTGATAGTGATCGAAATAGTTTTTTGACGTTAATGGAGTTTGATTGTTTTTATCCGTTTTTCGCCCGAATTCGATTGATTTAATTTCGTACATGATTTTTGACAAAAACTCAATTTTTAATGCCGTTAAGCTTAGTTAAGGTTATTTTGTATTGCCAGAGTGTGCTATATTATTAGTGAGAGTCTTTTTTATATCCTCGAGATGATTTGATCTCACCGATGTGTCCTTGCATTGAATTTACAAAAACACGATTTGCAATTTACAAAGGAACTCGAAGAAAACATTTCAACTTTTCAGCACTGTTAAAATTGCAATTTTTTTAGGAATTGGTATTTTTTGTTTCCTTTAATATACGCGCCCGTTGAGCTTATCGATCTATTTTGTGCACGATCACTGGTAAAGCACTATTTTTCTTTTTTTGTTTTAATTTTATTTTATTTTTCTCTCGACAAGGCTGGGGGATTATTTTTCAATAAATTGATTGCCTTTTTGCGATAACACCGCGCGCGCACCACCGAACGAGATGTTGGGAGAAGTTGTTGGTTGTACAATGAAAAAAGATACACCGAATCGCGTGAAGGGTGGAGGTGATCGGTGGTGGTGGTTGTGGTGTGAGGTCTGGGTTGGAAGGGAAAAACAAGGAATCAACCTTTTTCGAAGTTGTCGACGTGATTTTCTTCGATTTTTTGTGTTTCTTTTTTTTTTAATTTCAATTATTTATTTCTTTTTCTTTAATCCACAAGGAGGCTTTAAATTGGGAATTCACTCCCAGGCTCCTGGATGAAGAAGTTAGAGATGAGTTCTATTATCCTCAGAATGTTGTTGGCAACGTTAAATTGGACACTACACTTGTTGTTTTTTTTTTTCAACAATTTTTTTCCAACACTTTAAGCGACGTATCAAAGTATCTAGATACTTTTGTTCTGATTTAATATCGTCTTTTTTGGCACGTTTTGAACTCGCACGTTTGATTTAAGTTTTCTGCACACACTCCCACACCTTTTCGCTGATGAAGGTTTGGCAGTGATGACACTTTTTTGTTTTAATTTTTGATTTTATTTATCGAGACCGTGAGATCCGTTCAGGGTCACGATTGAATGCGTAATGATGTTGTGTTCAAACTTTCAGATACTTTAAATAAAAGATATATATCCGCAAAGTGACATTTGTAAACCCGTCGCTCTGGCACTTTACCGGCTATGATTACTCATAGCTTGTTGTTTGTTTTTAAACAAAATTCAATGATTGAACCGATTTACGGAAATCAATTAAAATACGGATTTTATAAGATAGTCTTTTATGAAGAAGACACAAAAAGGTATTTTTTTACTTTTAGGGAGCCAAAAAGAACGTGAAAATCTTGGTACCGAACTCTCTGAGGTTTTGCTAAAGACTGAATTGAATACTGCAGTGCATCTCATAGATACTCGCGCTCTGATGGTGTGCCAAGAGTGTGTCCAAAGAAAGATATTGTGGAATGCAGAGTGGTATAGGTGTGTGTTGTGTTGAGAACCAGTCTTTCGTGAATTTGACTTTTGTTGGTGTGAATTTATTATGATTTTCTTGTTTCTATGGATTTTTGTTTAGTTTTTATTTACGGTTTATACCGACTTTTTTTTTGAAATTTTTTTTACAGTCTGTCTGTATTGAAGGTGAGTTTTGAAAAATATGAGAGAGAAAGATTGTAGAGAATACAAAATAAAATAAAAGAAGGAAGTCTGGAGCTGGACTGGATTTGGTGTTTTGTTGTGTATGAATGTAAAGTTGAGAAGAGGTGCAAAAAATTAAAAAGCTGACACTATGAAGTGGTTGTTTGATCACTTTTGCATCATGCGGTTTCATGGTGGTGGCTGATGGCATATAGTGTTGTTTTAAGGTGAAATATGAGATTTTCGTTTTCTTCTTCAAATGAGAGAATGTTTTTTGTTATTTTTGTTTGTTGATGTTACTGCTCTTTTTTAAAAAGCAGCTTTAGTATTCATGTGAATAATGCGTTTTGAATATAATTTTAGGGGATTTTTTTTCTTAATAATGTCTCTTTTTATTAAAATTAAAGAAAACGAGCGAGAGATCACCTCTGTCCTCTGTGCTATGTATATATCGGCTTTGCAGACTCTCTTTTGATCACGATACAAGTTTGTATCGCAACTCTTTATTTGGTTTTATTTTTCTCTGATTTTTAGAGCCCCTGCAGCGTTGCGAACGCCACTGAAAGTCAAAAGAGCAATGTAAATTCAAATTCATGTTTTACAAGTTAGTGATGCCTTTTGTTAGATTTTGTAGAATAGATATTTCATATTGAAAAATATATTTTTGATGAAAACAAAAGAGTTGATACAAGAACTCAAAAAATTAGACTCAGTAGCCGTATTTAACTCAAATAGAATTTGGTTTTTTTTCGAATGGCTCTTACGATTTTGACTAAACCTACCTTTTATTTGCAATAGTCAGGACGATTCAAATAAAACTGTATTTCAAGTTAGTATTAAAATAAGTTTTTTATGAGAAAACTGTCTGAGTTTTGGGTTATTTACGTTCGTTAGCTTTAGCAATTTTGCTTCATTCAGCCAATAAAAAAGTGTAGTTCAAAAAAAGTGGAAATATTCTGCATTCTAAATTTCTAAGGTACTAAATAATCAAAAGAAAAAAAATTTACTAGATATATTATGAGGATTTTAAAGTTGAAGTAAATTAAACTACATTTCAGTTTTGTTTTTATCAAGTTAAGATTCTTATGATGACAATGATTTTGGTTGAAGTTTATTTTTTTGTTAGCCATCCAAATTTTGTATATTTAACCACATATGGGCTCTACTTATTTTGAAAACACCTCAGTCCTCTATACTTGCATTCAAAAACAAAGAGATTATTTTTTTGTTTTTACTCTATTTCAACAAGATTTATAAAAAAAAAGACGTTGACCCAAAAGAATACTCTAAGCATGAGCATCAGCATCAAACTAATTTGTAAAACCGGTTATCTGGATTCTGAGCTTACGCGTAATAAAAAAACAGTCAAGCAAAAAATTTGTCCGCTACTAATATGGTGTTGGGTTTTAAAGGCTGGGCAGGGTTTTTAAAGCTGGGCAGGATTTTTTTCAGAAATCTTAAAGGGATATTTAGCTTTTCAAAGCTAAATTGCAAGTTTTGATATTAATTTTGATTTTACTCTATAAAGCATGTTCCGATCTAAAAATTGTTTTTTTTTTATGAATGAATAAATTAATTTTCGACAACATTTAAAATGACATAAGGAGCTAACTTGACGAGCTGGTGAACAAAAAAAAATACTAGTTCAGCCAAATTATAATATAAGTAGTAAATCAACACCAAATATTATAAAACCATTCCAAAAATAAACGACAAGAGTGTAACAGTAGACTGAAATAAAAGAGCTGAAGCACGAACTTCATTAAGTTTTTCCTAAATTTGCCAACTTTAGAAACGAAAAAATTAAATGTTTTCAACGTTCACATTGGCAACACTAGACCGTTTACTTCATTAACAAACAACATCAAAAGAATGTCACCTACACTTGTTAATTAATAATAATATGATCTTGGAGTATGATTTTTCTTTTTGTTGCACACACTCCTTTGTATGTGTGATTTCGTTTGTGTTCAACATTTTTCTCTGAGTATTAAATATTCTGCAAAATTCTCTCACTCTTCTCGAATCAAGTCTCACACATACTGTGTGAGTTAAAAACCTCTCATTTTGTGCAGAATGTGCTCAACACACTATACACACGGTTCTTGCTTGCGCTACAATTACCCTTTTGTGTATTTTTCTTGTATTTTTCTTACCCATTCAAATCTACACATTGTTCTGGTTTTTCATGGTTTTCTTCTTTATTTTATTTTTTGTTGTTGTTGGGTGTTTTTTTTTTAATTTTATTCTTAAGGTTTTGATAGTGTGTTCAAGTGTCGCGTACATTTTATTTGCCTAGAGCTAACACGCACACACGTTGCCTCTGCGCCTTGTGTGCGCGCGCACGTTAAACGAGCATTTTCTATGTCAACATTGTCATTTTTCCATTGAATTTCAAGAATTTTAGTTCTCGAGACTTGTTCTTCATCATCGTCCATCCTTTTGCGATTCAGTTTCGGTTTTGGCCTTTTGGTTTTCGTTTTGGCTTTTTCTCTTCGATGGTGGATCACATTCTGTGCGGCCGGTTGAGGTGGTTCAGTGGTTGATGTGGCTGTGTTCTCATCTTTTTTAATATTTCATGGTTTTCTTATGAATTCTCTAAGTTGATATGTGTGTTTAAGAAGAAGATAGTTTTGTTTTTCTTCTTTGGTATTCTCCTCTGTGTGTTTTTTCGTAGTTTTTAGCTGAACAAAAAAGGATAACTACTCTCTCTCTCTTTTGAATTTTTCTGCAGATTTAAAAAACAAAAAAATTAAACTTTAAATCTTCGCGTGTTGTTCTCAAACTAAAAACCGATCGATTGGTGTGTCACAGAGAAATGTGGCTGTGGCTTATGCTCGTTTATGGATCTACTTTAACTTCGTCGAAGACTGCAGAGATAGGGATGGAAGGGTTGAGGAATTACCGGAGGGAGGGAACTGCTAAACAAAATGCTTAGAAATGTTCCTTTTGTTATTTTTAAAAAAACACACCAACACCAATACCAATTTTTATTCTCATCTTTAGGAATTATTAAGAAATAAATGTAAATGTTTTGAGGGAGGGGAACAAAACGCAAGAAGCAAGAGAAGTGGTCTGGGTCCCATCTCCCATCTTCATCGTGCCTGGGTCTATAAGAAATTATATTCTCAGATAGAACAACATATTTCTGGTGTGTTTGACGACGAAGACAACGATGACGACGACGATAGAAATATGTGTTTGTTTAGTGTTTCTTGCGATGGAAGTCGTCGTTGGATACTGTTGCAGTTTTTTTTGTTAATTTTTTTTTTGCTAAGTTCTTTCAGTTTGTCTTGCTATTGGAATTTTGTTTTTCGCAGAGAGTGCTGGAATATTATTTTTTTATTAAAAGGTTCTTTTTTATGCTTTAAGCACCATGGTTAGAAGGCAAGTGAATGGGGACGATTTAAAAAGTATTGTTTTTTTTTATTTTGATGGTAGAAACAAAAAGATATGTAGATAATGTGATTTAGGTAAATAAAACTAAGAAATTTGTTCATCCATTGAAATATTAGTTTCATGAAATAAATCAAGACAATAAAATGGAAGAATTAAGTTTTTTAGCTTAGGTAGAACACCAACAAAAAATACGAAAAATAATTAAATAGGTACACTTATTCCTTTTTTCGTGACGTTTCTGATTACTAAATAGGATTTCCCTCCAGAGGGAAATCTTATTTAATAATTAAATGCTTTCAATGTAAGAACGGAGTTAAGTTAGTTTCGTTCTTTTGATCTTAACTACCTGCCTAGTGTTTTTTTATTGTTTCAAACTTTATGAAGTACTTGAGACTTTTTATGGGACACATGCAAAAATATAGCCGTAAAGCTATTTCAGTTATAAGGGTTTGTCGGATACATATAGTTTATGTATATTGGAAAGATTTAAACTGTATTACGAAGAATGTAGTGGAAAAATCACCACGTAGTTTGAATTTGTTCATTTAGCAACGCGCACTGAACACATCCAATTTATCTTCATTTGGTCGAATAGTAAATGTAGTTTCCTCCGTTTAAAGTTTTAGTCCCGTTTGTTTTTATTAGCAGTCAATTCCCTTTCGACATTGCGCTGGGAAACAAGTCTCCACGAAATAGTCTTTCCTTTAAGTAATAATTATAACGCTTTATTTTATATAATAAAGTTATGAATTGAATTTATAAAATCATAAAAGTGTAGTCTACTTCATTTACATTCACCACAAGAATATTGGAATATTTAGAAATCCTCAAAAATAGCAATCAACGAGAACTAACTTACTTTACTTTAGATGGCACTCACAGCCCAGGATGGGCTTCGGCCTCAACTAACAAGCCCCTCCAGCCACCTCTGTCCCTAGCTAGCTAACTTTGACACCGCACTGAAAACATGGCTCTTAGAGTATCACTTGTAGTGAAAAAGTGCTTCTCGTCTAGGCGTTCGGATTTGGCATACAAATTGTAGGTCCCCTCCATTCCCGTTGACACGCGCAAAGATGAACGGTTGAACAAAGTGTCAAAAGAACTTAAAAAATTTGACGTTTTTTAAAACTTTGGGTGGTATTGGTAGATTTTGAAATGTTAATTTATTGTGAAGGTTTGTTTCGACAAAATTGTAAGGTAATTCAGATTTAACTAAAATTACCATATCTTCACACAACCGGAAACATTGTGAATTGTTATTGTTTCTACTTTGAACCAGAAGAAAAAAAAAATTTTTTTTTAAAAAGATAACAATCGATTTGGAGTTTTCTCGAATTTGATTTTTTTTTGCAATTTGACAGACAAAATTTTTCGGAACAATGGTTTTCTGAGTGTTAGACAATAACCCTGAAACTTATTTAAAAATTGCACCCAAAAAACTCTACAAAAAAATGTTGTTTTATTTCTTATTTTGGACGTTATTTCCTTATTTTTATGAAATCAAAAAGCGCCTAGGAGAGGGAGAGTTGCCAAAAACTACTAAAAAATACAAAATAGCGTCCAAATATTAGGAAACATTGCCAAAACCAAAATCTTGTGGATATTTGTATTGAAAAAATACCGTTTTTTATAAAATAAAGTTCAATTAAATTGAGTTCAAAACCACTTTTGGATTGTAATACACTAAGATTTTGTAGCATTCATCTATTACTAAAAGAACATTTTTTCCAAAAAATTAGTACTGTGGACTGAGCCGCCTGATGGTGGTTTTTTAATAAATTTAATTTGAAAATACATATCGCCCAAAATCGAAAAAATAATTGCCCAATTTCAACAAAAACCATTTAATTTTAATTTATTCTCCTAACTTAATTTGCTGTGACTAATTTTGAATGATGGTCCGTTATGTTAGAATTTGAAGTTGGACATTTAACAGATTTAAGTGAAACATGAGTGTAGAATGCGACTATGAGTACGCCCCATGTTTTTGTTTTTGATTAGAGTAAATAAAAATAAATCGCGTGGCACAACGGCTCATGAAGAACCAGGGCCTAGTGACTAACAACTCGCAACCATTCCTGTGTGCGCCTTCGACAGGAATGGAAGGGACCTACAATTTTATGCCAAATCCGAACGGCTAGACGAGAAGCACTTATTCGTGACAAGTGATACTCTTGGAGGATTTGTCAATTCCTCGCAAGAGGCAGTAGCCCTGATTAGAGTAAGTATTGTGTATTATACCCAATGACTGATTAGCACCCAAATACGGCTACATGCAATTTGACCACAATGAAAAATGGCCTCAAACGAAAAATGAAAAATGGACCCAAATTTGGGGCTTTTTTCATAGTGAAAAATGGCCCCATTTTCAAAATGGAAAAATGGCCCCAATGTTATAAAAAATGGCCCCAAACTATAAATGAAAAATTGGTCGACAACAGAGAAATTACAATCTTACAAAAAATGGTTTGCGTCGGTTTGGGAGAGCCTTAATAGTACCTTGCCTGGCCCTCTCGCGGGTTCAAGGATTTTAACTCCCTATTCGGGTCCTCTGTCCCGCTCACGCGACTCCGTTGCTCCGCTTAGGGTATGCTCAGTCGCCTGGCAGGCAGCTATGTTGTCCGCCGTTTTAGTTGTCAAAGTTTTCTTGAAGAATAAAAGTTGGTTTAAGAATAAAAGTTTTGGGCCATTTTTCATAATGAAATTTCACCCCAAAATTAAAAATGAAAAAAGGCTCCAAAACCATGAAAAATGGCACAATTTACAAATTGTTTACCTTTTTTTGTTTTTGTTGTTTCCCATTAAATTTGTGGGGCTATTTTCCATTTTATGTTTGGGGACATATTTAATTGGGGCCAAATTTCGTGTAGCCCCCAAATACAAAGTTTAAAAACAAAATAACTTTGATTATTTTATCTTCTAAGTATTTTAAGTTTATTGACATTGTTTTAATTAGAAATAAATAAAAGATGTAAGACCCCTTTCACACAAGGAAACTGAGTTGCCGGCGATTTTTAGTTTGTAGGCGAGAAGGGCGTAAAAGGAAGACAAAAAATCTCCCATCTCACCCTTCTCGCCTTAAAACTAGCTAGTTTATGGAAACTTAGTTTCCTTGTGTGAAAGCGGTCTAAGTCTTAAGCCGTTAATATCTCGTGTGTTTCTATCGCTGCAATGTATTTTATATTGGTAGAACAACATTTCTCTCGACACACGGCTCCACAACACAACACACGAGACCAGTATGGTTCTGGCTTTATTGTGTCATTGTAAATTATATATTTTACGAAATAAATTAAATAAAATAGATCAGATGCATACCTAATTCCTGCACCACTCTGGTTACACTATTTTCAAAATTATAAAAAATATGGTTTTCGTTTTAAATTGTCATTTCCTGTCATAAAATTTAATTTTTTGAGAAAAAAAAAGAGAAGACAACTCATGGCATCATTATAAAGATTTATATTTCAAAAATGCGAAATTTCAATTATTCCATTTAACACTTCAAAGATGGTGTTGAAACTCAATAAGACTATTCCCACTAGACAAAACTCCTACTTTCTTAAATAAAAAACCCTATTCATCCGAAACCTTTCTAATCCCTTGAGGCCTAAGGAAATCCATTAAAGTATCAGAAAAAATCAAATCCCTTCTCGAGAACATAATAAAAGATTTTTTTCGGAAATTACTAATCATTTTTTGAACAATTCAATCTGAGGAAAATTGAATAAAGAAAATGTATGTTTTGTGACAAATTCAAAAGAATCAAAACCATTGTGGCCTTTTATACGTATGCAGTTCAATAGAATCTTCCCATTTCCAGATAAGCTGAAGCGGCTCGTTATACTCATATTATGCTAAATTTGTCAAAAACTACCAATCTCCTTCTGGAATTTCCCAAACAATAGTCAGACAACTGAATATTTGACATAAACGTCTGTTCGCCCATTCCTTTGACTCTCATTCCAAAGAGTCCTGAATTTTTTGTTGGCAGGATTATTCTTCATAAGCACTACTTACTTTGCAACGGAAAACTCACTCTACTAAGGTAACCTCCGTTTTCGGTGGTTCAGCTCTTGGTGATGGTTCGATGTTTTTTTTGTTGTATTCTTTGTATCTTTTGGTACCTTTTACCGCTGAAGATTCGTAAATTGCAGCCATTTGTTGCTGATTCGGCTACTGTGGCAAAGAAGCAGCTGAAATTACTCCGTTGGCTGGTCAACGGGTTGGGATGGTGATGCTTCTGCGCTTTGCTATGACGATGATGACAAACAAGGATTCCAAAGTCAGAAAGCCTGCATTCTTTTGGATAATTAAAACCACTTAAGATGGAATTTTGAATCAAAATCATCATCATCGTCATCGTCATCCATCGTGTGATGGTCGTGGTCATCTTTTGACTTAGTCGTCATCATCATCGTCGTCTTTCATGTTGCTGCGCGAGATTGTTGTTGTTGCCGTTTTCATTCAGGTTGTGCCATCGGTAGATATGAGTGTGTGCCTATCGAGTACACGTCGCGCTTTGTCATCCTCTTTGAGGTTTTTTGGAAATTGTTTCATTTTTTGGCAACAAAAAATAAAACACAAATAAAAGAGTCACAAAATTGACTGTGTGTGTATACAGAAACAGAAAGACGGGACAACGCGATAGATATTGAACAGATTCATCATAATTACACGACTATATGTTGGTCAATTAAAAATCAAGCAAATGGTTGGTATTCTGGTTTGTTTGTTTATTTTTCTCGCTTTTTTAGTTTTTGTTATCTTTGGTTTATTTTTGTATCTCTGTCTGCTTCCTTGTCTCTTAATTCCATTCCAAAAACCGCATCAGCAATCAACGTAGGCAAGGAGGCAGGCAAAGCGCAGACCATCTTATACCACGAGCATATTCGGATAAAGGATAATGACACAAAAATGTTGCGCTGATTAAAAGGGTAAAAGGGAGCAAGTACCGAGCGAGCAATGTGCATGCATGCATACCAATAGTAGGCCAAAAATACAGATGTAATCGGCTGTTAGTGTGCGTTAATTTAATGAATTGTGCGTTGGTCTTTTTAACTTTTTGCATCAGTGAAACACCAAAATATGCACGGAATGGAGCAGTTGTTATGCTTTTTAGAAGCATCAACCATACAATGCCAATGAATTCTTTGGCAGTTGCACAGTGGCTGAAATCTCTCATCGGGATTTGAAGAGTTTTTCCTTATATTTTTTTTTTTTGTTGAATCGCTTGGTTCGTCGCAGAACAATTAAAGTTAAACAACAAAAACTTAAATAAATTAATATATGTATGGATGTGGTGATGTTGGGTTTTTCTGTAGAATATTCGATTTTGTTCGACAGGGTTGCATCAGTTAAAATGAGAAAGGAGAAAAAAGATAGAAATTACTTCGCGCAACAGTTAAGAATGATTTTCAAAAAAAACGAAAAACGAAAGACTTGAGGCAAAAACTTCTGAAATGATTAGTTACTCGCTGAACAAAGTGGAATTTAATCGATGGACTATAGGGTGGGGCTGTCTCAGTAATATAATGTGCCTGACTACGCTTTAAAATTTAATGATAGTATGGGTATAGCAGTATCTCTACCTCATATAGTATAGTTTTTGGACAAGTCCATCATCGATGATGATGTGCAAATGCTTGAGTACGGAATTTTGAATCTTTCGCATTCAAACTGGTAAGCCTTTTACCTTTTCGCTTAAGTACTCTCTCTCAAGTGTTTGCGTTCTTGTTTTTAATTCATTTCTTTTTGTTGCTTACATCTATCTTCGATGGGGGAAAAGGTGGAATTATTTAAATTTTCACACAAACCGAATGTTTTAACGGTTGTTTTTACTAAGAAAGCTACTGAAAGAATTTAAAAGAAATATTTGAAATATGCGTGAGTTTAAGTTTCGTTGTTTCTTCTTAGTTTGGGAATTTTAAATGGGGTTTGTGGATATGGCAAAGGAATATGTTTGATACTTTGTATCGAAAGAAAACGATAAATGAGCAAAAGAAGAAGGTAATATGTATCTAAATTCCGCTATTTTTAAAGGAAATGAGCCAAAATTAAATGGAACTTGGGACGAGAGCGTATGCAGATCATCGAAACTGGTATCAAAATAAAGAGCTTAATGTTAGTAGTTCCAAATTGCTTTACAAAAATCGTATGTGGTATTGTGAGATTTTCTTATGTGAATTTCGTATTCTATTGCTGGCTCTTGTCCGTTAAGAAGATCTTTATAAAAAAATATCATTATACGCACTTTTTTTGTTTTTTTGTTTCATTTTATAGGTTTTTTCCCTTTCCTTTGAATGAGAATTCTGGTTTTAAGAGTATCAGTACCTGAAGTTCAAATTTACACAATCCATACAAACAATTTTCATATAAATCTTAATATTTTTAGTATACAAATACTAATATTCAGGGGCTTATTGCGAGAGTCTATTCAGAATAGACTTAAAGTCGAATAGACTTATAGTCTATCGTCGGTATTGCGAATTTCTATTAGAATCAATTTTTTTCTACTAAATATAATTTTTTTTTCGATCAAGAATTTCTGATCGACTTTTGTGTAAATGTTTGTCCATCCATGTTTGGTGTCCTTCCTTCAAGATGCCCAATCATCTTAACATGTGCTGCAATATAAAATTTGCTACCATAATACATTTTTTTTTAAGATGTTTATATACTTCTTATACATTCTTTAGAAATTATGCATTTTTAAAATGCATCATAAAATGCACTTTTTTCCAAAAGTTTATATGGATGTCCAACAATTTTCTCAATGTCCTTCCGTTTGCAAAAAGCTGCAATGTCATATTTGGTACAAAGGAGCCTTACATTCAACTACGAAATGATTTTTCAAGTTGTTATAACTGTTATTAAGGCTTTTAGAGAAAGTGCATTTTGAAAATGCACAAATCACCACTGCACCCTTAAAGGAGTCTGCAAAGCTACCACGTTATCATAAATATGTATAAACCATAATAATATTATACAAATGTATGTCTGCATATTTTCATCCAATGTCTAAAATCCAAAGGACCGGAGTTCATTTTTGCAATTAGTCGCGCTATTAATATTATTTTTTTTCAAGAAAAACTATTTATTTCATCGAAGAAACGTCAAATTTTTGTCAAACTATATTTGTTTTCTAAAACTCTTGGGGAGATTTGACATTTCAGTCTAAAGCTCTAGTCGGGAGCTTATAATATTCTCTTTTCGAAAATCGATTCTATTCAAAAAGTCTACTGAGCAAGGCGATACTAATTTCAAATCTGATAGAATCGAAAAAAGTCGAATAGACTTAAGTCGAATAGAATCTCGCAATAAGCCCCTCAGATTTCTATTGATGTCAATTTTTTTGACCCAAAAGTAGTCATCTTCTTATTCTGAAGTTTCCTTTAAGTGAAATATTCTTTTAATCATCTATTATTATTATTTTGATATTTTGTTGGCACCATTAATAGGTCATGGCATTCAACTCAATATTCTGTCATTATTTGTATCATTAAAGAAGCGACAAATAAAGTGATGTTTTGTTCCACAATTATACATGTATATTTTTACAATTTGCAATAAAAATGCACCTGCTCAGTCTATAGCCAGTACAAATAAATAAATGCTAAATGTTAAGTTTAATTTAGTAAATTTTAAGTTTATTTTGTTTTAATTACAAACACGACCGTTTTCTTTAAGTTGTCAATCAACATTCATCGCTTTACTGTTTCTTAAATAAAAAACAAATCGATATCTAGGCCAATTTCACACACTTAATGCAATTCAGTCATATTAATATGGCTCGAGTAGAACTCATGCGCAACACGCTAATATTGCCGATTATGACAAAGTTTGTTCTTTAACCTAGATATACTGTATATAATTTATTACTTAACATTTCCTCCCCCCTTACAAAAAATGGATGGGAGATGTTTTGTTATATTACTGTTAAAATTTTGAATTTTTGTGTTTACATAATAGGTACTATTCGATTTTTTTTTTTTTTGATATTAAATTACATATGTACATACAACTATTCATATACTATTCGAATTTTTGTTTATTACATATTAATTTTCGATTCTTTGTTTTATTACATATTATTTATTGATTTCGTATTACTTAAATTATTATTCGATATTTTTTAATTATTACTTATTACTACTCTGTTGTGATTTGTTTGTCTTATTACATACTACTCTGGTTTTTTTTTGGAGTACATATTATTATTTGATTTTTTATTACATATTAAATACTATTTGATATTTTGTTTTAAATATTATTTGTCTTTGTTTTTAAAACAATTCATTGAGAGCATTTTTTTTCCATTAATTAAATCTTTTTATTACTTAATTTACTATTTGATATATATATATTTTTTTTTTGAAATTGTATTTATTAAATATTTATTACCTACTCTTGTTTTTACATAATATTATTCGATTTTTTAAAACGTTTTTGCTGTGTGAATGTTGTTTTCGACAGAGGCTTGAAAAATCTGGTCTCGTCTTGGAATATCGTTACTGTTGCTGAAATGATTTGTACATCTCGTGGTCTTGTCCAAAGCGGTAGAATTTAAACATTTGCCTTTAATCGTGCAACACTTGGCAATAATTATAATTAAAAAAAACAATGCCTATATCGTTAAAGTAGTCAACAGGATATTAAATTTCAAATGAATATCATTTGTGGTCCTTTTATTTTCTAAATTTTCCCATTTCGATTCTAAAACCTTAGCTGTTTTACTATCAGCACGCAATGCGGCATGTAAGGCAGACGAGTCCAATATCTCTAAACTTTTGGTGTCCTTAAAACCTGGCGAATCATGAAATGAAAAATTAGTTTTTGTAAATTTTTTCTTTTGAAAGGGATAATAAATCCTTTAAGAGTAAACATGCAGGGCTTAAGGAGCCTAAGTATACCTATTAAATGAACGGACGTGGAATATTCTTGATTACTGCATTGTGAGTACAGTACAGCTAGATTCTTAAGCCAATAAAACCAAAAATTCTAATGAACCATTGGGAAATTTTCTATCATCTTGTATTCACAAACATCAGGTAAAAACGAAGAGTTCTTAAATAAACTTCGAACGCAATTCTCTTCACCAGGTATTGTACCTATAGGATCGTTTATTTTGCAGATGTAAAATGTGGTATTAAAACTAGTGCAAAGGGCGTGGAAATGTGCTTCTGTGGGTTCAAAATTTCGGACGGAGAAAGAGCTATTGAAAAGGTAGTTGGAATTAATGTCCAAATAGGCTAAAGAACCTTGTTTAAGCAAAATGGGTACAAGGTAAATCTTATTAATACTAAAAATATGGTCATCAAGGATAGGTATGAGTATTTTTATCATAAATCGTTCGCCTAAGCACTGTGTGTGGTTTTAGTTGCAAGGGTTGTTTGGATAAAATTAAGCTTTATTCTGTAGGTTTGAGTTAGATTAGAATAGAGGCATTTTGAATCGTTTGCCAGAAGCATTAATGGGCTAAATTCTTGTCGGTGCAGTGATTCCATTATGAGGAAAGTGGTGGTCAGTTGTTCTGACAGTTAACTTAGTTCATTAACAATTAAAAAAGAAAATTCATGCACAATTAGCCATTAATTTCAAGTATCGATAGTCCATACTTGTGTTAATTAATGCCTCAGAAACCGCTCTTTTCATGGTTTCAAACTTTTCCACTAGCATATTATGTTGCATGGTTAAGTTTGAAAGGGAACCTCCTTAAATGTCCGCATTGGTTCTTATAAGCGTTAACTGTTCCTTTCCTAAGTTTATCGACTTTGTTTTACTGTTTTCTAGTTGCTGAAGGTTTGAGTAAATGTCTTCGGAATCTTCGTGGTCTAGAGTTCCAAATAAAAACTTTACCAATGAACCTCCTGCATTAATAAGCCCTCGTTTTGCTTGATCTTTACGGCATTGTGAAAACATATTTGTTTGGTAGATTTGTTCTCTGATTTTTAAAATTCTATTCTTTATTTTGATTGCCAAATGCCCACAATTTCCATTTGATGTCTCCGGCAGGTTGGCTAGTCTGGTACATATTTTTTCTATATTTCCTCCACATGCTTGTACAAACTCAATTGCACCTTTCCAATCAGGTAACTGACTTGCATTAGTATAGTCCAGTAATCTCGGAAGGTCATAGCGTGACCAACCTCCTCAAACATTATTCCCATTGATTTGACACTATGGAGTTCCACTGGTATACCATTTGATTGGGCGATCCATGACCAGAAAATTAAGTTGAATTTTTTCCTGGTAGTAAGAAGCCTTAGCATCATAGACGTATTTAGTTGATAATTGAAATTCAATTGCTTTGACTTTGAGCAAGTACGCGAGTGAAGTAAAAAGTATTAAAAACGATTTCATCCCCAGATTTGTTTTTTTTTTTTTAATTTGGGAATGAAAAATTGTTAGATTTTCAAAGAAATTAACTTACCTGTTTTCAAGTAACTAATGAAATTGGTGAATGATGTGATATGGGAATATTAAGGCTAAAACTTAAAATACAGTTTTTTTTGTTGCAATAATTTTAAATATTTTTTTCAATCTTCAAAGAACGAAAATGTTTGCATGGCAACTACATAATCATTTATGTACCATATTTGAAGTATATCTGGTAAACCGTCTGAGCTATCAAGGCCTCACATGCACACATCAATGGAAGTCATCTGGAAAACCACTTTATTGCCCCCCTCTATGATGTTGTTTTGTCATAGGAACCCTAGAATTTGTTTTTGACACAAGACCAATACCTCTTCTATATCATATAGCCAGTAAAAAGTAATTTTTAGCAGTTTTGCCGTTTATTAATTTTGGTATCAAGAACAAAAAATTTAAGCCTGCTCATCAACAATTTTAATAAATTCGTTAAGAGAATTTTTCTTAAAAATTAATGTTTGTATATATAAAAAAATGTCTTGAACATTTTTTAAATCAAAATTTACTATAGGTAAGTAGTTAATAAAATACAATTTTGAGCAAAATTTCAAAAACAAAAATTATCAACCCTTTTTCAGGATATTAAATTTTGAAAAAATTTAAATTTTATATTTTGTTTTTTAATTTGAATAATATTTTGAAGGATCTCATGTATAAACAAATTTGATTAAAATCGGTCAAGTCGTTAACATGAAATTTTAAAGTCACAAAAACGTTTCTATGACAGCGACCGTTTTTATATTTAATTTGTATTTCTTATAACCTAAATTTTTGTTCACCAAAATAATAGACCGTACCCTTACTAGTGATCTGTAGTTTTAAAGCTAAGAAAATAAATTAAATTTTCCCAGTAGGGATTCACCTACGAATCTTGGGTGATATGCATAAAAAGGCAGTATTTATTAGAAGTAAAATTTCACAGTAAATACTTAAACTTCTAGTAAAAGGTTAAATTTATAGTATTTACTTCATTTCGTATACATAAAAAAAAGTTTCTACTTGATGACATATACTTTCAGTATATACTGAATTCATCCAAGTAATTACTAGAATTCATCCGAAATTGAAAGTATTTACTTTTTTTCAAAGAAATTATAAGTTTGCTAGTTTTACCGCCTGGAGGTATTGTAATTTAGAACTTAATTCTTGTTTTAATTGATAGCCATTTGAACAGCAATAATGATAAAACAGTTTTGGCAATAAGCCAAATGCACCTAGCTTTGTGCGGATTTTAAAAGTACATGTGTAGTTAAGAATATAATTCACAACAACCTTCAATTCAAAGATGTGAATCAGAAGCTATGAAACTCTTGATTGCCGAATACACAAACTTAAAAATGGTGTTCAACTAACGGAAGAAAAAGTGACGTAATATACCCATTATAATCTTAATGGAAAGTTATTATTAAAGAAATTTTAAGTGCTGATGGTGTGTTGACAATCATTAAAAGCATTAAAACTTTTGTATAAGGCACGGAAAGGCTCCCTATAGGTACTAACACTTTACATATGTATTAGGTCTTACACCTGTAACAATATTTTGTATTATTTTTTTTTAATGGGCAAATTATTGGTATGGCTTACCACAAAATTACCTCACCAATCTACATTTTCCATTCTTAAAACCATATAACTGTTTAAAATTAATATCACCCACTGTCAAATTCCACCATTTCGGAAAATATTCACAGCAATCCAATTTCAATATAAACTGCGACCTGATTGCTTCCAATATGACTCAAAATTGATACTCTTTGGCTTCAGGCATATTAAATTCCTAGTTTAAAGCAAAAAAGTATGTACTATAAAAATTTCAACTTGCTATTTTGTAACTTTGAAATAACTAAGTATTTCGTAGAGAAAAATAGTACCTGCTTACTAGGTCTGTTGCATACCACTCTAAATGTCCAAAAATTGGAAAAAAAAACTTTCAGCGGCATATGTTAATGGTCGACGTGCATTGTACAGACAGACATATAGAATTTCGGCGCCCAATTGTTTGCTATCCTTATCATAGTAGTGCATGGTCTGACAAATGTCTCGAGTTCGAATTGTATACGAACCCAAAGTAATTAAAGTAATTGAATACAAAACATTGTATACGATCCGACACCTAACTTATGTCGTTTTCGATTGGATTTCGGAACAGTACTACTCCGTTTTGATTCCAATCGAATTATTTTCTATTGTTCCAAGACTAATTTGTGAAATATGTAGGTATGCGTGTGTGCGTTAATTGTCTGATATTACTGTATATTTTGCACGTTCAGTCGAGTAAAATTTATTTGACAAATATGCCATGAAAGGGTTTATTTGTATATTTGTGTTCCGGGTCTACTCCTTTATTAATTCCTGAACAGAAAAATTCTCCGAAAACATTACTCGGAACAGCCAATCGAATTATTTTGGAGTAAGCGGAGTCAAAAAGGAGTAACTCCGAACCTCCAACCAAAACCGACATTAATTATTTTTAACTTTGTTTTTTCTCAGTAACTGAAATTCAAACTTCTACCGCATTATAATATTGACTTAATTGGATATTTGTCTATTCTAATTATTTGCTTATGCTTTTTTAGTCTAATTTGAAATAATAAGCTTCAAATAATTAATATTTCCGTTCCAATCGAAGTTAAACAGAATTTAAAAACTCTGGCGCAAAATTTTGGGCTTAACATTTTCCTATTCAACAATTTCCTAAGTATTTAGCAATTTACTACCTTTTCTAAAATTTTAAACCTTTTGCTAACTAGTTAATTACATTTGTTGGGTTTGAATTTGATGAACACAATTATTGTTTTTATGCGTTGTAAATTTATTATATATTAATGGAAACCCATCATGTGCTTGAAATAAGTATTCGATATTTGTATCATTTTAACTTCATTATTTACAACAAAAAAAAAGAAAAAAAGTTGGGCAGGACTCGAACCTGGAACATTCGGGTCTTCTCTTTATGGATTTAGTACGATACTCAAAAGTTAAAAAAGCTAGTTGGTGATTTTAACTTTAGCAAAATGTTAGGGATAGTACGATGCTAAACTCGTTTAAAATTAGCAAAACACCATTTTTAACCTAGTATCATACTAAACATGATTTAACATCGTACTAAATCGTCTAAAATTTTGAGCCTCTATCATTCAAATAGACGTTTAGAGGACATTTCTTTTGGTATATTGGTTATCAAAATTAATAATAATAGAAAATTTTAGTTTAGCTTTACCACCCACCTATTTCTATACACATCAATGTGAGCGTTGCGTATTAACTACAGGTTTGGTTTTAGTTTCTTTGAATTCAACCTTGAAATATTACTCTTAAAGTGCTCGAGGCATTTTCATCGCATTTTCCTTTATCAACTAAGTTTTTCAAAGTACGTTACTATACAACGCTGTGTGAACCTCTATACATATTCGGATGACATTTTTTATTTAGAACGGTGGACGATAATATTTAATTTATCTCTTTAGATTTTTCATTCCTCTTCTATCAATAGAATTTGTGTTAGTAAAAGGAACACAAAATGATAACGACATTAATGGCAATAAGGATGTTTCGTGACCTCTTTCAATTTCAAGGGATTCCATTTGAGATTTGACAAAGAAATAGATAGATATAAAAAAAAACTATATCTTTTACAACATCTGTCCTTCTTGTCTCATTAGACAAGGTTCGTTCATTCATTCCACTCAGGTAGGTAGTCTTTGTCAACTGAAAATTGAATGAGTTTGGGAAGGAATTTCGTAATCCGCTTACGCACATAGGTACATAAATAAGAGTCGTCTCTAAGGCAACACAAATAATTGTCCTCCATATCCGATATCGACAAATCAACGTTACATCAAAACCATGACGCACACAGTAAATACTACCTAAATAGAATCTTCGCTTTATACCATTCCACTGTTATAAAGTTAAGTGATTTATCACTTTTATTTACCCTCTCACAACATCATCATCAGAAATGGAATTTTCCCCTTTAAGTACCAACACCCCAAAGCCCATTATATTCGCCATAGGATAGGAGCAGTAGCGTACGCAGGATTTTGTTTGGGGGGGGGGGCTCAGTCTCAATTTTGGTTAAATTTGTTTAAGGTGTCACAAACAAACAAAATTAAAGGCTTTCGTTTTATCAACCATCAGAAGTTAAATTTCAAAACGAAAGGAAAAACACACAAAATAGTCCCTAAAGTTATGAAATGAATTCTACCTTTCTTTCTTTGTAAACAAATATTTTTTGTAAAAATCCACTTTGACAAAAATCCACTTTATGGACTCGAATTAAACAACGTCAACGGTAATAGGGGTAGGTGAAAAGCGTATTCACATTTTAATAAATTTAAAATAAGCTCGTAGCTATAATTATAGCCGTGTTTTTTAAGAGAGTGAATAGCAACTCAGCAAAATGTTTACAAACGCAAAACAATAAGAAAACAAATTATTATAGAGAATTTTGTTAGTGTTTTCCGAGTAAAACTTATACTGAGGTTAATCATTATGAGGCTTATCATTCAGCCCAATTCTAAATATTCCCCGGGAAAATAACTCCCCGGGAGATTTGTTCCCGAAAAATGAAAATGCTCCTCACATCAAATATATTAACATTTTCAATTTTTTGGACATTTAGAATTCCAGCTTTTTCCTCGTAGAATTATTTCTCATATTCGAAGTTTGCTTAGAATAAGAAAAAGGGAACAAAATTCCCGGGAATTTCTTATTTAGAATAAGAGAGTAGGGAAAAGGGAAGTATTTCCCCGGGAATTTTTATTTAGAATTGGGCTGAATATATTAATACGTGAAGGTGATTTCTACCCGCACCTTTTTGAATGTCTAAATGGCAACATAACAGCCGCTAGTAGCCCGTAGCGTAATGGTTAGTGCTTTTGACTGTCACGCTGGAGGTTCTGGGTTCGCTTCCCAGCCTCGTCCACCAAAAAACTAAAAAGTTTTTTTTCAGGGCTACTACCTCTTGCGAGGAATTGACAAATCCTCCAAGAGTATCACTTGTCACGAATAAGTGTTTCTCGTCTAGCCGTTCGGATTCGGCCCAAAATTGTAGGTCCGTTCCATTCCTGTCGACAGACGCACACAGGAATGGTTGCGAGTTGTTAGTCACTAGGCCCTGGTTCTTCATGAGCAATTGTGCCACCCGATTTATTTTTTAATGGCAACATATTTTATTTTTGTTTATTTTTTTTCAAAGATATGGACAGTCGCTCTACGCAAAACTAATTAATTTGTTCATATTTTGCCGTTAAGGCAGTTTAATTATAGTTTATAAAGTTTTTCGCTGTTACACCCTCTGACCGCGCTTACAAACTCACCCCGCCTACGCCACTTTTTGTTTTTGCAGCGAATTCAATATTCCAAATTTCCCATAGACGTCTTTTCTTTGACGACCATTTGACGTTTTGATTCTTCTTTGACCGATATCACACAAGAAAACTGAGTTGCCAGAAACTAGCTAGTTTGTAGGCAAGAAGGGTTCGAGGGGAGATTTTTTGTCTTCCTTTTACGCCCTTCTCGCCAACAAACTAAAAATCGCCGGCAACTCAGTTTCCTTGTTTGAAAGGGGTCTTTGTTTCTCTTCTAATAACTGACAGCCAAAAATAGTTGCTCGAAAAGAACCTTTTCAATCTGCATGTCTCTTTCTCTTTTTGTTTCCTTAATTTGGTTAATTTTAGGGGACTTGCACACGAATGTAACATTGTCAATATTAAGGCTAACCTACATTCGCCAACTTTATCGAAAACTGAGAAATAAACATGAACGCCCTAGAAAGCTTGCAATAAAACAAACGAAAATTGTTCTGACAGATTATTTTAATTGACAAATATATCGAAAATGGTCGAATTTCGGCCACTGGGCGATACTTGTAACATTTATTAGGTCTGTTCCTTTACTTTGAGTTTCTGTGATGTCCTGTCAAGTTCATATAAAAAAAATTAAATTGACAGAACTTGGGAACAAAATGCACAGAAAATCACAGAAATTCAGAGTAAAGGAACAGACATGATTATAGTTTAAAGTAGCAGAAGCAGTAGCTATATAATGAAAAAGATGGTAACATTTTTTAAAGGAATTCTCATAATACAAATTATTATTGGGGCGTTTTCATAGTGGTTTCGCTCAACTCATGTTTTACTTAAGTACAGTTTAAATAAGATAAATTATAACAATTTATTCCAATTCGATTTCTGTACTTATCAAAATTAAAGTTTAATAAATTATTTAACGTCAAAAATAGTGCATTGACAAAAACTTAAATAAATGTTTAAATTATCTTTAAAGTTTTAACTAATCATGATAGTTTAAAACGACTAATAATACAGCCCATTAACTTTAAAAAAAGAGTTTGAGAAGATTTTCTACCTCTGATACAAGTTAAAGGCAGTATTTCGAAATGTCATCAATTGAGCTCTCTTAATGCCTTATGTCGTAGAATTAGAAATAACATTCGCCAAAAAAAAGTATGTAGTTTACAGATATTTAAAAATATTTTTTTTAATATTTGATACGTTCACTGAGCGTGAAAATACTGGTTAAAGCATAACCAAAGCATTTGACCATCACACTAAAAAGCAATACAAAAAAGAAGATACTAAGAGAATGTATTATGTTAATAAGTGCACTGCTTCATTCGGGTTTTTTTTTAATGGGAAAAGAAGAAAAAAATTAATTAAATATTTGGACCGAAATTAACAGAAAGTCTAATAAATTAAAAAATCCAATTTAAGTTAAATATTTATTTTCTTCTGCACATATTCAAACTATAATCGACGATATTTCGTTCCAATAATCATCAGGTTTTCCGGAAGTCGTATTTTTCGGAGACGAGACCGAGACGAGACTTAATTATACGAGACCGAGACGGCATTGAAAATTTTCGATTTTAACGAGACCGAGACGAGACTTACAAAAGTCTCGCAAAGTCTCGTCTCGTGGACATCCCTATTTGAAATGCCAAACAAAATCTAGATTACGTGTGGTATGAACTAATGATTTCAATACGGCATCCATGTCTATAGTTTGTTTTTTAATTAAAATTGAAAATACTGCTAAGGTTTAAAATTAACGAAAAATAAAATTTGAACTAAAAAATAATAAAAAAAACTTTCTTCGATGATATATGAAATCTTTGCACAGTATACCATATTGCTTGGGGGGTCTGAAGTCCCCTAAGACCCCCCCTTGCGTACGCCCTGGATATGAGTATATGTAAAGCTATTGCTGAACTTCACAGTTCATTCCCCGAATAAGTAGGAGATTGTAACTTCTGCAACGCATTACTCAAACCCGTCTCGAGAGCTCTTTTGCACACCCACTCAAGACAGCACGGAGACTTTAGTCCATAGCATTCTCCTATATACATGATGGAATTACATATTGTTTTCTTTAATTTTCTCCGCACAATTTGTAGATGAAAATCAACACAAGACTTGCAAATCTTCACTCTAGGTGATTCCTAGAACTATTGCCCACCAACTCACTATCAATTTGAATGGATCTTGCGCATCCGTGCCACTTGACGTTGCGCCAGGCCGCCGCGCCACCGCAGCCATTTCAAGAGATCCGTCGAGTGATGCATCTTAGAATAATTAACAAAAACTCTTCAGGATTTCAAGTGATGATGAACTGAATTGAAATCTTTGGCAATCAAAATTTAGAGAGGGAAAAAGAACTTGAAGCTTGGATGGATGGTTGAGCAGCGCATGACGAATCTTTTTCAAGAGGTCACGATTGGTCTAGAGTGTGCGCTGCCGCGCCATTTAATCATTTATAGAATCAAAATAAAATCAAAATGAAATGTCAGTGTTTGTACTATTTAGTTGGGAGATTTGATTTAGAAGCTATAGCGATATTACTTGTAGGTGGTATTTTTGTTACTAAGAAATATACACCATGAGATAAAATCTTTGGAAATTCAATGGCACACGCGCTGTGTATTTAATAGGTCTTAAGTGATTGAATAACTTTTTTTTATTCAACTCTGATTGTTTTAGTCTTAAGATAAAAATATATACCTATTTTAAGCTTCGTTTCAGCAAATGGATCTTTAGTTCAGTAACATGAGAGTTGCAAATGGAAAAATTACGGAAAGACAAGTCGTTTCCGGTTTAAGTAGTGAACTTAAATCCAAATTGGCAAACTCGTTAGCCGTAACCTCCTTAATTAGTTGTAATATTTCCAATTCCATCGTGTATGTTTTTAGCTGTTTTGCGATTTCAGTGTCAATTTGGCAAAGAAACACTTCAAAACGGGCTTCAAACTTCTTATATAAAATAATTAATTGCTTAATAATTTGTCGTTGATTAGTCCTTTATTAGTTGTGATATTTCAAATTTCGTCGTTCTATGTTTTTGATGTTTTTTGTTTGCTGTTTTGCTAATTGACAAAACAAAACCTATGATTCCCACGTAATTATACCAAAGCAATTTAAAAACTGCTCCTTTATAGTAAAGCATCCAAATTATTAACTGTGTTATTCAAGGATTTAATTTAACACCTAATTAGCAAAACAGCAAAAATACATCGAAAACATAGAACCAATGACAAATTATTAAGCAATTGACTATTCAATATAAGAAAGTTTTAACCCCGTTTTGAGGTGTTGCTTTGATAACTACATAAAAATAGCAAAACGTCAAAAAAAAAATATAGAAAACATAGCAAGACAAAATTGAAACTATAAGAAAGTCAAGGACTAATCAATGCCAAATTATTAGGCAGTTTATACCACGTTTTGAGGTGTTTTGTTTTTAATTTTTTTGTTTTTCCAAATTGACATCGAAATAGCAAAAAAAAAAAAAACAGAAAACATAGCCACACGAATTTGGAAATATCACAACTATTTAAGGATTAATCAGCGACAAATTATTAAGCAATAAACTATTCAGCGCAAGAAGTTTTAATCCTCTTTGAACGTCTTGATTTGCTTACTTGACATAAAAATAGCAAAAAAGCTAAAAAAAAAAAAACATAGAAAACATAACACGACGAAATTGAAAATGTCGCAACTAATTAACGGCGAATTATTAAGCTATAAATTATTCACTGTTAAGAGTTTTTTCTACTTTTCTTGATATCAAGTTAACAAAGCAACACAAAATACATAGAAAACATGGAACGACAAATTCGAAATTGTCACAACTAATTAACGACTAATTAGTGGTAAATTATCCAATTAACCATTTTTCGATTTTGCTATAACTTGACCCTCGTCGAAAATCATAGCTTACGGTATTTTTAGACTTATCGTGAAATTAGTGACGTTTTCGGAAATTGTTTATAGAAACAAATGTCTATAACCTAAATCCAAACAAAAACAAAAAATGTTCGAGAAAAAAACATTGAACTAAATCGGTTTGACACGGTGCTTGAGAAAGTCCAAATAGAATAAAACTGTTCTATCGGGAATCTGCTGTTAATTAATTTGTTTTTTAACAAATGGTAGTCCATGCGTTTAGTAAGCAATAAGCGAAAAATATGTCTAAGTAGTTTCAAAAGCTTGTAAAAGAAAAAACTTTCTGGTATAGTCTAAAAAAGCACTTCCTACTTACTACGTTTAACAACAATCGATTAAGCTGTTAAGGCTATAGCCGACACGATTAGCAGAACAGTTGTTTTGTGTTCCCCATCATCTTTATTTCAACTTTGATCAGAATCTCGATTCAATTTGTTGCTTTTTTGAATGAAGGGACCTTAGAAAATTTAAAATTGTGAGCTCATCAAAGTTTCTTTTTAAAATGACCTGCAAACAAAGAACCAAACGAATAAAGAAGAATGTCTCTGGTGAAAGAGTATTTTTGAACGAAATTTTGTTGAGTACAGTTGAGGTACTTTTTAAAAAAGATGAATCATAGAAAAAGGGAAATTAAGACTCTTGGTTGTTAGGTGCCAATTATAGCTTTCATTAAAACTGTCCTTAGAAAATGGGCTGAAATAAAATGATTGTGGAATGGTAACTCCATCTTTGTCGTAATAATCAATAGATTCATCCAACAGTCATAATTTATGTGTTCACCATAAATTAAGCTCCACTCATCCTCAAGATATGTTACACATTCCCAAGCAATGATACAATTTTTTTAATAAAGGAGACAAAGATACTAAAAAGAGATATTATGAAAACCAAAATCCTTTGCGTGTAGGCGTCCCATTATTAATTCAATAAATTTGGCAGAATTCTGTTTGAATATTTTTATTTTTCTGCATCCAGAGATTCGTGTGATTTTTAATTTCCATTCATTTTAAATGTAAAGAGCAAAAACAAATATAAAACACTGAGACAACATGATTTCCAAATAAAACAAAAAAAAACATTTTTAGATATATTTTGTTTTCCTTACACAGAATGCAATAATTTTGATATTTAAATTAAAGAGAGAAAAAAACTTAATAAATCCATGCGTTTACCCCCCGCGGCCGATGACATCGGTCATTTTCACTTTACACTAAATCCGCTGACATGTTACCATGATTTTGAAGATTAAGACGCGGACGGTGCATTCCATCTGAATAAATGCTTTTTTTATATTTTTTTGCAAACTCTCTTCATCCGTAAACTGGGTATGAATGAACTGGATACATTGAGTACGGGAAACGAAAAGGGAAATCACACTTAAGACCACATTTAAAAGTAAAAATTGATCAGATAAATGTTTGCAAAATGTAAATACTCGATTAAAATATCTGTTTTTTCAGAAAGCCAATAAGAAAAGCTCAAATGAACAAATAAATGAGAGATCGAAAGCAAGAACAAAAAAATTAATAAAAAACAGAGGGAATATGATACAAAAAATTAATATTACTGATGCAGTTGAGAGAGGCTCAGAAAACTTGAGTTTTCTCGCTTCTAAAGAAGGAAGAACAAATAAAAAAATCACTTTCAATTTGAAGATCTCTACTGCAGACATCCTTTTCTGCACACCAGGTACAGCACTCAGTGCTCGCCTAACAGTAGTTTCCTTCAATAAAGAGCGCGAAAAATTGCACATTACCAACAGTTTATAAAATAATAAATCAACACTATGCAATTGGTGGGCATGTTCGAAGTGTTTTAGCCCACAATAGGCACTCCTGTCTTATGGATGCTCGACGCAGTCGTCGCCGTCATCGTCGTCACTTATAATAAACACATATCGTATATGAAATTCATAATAATATGTTACACCTATGAAAATTATACGCTAGCAAGTCGGTCGGGTCTGGCCATTATACCCCTATCCCCTCCCCTCCTCAGTGCATCAAGCCATAGTTGTTTTATGTACATTGGTGCTTACAGTCTCTGGACCACAAACTCAGCGCCAAGCGATGGGTTGTTCCAAGTTCGAATTGGTAAATAAGTGTGTCTGCGCATTCCGAGACAGGTAAAGGTTAAGGCAATGCCAATAAAAAACGAACATTGAGAAATCGCGAGGTGCATGTCAATGCCATGGAACCAAATATGATTTCAGTAACAGTTCAAATGAAGGTTGAATTGAGGAGAACATAAAATGTACTCTTGTTTTGAAATTTAACTCAAAACATTCAATAGAAGTCATTTTTATTGGAAAACAAAAGAGCTGAGCAGCAAGCTCTAAAAATTAAAACTAAATTATATTTAAGACGCGTGCTGGATTTATTTTTGTATGTAATTAATGACAAATTTATAAAAGAAACTATTCTATTTCGGATAAATTATAAAACTCTAGAGTACCTTTATAAAAGAAAGAAAGACATTCTGAATTCCACTGCAATTGGCACTCATTCTTCCGCCACAGACAGTAGCTGATACGGGCAAATGGAAGCTTGACGGTTTAACTGATTGCCTAACTGAATACAGTGAGTTAAAATATGTCATAACTAACCACTGTGTACAAGAGTGCACTACGATAAGAATGATCAACGGCACCAGCAGCAGGAGCCAGAAGACCCAAGTTAGAGAACCTCCTACTAAAACAACTGCAACTATGGCTATGCACTGGCACTAGCACTAAAATTATGAAGTGGTAGCTCTTTTAGTTTTCTCCACACTTACTCAAATATAACCAAATGACATCGGTCTTGGTTAGAGCTCTGGAAGCCGATTCACCAGCATGCGATTGTGTGTGATGAAGATTCCGTTGCAGATTTGTTTCACAGACAACTACAAATGCAAAAAATAAGATGCACTTTTAGCTGATAACTCAAAATACACGCAGGAGCCTTATGCTTAATGTGTGTAGTGTGTGCTCTTGGCATTCATATGAGAATGTAGACATGATTGGCGAGAGCTTTGATCTTAAATCTTACTTCTTTCTTTTTTTTTTTTGAAATATGCGTGGTTATGCAGCAGCAGCAGGAACCCAGAATAACTGGTTAATTGCGTGTACCGACCGACAAACTGGCGGCAATTAAAGAGAGGCACTCTGTCCCATCAGTTTGATTGATTCTGGGGCGGTTGAGCCCATCATATTGATTATTAAGACTTCAATTGCGCCGCGACTTGTGAAAATGTTCTGTAAATACATTATAAGTCTTCTAATTTAAAAACAAAAATCGTTCAAGAAAAAAAAAAAACTTTTTTCGATGGATGTCATAAATTAATTTTATCATCAATTTATATAACCTTATTCGTATATAATGAGCTTGAGAAAATGTATTCAAAACAAATACAATTTAAGATAAATAATGTGTAGTGATTAATTTGGGTAATCACTCTTACATTTTTAGCGTTTGAAATTTATCTCCAAATAATAGATGGGAAATATTCATTTCATTAATTTAGTAGACACACTTTATTTGCATTTAACACGAAAAACCACCTAGTTAGTTTTAAGATTTATCTGTGTTTATGTCTTTCCTCTAATGAATTTACTTTGACTTTGTAAAATTAATTGAGCAAGCAAAGTATTTTTTTTTATAGGATGGTTTGTATCATGGTGAAACAAGAATGTGATGTAAGAATGTGATGTAGCACTCTGCAAGACAATTTAAGTTAAAATATTTATGTACCTACTGATGTCTTTAAAGACGATAAAATCAGTGCAAATAAAAGATAAGTTCATTCCTAATCAAATTTTGTTCTATCAACTTGTAAGTTATTTTTATAAAGAACAAAGTTACGAAATATAGTTTTAATTTTACGTAACATAACCTTAAATTTAGGAAGATAATGTCTATGTGTACTTTTATATTAAGATTAGAATTACTCGAAAATTTGATGTCATGAAGCAAACCTGAGGTTTGTCTTTGTCAGGTATTTGAATTTGTTGAAAATAGTTTTATAATATTAGAAGATTCGCAATGAAATTAACATTTTTGTTAAATTTATGCCAAACTGCACAAGGTTTTTTTCAAGTCATAAGGCTATCACGCCTTACGGCCAATTCATAGACAAAGTTATAACCCTTCAAACTCAATTGAGTTCTAACTCATTTCTTCACCAAGTTCTAATGCGTAAGAACTCCGATTTAGATTTAAGTTTCATATAGAACTTTGTTATATTTGGACCATAAGTTTGGGGGTCTAGGAACTCAGAACTCGGTTCAAGAATATTTTCATTTCTTCAAAAGACTTGGGGCCTTACCAAAAATCAAATTTAGCAAGGACTTAAATATTCCAGTAAAATTAACCTTTATTGTATTGAACCCAAATAATGTACTATTCATGGAATGTTAAATTTTTTGCAGTTAATCCCATATTTGATTCATTATTTAGAGTTAACTTTAATATTAAGGTCGTACCGTGTATGGTTAATTAGTTAGAGTCCATACCATTATGGTTCATTCTACAAAAGTATAAGTCGTCACTAAATTTGATCATTGGTAAGGCCCTTGATATTGATAGAATTTTAAGATAACCATTTAAAAGGAATGCTGCTAAAATTAATTTGGGATAAATTGACAAAATCACACCCAACTAACAAACCCTCCAGAGCTAAACTCTTAAAATTTGAAAAAACCTCCCATAAGACTCTGTTTTATCCCATATCTGTACTTAAGAATTAACAACTTGTTAGGAAATTAAACGGTCTCATAACCTCTTTATTTTAAGAGTTGAACACTTTTGCAGCAGAGAAATACTTAAATCTTATAGCGAAACTAATTTTGGTTCTTGGAATAAGATTATATAAACTTGTAGTCTTATAAGAATCCTTCCGTGAAAATTCAACTCTAAACGTAGTTTTGTAGTCTTTCTAATCTCATAACAACACATATTTAAGAGTTTTAATCATTTTATACTTCTATAAAAACTCTTACGAGATCTTAGTTCAATACCTCCTATACCAAGAAACTATCTGGATTTCAAATAACAAAAGTTTTGCAATAGGATGCTTATAAGATCCCTAATGTTTGAAATCATGTTAGATAACTTGTTCTTTATTATGGTCCAAAATTATTTTTTTCGTTGCAAAAATCATATTTTTTGAACGTGTTTACGTACCAACTTTAAGAATAAGAAAAATAATGATTTACAATAATGTAAGTAATTCGAAGAAACTCAGTTACAGCAAACCTCAAAAAACCTTTTGGCTTAAGAGGAATTTATTCAAAATGGGTCGTTTAAGTGGGCGGATCGCAAAAATTGAATGTTCAATATAATAATCAATAGTTTGTTTACAATTTTTTGTATTTTTTTTTTTTTTGGAAAAATTGGCATTCGTTTAAATAGTGGCGTAGAGGTCGGCGGTTTTTTTTTTAAGAATCAAGATAATAAGAGAACAATTTTTAATTGATATAAGAAGAAAATTTCACGCGTTCAACTATTGCAATTAATAAAATAATTTAAATTTTCCATAAGGAAATTTGTTTTAACACCAACATTTCAGCTGTGGGCCCACGACTTTTTTTTAAACAAATTAAAATCTTTCCGAACATTCAAACCAAAAAAAGCTGCTAAGACGAACTTTGAAAAGCTTTATAAATCAAACTTGTTAGCGGAAAATTATTTAGTTTGCTGTTTTTGAAGCTGCGTTTATATTCCTATTATTCCTATTATAAATAAAAAACAAAACTTTAAAAATAAAACATGGAAATTAGTATTTTTGCCACGAAATTTGCCTTTTTGGACCACAGTGCACCGTTTATGGTTTGCTTACAATTCTGTCAAATGTAAGTCCTAAAAAACCATTTGAGATCTCATAAGAAGTTTTTTAGTTTCATAAATAAAATTTAATTCTTCGCTTCTAAGATCTATTCTTTTAGCAATCTTATTCAAAGCGTTAATATAATTAAATTCTCATAAAGATGTTAATAGAAGAGTTAGTGTCACATCAGCAACAGCTATATTTAAAAATACAAACAGAGTTTTCTGAATGTTTTGAGGGTTACCATAATTTTAAAATTATAGTTTCAAAACTGATCAAAACTCAATTTTTTAAGGCGCAAAATAGAAATCTATTTTTCAAACATCAAAATATCGTTTCCATTTCTCAACTAAATGAAAATTTACGCAATAGATGGCTACGGTGCCAATAGAAATTTACATTTTAGATTAGAAATGACTTTCAAATAAATTTTTTAACATTCCCGGTTTCATATTAAATTCCACTTGAATTTAAAAAAATAAAATTGAGGTCAAATTCATCGCGATTTATAACCAATGGCTCAATGCCTGAATTTGAATTTTATTTTGTTCCAAAATATTTCCATTGTAACCCTTCTCCTTATTAAAATTATAAATTAAATAATTTAAATATGCATTATTTTGAAGGAGCTTCATTTTTTTTCGAGGAAAAATGTTCAAATTAGTAGATAACATTTCAACCGCGTATATTTTTTGGTTCCCATACCTGTGAAAAACAATATAATGTATCGCCTTTATGAGTATAATTAATTGACTTACGAAATAAATACAACACAAGCCCATTATTTTTTTGACATAATACATTATGTATATACACACAAAGACTAAAAAGCATTTTGTTTCCTTTTAAAAAAAAATGCTTAATGAGAAAGACGAGATAAGAGCACTTCCCATTGGAAGAGAAGCATTCTCAAAGCAAGATTTAGCCGAGCTTTACAAGATTTTTTCGAGAGGCAATCGATAATACAAATGTCATCTCATAAGAAGAACGCAACTCGGATAATTAGATCACAAGTATTGCAAAGAAACAAATTTTATTGTTATGAGTAGGCAAGAGCCTCCCATAACTAGGCCATTTAACGCTTCTAACTGTCTTATAGAAATCTAGAAGTATTCTTCAAGATAACTTTTAGATCCCTTAATTTAGTCTAGTTAAGCTCTTGGAGCATCTTATAAGAGGCAAAATGGTACTTGGGCAAGTACTGTTATGGTACAATGTTTACCAATTCTTAAAAAATTAATTACTTGTACTAATAGGAGAACACATTCATCCGTTGTAGTTCGAAGTTGACATAGAGGTTATGTTCATACATATATCCAAGGACTGCGGTGCAACGCAATTATTGATATTTATGCGAGCTCGCTATCGCTATCAGTGATACACTGGTATCCTACTCAAGGTGACAACGCATATGATTATGAGCGGACCTAGTTTCAGTTTTACTGACAAAAAAAGCATCTGAATCCCTGCTTTATTTTAAAAATTAAATATGTGAGGGCAATCATCACATCACCCCTTGACAAACTTTTTATATTTTCTTTTTTTTTTTAATTTTATGTTAAGATGTTGCAAATGGTTGCATCTCGCGGCGCGGCGGTGCACCAAACATGCACCTGAGATGCTATTTATTGAAGGACGCTAAAAATAACCAAACTTCAAACTCCTGTGCGTTTTGCATGTTTTGAATGAATTTTTCAATTGAATTTTGAACTTACTTTTTTTTACTTGAAAGGAAACCAAAAGATATAAAGGTTTCATGTGAAAACTATATCAAAAGTATAGGTTCCATTTTTGCATACCATGTTCCAAAACCATATCCGCAAAATCATAGATTACCCATCCCACGCTTATAATATTTCCGACAATTCGGACATTTGATGCACTTTCCACAAGCACACTTAATATTTGCGAGCTCTTTGTCTTTATAAAATGTTTGTACACACATTCAAAAATCAATATACCGAAAATAAAAATTATGTAGGATTGGATCGCACGAACTTGCTCTCGCACGAACTTGCTCTCGTAGCTAACATCTAGAATGTAACTAGACATTGAAGGTGTACATTTAGTAATACTTTGCTAATAATTTTATGTCGTTAAGAAATAAAAAAACATGTTAAAATATCAATGTTGAAATTTTATGATTGAATACAAAAAAGAAATTGGAAAAAAGTTAAAACTAAAAAAAAAAAATTTTTTTCAAAAAAACATTATGTATTCATACAAACATTAAATGTGTTGACTAACTTAGAAGTACCGAATCCCAAAATAATGATAAAAACAACCAAGCCAATCACAAGATATATGGGAATGTATTTGTACATACAAAAGTATACAAATTTTTTTTTTTCAAAAAACTCCATAACTTTATTTCCATTTTTCGATTTTTTTTGGTAAAAACGTGGTATTCAATATTCTTTGAACTAGGGGTAAATTCCCGAACGGTGAAGTTGTGAAGTGATACATTTTTCACAGCTTCACATGTAATTCGATTATGGATGTGTGAAAATGTGAAATCAAGAATTATTTATCACAACCAAATATTCTGTAAAGCCTCAATGAAGAAGCATGAGGCAGACCAAAAGTAAGTGCACAACAAGGGAATAAGTTTGAGTTCGGTCTACGTTGCATCGAATTAAGGCATGGCATTTGTTTTTGATACATGAATTTTTTCAATTTGAATTTTGACAATATTGTTAAATTTTTGTATGTACATACCTTATTTATAAATTTCTTATTTTTCTTCAAAAATATGAGGTAAATAAAATTTAATTAACTTTGTTCAATATGGCGTCTTTTATTCATTACTACAAAACGGTACAAAATATTGATAACTTTTTGCTCAAACGAGCAAACTTCTATAACACACAAGCTAATTTCTCGCCGACTTCAAATCAGATGATGAAATGTAAGAGTGCAACATGAAATTGTTTATCTCCGTTGAACATTTTAATTTCTGATTTGATATCTGTAGAGAAATTGTGTATCGTGTGGATCCATTTGTGACAGAATTTATCATTTAGCACATTTTAGAACACACTTTGACAGATATCTATAATAAATAGTTCGATAATCGCGTAGGGCAAAACAGGAATGATATTTTTTTTTCACTTCACAGCTTCACAGATCGAGAATTGACCCCCTGGTCTAAGGATGACATGTAGGTAAGGTACAAAGTTCAATCGAAATAATTTCAGTTGTATTTGAGTAAACTTGATAAAACCAAAATTATTGTATGGCAGATTCTTATTCTAGATGAGCTAAAACAAAAATTCGAACTTTTCAGGTAGGAAATCACATAAAAACACTGCACACCAAATTCGAAGCAAATCCGTCTAAAGGTTAAGGCCCAAGCTTGATGTACATTAGGACGCACAGATACGCCTTGAAGAAAATTACTTTTTTGGACCGCCATATCGTAATGTTAGTTTTGTTAGATGTGTGTAGTATAAGGTTGACCAACTACGTTCTCTTTTGAATGCTTTTTTCCTCGAAACTTCCAATTTCCCACGGGTTTGACTTATTATCAGGCAGTCAACGAAGTGAAGGCAACTAAAATAGCTTAATTCTTCAATATTCAACTAGTCAATATTTTTGTTTTCTCACTAAACCAGCATTGTAGGTACTATAACTCCGTTCTTTTTTAATTTCGTCTGCCTCATAAGCATAACTGGAGTCCAGATATGTGTTACATCAATCAACTTATTCAGCCCCATCATACTTAGCTCACTTTAAAAAACTGCCTGCCTACTTTATGAGAATACCGTTTAATCAAAACCACCTTCAGAAAAACAAAACCAGAACAGAAAAAAAAATTATTTTCTTCCGCAAACCAAATTTATCAATCAGACTTCATTTTCGGCTATCCCACCATAAAATACGCTGCGTCATCAGACGACCGAAGCGACGCGACGGAGAAGCTCACAATTCCATATCCTCAAGAAATATCAATTACATGCCACACAGCATTTTGACACGCCTCCTTTGCAAATAAAAACCATCGCCCAAATGCGCAGTGAAATAAGAAGACTACAACCAAACCACCTCAAAGGCAAGTGGCAAAACTCACGCCTGACTAATGCTACCGCCTTGCGATTTATTTGAGACTCTCACCACAATACGCAAGGTTTCTTGATGTATACAGCTTCAGGTTCAGAGACGAAAATTCCCTAAATGTATAAAAGGAATATCCCCCTGTGCATCGCGTCACAATGGTCCTGATGCAGGGGAGTTCGAGCGGTGCAGGGGGAAATGAGACACTAAGTGTTGTTTGGGTTCCCGACCCGAAAAACGAATTACCCTTTTAAAATAATAAATATCCCGTGATTATTTTCGTACACCATAATTAAAGCGGTCAAGACCAAAACCAAATCCGTTCGTGGTGGGTTTTTCGGCGGTGGTAGTTGACTCCAGCCATCGGTCAGTGTGTTCCTCGCGTGTATTGTTTTGTAGTAGGTATACAGCGATATGGATCTTGAATATTCTCTCTGTCTCGGTCTCCTTATTGCATATAATTGAAAACGAAGCTTTTAGCGCGGAAACGGCAAACACAAATAACAAAAAAAAATCCAACTAAAGCAGAATGGAAATCATGAATTACTGGACAGGACACTGGCCGGCACCGCATCATCATAGGCGATGGATTTGTACAACTCCAGTGTCTTTCTCCAGATCCACGCTTTTGATTTAATCGTTCGATTTCTTAGGACAAGTATTTGGGAAGTACACAAAATATTTTGAAATTAGTTGCAGAGTAAATAACACTGATCTTCGAAATGAAAGATTTGTTTGCCTCAGGAAGCCCCTAAAATCCATAAAGCTCAGAATTCGACCTTACAAAAAACTATTTGATAATTGATAACCGAAAACGGTTAAAAACACTTGGTTAAAAATAAGAAAAAAATCTGCCAAGTATCTAGATTGATTAAAATTGAACCTAATTTTCTCGGTATGTATTCAAACGAGTAACTCGGTTGAAAATAAATAACTAAGTTGTTTGATTTTAACAAAGTAGCTTGTTAATAAAACAAAGTTAATACTTATCTTAAATCTTACAAGCACTCGGTTGAAGGCAATCAAATAATGTTGGTTGTTAATAGCAGATCGCTTGTAGTTAGGGCATATCAGAAGGCAACCCTTATATCTACCGTCTGCCAGTGTTGCCACCGCGGCAATACTTCTTAAAAGTAAACTTAGGATGTGGACTATTAGTGTACCAAAGCTTATCCCGTCAGAATGAAGTGCAAGGTTGGCTCCCCTTACGTCCTAACTATAGGTTATTTTAACCGATTTACTCGGAAAAATTCCAAAAAGTTAATGATGCTCTAAGCACTCGAACAACTTTGCCATTCGAATTAGTTGCACAATGAACACATCCATCCAACTCCGTTGTTTGTTTTCATTTCCACCATTAAAAAAAGTATCTTAGAATACTCCACACCACACATTAGGTTTTATTCAGATTTTCGAAAGGTGAAGTTGAAGGACAATGTTCGAATGATCCTGAGAATAATTTATTGTTATTTTATCGAACTCAATTTGCTGTAGTGCCTACTTAGTTGCTGTGGTCAGTTCCAATGCTGATGCTAGCAACATTTTCAGATGCTAAGGTGGTGATGATGACGACAGCAACGGGAATGTAAGAAATTCTTTCGGGCAGAGGGACAGATGCTATCTGAGAACTTTATTTGGACAAGCTAAATATATACGACGAACGACGCGATGCGGACCATCACGCTATAAAACTGAAACATAAACATTTTCGATTTCATTCGACTAATTCAGGGTTCGGGCCGGATGACTTGGTTCGGAGAGAGACAACAGAAAAGAATCAAACATAATTTATGGCAATTGACAGCATAGCGACTAAAATTTTGAAGGTGAACGGGACTCGGATATGAATTCCTTAACAGAATGATGACGATGAAGACGGAGAAGACGAAAGGCGAGACGTAGAAGTTGTGCATTCACAGACACAAAAAAGGGGAAAGGAGATAGTAGGTATATTTAATGGTTGCAATTAATTATGAAAATGAAATCATTGTGGTTGCCATTGCCACACACACGTGCTTGTGAGGTAGACCCCTGCCCTAAGTTAAAATATCCAGAGGAACAGGATTTAATTTAGATGTATTGAAGGTCGCTATAATATAAAATTACATATTGTGTTTTTTTTTTAGTTTTTTTGAAGATTTGTGAAGTAATGTGATATGATTGTGGATCTAAGATAAATGTGTTTTTTTTTTTTCAAAGCTAAAACAAAAAACAACATATTTTTGAAAACTAGCAGAAAAAATATGGATTTGTATATGACTAAATAATCAATTGAAAGTTCAATCACCTTTAAGGGAAAAAAATAATAAAGTATTAAGTTCTTAAATACTACGTTGTTTATTGATTCTTAAATTACTTTCGTTTTTTATTATAACTATCAAATTCATGATTGTACCTGTATAATTTTAATCCAAAGGTGTTTTCTCGTGATAACACTTGCAGTTAGGCTGCATAGCTTTCGCTCCGTCATATTTACATTGAAGGTTTTGAATGAACAACAACCACTTGTGTTGGCTACCACCGAGTAATTTATAGGCTGGAGTTATTGCAATTTCATGGCTGCCACACCAATCATCAGAATCCTTTAGTGGTGCTTAGTCTATAATTCCAATTTTAATTTATAAATTATTTTGCCGTCAACTGGATTTGAACCTAGACCAAGCTACCTCAGAGGCCGCTGCACTATGCATTGTACCACCAAGGTCACCTGATCGTGCCCATCCAAATGAAGGTTTTTTTCTAATTTTACAATTGCATTTGGACAACTGGACTTTTAAGTGAAAAATAGCATGTTTAAGCAAATTTACAGGTGGACGTATAAACATAAAAATCAAATCAATATACAACACAAAACACAAATAATTTAAAGGAAACTTACTCTTTAACTTAATAATGTAGTGTACAATATTTGGATTCGCTACGAAAATAGAAATACAGATTTTATTCAAAAACATATTAAATATATTGTTTTACACAGTGATTGAGAACACTTACAAATTTTGTGCTTGAAAATCCATTTTTAAATTTATTTTAATGTCGGTTCACCTACGGGCCCTACAACGTTAACCTTAGGTTTTTTTACCTTAGGTTCAGAATTTCATAAAGCTTCGAACCAATTTTCATATTAGCCTTGTTTTATTTAACACTTATAAGTGTAAGTTATGTGTTGAGTATAAAGCAACGTGTATCAAGTCCAGTGTTTCCCAACCTTGTGTGTGCTATGCCCCACATAACCTTTCCAAAATCCTCATGTCCCCCTAACATTATATGAAGAAGAAGATACCTATATAATATTGAACATCAAAAATCTGAAATTTCCAGTACAAAAATTGAATAGATGACATAAGGAAGATCCTCCATAGAAATTAAGTAAGGCGTCAGTTAAAGGTTTCATTGAAATCCATCATTGAAATACAAATCAGTGAAATGGTGGAATATTTTCTGAATATTTCCATTCCCCATACAAAAAACAACTTTGGGGTTTGAGTTGATCATTGAACGAAAAACTGACAGACGAGAACAGGAAGAGAAAGGAACACATATCATTGGAACGAATGTGCTTCACTTTTGGGAACCAAATGTCAGCTGTTCATTGAAAACGATTTTTATCATTGAAAAACTAAAAATGATTTTATAAGAAAGTTTTAAAGAAAATTAAACATTTTTTGACTAAAAAATTATATAACTAACAACCTTAATTTTTGTACCAAAACGTTATAATGATCTATTTGTTTATGACCATCAAAATTGAAAGACAAAATTTACAATGATGGTTTTAAATAAATTTTTCTAATTATGATTGTGACCTTTTATAAATTATAATAATAGGCTATAGCCTACAAAACAAGAAATTATTGTTTTCAATGAAAGCTATAACTGGCGCCTAAACCATAACTTTTTTTTTCAAAACATACGAGTACAATGTAGAACTGAAATTCAGATAAGAAATAATTTAAATATTATGTAATTGTAACTTTGTGTGTTATGTAATTGTTATTATTTAAATCCCTTGCCCTTGATGCGTCATTCAATTCAGCTTTTATATGGAGGCAATTTCTTTTTTGTGATCAGCAAATTAAGTGTAAATCCACATTCAGTTGAATACCAAGTTGGACAAAAACTGATTCATATTTTTTGTCAAGTGTCATTGAGTGAAATAAAGTTGGTAACTGTTGAAACAGTTGATAAATACAGAAACCAGATCCTGGGCACGTTCCGAAATATCTCTTTAGAGTGGAAACACTCAAGTTTAGATTTTTCGGCGGGAAGTGTAATGCAGCATAACTTCAAATTGCCCCCCTTTAATATCAAATTGCCCCCCTGTGGGGCGTGGGTCCCACGTTGGGAAACACTGATCTAGTCTATATTTTATGTAGAAATATCATAAACTCGGAAGGTTTCTACATAAAACAATTTACTCAGTACACGAGCTATGCGATGAGTCTAAAGCAACGTGTATCCATTAAATTTCTTGTAGCAACGTTTATTTATCACATAGGGTTATGTATTGAGTATAAACAACGTGTATTCAGTCTATATTTTATGTACAAAATTCGAAAAATCGCATTTTATGTCAGATATCCGACACATCTTTATGCGATGGGTGCTATGAATTCTTTATTGAATACATTATGGCAAAAATGTGTGTACTCAGTACAGATTTATCATTTAATGAGTACATAAAGTTATGTGTGCAGAAATCTATGGAATGAGTCAACACATTTATGTGCTGAGTACATACATTTTTCCCTCAGTGTAACTCTGGAGCAACATCTAATAACATATTAAAAGTCATAGTTTTATGTAAAATGTAGATTTTTACTGAAGTTTGATTGAAATTGTGTTAAATGTTAGCATGTTATCACAATTGGTATGGAACTGCTGCAGTAAAATTATGTTATGAAAAAAAATTAAAATAATGTTATGTACATAAATGTTTAAAAGCCGCCATCTAATAGAAAAATCTATTCATCAATGCAAGCTATTTGCTGAGTACAAGCCAAGTTTAGGTACAGATTCAAAAAAAAAACTTGTACCCATTTAATTATTAACTAATCCATTTCCTTGCGTGTTTATGGTCAGTCTCTGCAAGGATCCGATTTAAAACCCAAGTAAATAAAAGTTGGCTTTTTAAAATGGAAGAAAAAGGAAAAGGGAAACCAGCAACGAAGCTAAGTTAGAGGTTACTCACAATTTACAAATATGAAGAAGTAGATGTAGAGATGTATCCATTACAGAAAATTTGTTAAAAAACACAATATGTATATATACTTTGAGTGAAATGTCTGAACTCATAAGTCATAACTAACAGTTGAATAGAACTATAGTATTCTGAAAGTGTTCAGAAAAGTGTATTAAAGCTACATGTAGGTGCTCAATACATATAGAACATTGTTATGTACTCATCACAGATTCCCAAGAAAAATATGTATAAATATAATGAGCTCACATAATACTTCCGCCAAATAACTTTTTTTTTTGAAAATGCATCATCAACATCGAGTGTAGCTTCGGCTGTGTGGCACGCAGCGCCGTCCTGTTGAAACCAAATGTTGACAATATCCTCCTCTTCAATTTTTGTGAACAAAAATTCGTTCGACATGGCCCGATAACGATCGCCATTGACTGTAACGGCCACTCCTTGCTCAGTTGAAGAAAAATGGCCTAATTATGCCTCTGGACCAAAATCCGCACCAAACAGTGACTCGTTTTGGGTGTATCGGCTTTTCAATGTATGCGTGCGGGTTTCCCCAAATGCGACAATTCTGCTTGTTAACATACCCGCCAAGATCAAAATGAGCTTCATCTGAAAAGATGATTTTTTTGGCAAAATCGGCAAAGTGATGTCGCAATATTTCTCAGCGTTGTTCAAGCGTGTACACAACCATATTCGTTCAGCGGAAGGATAAAACTAATTATCTGTTAAATCAGACATGAAAAACGTTAGATGGCGGACCCTTTATTTTTTTTAAGTATGTGCAAGGCATAATTCATAAAGAAGCTGTACTCACTAAAGATAATCATGAAATTTTAACATAATCATATAATGAGTCACAAAATCCTTTAATTACTACACAATATTTCTAAAATTTGTATGTATGCATTAGGGTGGTCCTTATTTTGAATGACACACCCCCTTAATATATTCTGAATAAATACAAAACAATCCTGTACAATTTTAGCTCATTATATTAACGTTAATTTAGACCCCAAGAAATTTTCCAACATTTAAAATAAAAGGAGAGTGCCCAAAAAAACCTACAGTCAATAAGAAAAAGTCATTATGGCTATGACAATTTATTTATTCTTAATATCAAGTTGTTTTTTCATATAAATACAACATTGGTGATGTCAGTACAGAAAAGAACAGGTATCGATGAAAAAACATTCCCACATATCTACTCCGCACTTGGTAATCCGCAAAAGTTTCGTAAAACAAAGCGTGGCGGACGCTATACTTTTTTTGGAATTTGAGGTAGCAACAGTATAGGAAGGTAAAGGATGAAATACATGTGCCTTGAGTGTTGCATTCTCTTAATGCGAAAATGTGTTAACTGTTAAAAATTGGTACATTACTAGTCTCGTTAATATATTAAAAGTACTCTTATTCAAGAAATCAATTAACAAATTCCGGAATAAATTATGAAAAGAAAACATTTCCTAATTTTACCACTGGCACTTACTTACTTACTTTACTTTTGATGGCGCTCACAGCCCAGGATGGGCTTCGGCCTCAACTAACAAGCCCCTCCAGCCAGCTCTGTCCCTAGCTAGCCGCTTCCAGTTGCGCACACCGAGTGTTTTGATGTCGTCATTCACTTGATTGCGCCACCTGTTACGGGTTCTTCCTCTGCTGCGTACCCCATCGGGGTTGGATCCGAAGACTCGTCGGGCAGGTGCGTTGCTGTCCATACGCTCCACGTGCCCCAGCCATCTCAGCCGCTGTATTTTCAGCTTTTTGACCAGGTCAACGTCGCTGTATAGCCCGTATAGCTCGTCGTTGAATCTTCTCCTCCATACTCCTTCGATACACACCGGACCGAAAATCACACGAAGAATCTTCCTCTCAAAGCACCCTAGCAGATTTTTATCCGAATCTTTCAGTGTCCATGCTTCTGACCCATAAAGCAGGACCGGGATGATTAGGGTTTTGTATAAAGTCTCCTTGGTTCTCTGAGAGAGGGCCTTACTACTTAAATGCCTTCTTAGACCGAAGAAACAGCGGTTGGCAAGAGTAATTCTTCGCTTGATCTCTGCACTGATCTAATTCTGCGATGTAATAGTGGAGCCCAGGTAGACAAAGTCCTTGACAACTTCGAAGTTATATCTGTCCATCGTGATATTTTGCCCGAGTCGACGATGTTGAGATTCCTCTCTCGATGACAGCATATACTTCGTCTTGTCCTCATTAACCGCCAATCCCATTCTAGCCGCCTCCGATTCAATGCTCGCAAATGCCCCTGCCACAGCTCGCTTCGTTCTGCCGACAATGTCTATGTCATCCGCATATGCAAGCAATTGAACGGACTTTTGATAGATTGTACCGCTGGTGTTGACATGTGCGTTGCGTACAATGGCTTCAAGAACGATGTTGAATAGGTTGCATGATAACGCGTCGCCTTGCCTCAATCCTTTCTCAACATCAAAGGAATCGGTGGTGTTCTTACCAATTTTGACGGAGCAGCGAGATTTCTCCATCGTCATCCTGCACAAGCGGACGAGTTTGGCAGGGATGCCGAGACTCGACATGGCTCTGTATAATTCATACCTATTCACGCTATCATACGCGACTTTAAAATCGATAAAAAGGTGGTGTGTATCGATCTGGAATTCCCGGGATTTTTCTGAAATCTGTCGGAGTGTGAACAATGGATCGACGTTGGCCGATCAGATCGTTGACAAAAGGTTTTAAGCGGTCACACAGGATGGCCGACAAGATTTTATAAGCGACGTTTAGGAGACTAATTCCTCTGTAGTTGGTACATTTCAGAACATCTCCCTTTTTATGGATGGGGCACACTATACCGATGTTCCATTCATCGGGCATACTTTCCTCCGACCAAATTTTGCAGATGAGCTGGTGTATGCTCCTAGCCAATTCATCTCCCGCGGATTTAAATAGTTCGGCTTGTAAGCCATCCGCACCAGCAGCCTTGTACGACTTAAGTTTGGATATCGCCAGCCGCACTTCGGTTAGGTCTGGTGGACGGAACTCTTGGCCATCATCGTCCAAATTGAATGGAGCGTTCTGCCTATTAGCGGCATCTGGGCTGTCTTTGCCATTAAGCAGTCTAGAGAAGTGTTCTTTCCAGATCCTCAGCACTGACTGTGTGTCTACTACCCACTCTCATCTCGGCAGGCTTCCGTTCTAGCCTTGTATCCTTGGGTGGATCGCTTCACCCTCTGATAAAATTTTCGAACATCTCCCCTACCGCTACAACCCTCAATAGACTCTACCTTTTTCCTCCTGAGAAGTCGTCGTTCCTCTTTTCGTTTCAGCCCGTAGAGCTCCCGGGCTACTCTCTCAGCTGCTCTTGTTCGAGTCTGCAGCAGCATTGCCTGGTAGGCCTCGTCCTTAGCTGCATGCGCTAGCCGGCACTCTTCATCGAACCAGGGGTTTCGTTGTATTCGCCTAGTGAAACCCAGCACATCAGAGGCGGCACTTCTGATGGCTTTTTGACAGTGTTCCCACCGGTCCTCTGCACTTGATGCTGGTGGCGGACCTCCTGAGAGATTAAGAGTTACGTGGTCTGCAAAAGTTCTGGCGGTCTCTTGCGATTTAAGCTTCTCGACATCGAATCTTTTCACAGCATCTGCTCTGCGTTGTCGCGTCATGGAAATCCGCATACGTAGTCTAGCTACCACCAGGTAGTGATCCGAGTCAATGTTGGCCCCTCGAAACGTTCGGACGTCCAAGATACTGGAAGCATGTCTCGCGTCTATCGCAACGTGGTCGATTTGGTTGACGGTTAGTTGATCACGCGACCGCCAATTCCCCTTGTGAATATTGAGGTGTGGGATGTACGTGCTTGAGATGATGACATTTCGCCCCGCCGCAAAGTCTGCCAGCCTGTGTCCGTTGCCGGAAGTTACCACTGGCACTGCGGTTATAAAATTCTTAGTTTTCCCGTTTTCGTTTTCATTTAAGGAAAAGGCAGGTCTTAATTAATTAACAGTATGCGAATGATTTATAAGTTATTCTTAATTCTTACGCACATACTATTTCCTTAAACTGTTGTCCGGCATGCAAAGGTAGGTAACTCCTTTTTTCGAAACTGTTGAGTAACGGTTATGGCTGAAAACCGCCATTTTATGAATGAAGACAGAATCATCTTGTAGCTGCTGATTTTAGTGAGTTGTGGTGAACCTTTTTAACAACATGAATCAACCACAATATGAAGATGTGCCACTTTTTACTTTTTTTTACATGAGGAGACACTGAGTTTTTAAAAATTTTAAACTGTCTTATCCAGTCCCGGGGATGACTTTTTAAGAAAATGATTCCATATTTGTTATCTACAATTAATGCCCTTTCAAACCATGTATGACTTTTCTTAATCGACTCTGGGTTTTTCGCCCATACATTTTTGGGCATTCTCCTTTAAGAAAATACTTTTGTTTTAATGTCTCTAAGTAGTGAAATAATTGTTGTAAAATTTTTTTCAAATACATTTTATTTTTTAACATGACAAAAGTGACTACATGTGTGCCAAACTTGCACTTTATTTATCAATCATTACCAAATTTAAAAATTTTTAAGTTTGGATTGACAAAAATACATGGGTTTTTCCATATAATACTTCAGACGTCTTATGGCCTAAGTTAACGTTAATTTAATGAGCGCAAATTTTACAGGATTTTTTATTTATTTAGAACAAATTAGTGGAGTGCGTGATTCAAAAAAATACAATTCCTGTTATAAGGACCACCCTAGTAGGAAAATTTTAAAATTAAAACAGATCCCAACATACACGCAGTAAATTAATTATGGCTTTTAAAATTATGTGCAGATATCTATGCGATCAGTAGATAACATACATTTATGTAATGAGTATACAGAATTTTTCCCTCGTTAATGTTTTGATCATTGAACGTTGATTTGGAAACAAACAAAGAATTTATTGCATGCTTTATATGCTTCTATTTGTTAACGTCAACTCGATCTAAGAGTTGATATACAGCCCAATAGACGACTTGACCACATTTTTGATTTTTTTAAACTCGTTCTTCGACTTAGTCATTCAACGTTGGGTTTGTCAAACTTCAAACGCAGACTGAAGTTGATATAGCTAAATCTGTGGGAACATCCTGTTCACACAAAACATCTAACTCCAGTACCATTTATATCGAAACACAACCATTTAATTGCTTATCCAAAATAGTCTGCTAGCAATTAATCATTGATCCAATCAATATATTTAATTTCCAAAAATCAACAAATAAAAAAAATGAAAATATCATTTAAACGAAACATTTTAAAATTGCATCATCATCATATACATAAATCGGTCTCACGACCTCCTCCACGCCCAACAACTACCTAAGCTGTGTATCAGACCTCGCGAACATGCTATATGATCCCAAAGCTTTTATTATATTATTGGAGCCTTGACATTCAGATGACACCAAAACAGGCACATTAGCCGATTAAATCCTCAAAAATTGCAACCAAAACAACTCAACGGCAATAAAAAAAAAAATAAAGTGACTCCAGGCACGAAAACGAACACTAAAATCCCATCAACATCCCCAGCTACAGCTACGTTTACCTACCTACCTAAGCAAAAATGCTTAAGCTGGGACGCTGGGAGATGCTATACAAAAGCGCATAACTCGATCAGCTTGACATTGAGAACCAGAATCACTGGCTCATTAATCAACGAATTACCCGTCGCGAGCGCGATTGTGACTAAGGATTCTGAGAACCAGATCCGATTTGTTTGTCGTTTCGTTTCCTTTGCGTGTGTGTTTTGGTTGTTGTTGCTGTTATTTGTTCCCTTAATTTAATTTATTATTTCGTTTATTGTTATTGCACACACTCCTACGAATAGTGGAGCGCTAACCGAAATGGATTCCAATCCATAATCTTAATCTTCTTTTTCTTATAGGTACCTGGCACAATGTTGCCAACTGAGTATAATTGAAAAAGTGCGTACATCAATTAAACATGGCATCGAAGTAAAGCAGAGTCATAGTAAATTAAAACCTGTGAAGGTAGCTCAAGTGTCATATAATTTCCAAGATCTGGAAAGTTGGAAATTTCGAGCTCACGTTTTTGACTGATTTTTCTTTACAAAAACTCGAAGAACTAGGCCATTTAAAATTGTGATATATCAAATGTAATCGATTGGAATCACAAATTTTAGCATCCTGGCAACATTTATCTTTTTGCTCACTCTAGTGAATTCGGCATAAGACTAATGGTTTACGGATTGTTGAGCGAGATTCGCAAACACATACCAGTGTCCGGTATCTAAATATTCTGTTTCCCCCAGTTCCCAACCTTTGACTTTTATCCGCGTTCCTAATGGATTTCGAGATTTCGACTATTGTCCCGCCAGGCACCGCCACCACAAATCACTATGACTCAATTAAGTTGGTATTTTTGGTGTGGCCTGCTGTGGTGTGGGTCCTGTTTTCATCTTCTTTTTTTCAAACATTATAGATACGCGATCATGAATAAACTTGCTTTTATGCTGATCCCATCCTCCAACTATTTATTGATCACACAAATATGACGATGGAGGAGTAGTACTATTGGGGTGTAAAGTATGTCACGCCATATTGACGTGAAATATCACATTTTTCTTGGGTTTGAGATAAATCAAAGGCGCACCGCGGCGCACCATCAGTCGACGCGACGAAGACGATGGGCCGCCCAGGAAATTGCTCATAAACTATCACATAGTAAAACAAAGAGATCACACTTTGTTTGCCGGAGGTAAACTTGTTTTTCTATATATAGGAAACAGATTGAAGACGTCCAATATGACGCTCACGTCCAATATGATGTCGGCGGCGGCGGACGTCTTCAGAGTTTCTTATCAAAAAATATACCTCCAGAGTGGTGCCCTTATCTGGGGCGATGTCCATTTCTTTGAACCGTGTTTTTGGGCTGGTTTTGGGTAAACAGCTTTGCTGTTGACTAAGGTTGGTGATGATGATGAAGTTTATGGTCCATCGCAAGACACACGACATCTTTTCGTACCTATATATATTGTATGATATTTGGAAAAACAACAATCATCGGGTTTGTTTGCCAAAGATTCTTGTATAGCACGCAACGAGGAGGTTTCTTTCATGTTCTGTTTGCATAAAACAATAGGTATAATGGAATTGGAATATTTCAGTTCTGAAATGCCTGTATTGTTTATGCCTACATCGAGGAACAAAACTTATGTGGAGTTTTTCAAACGCACTGCTGGCGACAAAATACAGGCAGGTAGGTAAGTTTACATAAAATTTGTATTTTAAATAAAGATGTTCTGTAGTATCCCGATCGAGGATTTGCCAAGATCTTCCTGTGAATTGTCATTTGGAATTTAGTTTGTTAGCAAATATCGGAATGTCCCTGTTCTTTTATTCTTTAAAAAAATTAAAAAAATAATTTGTGAGTTCCTGTGTGCTCACACCTGAATCAATGTAAATGGAAAAGAATAATAGAAGATTTTTGTTGTAAGAGAAAATTAACTTATTTTAAGAAAAATGCCAAATATTTGCAAAATCTAAGTTGAACATATAAAAGGGCTTAACACGAATTTCTCATTTTCAGCTCAGAATATAAAATAAAAAAAATCCATCGCAAAAGAAAGTAATTCTTAAAGTCATGATTTTTGGTGAAAACGTTAATTTACAATAAGAACTAAGCACCGTTGTTTCTTTTGTTGTGGGAGAGGGAGGAGGTAAGTGGGAAGTTGGAATAGGCTAATTTAAATTTTTTTTTAAAAGGCTAGTTTTGGGAAGTGCCTTAAGTGGAAACATTTGTTTGATTTTTGATTTTCTCGAAAATGGTTATACTGATATTTTTTTATTTTTATATTAAAGCCTCTAAACAGATAAACTTTAAGCAAACCAAAATTTTTAAAAAACTTAAACGCAAACATTTAAATAACCTAATGTTAAGGTTAAGGTATGAAACTACTAAACATCTTTCTAATTTAAAAACGGTTTACTTCAATTTTCTTAATATTAAATATTTTTAACTTGTTTCATACTTAACCAATTGCCTTCATAAACTTAAGCTGAACACGTCCAAAAAAGTGACAGCTCATGCAAAAACTTCACAAACATATGGAATTAGTACGGTACTAAAAATATAAAATAGCCATTTCGCCGGCCGAATACTAAAGTGCCCCACAGAACACTTTTTCGGGAAACTGAGTTAAAGATACAGTTATACTAATTCGAATATTCTCTATCGTTTGGCGCTATCCCCGTTGCTCTATCTCAATTATTAACGAAGTTACAGAAACCACTTTTGCTCTATAAACCACAAATGTTTGGGTTCTTTTGATGCTTATTTGCCGTATATGCAAAATTTGTACTAGGTGGACCAATTTTTTTAGGAAAGTTTGAAAAACAAACACTTAATGCTTAAATGCCCCATAACCGCAGGAGTTGTTATATTAGAGTTATATAAAAAAAAAGTATGATTTTTGGTGCTAATGTGCTCTATATCCATGGACAAAAGTGCAGTCAGTTGGAAAAGTATAAATAGAAGTAACATTTTAGCTGATTAAATAAATAATATAAAATCTTCAATTAAAATTATTGATTATTTGCCGACTTTTCAATTTTGTTTTGGATCTTTTTTAGGGCTGAATATGTAATATCGACTTTTTTTTTAAATATTGTGAAAACAAATAAAAACGAGGTCGAAATGAGGAAACAAAAGTATTTTAAATAAGACTATTTATATATCTTCAGGTTGACAAACTAAATAACTGCGTTTAATGTATTCTAAATAAAGTTTTTATCAATGATAATTAAGCATTTTTTTTTTTTACTAAAATGGATAAAAACAAAAAGGTAAAAAAAGAAATTTAATTTGAAAAAAAGTGTGAAAAAATACCAAAACTTACTCTTACGAAAGTTGAAGTATTTTTAAAACGAATTCCGAATAAAATTGAATGTATTTTTCTATGAAATTTTATGGACCAAAGTTCATTTGCGGGATTTTTCATAATTAAATGTTAAAATAATTTATCATTTTCATACGTTTATTATTGACTTAAAAAAAAATCTTGTCTGGTATAGAGGAAGGCATAGCCACTAAATTAATATTACTTTTTGTTTTATGTTTTTATCACTTAAAGCAAAATTATAAAAATTAATAAAGCTAGACATTTTGATTTTCTTTACTATGTTTACTTTCGTTGATTTCCGAATGTCCAGTGCATAAAAGTCCTATATCCCTAGGAAATTTGAACTTTTTTTTCATAGGTTTCGCAATCGTAAGGAAGAGGGTTCTATATCCATTTCTGACAGTTTTCAAACTTTATTTTTTTTTTCTTCAAAATACAAAAAAGGAATTTTCAATGAATATATATAAAAGTTCAAAAGTCGTAATTGTCAAGTAAAAAATAACCGTATTATTTTTCAAACCTTGAAATTCGTTTTCTGAGGAATAATTTTTTTGTATATGGGGCACTTAAGTATTTAGCCGGCGATTTGGTGATTTTAACTTTAGTAAAATGTTAGGAGATAGTACGATGCTAAACTAGTTAAAAATTAGTGAAATACTTTTAACCAAGTTTCATACTAAAAATGATTCAACATCGTACTAAATCGACTATTGCGCCTTTGTTTTGAATTTTTTTTGAAAACTCACGATTTTGAAATACTTTGGTTTAAAGTCATTTTTAATTAATTTCTAGATTATTTGAAAAAAATCATGTTTCTAAATTCAAAAATCCCGGAACAAATAATGAAAAACCATTGAAAAAAATTAAATTTTTCTCGAAAACGGCTACATGAACTTTAATAAAACGATATGTGTGACTAATATGCATTTATGCAATCTACTTTTAAATAAAACAAAATATTTTATTTTGAATTGTTATTAACATAATTATCATTTTCTCATTTTTGGATAAGCAATTTTTCAAAATCTTATCTTTATTATGTGTATGAATAATTACTTCAAATTCGCATTTCAATTTTTTTTAAAATGTTTTCAAAATTGTATGTATAAAAATTATTTAAACAAAAAACCGATGAAACGATTTTAAGTCAATTCGCATATTTTTTGTCCAGCTCAAAATACTATACCTTACCTAAGGAATTTAAACATTTAAAAAAATGTTTTCATGTTATTGAATAATTTTTTTAATATCCATGATTTTAGATAAAATTTCTACATTAAATTTTGTATTAAATACAAAAATTTCAAAGTTTTATTTTATAGTTTACTAATAACATTACGGTATTGATCGTCAATGTAAGCTGTTAACTACAAAAGCAAGTTCATGCGATCCAGTTCGGCATTTTATTTTCTAACGAAATACATATCGCTCATTAAAAAGAACAACGTCATAACTCAAAAAACCTCAAACTTCCGAAATCGCTATTTAAAGTTTGCATGGCTGTATTTCATAATCATGTTCATTTGTATTTACTTTTTTTCTTTTTACTTGGTAGAGCTATTAATTAAAAAAAATTCATTATTTCCACAAAACAATACTTAAAAGTGACAGTGTATATGACGACAAATGATGCTCTATGGCCTTTAATTGTTCAGTTCTAGAAATGACGTTTTGCCAAAAAATAGTTTATAAAAAATGAGTTTGACCTGTATCATTAGGGCAAACTTGATGATTTTGAGTTATGACGTTGTTCTTTTTAATGAGCAATATATTCGAAAAAAGGCAATCAAACGAATAATATTTTTCCTCATTCATAAATTCAAAACAGTTGTAAATTATCAATTTGATACATATATAAAACAGAAATGTCGTCCGTGTTTGCGGGCATAACTCGAAAACGGATCGTTCGATTTTCACGATTTTAGGCTTGATGAATTCGTATTGACCCAAGGAAGGACATAGGACACTGTAGAAAAATACCGAAAAATTTTCAGGAAAATTGGAAATCAGGGATCATCCTCTTTTTAATGCATATCTCGAGAACAGTGTCTTCGATTTTCACGATTAAGGGTTTGATGGATTCGGATTAGTTCAAGGAAGGGACAAAAATCCGGGAACATCCGGTTTTTAGTGCATAACTCGAGAACGGTTACTTTAATTTTGACGATTTAGGGCTTGAAAAATTTGTATTGGCCCCAGAAAGGACCGGAGAGCATCGGCTTTATTGCAATACGTGGAGAAATTGCAATTGAAAACAAACATGCGAGTCGCTGTACGAAATGGCCAGTTCGCTGCAGATTTCTCCAATCAATTTATTGGCGATGGGCAATGGCGTGATACCAGTGGACTTAGTTACCGGCCTTATTGAATTTCCACCGAATTTTTGCTACTTTTCATCGCGAATGTTTTTCTGAATTTCACTCAAAATTATGCTAACCATGATTGGCTGAGTACACGCGTGATTTTGGTTGCGAATAACAAGAATGTCGATCATTTGAATTTCGTCATTCAAAATCAAATCGTCGGTGAGTTAATTTATTCAATTCCGAAGACTCCATGATGGATGAAACGAAGCCACCAACTATCCCACCGAATTTTTGAATTCTTTGGATAGTCCGGGCTTTTCACCACACAATTTAAAATTGAAAGTCGGCTCAGTTATAATTTTGCTGCGCAACCACAATGCACCAAAACTTTGTAACGGAACGCGTTTGATTGTGAATTGCATCAAATCAAATCTTATATAAGAGCCACGATTTTGAGGGGAAAATTCAAAGGCGAAGATGTTCTCATTCCACGGATTCCGAACGATTTGCCATTCGTATTTAACCGTCTTCAATTTCCAGTGCGTCTCACTTTTGCTATGACAATTGACAATTAATAAGTCGTAAGGACAATCGCTGGATGTTTGTGGCATCAATCCTGAATTCCCATGTTTCTGGCATGGTCAGTTGTATGTGGCGTGCTCACGTATCGGCAAACCTACCGCTTTGTACGTGTACGCGCCTGAATATAAAACGGAAAATATCTGTTACCATTAAAGCTCTTCACTAAAGAAGCAAAAGGTTGTACGACACGCCAATCATTTTGGTTTCACTGAAACACATCGACATTGTTAATTTAGTTATTTTATTGTATTTAATAAAACTTTATAATAAAGAATTTCAATTGATCGAACTACATGAAACATCATTTTATATCATGCTCGGAATTATAATTTTGTTTACATAAATGAATTTTGGCGAAAAGAAGTTCGCTGGGTCAGCTAGTTTTATATAGATTTGCTTGTAAGTGTTATAATGAAATGTTTAAGTAGATTCTATGACAACTTTCGACAAAAATATAATAAAGTTTAATAATTTTCAAATAAATAGAAAATCTTTGTGGTGGTAAACGCTCAGTTTTTGTTGAGTTTGATATGTAAAAATAGAAAACAAACCTAAAAAAACATTATTTTATTGTCCTTAGGGTCTAAGAAATACAAACAGAAGGTCATTTATAAAAATATTTATATAATTTTTGTTCACATTTTTTTTCTTTAACGTTATAGCTTAAATATTTACTATAGTAAGCCCTGTAAGAACCTTACTTACTTGCTTGCTAAATAATATTAAAACATTATTGTGTCGAATTTTCTTGATGAAAAGTGTATTGCCTTAATAATGTTTTATTTTATTTATCAGGTTTTGACTTTACCACGATTTTTATAATCTCCAATTGTAAAATCTAGCTCAGTACGAAGAATAAGTTCATCTTTGCTACAAAATTCCATCAACAATTTGTAGACTGAAGATTGCATAAATACTGATGCATAGTTCAATAATACCGGCATTTTTCTTACGCTCACATTGCCCTGTGAAAGTAATTTTATTTAATAAAAAAATAAAAACAATATTCTGAAAGGAAAGACAAAAAATATTTTACCTGAAAAGGATGTTCAAAACCTTGCAAGTATTTTTTGCTTGCTGAAAATAGTCTAGCCATGGCTGGAGAAGAAACCGACTGCTTGACAATACTACGTAAATCTTCTTTTATAACAATTAATTTTACATATTTTCCGCCTCGTTTCCGCAATAATTTCACCTCCAGCTAAGTCATACAAATATTACAATTTTCTTAGAAAATTAATTAAAAAAAAATTATTATACTGTCGCTTGGTAAACTGGGCGTGGAATAAAACAACCACAATTAAGCTGATGATTGTTGTCACGAGAAACTGTTGTATTGCATGTCATATTCAAACAGAGCCGTGGACCAGGGAAGCAATTAAAAGATGTGATTGTAGCACTGCCATTCTTTAAAACAAAGAAATAAAATTGAAAAAAGATTTCACTAAACACCAAAACCTTACAATGATTCCGATTAAAATGAGAAAAACAAAATTTATACAAACGAAAAATAAAATTTCAAAACCCATGTCATTATGGTGTTAGGCATCTGAGTTGCAGACTAAGTTAACTGGCATATAAAGCCTTTACTGAAATACTGATTGTTTAGAGTATTTCATCGCAAATTACATTATCAGAATTTTTAAAACGCATTAAATAGACATTATCACTAAAAGATACAATCCAATAATTGCCCCGTGATGTGATTAGTTGTGTGTGTTGTTATTGTAAGAAATTAAGAAACTGTTGATTGAGTAATCTGGAAACAGTTTAACTATTGCAAACAACATGTTATTAAGTTGCATTTTTATAAACACAGCTCAATATTCAATGTAAATTAACTTTCAATTTGTTTAAAATTTCTGATTCTTTGTCTTGATGATTGGCGCACTAATGAGACTTTCATTATTCCTGAACTGTATTGGGGATCAACTTATTTTTTTATTATTTTATTTAATTTAATCAATTAATAGAATATGAATTTTTATTTTTCATTCAAAAACATATTTTTCCCTTCCAAATTGTTGTTAAGTTAAAACTTGTAGACCTTTTTCCTTGATCGCATCAGCAACAGCAGCTGTCAAAATATTTATTTATTTTCCAAAATTAACGACATGATTAATTCGTTTATTGACTTAAGCAAGTATTAAAGGAAAGCTAGTTTTATAAGTAACCAAACCATATTTAAGCCTGTACCAGTTTATCATTGAAATTATTCTTTTCACCAAAATCCATGACTGACACATATCCCGAATACCCCACACTGTGATGTGGTAATTTAACTAAAAAGCATTAATTCTTCCTCAACTTAAATTCAACCCACTCAAGGAAAATAAACGATCAACATGGGTCCCATGGAGATGTTCTTTGGATCGTATAAATAATGGTAACATTGGAATTAATATTATAAATTTTACAAGTTTGACAGAAAATTTAACATTGACGTTATTTTTGACAACATGCCTATTTGGTAACGTAAAACCTCTAACGAATTTTTAGGTATGTATTTATACGAATTTATACGAATTTATATAGGAAAAACAAGTTAGAATAAGATAACACTCAGGAAGATGATGTTAATCTTTCAAAGCTTAATAAAGCTCTGAAAAAAATGTATATAGGCATTTATATAGGAAACAAGAGTTTGAGGAACTTGGCGAAAGTTTCACGTTACCAAAAACACCTGTTGTAAGGGCTTCTGAATCATTCACGGTTACTTTATCTCTTTTCCCCTTCTTAGGGCTTATCTACATAGACCTACTTTTTGCAAAAAGTACAAAAGTGAGAAATTAACGAAAACATGAATGCTGAAGAAACCAGGGGCCCATTTTACCAACCAATGTAAAAGTGCAAAGTGTTTTACAAAATTTGCAAAGTGAAAAGACTTTGCACTTATCAGTATTCAGATTATTTTTGAAAAGTGAAAAGTAAAAGTGTTTCACCAACTTAAAATAGAACTTTGCATTTAAATTTTTATTTTGCAAAGTTGCAAAGTAAACTTAAATTGTATCAATTTGGGCAATTATGCATTGAAAACAAATCATTGACAATGTTATTGACGTTGCAAATTAAAGAATTTACAAATGAATAAAATGAATCAGAAGACGGAAAAGATGATTCTGGTTGAAGTGTTGAACGAATTTTGTGTTTACATACAGGATTGTTAAAATAAAGAACTTTTATACGATTTTACTACGCTGCATGCGAAGATGGTTAAAAAAAACCAACTTTTCCTTCAATATTCTTAAATAATTTAACATTTACATTGCAAACAAGAAGTAAAGGGTGTGCCATCTAGTGGTTTCGTTTTAAATCATAGGTTACTTTGACATTGGCAGCTGTTTCTCGCTCGAAATCTTGACAGAAAGACAGTATCTTACCTCCGCGGAACGAAAGTAGTGGCTTTACCAATATTGGGAAATATTGAATTTTTTTTTCCAAAGTGAGTGCTATGTAGCCAAAACAGTCCGTATTTTGAAAAGAAGTTTTGATGGAAATGAAGTACCCACCGCGCGCCTTCAATGTTAACAAAATTGCCGCATCTGGGGATCAGAAAACCCGCACTTGATGATTGATGAGATTGAAGTGACAGAATACGCTACTGTGAATCCAGCCGAGGCAGCCACAACGACGCACGTTGTGTTCCAAAATTAATGGGAATGTGTGGTTTTACTTATAAAGCCATAATGCATGGAATCAAATTAATTAAGTTCATTTTATTGCATTTTTAAAAAAGGCACTTGAATTTGGCCCACCCCGTCATCTTTTTCTTTTATGAGCTCTGTCAAATCTAAGTTCCAGTGGATCTGTTGTTAACCATCATTCACTGAAAGTATAAGCACTATCTTAAATTATTGCCTGTTTCTGAAGATTTTTATGGCCAACAAATGTTGTTTGGGAGAAATTCATCAATGATTACTGTCGACGGCCCATGAACTACTCTGCAGACAGTTGATTTGCTTATTTCTTTTGCAGAAGTGCAACACCGGTATACTGGGCTCCATTCCCAACCCAATGTGATGTTCATAAAAGTTGTTGAAAAAGACTTAAACACGTATTCCATTGACTGTTGAATTGTAGTTTATTTCAAATTTTTTGACCAAATCAATGATGGTTGTATTTATTAATCGAAAACTTTTGTCGAAAAATTATTTCCGATATCAAAGTTAATTGTTAACTTTACTACTCTTTGGTCACTATTATCAACTAAACAATTTCAAAAAATTATTTATCTATTATTATTTTTCGACAACTTTTCACAAAAAACTCTTATTTGCAAATGAAAATTTCTCTTTGCAAATTACTGAAAAGCTTTTCAAAATTCAAAATATAATTTGAAAAGTTTATTTGTTTGGTGAAAGAAAAAGAACAAATACTTTGCAAACTAACAAAACTTTTCACTTTGCAGAAAAGAGCTTTTCACTTTGCAAGTGTACGTTTGGTGAAACATAATTTGCAAAGAGGAAAACTTTTCAACTTATCAATTGAATAATTTCCTCTATGCGTATTTGCGTTAAGTGAAAAGAAATTTGCAAATTAAAAGTGAAAAGTTGCAAAGTGAAAAGCGTTTTGCAAAAAAAAAACATATGAACATTTGTTCTGATAAGTTTAGCCACCATACACAATTTCCAATTATTTTTTTTTTCAAGCAAGTTCCTTATGCATAAATATTTATTTCTCACTTTTAAACTTTTTGCAAAAAGTAGGTCTACGTAGTTAAGCCTGAAATCGAAATGTTTGATTACAGAATTTATTTTCTACATGAAACCAATACTTGTCCCCTAGAGTGCATAACAACTTGATTAATTTTTATAAAATATTAATTTTCGAAAGAAAAACCTAAGACCTTGTTTATTTTTGATTTTTTTTTTTTGTTCAGCGTGCAAAGAGTCAAAATAAGAAAACAACCTTAACGCACAGTTGGAATTAATTTTTCGTGGCCCTTCGTCTCAAGTTCAATTATTCAAATTTAAAACGAACAACCTTTAAGAAAAAAAGAAACCGAACCGATGCGGAAACAAAGCGACGGACGGAAGACGCAAAGGTGAAGTCTTCGATGCACCACTGCCGCGCCGGCCCCGCCATCGTCATGCCACCGAACACCGGTGTTAAACTTGACCACTGAACTCATTTATTTAGCTTTTTACAAGGAGGGGTCATGATTACACTGGTTAGCGGTTAAGAAAATTAATCTTTCGACGATATTTTGGGCGATTTTGGGACTGTCGTACAGCTGTAAGGCTGTCCCACAATATTACAGTCGTTCAAGAAAAGGTGCGGGTGAGTGATGGCGCATTGTTACGTACCGCTAATCTCAGATGAGATGGTTTCGCGCGATTCTGTCAGTTTGTGGCAACGAGAAAGTGACAGTTTTCGTTTAACAAAGAGGCGGAGTAGAATAAACATCAATCTGATGGAGCACCTTTGTAAACGAGCTACCTTAATTTTATTTTGCATTTTCAAATTGATTAATATTAATATACATGAACGTAACGTATAGGGTCTATAATTTCTTTTTCGCCTTCTTAACAATCGTATACAAGACTTTTTATGATCGATATCAATTTCCGTATTGTAAATTTGTAGGTATGAGCACTTTGATGACTTGAAGTAGGTGCGTAAAGCATGATTCAAAGTGACGTCTGGCAGCACGTTGTTGTATAGATATTGTGTGTTGGTATACCTTTTGACTTTTAGATGTTATAAATCCTACGCAGAATAATCCGATAGAGAGAGGACAGATTGTTTTCGGTGGTTACTTCGAGTGTGTTACTCATGTTCAACACCGCCGTACTGCGATGCTGAAGAACTAAAGATTGTAGGCGGGATTTGCTTTAATTAATGGAAAAAAAAGTTATGTGGGGAAGGAAGTGAGATTTCGGATTTCTCTTTATGTAATTTAATAAGAAATCGCTACTGGATTTTTAAGCGCTGTCTTTTTGGTATAGGAATAACAACTAATTGAATGAGCACCTACTGACATGGCATCTAGAATTTGTTATTGGGTGTCCCAATTGAAACCTGTTAGAAACAAAAATCAACAATTTGAATTGTGTTAGGTTCTCATTTTGTAAGATGTTTTTTGGATACAAAGTCTAGTTAGTAAGTTGTTTGGTTCAAGGAACAGGAAGAACTGAGCTTTATCTTCAGCAAATCTTAAGAACTTCTTATACAAATTTAGAGATACCTGAATCCACAGTACTACACGGACGAAAAGACTGACAGATTTGAGCAGTTAAAAGAAAAAATGTCATTTGACACGAAACCCAGTTTAGGATTAATTTCAAACAAAACAGAATACATGTGGATCTTTATATGAAATTAACTGAACGATACCTAACCTGAAAGAGACTCTATAACCTTCTTCAAATTCATTGCAAAGACACAACAAGACTATACCGGCAAGAAGAGAAATGCTTCATTTCTCGCACTTTTTCCTTCACGCAGCGCCACCATCCATACATCATTTCCCTTATACTCATTTAGTGATGCTTGATGGTAATTAATTCTGCAAGTTGATGATTGGAAACGCTAGTACCCAGCAGAGGTAAACCTGGTGTTAATCGGCGCTCTCCACGCGACATAAATCTACCGATTGACAGTTTTATTAAGGAATATGTCCAATACTGTGTTTGCTTAAGAAACTTACATAAAATGCTCGCTTGTAGATACTTATATTTAAAAGAGTCTGTCGCCTTCAACTTTTTTAATGGATTCCTCCCGTGCCGCTAGAGAATGGAGATGGAGACACACTAGGTATGTTAAACCAAGCCGCATACGTCCACCTTCTTCTTCTATCGTTAATAAAAAAACATGCCGCACTCTACAGAAGAACATGGCTTTGCGCAAATTATATGACGTGCGGTCGCTTTTCCGCAGTCAAATTTATTTCAGCCATACCCTTAGCGTAATATCCTTGTTCCACCATCATCCTATGTCCCATCCCATACCACATCCATACACACTTACTCATAGTCATAGTCATTTCAAAACAAAGTGTCAGCCCCAGCGAGATAGTGTCCTGTCCGCCTTGGCAAGATGGACAAACACGCATATGACCATACGGGACAGCTATTGCGCACATCCTTGCGCACTGCAAATCGGCCATCGGTTAAATGCGCGGATAAAAACCTGACATTAAGAATATTTAACACTTTTCAATTTATTTGATATCAGGAGTCGGGGGAGATAGTGCGAGTTGTATGTGACGCGTCTTCTCCGCTTACTCCACCGCATTTCCAAGCATATATAGAGTGTTTTGGGGAGCTTAGGTTTCGGGGGTGCGTGAGATAGCACTTAACTACCACGGAAGCATGAGCGTAATGGATGCGTTTATAAATTAAATGACGTACTATATATAGTAGGTACAACATCGCATCAAAGCACTATTCCCATTTCGTTAAATTTCATTGGCGCATTCCTTGACCATATTATACTACCTAACATTATGGAGGTGTCCCCCTGTGTCGTGGACAAAGCCACAGGTGGTTGCAGAGACACACACATTATTTCTGCGCGTGCGGCTCCAGATATGGCGACTATGCTTAACTAATTTTAAATTCGTTTTTTCCTTTTATACAAGTATGTACCTATTCAGAGATTACCACTTTAAGTAGGAATTCTGCAATTAGTAGGAGAGTTGAGGTTAAGTGGTTCCATCGGAAGCATTTTTTTCGCAAAACGTTTGGCATGATTTATTTTCAAAGCTGGATGTTGAGGGTTATTTACTGGCATGCATGCATCATGGGGTGAAATACTGATAAGGTAATTCCCTTGTTCTTTATTTGTAATTTAAAATATGTATATACATAAATATTCGAAGTCTTGTCAACATCATCAGATTTTGTCACAAGTCACATTAAAAGTTCAAATAAGATTTCATATTCCATTAGTGACTGAAGTTTCCTTGTAGGCTCGTAAAAACTTTAAATAGTTTCTTAAAATATTTTATCTTTTCTGAGGACTCAACTGAGTTAAACGGCTCAGATAAACTTAGACTAATGTAAATACAAAATTTAAAAAAAAAGTTTGATTTAATGCAAATCAAATGCACGACACATCAATTGCTCTTAAGTCTAAAATATATGTGCGTGATGTGAAAATTGTGTATGTATGTATACGAATATAATTTGAAAAACATGGATCGAAAGAAAAAAAAGCTGACAGGCTTGAAATTAATTTGTTTAATTACTTAGCAATATTACCTTCAGCTTATCAAAAAGATGCCAGTTTATTTCTTGAACGAATAAGAATTTATGTTAATATGTTTAACCTGTTTTTGAAATCTCGAATCTACAAGAACAACATTGCTTGGAAATGTTGGAACGCAATATTAAACATTTTAGACCAAAATGTTTCAATAGGAATTAGTTTTAATAACATTGCAAAATTAAAATTGTTTGATCTTTAAAATTGGATTGCATACTAAGTTTTTAACTTTCTTTATAGGGCAAGTATTGATTTCGTGTCGAAAAAATCGAGGCTTTAAATAAAACTAACATTACAATGACGGAGAAGCGCAAAAAAGGACGTCCGTTGGTCTGTTTATCTGTGCGTCTGTGCACTCCTTGAGCTAAAGCCTAAGCGAATGGATGGATTTGCTTCAAATTTTGTATGAAGCATTTGTATGTGATTCCCTAAAGGAGAAATTCAAAAATTTGTTATAGCTCATCTAGAACAGGTAGCTGCCATAAACAGTTTTGTATCTATCAAGTTTTCTCAGAAACGGCTCAAATGATTTTGATAAAACTTTGTACATGTCATCTCTAGACCAGTTCTAATAAAACTGCATACCACATTTAAGAAAAAATCGAATAATGGAAATAAAGTTACGTTTTTATTTTTTTTTTGAAAAAATTGCTTCTTTAAGTATACTCGTATTCCCGTCCAGAATATCTCGTCATTGGCTAAGTTGATTTCATCATTATTTTGCAATTCGGTAGAGATAATTAACATCTAATTCTCAATCCACTGTGCCAACAAAAATCTTTCCATTCCTTCTATTCCTTCTAACTTCTGCCGTGCATTGCATTTAAAAGATAGATAAAATTATTATAAAAAGTGGATAAAGTTCACAAATATTTGCAAGTAATTTTAGAGTTCTGACTTTAGGTTGGCGTCTTGATTCTGGCTTTTCAAATTTCTACTTTTCAAAAATCTCTGGTTAATATAATTCTTGAAGGTTTTTGAATGAACAACAACCACTTGTGTTGGCTACCACCGAGTATTATATAGGCTGGAATTATTGCAATGCCATGGCTGCCACACCAATCATCAGATTCCTTTAGTGGTACTAAGTCTATAGTTCCAATTTTAATTTATAAATTATTTAGCCGTCAAATGGATTTGAACTTAGACCAAGCTACCTCAGAGGCCGCTGCACTACGCATTGCACCACCGAGGCCACCTGATCGTGCACATCCAAATGAAGGTTTTTTCTAATTTTACAATTGCATTTGGACAACTAGCATTTTTACAAGCCACATTTTTATAATTCTTGTTTTACAAAATGTGGTTATTTGAAAAAAAAAATTAATTTTATAAAAAAATAAATTGTGTTGAACTTCATAATTTCTTTTTTTTTTTTTCTTACCCGGCTGACTTTTGTGGAACATGACCTTAAAATGGAAACATTATTTGTTAAGACTTATTCACCATGCAATTTGAGGAAATTTTCGGAAAAGCGATTACATCTGGCCAGAGCCAAATGACAAAGGAAATAAACCAATCAAAGCTTATTTTATTCCGAGTAGCTATATGTCAAACCATTTTTGACATAAATACAATTTTGAGTATTGAGGACCGTTAACTAAATCTGATCGAAATTGACTAAGCCGTTAAGGAGAAATTTGTAAATAAAAAGAAAATTCTTTGACAGGTATTCTTAATAACGATAAAATTATGAAAAAAATGGTAAAATTTTGTCTTACCCTGAGGTTACACGAGCCAGTACTGGCTTACAAGTTACAATACATTTAAATTTTCTAACTAACACATACAAACCTGAGCAACTTGCTCATCCATTGCCATTTTCGAAGCCAGTTGGGAAGCCAGGAGAGAAGACAGTGGCCTCGTTCAAACTTGTATATAAAGTTATACGGATAGCTTTTCGTTGGAAATTTAATGCAAATTTAAATATTCTTTCTATTACAACTTTTAATGAGAGAGGAGGGACCAAGAATTTTCAACTTTTCTAAAATAGGCAACTGTCAAATATGACTGAAGAATGGCTATGATTATGATGAAATATACAAAATCTCTTAAAAATCCTAATTTTTTGAAAGTATCTTTTTTGCTTCGGAAAACTGAGAGTTTTGGGGATTTCGGTGACATTTGGAACATTCTGTTACCGATTTGCCAAGCCATAGACTGTCAAATCAAATTGAAAGATTGCTACGGAAATGATGCATTGAAAAACTTAAAGATATCTGAATTTTTTGAGATTAAATTTTTTGCGTGGGAAAAGGTGATCTTAGCGCCTTTGGCATAATTAAGTTTCTTACCTATCTTTCAACACATGAACTGTCAAATTCCATTAAAGGATGGCTTCGATGATGCTGGATTAAAAAACCTCCAAAAAATCAATTTTTTTTAATTATTTAAAAAAAAATCGAAATTTTTGAATTAGATGAAAATCAATCCATGTTAATTTGACGCGACAGAAAAGTCTGTCAATGCATCCGTCAACGCATTGGCAGTATTATGCGTTGACCGTCGCAACAATTGATGCAAAATTAGACTTAATTTTTTGTTTAAGAAAAAATCGAAGTCCGATGCCAAAGCAAGTTTAACAAAATTGTGTGTTTAGAATCCTAGATAGGCTGTCATAGTAAAAGCTGAACGTGACCGCAGATACTTGAAAGCAACTTGCTTACAAGTTGCCTGCCACCTACGTCACAGCATATTCACATATACGAACTTGACAGTCAATCTATGTAGCCAACTGGCTTGCCAGTACTAGCTCGTGTAGCCTCAGGGTTACCAAAAAAATAAAAAATATCTTAAAAAGTATACAATAATTTTGTCTCTTAAAATCGAAAGTATCTTTATGGAGATTAATATACATTTGTCCAATATGGTTATAGATAGGTACCAATATTTTTGTAGTTGAAAAAATTACATGGAGAATTTCCTTAAAAAAAAAAAATCCAAAGTTTGAGGTAGATATAGACAGAACTGTGGGACCCACTTTCTTGCAAACACCTTTATTTTTTAAATTGATTCATTTCAAATCAGAAAAAAGTGTATGGACAACAAATAATCGGCTTTTTAACTTTATTTGTCTAGGTCCGACTCTCTGTGCGTAGTTACTTATAAGACAGAGGGCTGCGAATTAAATTAATATAATAACGACTCATGTATTCGTATGTTCAAAGGTTCTTATGAATTTGTTTCTCAAAGGTAAGTTTGTACCTACTTCTCGTAAGACAAAGCATAACCCAGAATTCTCAAAACAAAGATGAATTGTATTAAGTCCTCTCAAAACAAGGCTGAATTGTGTTATGTCCTAATATGCTGAATATAAAGTTTAAGTTTTATTGGAAAACATTACATTGGTATTTAACCATAAGGTGATATATATATTAATACGTGGAGACTAAATTTTGTAGAACATTATAAGCACACTTAAACAAGTCGAATGATAGTAAAACCTATATCAATGGAAAGGTAATTTCGAGTAGATGTGCCGAATATAAGTTTTAACTTTCAACATTGCGTAAGTAAAACGCAATTTTAATTTAGGTACAAATCGCCTATGCATTACAACGCAGGCACAATTGATTCTTTCAATTCCTCGCCATATATATCCATATTTTAGTGCGCGAAAAATGTATGTCTACTGTGAGTAACATCTAATTTAAGTAAAAGTTCCACACCGTATATATGCATGTATTGATCAGTTAGCGTACTCCTTTGTTTCTCTTCTCATAACTGACAGCCAAAGATAGTTTCTGGAAGAACCCTTTGCAATATCGAAATGACTCGTTCTCTTTTTGTTTCCAAATTTGGGTAATTTTAGGGGCCGTACACAAGAATGTAACATTAGAGGTATTCATGCTAACGCGTAAAACCCAGATAAAGCTTAGAAACCATAGAATTTTATACAAAAGTTTATATAAAAAATATGGTTTATATGCCTTTCTATGGGTTTTATGCGTTTGCATGAATACCCATTTCGTCCATATTGTGCTGCACTTGCACGAATTAATTTTAGGTGCCGTGCACACGAATGAACATTCTCAATATTATGCTGCATTTACACGAATGGAAGATTGCCATTTTTCTGCAAGTACACGGTCAATAGAATGAGCAAATTAATTCGTTGGCAGTAGAATGGCAGAAATACAGACAATTCTCCAATAGTGTAAATAGGGCATTAAGAATAACCTACCTTCACCGATTTTTTCCAAAAACTGAGAAATAAACATGAGTGATGAAGAAACCTTGCAATAAAACAAACGAAAATTGTTCTGACAGATAATTTTAGTCGCCATAGAAAATTTGTAACTGTTTTTTAGCAAGTAGATGTTTCTATATTTCTCACTTTTGTACTTTTGAAGAAATTAGCCCTTATTTTAACTTTTTTTTTCGGTTTTTCGTATCGTGCAATACATCGATTGAAAGGTGGCAATTTCTGCATCACGAATATGCCACTTTTAGTAGTTTAGCCGCAAATCGAGTTTAAAGTGAAAAAATGTGTCAACTTTTATGCCTCTAGGACGTTTAGTTTGGCCGCAAATAGCATTTAAAGATAAAAGTTGGTTATTCATATCATGCGCTACATCGGCTTTCATATAGGTAAATGGTCGAATTTCGACCACTGGGCGATACTACTCATAGTATATAAATATGAACTGCACTGTACATTAGAAATACACTCCTCTCCACTTAAATAGAAACAAACTTTCTTTTTACTATCAGAGAGTGTGGCGCTTTGGCAAATTCATACATTCACCTTTTGGTTGCAGTTCCTAAAAGGGAAATCTATTGCGAATAAAACTGCAGGGACAGAATAGTTCAAGAAAATACCATAAAGTTATTTTTTTACCACTTTTCTAATTACTTCATAAAATACACTGTTTTTTTTTCCGCGCCACTTGAATAGAAACAGTGTGCGTTTTGTCTCTATAGATTACGGTAAGAAGAAAAAATATTGTTATAATAATAGTAGTGTGGATTAAAATTAATAATTTTTGGATCGTAGATAAGATGAACCCCGGAAAACCATTAAATCCTGCAGAAAACGCCAAAATAGAAGTACACGCGGAAAACAAGCTTCAACTTGGCACAATTGCCAAACAAATAAGTAGAAGTGTGAAAATTGTTTCGTCGAACGATACAAATAAAGAAAACTATGGAAAAATATGAAAGGTAGGCAATCAAGAGCCACAACAGAAGCAGACCGAAGAAAGATAATTAGAGTGGCTTCAAATTCAAGCGGCTCTGCTGCTAAAATCAAGGCTAAAAGTGGTATTACAGCGAGTCTTAACACTATTAGACGTGTTATTCGCGGGTAAAAACATTTAAGGCGCGTAAAATTGAAGAAAAACCCACCGTTAAATCGAATACGAAGACAGAATATAATAGATTTTTGCAGGAAGAATATGACGTGGAAGGAAGAGGGGACAAAAGTGGTATTTTCTGTCGAAAAAAATTCAATCATGATGGCCCGGACGGATATAATTACTATTTTCATGTTATAAGGGAGGAACCCAGGTTTCTGGAGGGCCACCATAGCCGAGAAGGCGGTGTAATGGCGTGGGGTGCGATTTTCTGGTTTTGAACAATTGTTCTGGACTCTCCCACATTAAAAATAACGGCAAATTCCTACAAGGAAATACTGCAAGAAGGTTTCCCTAATTTTACCGATGTCTTTGGACAAATACCATGGATATGGTTTTGGTGCCGCCAAAATTAAAACTGTTTCTTTGTTCATTAATTACCCAGGTTCTAACTGCATACTTACTTTTTTGGTTCTACGTGTAGTTTTTGAGATACAGCATATATGGACAAATATTACAATTAAAGAAAATGTTTCAGTTTATTGCTCCAGCAGTAATCAGTCATCATGTGTTCACCCCATTGACCTTGATACCTATCTTCCATGACTTTTAAGTCCTGATTGAACCGTTTTCCTTGCTCCTCGCTATATGAGCCAAGATTTTCAGGCAATCTGTCCAAATGGCTGTGGAGGTAGTGAATTTAAATATTCATATAACCTCTTAAAACTTTCCAGCAAGTCCAGCACTAAGTCTTGGTAATTTATCGACTTATAGTTTCCTAAGAAGAAGTTAACTATAAGTTTACAAAAGATAACCAGGCTGTAGATTCTAAATCATTCATTGAATGCACGAAATTATCATTTTTCATTAAAAGTCTTATCTGTGGTCCATCAAATAAACCAGCCTTAAGCTTTTCTGTACTCAAACCAGTTATTTTTTTCCCCTAATTCGTCAAAAGTATTTTAAAGCATGATTCTTGGGTATATTCTAAGAAATAAATTGTTAGTAAAGGCCTATCTCCAATTTTGATACATTTATCGGGGATTTAAGAAAAGTCTAACTTTGGTGTACCCCGACCCATGTTAACGGTATTTTTAAAAGAAATACCAGCCTTTGTAACTGCGTTAAAATACATTTTATATCTTTTCTCAGTCTGGAGATATTCAATTTTTAGTCTGTTCCATTTTTCCTGCCCATGCTAATGTTTTGACTTTGGTGTCAATTTTCTCCAAAAAATGCGTAATCGACTTGATGTTTTAATATATTTTTGAATGTATGTAACAATACTAAAAATAAAAATCAATGACAAGTTCTGGCGAAAAGCATATATATTAGAAGATAATTTGGAAAACCAACGGCAGCTAAAATTAAAAAAAAACAAATTTTTCACTGTGAATTCACCAAAGATAAAACAAAATGAGTTTGGATCATTTAAGCATCTTAAGATAGGTTAAAAAGATGAAATTAAATTAATAACAAGAAATCTTAACCATATTTGCGAAAAAAATGTAAGCGAGTGTTAAAACAAAACTGTACGTAGCTTTGACTTAAAAATATCGTTGTTCGTATTCATTGATAGTGGACCACAAAATTTGATATCAGTTATGGCGGCTCCAAACTTTTTTTATTTTGTAGGCCTGTGATTTTAATAAGAAAACGTGCCAATCCTCAACGCCAGGATCGTTAACAGTTGGATATCCGAGAAAAATGTTACCTTACTCCAATGGCCACCGTATTCTCCGGACCTTAATATTATTGAAAACATATGAGGATGGATGGTTCATAAAGTTTACGATTCTTACCGACAATATGAGGAAAAAGAATCACTTATCGCTACAATCAAAGAAGCATGAAGTGCAATTTCTTTAAATTATATAAAATAACTGCATGATTCAGTCTCCAACTGGATTTTTCAAGTTATTTCAAATAAATATGGTAGCAAACATATTAAAATATGATTACGAATAGAAAAATACCTAATTTTACTGCACTTTTTCAATTTGTTTCCTTATTTAAGAAAATGTTTCTATTCAAGTGGCGCAAAAAAAAACAGTTTTTTAAATGAAGTAATTAGAAAAGTGGTAAAAAATAACCTAATGGTATTTTCCTGAATTATTCTGTCTCTGCAGTTTTATTTGCAATACATCCCTCTTATAGGAACTAAAACCAAAAGTCGAATTTATACATTTACCAAAGCGCTACATGCTCAGACAGTAAACAAAAAGTTTGCTTCTATTCAAGTGGAGCGGAGCCCAGTTTCATAAGGCACCATTTTAAATAATAAGGACTCTAGTTTTTAATAAATAATAAAATGCGCTACATGTCTTGAAAACAATTATTTTCATAAGCATACCCCCGCTTAAGATGTTCTTAAAAAAATCCACTTTTGAATTTTATGTATGTTGTGCATTTCAAGTTCATTCTTCCTTGCCTAAAACAAAATTTATATGGACTATTTGTATTGATGTTGTGTTGAGATGTTTTTTTTGTTGTTTTGCTCAGAATAAATTTATTTATAATTTGTACTCTACTTGTAGTTACCTACTAATCGAAAAGGTGTTCGTTAATATTAATTCGAGAAGCAATCAAATGGCCTTAAAACATGTTAACCAACACTGAATATTCGTTAACCTAACAATCGGTAGCATTATTCAATTTGCAAGAGAGTAACGAATAAATGTTGATAAATCATACCGCAGCTTCAACCGCAAAACGGTTCTAACCATTATACTTGTTCCAACCACAAAAAAATAATATAAAGGTATGTAGTTGTAGAAGTCTTTAAAGCCTTGAGTTTTATGATTGTCTTGTAAATTCATCATTTTTATATTATCCCGACAACATCTTCAATTATCCGTTGTGCACGGAACCCTTAATTTACGACAACGAACGACGACGACGCACGGTGACGCGACGACGGAGATGCCTGTGAGGAAGATCATTCATTCAATCGTGTCCGCACGTCCACAATAAACACACGATTCAAGAAATCAGACACGGGATCAAGTGCCTTTATGATTATTTCATCCAATATAATCACGGGTTAGCGCCATCATAACATCAACCTGGAAGTGCCACGGCCCGCAACTGCGACTGACAACAGGAACCAGAGCAACAAACGATTTGAAAATTGGACTCGCCCGCCACCTATTTGGATATCATTGCCTCTAAACAGTTATTACCAAATTAGTGGCACGATTCAATCGTCATGATTCTTTTCCGACACACCATCAAACCATCAATGGAGGCGGGAGGAAATAAAAGATCTTACACCAATCAAACGTGCACCTTGCGCTGACTGGGACTGAGACTTGACCGGACCGGACGAAACCGCGCTTACCCTTGCACTTATCAGGCCTGTAATTATGTCGCCCAAAAAATTATCCAACCAACGAACCAATTGTTATTTAATTTGGGAATATGTGTGTTTGGCGGCCGTGAAATTGGCCACTTTTAGGATTTAATGCGTATAAGCAACTTCTTGCTGAAGCCGTATGGTAGTGAGGTCGCTAGGCTAAGGACCACTAGGTTGGTATAGCTATTTGCACAGAGAGAGTTAGTATCTGCGGATCGTTGGCGTCGTCGTCGTCGGTGGAGCTTGGAGATGATGATTGCTGGCAAACAGGAGACGAGTCAGTGTGGTGAGTACTGATTGCGCACCACGTCAAAAGGTGCTTCGTGATGTTTTATGTGGCAATAGTTTGTTAAGTCGAGAACGCCTAAGTTTAGTTTAATTGAAAGAGGTGGAACAAGCACTGATGAGAACGTGGAGAGACGATGGTCACGTCGCTGTTTTATGAGATCATTTTATTAAGATTATGACGCATGATTGGATGCGATGCGATGCCATGCAAGCGCAAGGAAGCATAGCATCATCAGAGAAGCCAAGTCGGCTTCAGCGAGAGTTTAGTGTGGTAAGCGTTCGTTCATGATTGTGATAATGCTGATGGTGAGGAGGACGATGATGGCTCGGCTCGGCAAGATGGGGTGATGGCACTGATGATGTTGATGGCGGCCGGCGCAATGAGGGATGTGGTGGTGATGGGCCGGCCAATGATGATGATGATGAGGTGTTAGCTGTGTGTTTACAAAAAATTGATAATTTAATGAAGAACTAATTGTTTGATATGGCAAAAATAGTGTGGTGTGTTAAATACAGGAGCCTAAACTGAGCACCAGTTACCATCGATGGTTGATATGATGTTTTAACCTTCCAGAATGACAGGATGGCAGTTAACTTAATTGATGCAGTATGTGGTTTTCAAATTATCCATCATGGCTATAGGTTAATGAATTTATCACTCAATTTATACTTATTTTTGTTTTTGTTTCTATTATCTTACTGCTGCCATGGCATGTCTGGGCTTCTTAAGATTTATCATCATATATTTTTGAACCTTTCAAACATTTTGTTAGTAGGTGCTGCAGCTCTTCCAAGTTCTTACCATAACACACCACAGTTATGACCCTGTGGTTTGTTAGTCTTCATGTCTTAGTAATAACATGCGTATGGCGTGTCGTGTGTCGTACGTAGTATGGGTATGGGTATAATCGAAGCAACTACGCCACGCTGATTTCAAAGTGACGGTTTAAATTATAATAAAACGTGGTGATGAAACTCTTAGTAAAATAGGTTCAAGATGGCATATCGATTATTACACGATGACATTTTATCCCTAAATCTTTTCAAAACTAAACTGGGTGCAAGGGAGACAAATGATCGTGCTCTCCTTCACACTCATTTTATTTTGTAAAGAGTCATCGCATAATTGAATTCTAAATAACGCGACTCAGGACGTATTCTATTACAAAACTGAATTGAACTGCTGCCACCGTTCTGCTGAAAAAATTAACAAATGTCAGAAATGGCAAACAAAAACAAACGCCAGAAATAAAAATATTTTCAGATTATAAAATATTTTCATATTTAACCAAATTTAACAAATAATTAAATTTCAAATGCAGCTTGTTACATTTCTGTGCAATACGGGAATTTATTTTTTTAAACTTTGTATTTCTGTTTGTTTTTTCAGTTTAGCTAATCTAAGCTAATAAACAAAAAGTTTCTCCAACCAAGCACGCTACTGGGTGCGAAATTGAATTGGTGTTCACCAAATTTCAACAGATTTTGACCTCGTCGGTCAGTACTTGGATGAAATTTTAGTCACTGTAACGATGTTAATAGCAATCAAAAACGAAACTGCCAGTCTTCCATTCCGGGTCAGAGGCTTTGGTCTATCTTACTTACATACATATGTACATATATGTGTATTGAAGAAGAAAACTAAAAACACGCATCTAATCAACCGATCCCAAGTCAGCAGACAGTGTTGTTGTTGTATTTGATGGCTGTGACCAAAATTTAAGGTTGGTTAAGGTTTCGAAAACGCTGACTTTAGTAATAATAAATATAATAATAACAATTTTAACTATATGCCTGTGAATGAAAGGAAAGATTTTTGTCAGAAAAAGACTTTTTGCTGCGGAAGTTTGAAATTAACTCAAATGAACCGCTTCAAGATATCATTTGCAAAAGAAAATAGCACCAAAAACTCATACCATTCTACACTCAGCCCTTGCCAAATCTTTATCGCACAGTGCATTGGAAAAATTCTCAACCAAAGAAATGAATTAAGCATCGACTTCCATCGTGTATATGTACGTGCATACATGTACACCCCAAGTCACCTCCATTTGCATTAAATGATAAGCAACTCGCAAAGCCATCAAAACACCCAAGCCCAAAACCAAACATTGTCGATTCAAAAACTCATCATGCTTGCGCTCACCCAGTTCGAGCACCCCACTACCAGCTCCAGCACCAGCACCAACTCCATCTTCGGCACCCACTCTCCTACAGCACACTGCTTGCCGCTTACGCGATAACCAAATTGTCACATTATGGGATCCGGGAAATAAATCAATCGGCCGTGCTGAAAGCATTTTGCAGATACAAATATTTTTGGGCGATTAATTCGCGGTTCCCTTCATACTCGTACGTTTCGGCGGAATCGGAAAGCATGATTCCAATTTTTATTTCGTTTGCACCTTCGACGATGAGGATGAGCATGGTGCTGGTCGAGGAGATGGTTATAGATTTTGGGTTTTCTGAAAACCGAAACTTTTAAAATTCTTCCTTCGTATCATCACTAATCTCATTCTTCATTTGACAAAAGTCGATTTATTTATTTTGTTTCCTCGGTAGAAAGATTTTTTCCTTTTTTCGTACATACTTGTGTTATTTGCAATGCGAACGCCATTTTGGAAGTACTCTACGCAGACGCACACACGAATACCGTTCGATAACGATGCGACAAGTGAGTATGAGAGAAAGCATGCTGCAAGCAATGGACAGAAGAAATAACCTAAAAAAAAGAAAACATCAGAACAAGACAAACAAACACTAACAAAAAAGCAAGTAAAAAATTATCAATTAAAAAGTAAATTGCTTTTGGCAAATGTAAAAATGTCCATTAAATGTGTCCATTTATACCATTTACGGGATGCGGAATTCTGTTCGAGTTAATTTTGATTGCCGTGAAAAAGGTGCTCATGGAGTTGTGGCAATTTCTGTTTTTTGTTGTTCTTTTTTTCTTTATTTTATTTTGTTGCGCCTGTCAATTGTGTAAGTTTGTGTGAAGAAAACTGGTGGCGTTAAGCAGGTTTTTGGAGTTGCAGCCGAATTCAACAAACGATTTCAATTATAGGGAACCATCGCAGGGCTCGCAAAGTAAACAATGATGGTTCCAATGAGTTAAGTCGAACAAGAACATCCGGTATTCGAAGAGGCATATTTGGGTGGCAGGTTAAGGTAGCTGTACCTTTATACCTACTTTCAGAAAATGAGAACAAAATTTATTTTGGCGAAATTTTATAAGTTCTTCTCCTCAAAACAACTTTAATGACATTTCTGTATCATTGTGATAGACGGTGGCTTCTCATGTCATACCTTTTGTGCTCTATTTACAATATTTTATTTAAATTTTTTTAAAAAATCATGTTTAAGAATTTTAAAAACCGGTACCAATGAGCGAAACGATATGGCATATATGGACAATAAAATCAGAATCGACAAGAATGATGTGTTAACTAATGGGTTTAATTTTAAAACGTAATAGAAAACGTATTCAAGAGAAAGCAGGCTAGGCATGTCACATTAATTGTGTCCAACCTTTAACATATTTTTAAACAAAAGTCAAAACTATTTAATAGAAAAAAACTTCAATGAACTTACTGCTCTAGTAATAAAAACTTTTTTTAACTGTCACTTTTGCCATTTTCCGCTTTGATAGATGTCACTTTCGTTGATAGCTGTCACTTTGATAGCTTTTACCTTGAAATCTGTCCCTTTGACAGCTATCTACTTGACATCTGTCACTTTGATATCTGGCACTTCAAAAACTGTTTGACATCTGTCATTTTGATATATACCACTTTGACATCTGTCATTTTGAGAGGAGTTACTTTGACACGGATTTTACATCCTTGGTGTTTGCCAAAGTACTTTGCTGTTTTCGTGCAAATTTGGAATTGCAAAAAATTTTGTAAGGTCTATTTTTATTTTTATACGAGTAATTCCAAGTTGAAAACAAAATATTCGTCAATTAAAAATATCGTTGTGTGAATTAGTTGGCTCTATGAACCTCAGGATTTTTGTTAAGATCGGCGATTCGGAGAAATATCTCGAAGAAAAATCCTCTGAATTGTATGAAATTCCGTTCCGACGCGTGCCTTGCTTGGGCCAAATAATTTCTAAGCTTATCAAAAAAGCACGTTCAATGCATTCAGCTGTTAAGTCTGATCACACAAAAACATAAATGTTAAAAAAGGAGCCAAGTTCTTCTATATACAAAAACCTTTCCATAACAAGTCAGCCGTAAAAGGTAGTGAGATCTAAAAGTACGCCAAGTTCTAAGTTTATTAATGTAAAATATCAAATATTTTAGGTAGAGTGATATGGAAGAACCTCCAATTATCAGTGAAATCTGTTATTTAATGATTACTGACTTAATTAGCAAATGCTGCGAGTTCTGACTTTATTGTTACTGAAGTTAGAGCGGGGTCAAAAATCGCCTGAGTTTGATCCTGTAAAAAGGGTATAGTGCCAGAACTTGGCTGGGCACTACCGTCCCTTGATGTGATCTATTTAAAAACGTAAACACTGCATGCTAAAACAGGCCCTGACATAAAGTGTTGGACTTAAGACTATCATTAGAAACAAGGCAAAAAATAATTTCTCGAATATTCCTAGGAGCACTTAGAAAATTAAGCAAATATAATTTATCCTTAAAAGTGGTATTTGCTGAGTCATCATGCAAATATGTTATTGAGCACCATGTTATTTTGTTTTTTCTTATAAATATTTTACATATTTTTATATTCCATTCTAAACATAAAATCGCCTATCTAAACTACCTGTGATTTGACACCTTTTCAAAAAAGGAAAAAAAAAACACAAGAAACATCAGGAAATCCCATCATGTAAGCCCTTGCGCTTCTCTGATTTGAACCAATTAACATCACTTTCCGAAGTTTGTCATAAATTACCGATCGGGCTGTGAGTGTCTCACATATAATCCAGTATTTAATTTAGCCGAGGATTACATCTCAAAAACATAACATCCAATGCAACCGAGAAATATACACATTTATACAATATCGAAGAGGTGCAAAAAGTACCTACGTATATGCAAACAAATAAAAAAAATATTTAAAAAAAGAAATCTCCAATGGAACGAAGAGATTATCATTAATGTCCAAGGACCAAATTCATTTCCACACCCTGCACCGTGTGGTCGCACATATCTTACTTTATTGTTGCCCCTGCGTACTTCAGCCATCCTCCACCAGCACCAGCTAGCTCGCCACGTTCAACGTTTTGTAAATCAATTCAACATTCAGTTTGTGTCCAAGAGGTGTTTTGTAATTTAATATTGCGAAATTGTTTATGGAGTTCTACCATTGACAACTTTTATGGGAATCCATCCCAGCGCGCCGCGCCGGCCAAGAGCTCTGCTGCGTCCAATGCCAACTGATTTCCATCGGTGCTCTAGTAGATATTTCATGGGCACACGTTATCCACACACAGCGATGCAATGGACGTAGATGGCCGGGTACAGCTCAAGCTATGACGGGATGTGTATACAATGTTGATCCCTGTATCCCCTTTCACCGTGCGTCAGTCGCGCCGCTGCCTCCTGCAAGAAAATGCAAATGCACTTGGGTCTCGTGAGGACTATTGAGAGTAATAAAAACTGTTTGAGCTTGTAGGTCCGTCCCATCGAGGAGCACAAGACAGTTTTTGTTTAGAGAAACCAAAAGCGAACACGAATCCACTTTACCGCTCCCACCCACCGCCTCCGCCACTACAACTGCAGTCGATTGAAGAGGATACCAAGTTGAGATGATGTCTTCTTCTTCCAGGGTATGAGATTCTTTTCCGCACAGATGTTATAGATGAGTAGTATGTACTTTGGTGCTGGGTAAACGTACGTATACGCGCACATACAAAATCTAAAATAGATTGCTTTTTAAGTGGGCATAAGGCAGAATACACACTTCGAGTGGTTGGTATAGATTTTAATATCGCCAATGGTAGTGTGGCGTAATCAATTAGATTAGTGGATTAATAGGCACAAGCGATTAGTTAAGTTTAAGTGCGAAAATAGTTTAATTTCTTTTTTATTTGTATTTATTTAAATTAAATGGAAATGAGGTGCAAAACAAGTTGAATGCTGTGAAACTAAGTAAGACCATTTCCGGCCATGTGAGAAAAATAATAATAAAAAAAAATTGTTATGACTGAGTCGTATGTATTTGCTGTTATATTAATTGGGTCTTAGAATGTGTGAAGAATACATATTTGAACACTTTTTACCAAAGGTATGTGTGTTAAGATCTAATAATAGGTTTATTGAATCATGTCGCAGAAGTGTTCTTATAAAAGAATTTGTGATAAATATTTTCAAAATTTACGAAATAAGAAGGAAAACTTTTTGTTAATCTAGTGATTTTTCCACGCCAAATTGTAATATTGTAGAAATTATGATGACAGAATAGAGAATAAAGGTTAAACGTACATATATTTTTCTAAATAAAGTTGGCTACTAAAATGTCATCGTTTTATAAAAAAGATAAGAGCTGTATATTCCTCCCATTAGTTGGATGGGAAATTTCCTAAATTACTTTTTTCTTATTTTTATGAGTTATTTGATTTCTCTATCTTCTTAAACAAAAAGAACCGCAACTGGCTACATGTTTTCCGCTCTTCATTGGACATTTAATTTTAAACACTTTCTGTTAAAAAGTTAAGACTCTTTATTGAGAAAGCAAACACGACACAAATCTGCTATCGCATTTTTCTTTTAAAAATTCTTTTTTTTTTCATATGGTTCTGCAACACGCAACTTTTAAAATGTCTGGCCATTCATATTTATTAAAATAAAATTCATTCATTTACGAAATTAAAAAAAAAAATTGGTTGATAGCTAGGCTGCAGAGAGAATTATTTTTACAGCGTAAGGCTCTCCCAAACCTATGCGAAACATTCGTTGCGGCGAAGAAACATTCGCATGTCCAAATTTATTTACATGGTGATATATGAGAGTGCCCACACCAACGCGGCGGAGAAACATATGAATTAATTTTGACTGACGAATGTTTTTTTGCCGCAACGAATGTTTCGCATTGGTTTGGGAGAGCCTTAATACCTCTTGTTTAATGTTAAATTGTATGATCAATTCAAGCTCATATTTAATAAATTAAAATTGTGTATGAATTTGTGAAACTTATCAACAAACATCTTCCAAAAACTGTTCGAAAAAAAAACACGTATACGACACAGTGTCCAACTATTAAATTATTGCTAGTCTATATTAAGAGCGCGTACAGTCATGTGAATACCTATTTGATTCTTGTATATACAATTGGTGTTATTAAAATAATAATTCTGGTCTTTGTCAAAACCAAGGGCGTACGCGTGTGTTATAGGTTCATATAACAACATAATTCTTGCTTAGATTGCAGTAATCCATCCTAAAGACCACCATGGTCGCATCCTCCGTCTAAGTTCCATATTTGTGTATCCCACACAAATATCTAATATCGCAATTCGCGATTGTGCATCCACACACTCAATATTGCATACTCAATTTCAAGATACTTTTATGTTAAGTTAAGTTTTTTAGTCAGTTATATATTTTTGAACGTACAATAAAGACGTGTGCTCCATCAACAAAAAGATCCAAGTAGTTTTTGAATTATTTTCTACACGGTATAACAACCCCCTTGTCCTTGTCCCCCTTATCAAAATTTTTATTTTGTACAATTTTTGTTGGTTGAAAAATTAAAAAATATTATTTTGAGATTTTGTACTGTTTATTGATTAATAGAGTAGGAGCCCAAGGCAGCAAGACAAAGATATGTTATTTTATGAAAACCAAGATTTTTTTCTGTAAACATAATGTTGGTAGCCAAGAACAAATGCGGATAACCTTGAATCCGGGGATTATGGTCAGTCAGATTTTTTGACGTCAGTCATGTTGGAACCATATATCGAATAAGAAGCAGGAGAATCCGAGGAAAAATACCATCTTGGACAAAATACAGCATGACCAACTAAGCTGGTACTGTCATGCACAAAGAAGATGCCATGAGAACCCAGTTCAGAAGGCAATAGCACAAGACGTTCCAACACTATCGCAGAAGAAAGGCGGACGCAAAAGCTCCTGAATGAAACAAATGTAACGACACCTGCATTAAGTTGGCCTCAGACATGGAACAATCCATAACCGGGAGGACTGTCGACGTTTTCTGAGGTCAACTCGGCGAACCCAATAAGTGGAACCTTAGGTGAAGCAGTTGAGTTGGAGAGTTGTGGTCCCCTCGAGATCATGATAATGGCCGCTAAAATGATGAAGAAGAAATCTAGTTGGAATAAGCACAAGTGAAATTCAAATACTTATATAATGATGACATATTTTAGTTCCATTTAACTACTGACCTACTCCAATCCCCATGGAGAAATTTAAATCCGGACCCCCTTAAATCTGTGAGGGACCCAGCTTGACGTCAACTGGAACCCCCAAACCTTCAAACAATTAATAAGTTTGTGTTTTGTTTTTATTATCTAGTCAGTGTGTTTTTTTAAATGTCGAATATTCAGAAAGTGGAGACTTTTTGCTATGTTTGGCATACAATTTCAAGGTCAAACCATGGAGTACTTAATTTGAAGTTCCTTCACATCACGGATACCTTAATCAAACTTAATTCACTCACCACTAGTTTTTTTTTTAAATTTTGTGTAGGGGTTCCAGCTTGACATGAAGCTGGACCCACTACAAGTAGGTTGGGTTAGGAAAGTAAAACTAATAACAAAATCAGTGGGAGTATAGAAACGCAAAATTGGTAGCTTCTTTTTTAATAAAGCCCCTTTTCCATATACATAATCCGATTTGTTTTTTGTAATGTGCGTTTGTCACTAAATCCTTAGATCAAACCATGGAGTTCTTATTTTGGAGTTTCGCCAAATCACGCGTACTTAAATCGAACTTTAATATGGCATAAGGTTCTAAAACTTTGTTTTTGAAGGTTTGGGGGTTCCAGCTTGACGTCAAACTGGTTCTCCTACAGCAGATTCGAAACAACAAAACTTCACAATATCACAAAAAAATAACTCCGGATAGTTTTTTCATTATGATTTTATTGAAAAAACATTATTAAAATCAAATATTTAGTTAAACTTACTACCCGTACGTCTAAAAAAGACCACAAATTGAAAAATACTAGAAATAGACTTTTCACACAAAATTGACGTTTTGGCAATGATTTATTTCATGAAAGTCCTAAATAGCTAAGTAGATACTAAATAACAAAGAAACAATTAACCAAAATATAAAAACTATGTTGAACTTAGTTATGATGTAGATTTAGGATCGTATCAGTAAATGGGGCTAGAAGAACTTGGGTCAAGCCTTCATGACGAAGAGTGTCAATAACCCTTGTCAGAACCATTCTCGTGCTATCTTCTGCTATACTCGTGAACGATGATTGCTAGGAAATATCAACAAATCCATCACATATTTAAAATATTGTTTCATCCATAGGTCGAACGACGAAGCCGACGAACTTTTACGCTAATTGGGTCACCATATTAGGTCATTCGTGACCACCATGTCACACTTTTTTAAAAAGAAAGAAAATGGTATATTTCAAGAAGTCAGCTGGAACAAGGTTATATATGTAAAAGTGAACAATTGCCTACACCACCAGAACTTTAATGTTTTAATAACCAACTGCTCAACATTATTCTGGTAAGCCATTTGCATGGAGTGTAACAATTTGAAGACAGACCTTTAACTATGTCATATTAAGCCATTGTTTTTTTTTCAAGGAAGATTCCCATTCTAGGTATACACAAAGAAAATATAACACAAATCGTTTTTGAAAATTATTTTCTCAACGTACTAAGCATGCTTCGGTCTTGACACATCCGACCACCATAATAAATTGATCAATTTTTCAATGTCCAAAACAAAAAAAGACGCTTCGTTCCACTTCCTATCTGGTGTTTGTCTTTTTTTTTTTTTTTTTCTTTCTGTTTCTTTACCCAAAAATAAACAATAACCGATCAGAGTAACAGAAATTTCATGTTCTCCTGACACTATCATACCCATGGTTCCAGGAATCTCCTTTACCCAATTGCAGGAATATTGTACTCTCGTTCTTCTCGGCCACATCATGCTGCACTGCTGTGATCTTACATTGTGTACTCTGAATTCCAGTCCGAATGTGAGCCACTTACACAAATGGTCGGTCGAGCTGTTTTGGGACAAATAAAGAACAAAAAAAAACAAACACACCTTTATACAAATATTCTTATACTTACAGGATAAATGACGCTTACAAATGTCTCACGAATGGCATGAGGGATCTGCATCAGTTCCGTTCCTACTTCACGGTCCGTCTCTCTCTCAATCTCTATGCAATGCAGATTCTGTATCTTCTGTAAGTGTGTATATGTGTGTGTGTTGCAGGATATTCCGAAGTTATTGATTTGTATATAAATAAAATGTCAAAATAATAAAGGAATAAGTTATGACCCTCGGAATGTGTACCCAGCATGGTCACACACCCGTAGTTCCAAAGGGAAGAAGCGCGGGCAGACAAAACTTAGCGAGCAAACGGATGAAGTTGCCAGCAATTCATCCAGCACAATTTATTTATTGATTTCATGTTTGCCGAAGTTGAGAATGATATTCAATTGAGTTTTGGGTGCATTGCATATCCGTACACTCGTTGGGCGGATATGTGCCCTCACCCTCACACAGATCGCAGGGCACCCATAACCATCCCGAAGATGTTAACTCAAGGAAAACCAATTATTTCATAAAAATGACCATTACTGTCTGTATGCTTATAAGAGATGAAATTTACGAGCGATTAAGTGCTGCGTTTTAATCGTGCCCTTTGCAACCATGTATTTGTATTTGGTTGGGCCCTTGATGCGGGGGAATGGATTATCGATTTGGCGCTGTATTCAGAGGAGAAATTGGGTCATATGAGATGAGATTTGGGGAGTACCTTGTGGGATTTAATTTCGGGGGATTGATGATAAATATACGGCTACTAGTACTTGTCAGTGAAATTCGGGTACGCCGATCATCATCTCGATGTCCGATGGGGCGAGGTAATGGGATGATTTTGATCTCTCTGCAGGAATTCTTGTTCGATTTTCTTTTTGGTTAGTATTTTATTTTGTTACATCAAGATGAATTTCAACAGATGATTGCGCATGCCCTGGGTAATCGGGATAATTCTGGGGCTAGCACTTTACTTGTATTTCGCACTACAACCACTGGCCGTTATGGTAACCTTGCACTGCGGACAAGAGAAGTCCTCTGACATATTAACAATATGGCTCTCTTTTCAAAAAATAAAATACCTCATGTCGATGATAAATGATAGCAATTTGATATTTGAACTGTTTTTCTCACAAGGATTAAGTGAGATGATTAATTTACGACCTGATGGTTGATTCTGGAAAAGGAGAAAATACAGATCGAAGAAAGTGCGCAAGGAATGTAAAATGCACGTGTATCTGAAATTAATCAAAGATCAATAATGGACTATGGGATCATAAAAGTGTTCCTCCAACGACGAATAACATCGCATTTATTAGGCTTACTAAAAATTTATTCACCTGTAACAATGTTTTTTGATAAAACAAATGTGGTTGATATTTCGCAACGTGAGAATTGGAAAGCGAATTTTCAATTTCAATGCGTGTAGTTCCTGGCAGATCGTAAATGCTTTTCTGCTCAAGGATAAGCTTAACAACACTTGACTCCACATAAGGCAAACGATCACCCATATTGCAAATTTTCTTCCCGGTGGAATTCTCAATCGAATAAAGACAGGTATAGATCGATTTGACAATGTCATTCCCGATTCATCCAAAAATTTGTTAGCGATTACTTGACACAAATCTGTAATCATTGGCAACGATTCAGTGTACATTTCTGATGTGAAACCCATGCTAATATTTGAATTTTCCTTGCGTTTCATATGCAAAATAAAGGATGGTCTAACAATTATCTAAATATTTGTCACTGTAATAGAAAAATCCATGACAATTATGTGTGCAACAAAATATTGGCCAAATGCTCGCCACGACTTCCGTGGCATACCTCTATCTGAAGGTCCATATTTTCAATGACTTTGAGACATAAAAGATATTCAATTTCGTTAATGTGCCGAATTATCTTATCCCTTAGCTATTGAATTGTTCTTGGCTTACTGACGTACACTTTTTTTTTTTAAATATCCCCAAAGAAAAAAGTCCAACGGTGTCAAATCACATGATCGTGGTGGCCAATTAACATCGCCACGACGCGACGCGACGTGAGATAACACGGCCATTGAATTTCTCGCGCAAAAGAGCCATTGTTTCGTTGGCTGTGTGCCAAGTGGCGCCATCCTGTTGGAAGCACATATCGGTCAGGTCCATATCCTCAATTTCTGGCCACAAGAAAACCGTTATCATCTCGCGATAGCGAACACCATTCACGGTAACTGCTTGGCCGACATTTTTTTTTGAAGAAGTACAGCCCGCGCCAGCCCATAAACCGCAGAACAAACGGGACGAGCATTGGAGGTTTTAGGTATTGCACACGTCCCTGATACATGTATCCCAGTGCCGATCGTGCTACAATAAATTTAAGGTCCAACAGGTGATATTCGCTTTATACGTTTCAAAATTTCAAAGCAATCGATGAAGAACTTTCAGAGAATTAAGGTTTTGAGCAAACATATATTTACATTTTTTACCTTTTTAGCATGTTTTACATTAACCTCCAACAGATGGCACTATTACAAAAAGTATATAACAATACTTGTGGCTACGTTGTGTCCAAATTTCAAAGGAATCGGTAAAGAATTTTCATAGATTTGACGTTTTGAACAAACGTACATTTATATTTTTATTTATATACAGGGTGCCCCGTAAAGAATGAATAACCCTGGAACGCTTCATAGTAGACTTAATGGCCGTCCTGAAAACTGATACAAAAAAGTTCTATCCCAACCACAAGAAAAGATAAATGCATTTTTTGTTGAGTACATTAATTTTTGCCTTACTTTACATTTTTGAATACCACAGCAACAAGTGAATGAATTCCACCGTTTTTTTTTCATAGAAATATTAAACATTATTTGTGCCAGAACATTAGTAAAAAAAAATTATAATAACTGTTGGACTTTTTAGAGAAAAAACTTTTTGAAAAAGTTAAATCATCTCCGGTATAAAAAAATGCATGACAACCTAAGTGGCCAAATATTTTAAAAATATGCGCCTTAAATACGTTAAATGTCAATAGCGAGTTATTGTTAAAATTCTACAATACAATTTAACAAAAACAAAAGTTTTAAAAATTAACACAGTAAACGTGAAAATAATGCCATGCGTTGAATATGTTAGATTTTTGATTGATTTCCTGTTTTTAATTTTCCTAATGATAAATCCAAGCTTTTAACTTCTAGGGCCGAGTATAATATTACTAAAAATGTCAACAAAGTGCAAAAAACGGTTGAATTTTTGAGGTTGTTTTGAGTTATACCTTTTCAATTGGGCTTTAACAAAATCATTAAATATTTTGTTGGTTGCAATTAGTTTATTTGTTATTATTTCCTAAAAAATAATCTCAGCCAATTTTCAGTTGTCCTTGGCCACTAAGTTAAAAAAAAAAAACAAGTCAACATTTTGTATTTAATATAAAGCACTTGATAGGTGTTTTCGACCACTTAAGATCAGAATGGCGGATGCTCCCCCGAATAAATGATAGTCAAGGTTTTGCTAGGATATTTGCAATGCAGCTGCCTGCACCAGATTCCGCATCCCCTTTAAGAAGCTGCTTGGCTTGCTGTATTCGATTTATTTAATGCACTTCTAATAAGAAAATTAATATGGTGCTAGGTCTGGTGAGCATGGAGGCCATAAAATGATGGTCTCAGACGTCCTATTCATCTGCCTGGGTACCTAGTATTCAGATTTGCCAGCACAGTATAGTGTGCAGCACTTTTTTTTTGTAAATTTAGTAGCCAGCTACAGTTAAAAATTGGCTGAAATTATTTTTTAGGAAATAATAACAAATAAACTAATTGCAACCGACAAAATATTTGATGGTTTTGTTAAAGCCCAATTGAAAAGGTATAACTCAAAACAATCTCGAAAATTCAACCATTTTTTGCACTTTGTTGACATTTTTAGTAATGTTGCACTCGGCCCTAGAAGTGAAAAGCTTGGGTTTATCATTAAGAAAACATCATAAAAACAGGAAATCAATCAAAAATCTAACATATTCAACGCATGGCATTATTTTCACGTTTACTGTGCTAATTTTGAAAACTTTTGTTTTTGTTAAATTGACTCTAGTAGTGCAGACTTTTACCAATAACTTCCTATTGGCTCTAGCTATACCAATTTGAAATTCGCATTTAACGCGCCACTTAAAGACTGTACACATGAGAGCGACCAACGACCGACGAATTAATGAAAAAATTGGATTTAAAACATTAATAAACCTAAATTCATTACAAAATCTAGACAAAATGGAAGAAATATTATTGAAGATTATTTTAAGATACTAAAATTTTCATTTTAATTGCTAAAACAAGAGAATTATAAGAAAACAATTTGTTCGTCGCGAATAGCCGCAATTCATTAAGAACAAGTTATTTTCTCAAATTTCTCATATTTAAGCAAATAAAAATTCAGATTTTATAATTTTAAAATTAATTTTAAATCGAATTCTACCATTTTGACTAGATTTTGTGAAATTTAAGGTTTATTAATGTTTTAATTCCCACTTCTTTGTTCATTCGTCGGTCGTTGGTCGCTCTCATGTAAATGGTCCTTCAGGTATTCATGCATTTTTTTTATACCAGAGATGCTTTAACTTTTTCAAAAATTATTTTCTTTCACATTTTGCATTCAAAATCAAAGTTAAATAATTTTTTTTTCTAAGAAGTCCAACAGTTATTATAAATTTCTTCTATTAATGTTTTGGCACAAATAATGTAAGATATTGCTACGAAAACGGTGGAATTCATTCACTTGTAGTCGTGGTATTCAAAAATGTAAAGTTAGGCAAAAATTATTGCACTGAACAAAAAAATGCATGTATCTTTTCTTGTGGTTGGGATAGAACATTTTTTTATCAGTTTTCAGGATGGCCATAAAGTCAACTATGAGGCATTTCAGGGTTATCCATTCTTTACGGGGCACCCTGTATATACATGCATAAATAGAAATACATACATACATAAGTACAATGTACAAAGATAGATATAGAATAAAGATGAATGATAAGTTTCGAGAATTAATCAAAGCGTTTAATATGGAACAACATTTCAGACATTTTAGAAGAAAATTCTTAAATTTCAAATTGAAAAACCGATAGCTATACAGTTGTCGTTACTGTTGTATAAACATTAGTGACACTTAGGGCCAATTAGTTCACAGTCCATTAAAAATTGAATTGTGTCGTTTTAACTAATATCACGTTTAATATAAAATTGTCAATAAGAACACTTCATTAATTTTTGATTTATTCACTCGCCTTTAGTTAACTGGCTCGCTTTAAATTACTGCTTTAAATTTATATGCTTTTTAAAAATATCCTTGGGATTTTTATTTTATTTTGACTGATGAACTATCAATTTAGCACTAAATCAAGTTTAAAATAGCGTCTGTTTGTTCACTCTCAATTAACGTTGACAGTCAGTTTTGTGTTTGCTTCTGTTATTTGTAATCTGAAAGTGTGATTTGAATAACAAAAACCCGCAAAGTTGAAAAAAACCCTTCTGGTGGAAATACAAACTATACCTACTTTTTGGAATATTTTTGGTACACATAAAAATCCAGCCCCTAAATAATTTTTTTAGGTTTTTCGCTATATTGCAATGAAAAATCGTTGCAAAACAGTTTTTTTTTTCCACTTTAATATTGGAGAATTTCAAAAACCAAACGTTATATGCTTATTTTGAGGTCTGATTCGTATTCAGTGCATTAAAAAAAATAGTTGTAGATTGTTTTTGCACCAGAAGGTTTTTCAAATCTTGTTTGCTTTCGTTTTCCACATCACACTTTATAATTACAAAAAAAAAAGCAAACAAAATATCGACTGTCAACGCTAATTGAAAGTGAATAAAAGAAAACAGTTCGTAAACTCTCTATTATGGCTAAATAACCCTCTTAAAATTAATTAAAATTATTTAATAAATTTAATTAAACAATTAGTTAATAGAGGAAACTTCATTTTAAATCGTTAAAGGAGGGTGAATAAATTTAAATATTTAAAATCGATCAATTTCTAATTTATAATAGCGAATTTAAATTTAATAAAGAGCGAATAAATTAGGCCTTAAATATGTATGTATATGTAAACATTAATGACACTTAAATATGTACAAATAAATAATCTACTTTTAATGTAAATTTCAAACAAAATGTTCGTACTTCCTTTACATATAACACCTGCTTGTGTAAATGGTTCTTTTATAATTGTCCAGATGCATTCATTAGAGATATTACAAAACGCAGTCAATTGGCGCCTTCTATATATGATGGTGTCTGGGTCTGGAAAGGAAATGCTTGCTCTTTGTTCCGTAATGACAATGACAAAGTAAACTAGTTCACCCACCGCAGTTTCGACAAAAAACAAAATAAATTATTTATATATTCAAATCGGATTCAAATAAATGACTTTAACCATTTGAGTTAATAACCAATGGCTTTAATTCTATCGAATCACTGTAAATGTAGTTGAATCTTTACCGAGTGACCACAAAAGCATACATAATTCAATTTCAATTATTAATTGTGATAGCCATCGCACATACACTGGTAATGGGCGACCAATTGAGGTATATAACCAAACAAGCATTAGCTTACACTGTTTATGGACCACTCATCTTATTGACCACGTCGGCGGTGCCTGGCGGTGGTATTTATCGAAATAACTGCAAATCACTTATGACACCGACACGGTGCGATCCCACAATCAAAAATCCAGGTAGCCCGTAATTCCAAACAAAAAAATCATCCGAATCTCAATTCAATTGTAATTGAATGCTCCCTGGCAAACGTCGATTGGATAATTCCATGGTCGACTGAGTCTGAGCATGATTCGTATTCGTTAACCAGAGTTATGGTTACATTTTAATTCACTGGCGAATTATTAATCACTTAGTCAGAAAACTATGATGTATGTATCGATCAAATCGGGTGCGCTTGGTTGATGCTGAGCCGAGTTTTTAGCTGAAACCGTGAAAGTGGCTGGTTTTACTTCCTGATGGATGAACACCGACCGTGTATACATTGAAATAGAACAGCGCGGCACCATTAAACGCATTAATAGCTCAACTTTGTTCCCATAGCAAGAAGCTTTGGCAGAGGAAGATGGGCGCACGTTTTGTTGACATACGCATGTTGTCATCCTTGTTGTCCAATCAGCTTAGAGGGTTTCGCTTAGTAAGCTTATGCTACCCGTCTGTGGTCCTGGACTCCCTCTCTTTAACGCATTTTTTCCTAGAGCCGAGTCTGGTGTATGGCCTTGGCTACATGTGTCTGTGTTGAGTTGAGTTGAGTTTAAAAAACTTCCTCCATCCATGCGCTTACAACAGTTATTCTGCAGCTCCTCGCATGATACAAGCCGATTAATGCCGAAGAAACAAGAAAACATGATGTCAGGGATTTTTATGCAAAACTATGGACACATTGTAGATAGTTCAGCGATACACCCTGGCTGCTGCTGTTGTAGCAGCATATGTGCAACACATGTGCTGCAGTGGTTTCAACAATTAAGTACATGTAACCTACCAGTGTTTAGCTGGCCACAAAATGCTGAGTCTGGTGTGAGGGGTCATAAGAAGGAAAATTCGCATGTAAATCCAACGATTTGGTACGCATAGATAAAGAAAATTCCAAGAGACGAAGATGAAAAGATGCAAAGGATGATGGCCAGTCTGCCGGCCGGCGACGAAACATGCTTGCATGTGTGTGGTTTATTTTGATGTGTTGTATGTAGGGATATGTATTTACTCATGCGAAGATGTTAGTAAATCATTTTTCTAAGCAAATTGTTGGTTGATTTTTAGAGAGCCTCTAGGGTAATATTTTGCTTCGTCTTCTGATGTCCGTTCTGTGTTCGACGATAGTGTTTTATTTTTTTATTTTGTTGAGTAGAAGGAAGGGTAAAGGTATGATGGTCAGTAGAAGCGGGAGCCGGCAATGATTTATACAATCAATATATTATTTATTACTTGTTCAAATGCTGTCAAATGAGATGGTAATTAATTAAAATGATATTCCAAATCGAACAAAAGGAAAAAAGCAAATAATGCTTGGGAAAATGTTTATTTTTTTTTTTTATATTTTTCTAATGAAACAAAAAACTGGATTTTAAAATTCAAAACCAATGGGCTGAGTCTGAGAGGTGAAAAGGTTCTTAGCTAGTTTATATTGAATCATACAACTGTTAAACGAAGTTAACTTAAGGAAGAATTTCATTTTTAATTTTTTTTTATTTGACTAAAAGTTTATTAAAACAAAAGAACTGAGACGCAAACCTGATTTTGAATAAAAATAAATTTGTATCCTCAATTGAGTTGGTATGAGTACATGGAAATGGAATGTGTTTCACCTAAGTATGATAATTTGTCTAAAACACTGAATGATACACTCTCTATTGGGATGATGTAGATATTAGATCGTCAATTTGTTGAACATTGTAATAATAATTCTTGTTCAATAGTAGGTATTTAAAAAAAAATAAAATTACAGACACAATGAACTGTATCTTTCTTCTTACTATGTATGTAACTTCTAAGAATTGACCAATTGAACCGATTGCCTTCAAACTTGGTGTATAGCTGTTTTATGTGATACCTTAGCTATATATTTTCTTTGTGACAAATCCTATTTTTGTTTTTAATTTCCCAAAAACTGCATTAAGAACTAATAAAACTTTGTGCACGTGATTGTAATAAAGTTGCGTTTCGTGTCTTAGATACAAAAAAAAACGAAAATAGAGTCTCTAGTGTCTTCAAAAAATTACCTTATTTGTATTTAACCCTGCAAATCTATTAAATGTTTTTTTCTTTTGTTAATGTTCATAAAATGGCATTTTGCTCAATTTACAAAAATAAACTATTTGTAAACGATACAAAAAAAAAACAGAGACAAAATTAAAATTTTAGCAGGTGCATACCTGTTATTCACATTTGGCTCTTTTGGGGCTAATTTACATAACGAAAAATGGCCCCATTACCAAAATGAAAAAAAGGGACACGACTGGACCGAACAAACTTGCGGTTTGCAACTTTAACGTAGCTTGAAGTTGACAATGTGCATATGTATTGGTTCCATAACATTATGATAAAATTAAAAAAAGTTTTTACAAACAAAGGACTTCTTCATAAAAATTACTATAAATTTGTTATTTAAATAGCTAAACAGATAGAGCTAAAAAAAATATTCCATCTGATTTGTTGGATAAATATGAATTTATGAAAAAAAAAATTCAAAAATCGTTAGAGCGGTTTTCTTAAAAATTAATTTTGTATATATAAAAATTCTTTAACATTTATAAATTTAAAATTTGGTATATCAACTTTTAGAATTAAATAAAATACAATTTTGCACAAATTTAAAAAAAAATATTTATTGACCCGTTCTCAAGATATTGATTTTTCAAAAATAAAAAATCAATACTTTTTTTTAAATCCAAAAATTATTTTTTTGAAAAAATGTATAGGGGAAAGGTTGGAACAGTGGGACAGTCCGAACAGTGAGACATTTCATTTTGTAGCTTCCCAGAAACATGCACAGACATTTCCGTGCAGACAATAACGTTTCTTTTCAATTCCGTAACTTTTATTTCTGTTCCGAACAGCACCCAGATGCGCGTTTGCTCTCAGTGAGTAAAGAGCGAAAAAAGGGGCAAATGCATTTCTTTTCGTGTTTTTAAAATTTGTCTAGCATCTTGAAATATTTAGTTATGTGAGGCACCTTTTTTATTGGCTTATTATTATGTGGTTTTTCAATATACAAAAAAAATCTACGGTATTCTTTCCAGTTTTGTATATGCACAAAAGTTTTTCTAGAAAATGATAAAAATTAAACAGTGAGACAGATTCAAAGGTCGAACAGTGGACATGTCTTACCTTATCTTTGCTTCGTTTATTCAACATAAAAACGTTTTTTGTTTATTTGTTTTTTTTTTCTTAAAGAAAAGAAACAAATGAAAAGTATGAAATTATTTGATTTATTAAAAACTTATTTAAAGAATAATGTGAACTGAAATGTGATTTTAGTTAGTTTTTTTTATCTTATACTTACATATGTTTTTTGTTCCTATAAATTTATAAATAATATTTTAAACAAATATAATTCATGTATTTTTTGGTTAGAAATTGCTTAAGACGAGTTTTTGTTAAAAATATTTTGCTGTCCCACTGTGCGCCCTACGCTGTCTCAGTCTTCGAACCCCCGCCGAACAGAGAGACACTTTGACCTTCTACAACAATTTTACTCATGGGAAAGTTGTTTTAAATGAAAAATGAAGGGAAAATATGTCGTAAGATACTATCAAAAATTCATTTACTCAGCTCAAAAGAATTTGGAATCATACCCGTTTGAAAAAAAGTGTCTCACTGTTCCAACCTTTTCCCTATGCAAAATTGTTAAAATTGTAAAGGACCTCTTATACAAAAAGTTTGGTTGAAATCGGTGAAGCCGTTAACGAGAAATTTGAAAAACACAAAATCGATTCTATGACAGGTACCGTTAATAACCGTTATAAAAAAAAATTCTAAAAAATTATTAATTGTAGTAATTATAGTAGTTCGTATTCGTTGGAGCCGTTGTTGAAATAAATCAATTTTTGTATATTGGTTGTACGCAGGTACCGTTGTTTTTTGAGCTAAAAAAAAAATCAATTTCCCCTCTAGAGAATCCTATAAGAACCTTAAGTCTAAAGTTTGAAGAAAATCGCTTCAGCCGTTTAGGCTGCAGGTCAAGGTACTGATAGACAGACGGACAGACAGACAGAATTGCGAGACCTAATTTTTTCACGTTCTCTTTCATGGTAATGTTAAGGAAAATTATTATCTCGAGTTGTTTTTTCACGAATCCTAAACGTGCCCTATATGCGATATATGTATGTCTGATAAATGATTAAAAGTAGTTTCGTGGATCAGTATCGGAATAAAATTGATAGTACCTTCACCTTCTGAAAAGCTTTTTAATTATGAAAATTAAAAAAATCTATATATATAGTAGTAGCATATGCTTATACCTCAACGCTTTAGGTTATTTAAAATATTTCAGCTTTGCTGTTGTTTACGATATTTAATTTGCTTACATTAAGAATAATTTAAAACATTTGGAAAACTAAAATAACAACCAGACAATTTGTAGACCACACTAGTCACATCGATCTTAATCCACATACTTAAGTTAGTCCACAGTAACAAAAATAAAAAAGAAAGAAAAATAAACCATCAACAAACCTGCCATAAAGTCCACACAAACAAACCATTCCGACACAACAGACCTTGACTGCTGTGCACTTAATGTTGGAAAAAGATTAGCAACAACAGCAGCAGCATTACTGATGATGATGATGGTGGCAATGGCGGTGGCGGCGACAGTGGTGGTGGTGGTGGTAGTGGTGGCAAAGATTAGTGTTCCGTTGCTGCAAATGCAGGAAAATCTCACGATTTATTGCGTTCGGCGAGTCTGTTGTGTCGCTCCGCGCGTATAGCGATAGCGGATGTATGTTAGTCGTGCTGCTTTGGAGGCAAAGACGTATGTACATATACTATGGACTGGGACTCCTACCACTTTGGCTAAATTGCTGAACCCACTTCAGCTGCCATCTCACGTTGGCCTTAACAAATTAACATGCAAACATTAAAATGGCGTTAAAAGGTGTATTTGTTGTTGTTTTTAGTTTTGCGCTTAAAACTGTGATAATTTTTGTGTCAACATTGGAAAAATAGCTATGGCTATATATATCTATAGATGTATCTGTTCTAACTCAAAATAAACTAAAACAGCCAATAAATCTTTATTTTCAGTGAAGTTGAGCCATTTGAGTCCGGGTAGATTCCGAGTGGAGACTTTTAGTAAGACTCTGACTGTGTATAGGTGTAACAATCACCATAATTCAAATTTAGCGCGTAATTAATTAGTAACTGTAAAAATTGAAAGAAAATTAAATATGGCCGCAGCCGTTTATCGATGTGCCTGTGCAGCCGAATGGTTCTTGATCCTGACCTACATTTTTTTTTATGAGACATTGAATCAAGTAGTTTTGTTAATAAACCCGTTTTCAGAAAATTGGCGTCAAGTCTAAAATGTCGAATGTCGCAAATAGCAGCATTCTTTGACACCATTTAAGTCATTAACAAGATTATGATAGATCTAATTATAGGTTGCAATTTTTATCGGTTGTGTCAAGCCATCGAGACATGGCACCACTTGACAGGAGACCTCAGTCCCTTCTTGAAAAGAGCTCTTGTCAATTTACTTGCTTAAACAATAAACAGCTGGTGGATAATTTGTTAAAAAAAAAAAAATAATAATAATAATCTGTATGCCCACCGACGAGGGAATACAAAATCAGCATACTAAAAATAAAAAATTCCTGCACCTACATTGGGCAGCTCAGTGGCAGGCAGCCCCAACAGCGGCTCCGACAGTCGACGGAATTAAATTCAATTGGCGCGACTATGTCAAAGGAAACTGATTTATTTCAATAATCTCAACTGAAATGTCAGTTTGTAGAGGCACATTATAAACGTTCATGTGCAAACCATGTAAGAGCAGCCAACAAAAACACACAACTCTCTACAACGCAAACTGCCTCTTGATATTTTTACCCACCATCACCACCATTGCACTCTCTGCAATGCTTAAATCATGTTAATCTCAGCAAAAATGTTGCTACAACTAATTAGTGACAATAATAGTTACACACATTCGTTGGTTGCTTGGCTATGGTTGTTGCTGCAGTTTGGCGGCACTCGAAACATTTCTATAAAACTGATCGTTTTCACATATATTATCGGATCACATTAATCAACAAATGATATAGAGAGCTACTGTGTGGTGTGATGGTTATATATATGACTGCCATGTGTCGGCTCGTTTTGTGTGGGGCCTTCTTATACTTACATTAAAACAAGCTTTAAACTTAAGTAAAAGAAGTAATTTGGTGATTAATTTAAAATTTTGGGCGGAAAATCACATCTGGCAGTTATGATGATTTATTATTAAAACAATCGGGTTTTTCACTCAACTCTACTATCATACTTTTAAGTAGTTCGAGGTAGATGAGTTTAAAAAAATTATTTGAATCTTTCAGGTATCTTGAAATGTTAAATTTATTAGAGTGATTAAATTGATTTTAAGTCTTCAAAATAAGGAAAAAGTGAAAATCTTAATAATTAATTTGATGGTGGAGAGAATATTTTTTTAAAACGATTTTTCTGATAACATAAATTTTTATTTGTTTTTTAGATTTGTTATACATTTAAAGAACAATTTTTGAATTTAAGCAAATTAATTTTATTGCATTTATGTAAAAACAATACTAGAATTTAAAAAAAAAGTAATATTTTGTAAGTAGTATGATGGAAAACATATAATGTGGTGGGCCATCTAGTGATTTCTTTTTAAATCAAAGGTTATTTTGACACTGACAGCTGTGTACTGCTCGAAATTTTGACAAAAACTCAGTACCATATTTGCGGAAAAAAGAAATGAGATGCTTTACGCTTGAACAACGTTGGAAAATATTGAGAACTTATTTGCAAAGTAAATGCTGTGTAGCCCAAACAGTGCGTTCTTTGAAAAGAAGTTTGTTGAAATGAAGCCCCCACCGCACGCCTGGGGATCAGAAAACCCGCACTTGATTGATTAGAAACTACTAATGATGCAACCACTGAGTAACAGTTTGGTGCAGATTGTGTTTTTTGTGGGGAACCCTGAAGAAACGATCTTAATCTTATGCCAACAGTCCAGAAGCGATTCAAGCACTTAAGGCCAATATCATATCCAAGCAATCCGTGAGCTACATCCCGTGGCAAAATGCGCTTCTGCGAAGCTAATTATAAATGGAAATGTTTCCTCTTACTAATAAAGCCATAATACATGGACAACATTTAATTTTGTTCATTTTATTGCATTTTTAAAAAGAAACTTGTATTGGGCCGATCCTGTAAATAAGATCCATATCTATATTGCTCAAGCAACACTCTTTTGATGGATTGAGCTAAAAAGGATGCCATTTTTTTCTTTAAAAATGTGTAAGACACAAAAAACAACTCGAGGAAAAACTTGAAAAGCTATTTTTTGCATCGTATAATTTTTGTTTAATTGGCCGTAATCATTCAATAGAAAACATTTTAACAATAAGATGAAGAAATTTAAATATTAAAATATTGAAATTACTTCTGTTTTAAGTGGAGTGAATGAATTAAATTCAATTAAAAAGTACAAGTGACCTCAACTCCAGAAATAATTGTGTTTCGCCCAAGTTATAACAGTGGGCTCTTCACTCAGTTTATTATACCCTACAAAGGCACACATTTTGGTGGTTATTTACAGACGATCCTAAAATGTATAAATAAGATTGCATATCAAAATCTTAAAAACAATTTTCTTTTGATTTTTAAGATTGCAGAATTTTGTTTTGAAAATTCCATTTTTTAAAACCGGTTGCTGTAAGTTTTTGAAAATACATAAATAATACTTTGAAATGGCGTTTTAAATAATAGAATTAACTTCATGCTGTTTTCATTTTTAAAATAAAATATTTGTTTTCCTCATAACATTAAGACGATCTTAAAAGTATTTATCTCATTTAACCGTGTTTTGAATACTAAAAAACCGGTTAGTTTCTTGAATGACCATATTTAAATCTTTTCTTTCTGAAAATAGTTCCAACGACTCACACTGAATAAAGTTCTTAGAACACCAAACCAAAAACCAACAGCTATTTATATGGGGAAGCGAATACAAAATGTTCCTTCAATTCATCGATATAAACATAATTTGAGCGGGAGGCTAAATTATCAATACCTTCATCCAAATCGCTTACCAAAACTACTACCATCAGCCAAAGATATTTTCGCTTGGATATTATCCACCTTGCGCGCACGCGATCGTTGTAAATGTACAACAACAACAACAAAAAAACACCACAACAAAAAAGATCCACCAAGTCTTAAGAAATGAAGAATAAAGAAGAACGAAGATGATGGAAGGAGGTGGATCTGGATAACCATTCAGTGGTGCATTCTCATGCAAATTTGTATGCTTAACATTTTAATTTCATACAAAAAAAAGGATACGTAGAAGTTAGAAGTAAGAAGAACAAAAAATATAAAAATATCCTCAAAAGGACGCACAGCCGAACAGACACATTTTCTGAGATTTCTTCTTTAGTATCGTGGTCTTATATTGTTAAAATGCCACTATGGGAAGAATGGAATTCCAATATTGATACACTTCCACCTAAATATAGATCACCCTTTCAGCTACAGCTAAGAACCCTACAAGGTAGCTATAGACACGAAGATTCGCGATCATCGTATCCAAACTATAAGAAGTACCGAGAGTGATGCAGCAGCGAGTGTACCTACTCCGCTACAACAACACTGAGCTATAAATAAATCAAAAATGTTTTAGCCATGGATGCAGATGACGCTAGGCCGTCATTAAGATCTAGTTCGGTTATCGTAAACACTTGGGCTTATTTTATATTTTATTTTGTGTTGCTTTGGTTTTCTTACCTCTCGTGAAATGGAAACAATTTTTTCCGAGACTACGAGTAATGGAGTTTGGTGGGCATATCGCTTCCACGGGTTATGGATACATGGCCGCTAGTCCAGTTGCAATCGAAACAATTGATCATGTCAAATTAACAAATCTTTGACTTCGTTGCCAGTGGTGGATTGCGTTTAAATTGCATTGATTGATTCTGTAATAGAGTTTTATGCACAGAGGGCATACATTGACTAACTGATGAGGAAGTACAAAATGCAACAAGTTTTCTACTCAGCTCTTTTGTATATTCATTGGAAATATTATTTTTGATGGGCATACGGAAATGTTTGTTAAATTTTAATTCAAGGAAATATTTTAAATAGACCATTTAAGCCTATTTGTGTAGGTTAAGTTGAAAATTTTAAGAAAATATCAACACCTTGAAATCTTTTAAAGAATTGTAACAGGGAGTTTTCTTATTTTTATTGATCAGTAGGATTGAATCAACCAACACTGTTAATGAGTGAATATATAATACATAATGGGAAGTTAAGCTGAAAAGTATTTATTTAAATATTTTAAGCGGTGTTCAAACAATAATTGTTTTACGGGATCACTTTCAGCAACATACAACCAGTGTTCATTTGAAGAAAATACAATGAGTGAAGTAAAAGTTTGCTGATCAGCTCTTTTTTTTGAACGGCGCTTATAATTTTTAGTTAACTTGATTTTATAATTTAAACAAATATTTTTTAAGATAATTTTGAAGAGAATTATTAAAATCTTTGTATCCTTAATTTATTTCTTCATGATGGTATATAATTTATAAATATTGTGCCAAAGAATGAAAAACTAATTTTTGAACAAATTCGTTTTATTCTCATACATTATTATATTTACCTAAGAAAAATTATCAAAATCGATTTCATACCCTAAACCTACTTAAGAGATCAACTATATTTTTCATTAAAAAAAAATCCAATCATGAAAGTTTCTTTCAACACTTCTCCGTCATCAGTTATTGTGAACACGTGGAATAAAATAAAATTGGAAAAAGAAAAACAGAAACAGAAAAAAAATCAATAATAACGTTTCCAGTCAATCAAAATAGATCTTGAATAATTTTTCTTTTGTAAAACTCAAGTGTCTTTTTGCCGCTTGATAGATTCGTTCGTAATATGATGGTAGCTATATCAACATCGATGGATAATGATAAAAGGCTAAAAGACACGTCGTTTCTGTCGAAAGCTTTTCAAGTGAAATTCTATTTTTTTGTGATCGTATGTAATGTGGGTAAAATCAGTCTTGAGTCTCTAGAGAATAAGACTCTGGTCAAAGACAACATTGAATATAATATGAATAGGATTTGATGAAATCGAACTTGTAGAGGGTATCAAGAGGGTCTCACATCACGTCATTGGAAAAGGAAATACAAAAAAAAAAAAAAAAAAAAAACTTGATTCTAAAATTTGTTCAAGGCATTTGTGTGAGAATTTGAAACAACAACTGTCTCCCGATTGGGGCTTTGAAGATTGATTTCATAGGAAAACGCTGTCACTGCGAGTCATTTTGTTTGTATACTTCTTTCTATATCATTCTGTGGCCTTAAAGATATGATCCCCGTCTCATAGGGTTTCTTTCGATTTCAAGTATTTAAATAAGAATTGAAGACAGACGCGACGTATATTGATTGAGTAGAATGGTGAGGTTAGGTTTTTTTTTGTTATTTGTAAAGAAAACAAGAGGGTAGTTATTGAAAGCAGGTTTTAGTTTGAATTTTTTGATTCGAGGGTGTGACCCATTGAATATGTTTGGGCAATATCAAGGTGTTTACTTAAACTGCAACAATTTGTTTTGGTTTCGTTAATGAACCGATATATGTGTGGTGGGCATTGAATAAATATTTGGCTTGATGTCTGATATTTATTTTTTTGAACGGAAGTAATACTATTGTGGTTTTTGACTGAAAATCAACAAAGGTATAAAAACAAAAATAGTATCTACTAAAAAGTTATTATATTTTTTGGGATTAAAGACTATAGTCTAGTAACTTTGTCGTTTGTATGGAAGGCACCGTTACCGTCAAATCTGGTTGTTCAGGATATTGGCCTAGTAAATCACCTAAGTTTTCGACCACGAGCGGCGACCGCTTCATGGTCAAAAATAATAAAAAAAAACGCGATTTTTTCGCGCTTTTTTCAGTAATTGCCGATTTTAGTCTTAAAGAAGTAATTTTAAATAAAATCATTGTTCCACAACTTCAAAGTAACCTATTTTGTTCCAATTTGAGCCCAAAACCATCTCTGTAGACCGAATGGTTTCCAAAATACAGCATTTCAAAATTTAGCGATAAAAAACAAAACATAATAAGCCTATTTGACCTAAGGTCTTTTTAATACAATTAACGGCACTAGCAAGAGTGCATAGAAGGAAAGGAAAGAATTTTTGTTGGCACAGGTTTTTTATTTGTTATTTTATACCAAGATCCATTTTTTTTTTTTTTGTAGTAATAAACCGATAAAATGAATTTAAGCGTCGGTCGCTCCTGTTCAATTAATTAATTTATCAGAAGATCAAGTGTAATAATGTGAATAATTTTCAAAATTCTAATTTTTTAAATATTTTTTTTGAATTTAAAACGGCAAAAGTGCAATTAAGAATTAAATTTTTAATTTGAATTTTTTCAAAACTTTACAATGATTTTTACAAATTAATAATGAAACCCAAGATTCACGACTTAATTGACATTTTTTTCAAGATTTCATTAATTTTTTGATTGAGACTCCATCCGGTTGAGCCGAATTCTAAAATTATTACAATTTGTTTGTAAGTGCTTATATTACAATTGATTTCCTTCGTTTTTACCTTTTTACCGTGTGAGCTTAGAAGCTTGAAAATTTTCAATGACAGTTGTACCTATTATTGTTCCAGATTTTTGCTGGCAATTTCAACCTCTAATTTATAGTTATTTGGAGGAAGGTGCAGTCTTAGAGGGCATCCAAATATCGACTCGTTACTGTTGAGTGCGCAAATCTTTTCATTTGTTTTTTATTTTAATTTCACATACCAATTAAATAACAATTATTTTCATACCTCACTTTTATAAATTAAAACCTAATTACACACGTAGGATTGTCTAACCTTCGTCCTTCAAAAGGAAATATTGTATAAATCAATGGAGCTACGTCCAAATGCAAGAAAATATCGCCCAAAGTCAAAATCTTGTGAATGCGTATTTTGCTGAAACTGCTGTTGTCCAAGAAAACCGTTGACACAAGCGCCTGCCGAGCCAAAAAGAGGGTTTAATCCTTTGAACCCGCGAATCGTGCCACCAAGGTACTTTTTTGATAAAGAAAACTATAAAAAATAAATTCTGTTGAAATTTTGTTTGGAGCATAAATATTTGGAGCAAAAGTAACATTGGTCCATATTTTCAATTTCATCTTGTTTTTTTTTTTTGGGCGATAAGAAACATTTGGGCGCTTTTTCCTTGAGCGTTATTGCCTATAAAGCCATACAAAATTTTAAAACAGAAAAAATATTTGAATGCAAATTATAATCATATTTTTTAAACATATTTAGAAGACTACAAAGTTGTAGATATTATTTTTTATTTTTTTTTTAATTTTTTTTGTACATAAAACATAGCTGTGCAGATAAATGCCTAACATATCGTTAAAAAAAATATGTTAAAATATTTTCTTCGAAAATGGCTACAATAGTCCCGAAAAAGGCCCATAATTTCGGCAATTCTTTCTTGATCTTCCAAAATAGGGTACCAAATGAAAGATAATCATATCTAAAAAATGATTTCATTACAACAAGTAGCCAGCAAATTATAAATGAAATAGTATCCGACTACAATAATTTTACTCGCTAAATTCTGACATTTTTCATCAAGATTTAAAAAAAAAAGCGAAAATCAAACTGACTACCCGTTAACATACCCTTCTACAACTTTCGTATTGCCCCTCCACAATATTGGAAATGTTATTTGTTTTCTGGATAAAGGTTGGTTCAGAAATGCAGACATTCTCACAACACACGAAGTTTAATTAAAACCCTTTAAGTATCTCGATGGAAGGTATAGAGGTTGCCCTATTTCGGAATCTTATACAGCATACAAATACAAATTTGTGAAATATTGGACTCTAAAATTAATTATTTATTCTGAAAGTCAAATAACAAAATCTCGCTCTCGGTTTCTTCAACATCAGTTTTTAAATTATAACATGCACAAAGTGCGTCACTTTCCCGCCAAATCGAATTAATCCAAACGAATAAACTCCATTATGCAGCTGGAACGCACCATATCGGAACATGTCAAGCTACGTCGCTTTCCATTTTTCTACCATCATCACAATTCAAATTACATTCCCTTGAAGTTTCTATAGATATACCTACTCGTTCAGCAATGGCGATGGACGATGGACGATGGATATTGCTTTCTGACATCGCTTCGTTGCAAGAGTGTGAAATAATCTCTGGCCGGTCTCCGAGGTGTGAACCGGATATGGGTGCAGACAAAAAAAAACAAGCCTTCCAAACAAAGCCGAGCAGCTAGGGGTCTTTTACAAAAAAAAAAATAATAAAAACCAGTAAAAATTTGAAAACAAAAAAAAATAATTTCAAAGAACTAACGATGATGACGTCTCTTGTGGTTAAGAGAACTGCCGAGAACTCCCCCCAATAACGTGCAACTTATCCTTGCCGAGTTCAGGTAACAAACGAATACAACTCCGCCTGCCCTTAGCCTCTCTGCAATCCACGCAAAAGTGGAGCCACATTCGTGCCAAATGAATTGTTTATAATTGTCCGACAACATTGGTAGCCCCGAACCGAACCGCAGCCAGCGTGGCTCTGGGAACGGCAATGCCAACCCCTTCATGTCCACTTTATTCCCATTTACATTCCATTTTGCAAGAAAGAACCGATTGTGTTAATTCGTCTGGAAGCAATCGAATTACATTCGCCTTCTTGGGCCTAACACTACAAGTGATTAGATGCGAAGGAAGACTAAGACGATGACGCGACAGCGACAACGACAACTAAAACCAGGACCGGTAGGACTCTATCTCTATAGAAGGTTTATGTAACCAGTTAGTTAGACCGCTGCTTGTCCCGGCTCGATCCCGCCTGGGTCGGCTGGCGCTTTATTACATGATGTTTGGACCTTTAGCTGTGACTAATGGACAAGCGCTCTATTTTGCATTTCTATGATGCTCACTCAATGGAAGCCGAAGGACAACTTTGACATATCAAAAACAAACAACACACTCTTCTTGTCACAAACGTCAGACTGTCGCAAAGCAGCAAAAAAATAAAATAAAAAAAAACTGAAATGTTAAACGAAAAGACTTAACCATTCTATTTATTCCATGATGGGACAGGAGACATGGGACTGGGACAGTTCGAGACACTATGCGCGGGGGAGATGTCGCTGTTGCTTCTGCTTGTGCTGTTTCTGTTGCTTGAGCTGTCGGTGTATTTTACCGGTTAACCTTCAGAGCAAGTGATGGTTGCGTCCTGCTGTGCGAATTCCATACGCCTGGGCCCAGGCATCTTTTTTTGTATTCATTCTTCTCTGCGGTCTGTCGTATCCAGCTTACTCACTTGTTCCATTCTTTTGTCTTTGTATGTAGGTATAGTGTCTCATCGTCATCGTCGTCGAATCGTCCGTCGTCCTATACTGTGGTCCAATTTGTCCAGTTTTTTTGTCCGAATTTTTGTTTTGTTGACCACAGAAGTGTGAAGACATTATTTAAACAGATTTTTTTTCTTGTACTTCAGTGGCGACGTAATGGATGGCAGTAGCAAGTCCAAGCACTTATATAGTGAGTGCTGACGAAGCTGGTATAAGAGGAGCAAGAGGTGAGGTCTGAGAGTCCTCCTCTCCTTATTGTTATGGTGAATAGATGCGCGAGATGTGAATTGATGTTTCATATGCAAAAAAGACGAAGGGCGGAAACTGAAGACGTGTTATTTTCGGCGGACGACAGTTGGCAGTGGGGCGGCGGCAGCGTCTACTGAATAGATTATTGTTGATTTTGGAGATTTTTCACACGAGTATAACATCATTACATATTTTTTTTCGACGATGGTTGGAATACATTCATTTAGGTATATCTTTTGTTTTTTTTTTCTGAAATATTAATACCTTTTACGATTAATAGCTTACAACTTCATCACCAACTTTATTATAATATTTTAAAGCCGACTTTAATTTATATTTATTTTTGCAAATAAATGCTGGTTCCAATCAATTGAAAAAAAAAAAATTAATATGTGTGTAGAAGGAGGTGAAGCCCTTCTAGATTAAGGACCTGGTATGGGGTTTTCACAGTAAAGTAGCCCGTAGCGTAATGGTTAGTGCGATGGACTGTCACGCAGGAGGTCTAGGTTCACTTCCCAGCCGCGTCCACCTAAAAACTAAAAAGTTTTTTAGGGCTACTGCCTCTTGCGATGAATTGACAAATCTTCCAAGAGTATCACTTGTCATGAATAAGTGCTTTTCGTCTAGCCGTTCGGATTCGGCATAAAATTGTAGGTACCTTCCATTTCTGTCGACATGCGCACACAGAAATGGTTGCGAATATTGTAAGTCACTAGACCCTTGTTCTTCACGAGCCGTTGCGCCACCCAATTTATTTTTTTATTTTATGGGTTCTTCACATCCTCGGTTTCCTGCTTTTCATATAGGTGCATATATATATATGCATATATGCAGGTGACATCTTTGTAACTAGGAGTAACACGTTGTAGTTAAGACACAGCTACAAAAACTGAATGCTGTCTCCTGTCTTTAAAGCGAAACCCAGCTGCAAGCCGCTATTCATGGACGGCACTTGCATCGAAAAAACCGAACAGCTCTCAATTCTCGGTATGTGTCATAGATGACCACCTTTTGTGCAATGACCAAATATTTGATGTCGCCAATAACGCTGCTAAGTGTTTAGGTTTTCTCCGTAGATGCAAGAAATGTGTCTCCCATTCTAACCTGGCTGTGATCTACAAAGCCTTTATTCGTCCAAAACTTGAGTACAATTCTCATGTTTGGGCAGGGTCTCCTCACTTAAGTTTGTTGGACAGAATACAAAACAGAGCTTTAAAAATGATAGGTGAAAAATGTATAACCGAAACAATTACATCTCTCGAACACCGCCGTAATGCTTCGTGTCTTTCTCTGTTTTATCAATACGCTGCTGGTGTCCAAATAGCCTACTCCGCATTTTGAGGTTGTTTCCTTCTTGGCCCAATTTGAAAGGTGAAACATTATTGATGAGTCAAGATTATGTCAAGCCATAATGTTTCGACACAGCGCAATGGGCTGAATGGGTTCAACTCAGGTTATGCACAGTGAACTAAATGTAGGGCGCCCCATCGCTATTATTATAATCAGTGTTCTTGTGAAATAGCCAGTTGCATTCCTCCCCTCAAAAAATTCAACCGTAATACTCGCACTTCTAGGAATGCCCATCAGTTCAAACTCGATATAAACTTCGGACGTATTGTAATGTACAGAGATTCTTTCTTCAGTCGCACCAAACGAATGTGGAATGCTTTACGCGGCCCAACTTTCCCCTCCCATTTCGATATGCAAACATTTAAGACCAATGCACGTCGGTATCTGCTTCTTAATTCTCTCTTACTTACCTTATTACTCGTGCTGTGTTAAAAAAATTTTAAGGGTAGCCTTAACCCCTTTTGTTCACGCGGAATAAAAAAAAGACTAAAAAAATATTTCGCTTATGCGACGCGAACAAATCCGACAGGTTCTGGCTTTTTATTTGCCATAGCCAGCAGGAGTAAAATTAATAACAACTGCTTCGTAGTAGTTAAAAAAGTCTCCACTTTTTTTTTCTTACTGTATAAATTAGACTTTTAATGACATTTTTTGAGATTTGGTGTGCTTTTTTTCATTATTAGATGGATTTCTGTTGCAATTTGCTTAAGTCTGTTTTTATTTTTTATATTTAGTGAGACTCTCCATTTATCATTTTGCACTGTGCTCTCATGTACATTTTGTTTTTCGGGACCACAGACATTTTTTTATTTTGCTTATACTTTTTAAATATAAGTAGATAGATACATATAATAACACTACGGTTACTGATGTGAACAAAAATGTTCTTATGTAGTCTCCAACAAGACAACAAAATTCTTAAAAAAAAAACATTGAACAGTCTCCAACAAGACAACAAAATGCTTAAAAAAAAACAGTGAACAGAATATTCATGTAGAGTTTCACAAATTAATAAAAGAAACGACAAAAAAAACACAAACGAACTCAAATGTCATTTTCTCATACCAATACTAGGAAATAAATTTTGTGTGAAAAAAGCGTGGAGACTTTTTTAAATAATCTGGCATAGTGCTTGTTTTCATTGGCAATCGAATGCGCGTACTGCAGAATAAAAACCGAAGTCAGAATTTTCGTTTATGATTTCGTTGTGTCTTTTTTATATGGGGATTTTGTGTTTCTCAGGAGAAATCAACAATATTGTTATTTATCCATATACATACATTATATCTTTTCTCAATAATTCTTATCAGACAAAATGTCAGTTTAGTGAGCTCAACGAATGGTGTTCCACTCCGACGGCAAACTTGAACGTCACCTAACGAAAAACAACGAATTGCAATCGTGCACCGATTTGCGAAGGTAGTGTTCCTTGCGAGGAATTTACAAATCATCTAATAGTATCTTTTCTGTAACTATAAAGTTTCAAAGCTTCTAATTCGGGGGGAATTTATAAATGTCCACTATTCCTACCAAAATTACATATTTATCGCCATTAACTTTACTGTTGTTCATCATAATAAGGATTATGATTTCTCTTTCTCCATCATGAAGAAACATTTGGAGAGTTATCCATGGAATAAAATGTCCTACTACTAAAACAAAACGAAAATCTACTACAATAAGTAGGTCACGTTACCGAACACACCTAATAATTCTGTCAAAGTCATTATATCATTTGTTTGACAAGTCTGATTTTTATTCCTCCGCTAAACTACCATGTTCGGTGGTTTAACTTAGGAAACGTCACTTAGACGAAATTTTGTTTTTTTAAATAGTATTTTGTACTAAGTTCATGGAATAGAGTTAACCCTTCCCTATTCCACGTTTATAAATTTGGCTGTTATTGTTTACATTAATTCACAAGCACAAGCATCAAATGGCACAGCAATACTTAAAGTTTGAGCCATTTACAATATAAGAGGAGAAAGGCATCTTACAAAAGAGACAAGACGAGAAAACCCAGTGACGGTGGCGCGCAACATTAGTATATGGCAAGTGATCTAATAAACTCATTGTCGTTACTTGGCAACAAAGCCCGCCAAGAAACGGCAATCATATAGAAACAACAGAATCAACATCACCCGCGGTGCATTTATTTACCAACAAAATAAACTTAAGCAAATGAAAATATTCCGCAGTAATCGATTTCCTGTGGCATCTTCTCTGAAGTGCCTCACCTTTTCTATTATGAGTAATCTTCCAAAAATCAAATTTAAAAAAACCCCGCAGCCCGCACTCCTGACTATTTTACATTTTTATACAAAAAAAAAAAGAAATGTCGCAATAGTTTTGCCTTTTCCAGTGAAAGATTGAGGTGCTGCTGGCATTATTCGTAACGAAGTGACGTTCGGATGACGAAGAACTTAATTTATAACTGTTCCCCTGAAGATTTATGATTAACAAAAATATTTACCACACAAAGATTGATCCGGGCTGCCGTTAATTCTGATCAAAAGCGTCACACCTCCGAGCCGGTTCGGTTCGTCTCCCTGCTCCCAGGGGGGAACTATAGCACAAGCGATGTATGAGAGTGAACGCGAGGCCACATGTCCACCCACGCTTCTCTGCCAAGCAGCCGCACTGTTGTACGGCTGGCTGGCTTGAGATTGAGTTGACGATGATGATGTGATTTTGCTACTTTCCTGTCGTGACAAGAGGCCGACTGAGGTATTAAAATAATTTTCTACGTCTATTGTTATTAAAGGGAATCAAACAACAAACGAACGAATAAACTTTACTTATTCCCGAAAGAGAAAGATCATGATGGGTTGTTGCTTCTTGGTTGCTGAGGAAAGATAGGTACTACACAAAGTGAGGGTTATCGCAGAGGTGCGGCTCAACTCAGCTACCAAATGCGATTGACCCACATTTGCATTTGATAGGTCGATCCGTGATTCAACGATCTGGGTACTCATTGAACCCACATCAATGATGTTGTGTGTACCTGTGTGCAGCGGGGGAACTTTGAGACGGATTCTGGGATTTTCAATTATCGATGATGATTGTTTTGTGGGATAAGATTATGATGATGAATGTGTCTTGATGACGCGCATTCAAAATGGTTTAAGTTGATTTGATTTAACAAAGAGCACTATACTTTTATGATGACCTTTGTTTGAAAATTAAATTGTTATTTCAAATATTGAACGTTTTCCTTTGTAGAAAAAAAAAAAACAAACTAATGAAAATGGTAAACATTTCTACTATTCTTATCTATTTAGTTATTATTGTTCGATGTTATACAATTTACAAATGTTTTACGAGTAGTAACCTCAGAATGATTTTTTCCTTTGAGATATTATCCGATAAGCGACACAACAACACGTTTGTTATAAATTATTTTTTTTTTTAGAATTTGCCCTGTCGTCTAAACGAAGGGAAATAGACCCCCACCCAACTATGAACTACTCTTTACAATAATCCCACATTTTAAGTGGCTTTCCGATTTGGTCCCCAATAATGACAATTTTAGGAGCTAGGATTCCAAGAGGACTTCTTTAATAACCGAGAAGTAGCTACAGCACGCTTCCGATTGCTTTGACTAGCTCATCAAATGGGATGGTTCTTGCCGACTTCTCAGGATACGCCCTGCTGAACTATAAACATTAATTTGAATGATGAGGATGGCTTCATCAGAAAACCATTATACGTGTAAAGAAGGGACTGTTTTAAGTGGTAGTTGTTATGTTTTCTGGTGTTGCTATTATAAATTTGTGTTATTAAACAATCTACCCTTTCTTTGACCATTTCAACACAAAGTTCTTTTATGAAAGGCAATTTTCAAGCACAGTGTAGGTTCGATCGAAAATTTGCTGGCTATTTTAATATCGAATGTTTGTTAGAATTATCTTAGATAAATATTTCCCTTTTTTCGTGACCAATAATAAATGAAAATCCTGATGTGGGCTTTAGGTTAGTTTTTGAAATTCTTATTTTATTTAAATTGCAACTTTTCGGGTGTGCTTACACCCTTCTTTTATAACTGTTTTAATAAGGCCTGAAGAATGGTGTAAACACACCCTAAACGTTGCAATTTAAATAAAATAAGAATTTCAAAAACTGCCCACATCAGGATTTTCATTTAGAATTATCTTAGTACAGAAAACATGTTCAACTTTTATCTGATCTCAAAATTTTAGACGGATATAACATATAACCCGCACAGAATAAGCGTACTTGGTTGTGTTGCCTCGACTTCACATGCAATTTCAATTGAAAGTTAAACAGACACCTACATTTTTGAGCGTCGTATTTATGATTTTTCAAAAAAAAAAATCAATTACTCAACTGTGAAAAAAAAATTGTCAAGCAAGCAAATCAAAACAATTTCAGCATCAGCCTTTTGACACCAAAAGTGGGAAAAGTTCAAATTTTAATTACAAAAAATGCATTTGGCATCACTTTTAACTAAAATAGGCGTGTTTTTTAGTGCCCTATATGTTAGCTTAAAAAGCGATAAACATCTCTGCTTAAGAAATAAGCTAAAATAAAAACAGTGCTTCCATATACTATTCTCTACGTTTTTACGATGAATTTTCAACCAATGTCAATAATTCATACAAAAATTCATTAATTTGGCAGATGGATCTTGAAGCACGGTTTGATCGTCAAAAATATGACAGAAAAAAAGGTAAAAACCGAACATTTTTATTTGTTAAAATATAATTATTAATTTAAAATAAATAAATCACTAAATAAAAGAAAGACCTGGTCCAGGGAGGAGACGTTTCTTTTAATTTATAAACATTTTAACGATATTTTGTTTAATTTTTCAAATTTTTCGCGTTCGTGACAAACAGATGACAGCTAAAATGTCAGAAAATGGCAGCGTTCAAGAATCGATGTGATTTTCGTATCCATATACCTAGGTTTCTGAACAAACAAAACCAGATAGGTTATTAGGCAAAATATAGGTTTTAGGCAAAATTTTTCACTGTAATACAGTAATTTGCATTTTATTAGGTATATTGTTTTAATTATTTTTCGATTTTCCAAAAATGTATTATTTTTGAATTCATATTTGGCGCGTTTTATTGGAAAGTTTTTCAGATAGAGCGGTGAAATTACCCTTAGTAAGAACAACAAAATTAAGAAACTGTCGACAAAATAGCCATCTAAAAAAAACTATTTAAATCGAAACGATAATTTTCTGTATAATTTTGATCAACAATGATTTATTGGTAGTTCTGATTTTTTCTTAAAACCTTTCTTAAGTCCCTGGCGTAAAGAATGAGTTACACGAAGTGATTTGGAAACATTTGCTGAAACGCTCCACCCTTATGTCCAATAGAGAGTCAATGTAGTGCGTCAAGTAGTTCTCGAGTGATGTGTGAGATTAACTTGCTGAGTTTAACAGCTACCCGAAGTTTATTCAAAGCTGTTTTTTTTCCATTGGTTTCACTCAAGGTTCCTATCATTCTGAAACCCAATGGAACAGTTTGTAATGCTTCAACTCAATTCTGACGTTTTATATTTGTATTGGTAAATCGTCAAAAGATGTGGTGTTAGGGATGAGCGATATAGAAAAATCATCGATGTTAACATCGATAAGTCAACATCGAAAAATCAATCTGGATGTCAAAAATTATCGAATCAGAAAAACAGTTTTTTTAACATCGATGTTTTTAATACATTTTTTGCAACATATAAATGCAATACATTATAAATTCAAAATACCTTCATTGTTTAGAAAATTTTAACAATGTTCCTAAACGTTATTTTATTCCATAACATCGATGAGTTCAAAATATTTAGATCCAGGCCAAATTTTCTATACAAAAGTATATTGAACAAGTTGCCATGATTTCTTCTATTTCGCTGATTTTAATGTTTAAAAATCGATCTTTTATTATTTAGCATGAATGAACATCGAACAAGTCGTATGTACAAAAAATCATGAGTAAAAGGTGCCTGAGCTTTCTGAACATCGATGATTTTAATGTTTGAAAATCGATATTAAATTATTTAGCACGAATAAACAAATAACACGTAGTTTATACAAAAAATCATGTGTAATTAGTGCCTTAGCTTTCTGAACATCGATGGTTTTAATACTTCAAAAGCATTGAAATCTAAAATAAATTTTTCGTCCAACATCGATGTTTTTTAGTCTAACATCGATGATTTGCCAACATCGATAAACATCTTAACAATTTTTATTCATCTCTAACAATTTGCTGTCAAAACACTTGAGGGAGTTTTTTTTTGACATTTGATTTTAAATGTATTATTGCTTCTTGAGTGGATTCTGATTTTAATTCAAGAATCGAATTTCTCTTCTCAGAATAGAATGGAATGCCAATGGAATGGTTTCAGAAGACTTCGGGACGCTTCTGGACGCTTCGGGACGCTTCTGGACGCTTCCGGACGTCCAAAGGAAAGCGACATTAGTAAGTACTCTCAAAAGAACACGCATCTTTAGGGGCATTCATACACTAATTCAGTTTAATTCGGTGCGAGAATATTCAATTCGTACCGCTTAAAGCTCTTGAAACCTTTTACACAAACTCGGTTGTCAATTGAAATCAGTTTTGGTCTTAAGACACCGAATTCTGAAAGTATCGTGTCTTTTTGATTTTTAAAACTTCATAAAACCTATTGTGTTACTGAATACGAAAATGGCACTCGAGTTTCGGGGTTTAAAAGGATACTATACAAGCGTCGTCATAGCAATATTCTGGCAAAACTTTAATATCCTACACGTGATAAGCACAAGACTATTGGTTCTGATTTAAAATTATAAAATTATATCAAAAGTTTTGTTGGCTCATTTGTTCTGACACTGAGACCAAGGCTCAATTATTTAATAAGATAAGGTTACTTGGAGATAATTCAACTTCAAATAAAAAAAAAATAAATTAATATTTCAGGTCAAGGACTTACTTGTTCCAAAAATTAAATTTAAAAGCTAAAAATAGAAAACTTATATATAGATTCTCGTGCTCAGCTTATATTTCTATGTATCAGTGTTGGGATCTGGGCAAACATTTGGAGTTCCTTTTTCTCCTTTGGCTTCGATGTTCTTCTGTTTAGTTTCTTTGAATTCTATAAAGTATACTACTGCACTCTGCACAGCCATCTTAATTGATCATTTAAACGAAGTGCAATTAATTTCCCTCCAAAGACACCGAATCAGATTCAGTCTTCCAAACTGCGCGCATTAACTTTTGAGTGCCGACTCCTAATCGATCAGAATCACGACACGACGACTGAACATCATGAGAGGTGCTTTCTCGTCCTTTTTCATTTCCATCCCTCTTACTCTTGCCATTTCATTCTTTCTCTCCACTCGATTTATCGGTTTGTCTCTGGGTATGGATTGTTTCTTTCTCTTCCTGGATTCGAGTGATTTTGGACACAGTTTTGCATAAATATAAGTACTCCGGGAGTTTCAAATCGAACCATTCCTTCTGGCAGCATATTCAAAGCCAAATCCCTAAGTCAACTTGTGGACTATATCCGACAACGAGCGCACTATACTAGAAGATGCATTTGCATCTTTTTCTCTTTCTCTCCATCAGACTCGCAAGGACGAAGAGGCAAGGGGCCTCCTTCCTTACCCAACCACTGCAGTCTTGCGATGGCTTAACTTTAATTACCAATTCGAAAAGTTGTCAGATTTGTATCGAATCACCATGAGATGGTTTCAGTCGAGATCTGCGAATATGTACCTGCCCCTATGAGAAGCAATCGCTTAGAAGGTAGGTTTGTAATGTCACGACATTATACCCTGCCAGTATAGCTGGACAAATTCGACGATGCAAGGGGAACTACCGACGAAGGGGGACGGCGCAGAATCGGCAACTCAGGTTTTTGAATTTTGCTCTAACGATGCAAAGATTTTCTGGCTGCTGCAATGACTTTGAGAGGTGACTCCAGCCATGCCTTTGCACTGGCTACGCTCTGCAAATGAGCAGCAATAACAGCGGTGACGTTGTTGGTTCTTGTAGATCGGCAATCAACGATGGTCGTTGGTTGTGTATTCACATCACAAGCAAAAGGCTTAAACCAGAGGATATTAGAGAGTTAAACAGCTATAACACCGAGCGTCATTTGGCAGATCGAGGTGCACACAACACACATAAGCATAAGATACTTTGTAATTACAAATTGATTTCAGTGTTGAACATGGAACTGTCAAATTAGATGAATGTCTCGTTTGATTTGCAAATGACTTAATTGATGTGGAAGGCTGGAAAAGCGATCCAGTCTCGGCGAACTATTGAGGTGACATTTGATCGAAGAGGATTATATTTGCTTGTAGATTTTCAATATCAAATGATTCTTGAATAGACACATAGAAACAGTTGGCGGGATTTATGTTTAAGAGTAGTTGAAGTCTTACAAGTATAAACTGGTGTCTTAATCATGGTTTCTTAGTGTGATCGGTTTATCTTGTAAATTATTTAATTGATATTAGTAGTTGGAAAGCTTCTAAGGAAGGCAGAGTTCTTGTTAGATGATTTTCAAAATAAAATCATGGGTAGTATGGTAGATAGGAATGAACAAAGTAATTCAGAAACCATAAAACGGCAATATGAAAATTCAAAGGCCACTTAGAGAAATTCCAAAATATTGCTCAGTTTGAGCTGTCAGAATATTTTTGTTTACATTCGGTGAACTGTTTATTGTTCTTGTCAGCGAGTAGGTAGCGAAGTGATTATATCAAGAATCTTATCAGAATTGAGATACGAGACAGCTATATACATAACATGTATTACATATGTTCTATTGTTAACGTTTGAATTCATCCTATGAAGTATAAAAGCTATCCAATATCCTACCAATTTCATATGGACTTCTAAGGCAATTTCAAGGAGTATTTAATATTGTAGACATGTAAGAAATTACGTTGCGGAACTACTGCACGAGTTTTTTAATTTAAGTAATAAGAAGTTCTTTTGTTTAATTAATTCAAGTAATTAATGTGTTAAAAGTGTGACATTTTGGAAGACCAAGTCTGATCCCCAAAACATAAGACTCACCACATCTTAAAAAGATTGCCTGACACTTCTACTGCTATTAGGAAACACTTATGACCAACGCACTTCTTTCAGCAAAAGATGACGAAAGAATCCAAACTTGAAGTAGACAATAATTGCGAGATATTGAACTTTGTTTACGTATAGCTGCAGCACGAAACAATAATCAACATCTTCATTTGGAGTTTGCCTTATAAAATTTGCAAACTCTTTGCTCGTTGCTTTTTCCATCAGTATAGTCTTCCAAAGGTAATGCAATTTTTTGTCCAAGTATGTTCATACCATTAACGAAGATATTTTTTCTTTTATTTTATAGACCAAGATCAATTCGAAGCTATTATTGAAAACAAGGTCAACCTTAAAAGTCATCATATAATTTGTTGAGGCCTAAATTATACCTTAAGCAAAAGAAAAATGTCCCCAAAACAAGGCAGTTTTCCAATTTGGTATTAATTGATTTGTACACTAAACTAAATACATACGTATGAAAAATATAAATTGAAATTAGTGATCCAAAAAAGTAGTGTTTGCTTTGAAAAAGTGCTTTTATTTCGATGTAATGTACCTAGCAGCTTTTGTTGGGCATCTTTTTTAGGAAAATATCGCTCAACCGATGTCCCGTATTTTCTTTTTTGAAGTTTTTCAAAAATGCGGTTTATCTTTTATTGGTATCTCATTAGAGCGCACTCAAAACTGAAAATGATATCATGATTGAATTTAAATTGCAGATTCAATGTTAATTTGAACATACATATATCGGCCTTAATAGGTTATCTATACTTAAACGTCATGCCTGGCAGCGGTTTTTAAACAATTTGGACACGACTTAATTATTTTTTGTTCCTAAATTATATAAGCTGCGCTCTTCAACTGTAGGCCTCTAACAGTTATCCCACACTTTTCACAGCTGATTTGGTGCAATTAAAGTAGGTATATTACGTACTAATGTAGAGGACTTTTGAATAGTGATGCCAGTTATAGCTTTTTTAGTATGTCAGAAATGCGGTTTGCAATTAGTGGTGTATCGATCCGCCATCGACCCTAATTACATTTCACAGCGATCCAAAATCTATAAAAGTTGAATCATACGAGTTGTTTGGAGTTTAGATAAAATAACCATTTTAATGTCAAGAATGCTTTAATCGAGCTGTCATTGATCCGAAATAAAGTACCTTATATGTGAAATCGTTTTTTATATGTATTAATTTGAGTCGCAGTCAGGTGACAAAATAAGGAAACGCGGTTGCTGAACATTTCAAGGTATTCGAAGTTCAACTTAGTCCAAATATGGTGTCCTTAATGACTGACTGATGGAGCTGTTTCAAAAAATTACGATGAATATTTATGTTTACTTCAAAATCGACACATTACTAGCAATAGGTATACACAGAACCCTTTTAGAAAAACCAAGAAAAACTTTGAAAACATTAAGTAACAGCTTTTAAATTTGTTTAAGGTTTTTATATATTTAACATTCAATAGAGGGCATAAGTGCTTCATTTATAAATTTCAAAATATTTACTAGTCAACAAAAACATGTCTTACAATTAATTTCTATTATTATAAATTTTATTTCGGCTGCATGAAATTTGGCCCCAATGAAATATGGCCCCAAACATAAAATGAAAAATGGCCCAAAAAATTATGTGGGAAACAACAAAAACAAGTTTAAAATTTGTAAATTGGGGCAAAATTACATTATGAAAAATGGCCGCAAACTTTAATTCTTAAACCAAAATACTTTTACAATAAAAACTTTGATAGCAGACCGCCTGACAACATAGGCGCCTGCCAGGCGACTGAGCGGAGTGACGGAGTCGCGTGAGCGGGACAGAGGACCCAAAAAGTGAGTTAAAATCCTTGAACCCGCGAAGCGGCCCAGGCAAGGAACTTTTAAGGCTCTCCCAAACCGACGCTTAACATTTTTTGTAAAACGATTGTAATTTTTCTGCTGTTGTTGCGTATTTTATTTATTTTAAGGCAACTTTTAATTTTGTGTTTGGGGCCATTTTTCAATTTTGAAAATGGGTCCATTTTTCGTAATGAAAAAAAGCCCCAAATTTGAGGCCATTTTTCGTTTGGGCCATTTCTCATTGGGGCCAAATTTTATGTAGCCTTCAAGAAAATAATAACTCATTGTCGGTAGGTATCTATCAAAAATAAAATGAACTTGCTCCAAGTTTGCAGTGCTAAGTTATACAAGTGCTTTTACAGCGAGGTCCGTTGGCAAACAGTTTTGCCTGGTTAACGAGGGTATTTGTCCTCTATAAAGTCTGTTTATAAGCAACGATGGAAACAGCAAGGTTATTGTTCAAAAAATTTGTCTTCTAATTCCATGAATATCAAAAATGCCTAATTTATGTTTAACCGGATTGCATTTACATTTTTTTGGAAGAAAGGTGGTATCATCGGAACACTCCAACTTATTTTTTTCTCCTAAAATCATGGGGTGAAGTTATTTTTATCTGCGTACCGAAGTATTGGTTTTACATACATAATAAAAAATGTTTACAACAAAATATGTATAAGACAATTTTTTCCAAAAATCGCATATGAATGAATTTAATTTTTTACTAGCGATTCCCGGTGAAAGTTGTAACGCCTTCACTCAAAATTCAAAAAGTTGGTGTCATCGGAAAGTGGAAGGAGCGAACCGATGTAGACTTGTTCTTGCACTTTGAAGCTGTGCATGAAATCTGCACTGTGGCTATCAATTTAACGAAGTCATTTGGAAACAGATTAGGGCATATTCATAGTCGCAGATAGACCCAGGTTTAACTAAGCTACAGTTTAAGACAATTTTTGATCAATGAATACAGACCGATTTTAATTACAAATTGTTGATTTTATATTTTTATAAGATGATAAACTTGGTATAATACACAAATAGCTTCAAATATTTTGAAATTATAAACTTAAAAAAATAGACTCAACGTCCGAAAATTCAAGTAAACCTATGTTTAACTTAGACCCAGGTCTAAAATAACTATGAATACGCCCCATTGTGTTGTTCTTGCGAATATTTTTTAGAAAATCTTTTGAGTCTAAGTTCATGTCAGAAACATTGATATGCAGTTATTCTGGTGGCGGCACTACTGATGGTGCAATTTTACGTTTCCTATTCAAACAACAGATTCTTGCAACAATGCAGGCAAACGATTTGCATTGGTCCAGTACCAACATCTCGATAAATCCTTTAATCTTTTTCTTTTTCGATGTTAAATGCTTCCAAATAAAAATTGATTCTTTCCCATTCATAAACTTTTCTTGTGCGGATCATGGCGTGAATCACGTTGGCTAAGTATTTTAGCCGGTTTTGAAGCATTTGTGCTGCCGCCGCCCGCCGTAGCTGTTCCCAGGCGAACTTGAACTCTAACTTGTCCAATTCGTAATTCGTGTTGGTTGTGGTGGGTTTCAGCATCTCTTATTTCTGTATTACGTACACGAATTGATGTTAAACCTTCTTCCCGTTGTTACCCTGTTAGACATCAATTCAATTTGCTGACGGGTTTTCCTCCCGAAGGAAGATAATTTTACAAATGTTTAGGGTTCTCTTCGCGTAAGACGATGATCGTCTGACGACGTCGTTCCGACGATCCTATATTGCTTCATGAAACTCAAAAAATATGAATCGTCTGAACGACCTCGCTGAGACGATTCCATTATTGATTCGTATAACTGCTGAAACTGTCAAGTACGGTCGTTGAAACGATTACGATTGAACGATTGTTATTTTGCAATCGTCCCATACATTTTGGTGTAGTTTTTATAATTTGTTTAAAAATGCTTTTTAAAAAAATGGGCACGACTGAATCGCACAAAACTTGCTCTCGTAGCTAACAACTTTAACGTAGCTTGAAATAGACAATATACATTATACATATTAATTGGTTCCATAACGTTATATCATTAAAAAAAAAAAGTTTTAAAAACAATTTTAATGATTACTATGAATTATTATGAATTAATTATTTTAATAGCTAAAACAGATAAAGCTCAAAAAAAGTATGCCATCTGATTTGTTTAATAAATATGAACTTATGAAAAAAAAATTCAAAAATCGTTAGAGCGGTTTTTTTTTAAATCAATTTTTTATATATAAAAATTTTTGAAATTTTTATTAAAATAAAATTTGTTATGCCAACTTTAATTTTTTAATAAAATACAATTTTTCACAAAATTAAAAAAAAATCATGAGCACGTTTTCAAGATATTGAATTTTCCAAAAAAAAATTTCAATATTTTTAAAAAAAAAAACAAAAATTAATTTTTCAACAATTTTTATATGCAAAATTGTTTAAATTGCAAGCGATCTTTTGTATACAAATTTTGGTTAAAAACGGTGAAGTAGTTAACGAGAAATTTGAAAACCAAAATATCGGTTGTATGCCAGGTACCGTTGATAACCGTTATAATTTTTTTTTTTTTTTTTTCTACCAAAATATTTGGTTTAGTAATTTTAGTAGCTCGTAATTTTTTTCTGAAAATCGTTAGAGCCGTTTTTGAAATAAATTAATTTTTGAATATTGGTTGTATGACAGGTACCGTTATTTTTTGAGTTAAAAAAAAAATTTCAATTTCCCTTCTAGGGAATCACATAAGAAGCTTAAGTCAAAAGTTTGAAGAAAATCGGTTCAGCCGTTTAGCCTGCAGGTCGAGGTACAGACAGACGGACAGACAGAATTGCGAGACCCAATTTTTTCGCCTTCTCTATAATCGTAATGTTGGGGAAAATTATTATCTCGAATTTTTTTTTTTGCACGAATCCTAAACTTGCCCTATACTACGTATATCGCATGTAAACAATGAGGTAGGTAGTAGGCTTTCGAAGGGCAAATCGCATCCTCCTTTAGTGCAAATATTTTGTTTATAAATCCCGCAGTTTACTTACTCGCCTGCACACCAAAATCTTTTTCTTTATTTTTTTTAGCAATAACTTCACTACCACTACGCATTTCCATCACTACGCGTTTCGAACACTATGCATTTTTTTCATACTGAACCACAATTTTCAAAATTACGCGATGAAAGCCCAGGTTAAGATGTATGATATAAATATATTTGCGTTTACATTTTGTTCATTTTTAACTAATACTGTAACTGCAATTGTTTTTGATTATTAATTATTTAATTGTTATTGAGATGTGAACCCTGCCAACGTTATACGCTTTCTAATAAATACATTAAAATACATTTTTCCTAAACTGTATCTATAACTGCAACTGCAATTTTTGCTATTTCAACTTCCGACCAATTTGTTAAGCCTAAGTACATAAGTTACCAAAATTATTATGAATTATGAGTATGAATAATTGTTAATTGCAACTACAATTGCTACTAAAACTGCTACTCCTTGTTGCGAAAAAAAATATTTTACCCAGAGGTTGTCCTCTAAGAACCTGAATATAACCTCTCAAATACATTTTTCTATCTGATATCATTCGATTTTTTTCAAAATACCCCATCCGCAGTGCATATTTCGACTTTTTGACAAATTGCAAGTCCGATTTTGACCAAACTTTGTAGTAACACGCTCGGACTTACACCTTTATTTATTGAGAGGTTTCGGAGTCATAACATACTTACAAAAGATACAATCATCCATTTTTATAAATAAGAAGATAATTATGAATTAATTTAATTTTTTTTTTAAATTATTAAGTAGGTACTAAAAAGTTATAGGTTTTCAAAAAGAAACATTTTGAGGATGAAAATGGGGCTTGGTTTTTATGACGAAACAATCAACCAGGGATAAAAATACATATTTCAAAAGTTGAAGTCCATAGAACTTCACAAATTATTCTATTTGGTTGGCATTTTTACACATGGTAGAAGAGGGCACGAAATATCGATTGTTTTCTTCTTGACTTCTTGCATGAAGACCAAAAGAAATAAGGCTAAATTTAAAAGGAGAATGGGCACTAGGTAGAATGGGTGTACCAAGTGCCCAGAAACGAGACATATAAGAAAATGATTAGGTACTATGGAATGTCCAACGTACGAGTATTTTGTTTGTCCTAAACAATGGGAGTTGGCTAAAATAAGCGAACACAAAATAAGAAAAACACTTTGCAAATTCGAATAAACATGTACGAATTGTTTTATATTTTGTAATATACTGCTTAAACCCATGGTTTCAAGTTCTGTGTCTATATTCAAAAATGCTCTTAAGTTAAGCTTTCCAACGTTACATATCTCAATTGTGGACACTAGACGCACAAATATTCCTATACATTAAATTCGCTAAGTCGAATAAAAAAGTAGAATTTTCATAGTGTTAAGCGAACTATTGGCCAACCATGATATTATTCGCTATTATTGACCATTGGTATAAAATTTCCTTTATTTTGGGGTCTTTTCAGTTCATCGAAAGTGACAAATACTGTCATTTCAATGCAACACTATTGCAATTAATTTCTGCTCTAACTGCTATCTTTGTTGCTATTCAAAAAAATGATGAATTAGGGCTAAGCTTTCCAATGATATTATGTATATCTCATTCGTGGGCAATAGCTAGACCAAAATACGTCTGTGAAGTTGGCAGGGCAACAACTTTCACCTAGTGAAATTAACAGGGTACTATGAAATTTTTTTCGAATTGAGGACTTCAAAATTTTTAACTAGAATTTCTTGAAATGCAAAATAAACTGCAAATTTGGAGCCTTACTTCAAGTCTCTATCATGCTTGGTTCTCGAGATGTGACACTATGTGACTAACTTTACTGTGAAGGTTCATCGATTACACCCACTATTTGGTGAATTGCAAAATCGGGAATAGAAATGCAAAACAAATGCAAATAACTAAAATAAGTACCTACGTAATATACTTACCTACTTAGAACTAAAATAAAGATTAGATAACCTCTTTATATTTGTCTTCTTCTTTCAAACAAAATGAAACCATTAAGGTAGATCCAACAACAACAACTTTATAAAAATTTACAATTATTTGTTTTCATCTGACTTATCACCGTGGCGTGTTAGTTTCTGGAAATTTCCTATACTCCAAAATTATCTTCCTACATTCTGACACTGTCCATATTTTGATGTTTTCACTTGATCGAAAAGCGTAATAATAAAATCCGTCCATCCGTTGCATCTTGCATAGGATAAGTTGAGTATGGTGATGGTGTCTTTGGCTGTTGTGCTTCTGTAAGCTGATACATCAGCCGCATTGTCCCTTTTTTTTCTAACTCTTTGCCATGTGTCCTTCCCAAGGGTGTATATGGCACCGTCCGACATAGAGGAGCAGGTACAGGTACACTCATAACTTCTGTTCTTTTTCCCTTGAATGACCATGTTCCTTCGTATAGCGTCAGACAAACACCATCTCAGTGCCAGTGTAGTGTAGGGAGTTTGGTTTCGTGATTCCACGAAAAGGTGTTGAACAGTGATGTACCGACGACGGCGAGGAATATCAATTTCATCACTCCCAAGTCCCAAACAAATACACACACAAGATTTACATTCGGTCCAGGGTGTGGGTGACTACGAAGTAGCAACTTCTTGTGGCCGCCCATAACTTCGTTTGCTATAAGTATTCCCCCAGACCAAACCAACTAACCAACAATTATTGACAAATCCGTAATCGTATTCCAAAATCAGTTCTACATTCCGATGTAATTTGTGTCAAATCACTTTCAAATCAGTCAAATCAACTTCTATTACATTATTGTTTCTCTGGGGACGAATGATACACGACTTTTGAGCCTGAATAGCATGCCAAATCGGAATGGACATAAATACCGTTCCACGAACTGATTTGACAAGTGTCTTGTTGCTTATTAAATAATAAAACGTTTATGGACTCTGGTGCGGACATAACAATATTTTTTTGTCCCCAATGTCCAGCTACCACGCAGTTCTAAAAATCAATAGAAAAACATAAAACAAATAAATCTACACAGACTTGGAAATGACCAAATGCCAAGTTCGGTGCTGCGCGATGGCGACTTGACTCCTACCTGGGTGTTCCAAGCCCGACAATATGTTCCCAATGCACCGAACACCGACCCGACCGACCAACCGACTGATCGACCGACGATAAAGAGTTTGAAGAAATTCTTCATGTTGCGCGGTGGATAGACCGAGCGCCAGTTCAAACACTTTGAGTTTAAGCTTAACTTGTAAGCAAAGTATGGATGTTTATATGAACATCGATCTCTGCCACAATTAGCCATAAAGCGTGTTGGCATATTTGTTCAGCCAACACTTGTCGTTGGTAATTTTTGGTGCTGCATTTGTGGCAGCTTGTTAAGTTGTTACACTTAAATCGGTTATTATAAAGCGGAATTTGGTGAAATTGATGTTTAGGTAACGATCTTTGTGACCAACCACAGACCTACCGACGCGACGCAACGGCATTTTGATGACTTTATTTGCTCAAAACTAAGGATAACGATCGGATTTATGAGTTTAGAGGTCTTGTTTTGCCTACGTTTGGTTGGCTTTGCATCAGCTTACAAAACTTTAGTGTTATTTTTTTTTTTCAAACAAATTAAATGGTTCACTTTAAAGGAATGATTTAACAGATTTTGAAAATATAGAAGTTTGGTGATTGTAAGTTTGAACATGAACATTATGTTCAAGTGTTTATATGTATTTTTTTGAAATGGTATTTTCAATCTTGTCCATTAAATAGAGTCATTTAGACTTTGCTAATGAGGTGTTATTGGTTCGATGCAAAATCTTGGAGATCTGAAAAAAATGTTACCTGTGTTTTATTGGAAAAGCTTTCCATAGTACAGTATAGGATTTTACACGAATAACAAATAAAACATCGGCAGTATGAATACTGCCGATAAAAGTTAGAGTAGAATCATACTGCGGGCGGATGGGTTTTCCGAGTCTGGAATGGATTTTTGGTGGTTTCATTCTCAAATGTTGTTACGATTGATATTTCATTTGTATCTCGATACCTGTGTTCGTTGAGTAGTTGTGCATTTGGGATGCTGTGTTTTTCCATTGGGTAAAAAGTCAATCTTTTTCTGTTCTTATTTAATTTTGTTAATTAAAATGTTCATTTTGCGCTTACTTTACAAGAGAGAATAATAAAAAACACAAATGAGTTAAATAAGTTAAGCAAAAAGTAAAACAACGAAAAATAATAGAAGGTATTCTTTCAGTTGTACTAATTTTGAAATACAAAAATCAGGCTACTGCAGATGCGTTTTTTTGGTAATTTTCTACTGTACTATTTATAGAATGCCAAAAAAACACGGGTATCGTTGAAAACTATCTATCGGTATGATGGCCAGAAAAAAGTGGAAATAAAAGTTTAGATTTATTTTTTGAGTGTAACTTTGTCATAAGACAGAAAATGGTGAGAATTTCAAAGTCAATATTTTTTTTTGTCTTGTCGCGTTTTTTCTCCGACCGAAAAAATTGAAAGGGAGAATAAGGAAGCTTATTATCGGGCATGCCTATTACCAATTTTCGCTTGTCATCTGATTTGACCGCTGGTATTTAATTTCTAGCTGTACGAATTATCCTTGAGTAATAAACACCACCAGTACCTATTCATGTTGTGATTTGTATAAGTTTGAAAATTTGAATAAAACAACAACAACTTAAGTGTTCTACCATCAAGTTATTTTTGCCTGACGTTATATAGCTTTTTTATGAGTGCCAAGCCGATAACTTCTTTGTGTGGTGCTGAGTCTAAATTTACGTTTATTTTTATTTAAAAAAGTTTATCTGTCATAGGGATTGAACTTAGGATATCAACTGTGACTGATGAAATACGGAATCGAACAGCCACCTATCGCGCTACCGAAGCCAGATAAAAAATAAATTAAATAAATTGGGTGGCGCAACGGCGCGGCTTTTGATGAATCAGGGCCTAGTGACTAACAACTGGCAACCATTCCTTTGTGCGGGTGTCGACAGGAATGGAAGGGACCTACAATTTTATGCCGAAATCCGAACGGCTAGACGAGAAGCACTTATTCATGACAAGTGATACTCTTGGACGATTTCTCAATTCCTCGCAAGAGGCAGTAGCCCTGAAATAACTTTTTAGTTTTTAGGTGGACGAGGCTGGGAAGTGAACGCAGACCTCCAGCGTTACAGTCCATCGCACTATAACCATTATGCTACGGGCTCGAGATGCAAGTTTTGTTTCTTATCAAATGCATTTGAATGACTAGCATTTTTGTTAGAAAAAAACAACCAAACTTTCTGTTGTTTATTCGGTTTCTTTCTTTTCCTCCTTAATTTGAAATTGGTGCTTGACCATCGTCAAATCTTTAAACTACTCTCCCCTTATATGGCCAACGAGTTGTTGGCATATGAATCAAGTACGGAGCAAAAAAGAGTGGGAAAACAGGGACCAAAATTTGCGACCTAGAATGTGAAAGCATCTTACTGTTGGACAAATACTTGTTTGCTAGATTTATAAATTATTTGAATAATAAAAAAAAAACGAAATAGAAGTATTCCAGCATATATGGTCTGGATGATGGTACTAGAATGAAATTTAGAAGTATTCCTCGAAAAGTGAAATAAAATTTCTACTCTGAGTCGTTAGTAGTTTAGACCAACTCCCTTGACAGAAGTCATGTCGAAAATAACATTTTTGAACTTCTACATCAACGCCACGGTATATTTTTTTAAAATCTTGTATCAGAAACCCATTCTTAAATTTTCTTTTTAAATTGAGTTCAGTAATTTTAATCGATAGTTTTTGAAAAATTAATTTCTCAACCCAAAACTTTGAAAAAGAATATTCTACTATTTACTTAGTAGAAATAAGATTTTGGAGCAAAGTTTTGAGTTTGGAAATTAATTTTTCAAAAACTATAGATTAAAATAACTATATTTAGGCCGTGTGTCAATTGCGTTAAAATGTTGGTTAAATTTGATCCCAGTTAAATTTGATCCGTTTTTATATGAGTGAATAAAATTGAAGGGTTTTACTGTGTCAATTGCATTAAATGGAATTTTTTAAATCATACATTTCCCATTGACGTTCCTTGCGTTAAGAAACCTATCCGAGACAGTGTCAGCCTATCCAAAAATGTTCAGATACCTGGATTTGTTGTTGCAATAGCTTTTTTCAGAGGAATTACAACAAAAATCTGTCCAAATCGCTTTGGATACGATTTTGAACGCGGAAATTCCATTTTCATAGTGGCAGTCATGAACCTAGTATAGCTGGACTGCTACTTAATCGTCATTCTCATTTCTTGAGCATGACACACACGTCATTTTCAACTTTTGGTTTGCATTAGAATAATTTTGCATTTGAGTGTGAATGTGTTTCTTTATTCATTTTAGATATTCAAAATATTTCGAATGAGAATTTTGTGTTTCCTTATTCAATAAAATACTCGGGATAAACCATTATTGTCGATTTTAAGAGAATACCAAGAAATAAAAACTCAACGCTCATGCGGTCCTCCATCTAAGTACTAACCGCGCCCGAAGATGCTTGATTTCGGTGATAGGACGAGAACCTGTTTTTGTTTTTTTAAACCGATATTTTCCGAAAAGTCTTTCGTCAAAAGGCAACGAATCCTTTATTAAATGAAAAAAACCATAATTGTCGTTGCTTTTGAGCGGCGAGAACGAAATCATGGTCGTCCTATTTATCGATACCCACACGGGAAGCATTTTATATTGCCGACTTTCAAGGGATAAATTTTCTTCCTCTGCATCATCTTCGCTGCTCAAAAATTTTCCCAGAAGTAGGTAATTTGCACGAAACGTTTTTTATTTTGTTATTTCAATCAGAACAGAGCTCTATTTTTATTTAATTATTATTAATTTTAAGATTTTTTTCCTTTCGGAGTCAAAAGCGAAAAGTTTACATAACTGAATATCATCAATGAATAAACAGAAATGATGAAAATTCCTAAGTTTACTCGCTAACTTCTACTCCTGATCAATTGTAGAGTTGAAAAAAAAAAGTTGAAAACATCAACTTCGAGTAAATAAAAACTATTTCTCAAGTCGACTGTAAGAATGCCAAAGTTATGTTCAACTTTGAGTGAATAAATAAGGCCTAAGTCGTTTTGAAATTTCCGCTAGTGTATCGATTTTTTTTTTTTATAAAGGGAACCATCGTGGCTCCTAGCAGTCCAGGTATAATAGGTCCATGGTGTAAGTAATGTGCAAGAAGCTTAATACAAACGTCAAAATGTATCCACTAGTTAAAATTTAAACGAGCTCCTGAGCAGGTTACATTTTGACGACTGTATTCACCTCAGTAATGTCAAAAATTTAGCCATGGGATCAAATTTAACGCACTTTTAACGCAATTGACACACGGCCTTAAAAAGAAAATTCAAGAATGGATTTCTGGATTAGAGTTTTTCAATAGTGTTGTTTCTACCTGTCTTTTTTTTAGATAACTGCCTCTCCCATCTTAACGGGGGTATATAGACCAACCTTCCTGTATGGTTCTCCTATTATTTTGGCTAAACCTATACGCTCCAGTGCTTTGATGCATTTATGTCAACCATTCTTTATTTTCCATTATACTGTTTGATAATACTTCTTGTTGTATAAAATTTTTTATTTCTCCCTTTTGGAAGCCATTCGGTCTACAGAGATGGTTTTGGGCTCAAATTGGAGCACAGTAAGTTACTTTGAAATCGTAGAACAATATTTTATTTTAAATTAATTTTTCAGGACTAAAATCGTGTTTTTTTATTTTTGACCATGAAGCGGTCGCCGCTCGAGGTCGAAAACCTAGGTTATTTACTACGCCAATATCCTGACCAACTCAGCAAAAAATCAGAAATACCAGATTTGACGCATACGTGAATGTATGTTATATGTTATAACCAGGAATATTGATAAAAGTATTTTTTAAGATAACTTCATGTTTAATCAAAGACACATTGAAATCCAATATCCAAACGAAAAGATAAACACTTTTACTTACTCCCCGTATCACATTTGATGAATGCATTTCCGGTCAAATGCAATAAAAACAAAATATTAAAATAAACAAAACCTAGCATAAGATTAATAATAAAGAAAGATACGAACCACATATCATATTTAGACTTCCAAAAATAGAAGTCGTATGCTTTTAGAAAATAAGATGATAAATACCAGTTGTCTGCGACACTCTGGTCAGACTTTAAGTAACTTTGAAACAATAAAGATAACCTCAAGAATCTAGAGCTCCGTCTCTAAATTCCTTTTTTAAAAAGTGTTTTATTTAATTCAACACTTAAATTTATATATATATGTTACTGTACTATAATATATCGTAGATTAATAAATAATACTAAAACTAAAGAGTATCTCATCAGAAAGGTCATTAATTGGTCAAAAATGGTCAATTAGTTTGAGTAATTGGTCAGCCCTAGTCTTTTGTTTATAAATTGTTAAAAAACTTCAAAGGCGTACAAGACTTTTAGCTGAGAGTAAAACAAATGCACATAAAAGGTGAACTAATTTCAATATTTGGTCAGCCATAGTATTTTTATAGAATTTTAAAAATTTTTATTTCAAGGCCATATGAGACTAAGACAAAAAAAATTTAAAGTTCATAAAAGAAAATCTATGTCTCACCAACTACTCAAACTAGTTGACATTTTCTGAGAATTTAGTAACCTTTCAGATGGTATTTTTTTGTTTTTGAAAACTCTATAAATGAGGTGTTAAAAGTCTTATACTGTGACCTTGAAAGAAACTGAGTAATCAATGAAACTAGCTGGGTTTTTACGAAGAATTGTATGGTGGTCTTTTGAAAGGTATATTCCATATATGAGTTTCTAAGATCCCAGAGCCGGATTTGTTCATTGACAGTTAGTAGTTTTGACTTACATAGTACGTCGAATTATCAAAAAGGTTTTTGGGACTTGAAAATAGACAACAATTTCTTTTCTTTTATTTTATGTTTATTCTTATGGACCTGCGAATAGATTTAAATTTTTCAACAATGACTCTATACAACTTTAGACAAAGCAAAAAACACTAATTGACTTCTTATTCTACACCATTGTGACATGATATTCCCACAAGCCATCGAAAATAATTTAGAAAAACAGACGTTAAGATTTAAGACCCAAAATAAGCAAAAAACACACAAAAAAAACACCTAACCTCCAACTCTTAACAATTCATCTGATGGGTCTTCTGGCTTCTTTGAAATGTGATCCGTTGTGTTCCCGAAGAGATGGATCGCGTGAAAAATTTAAATAAAAAGTAAATCAACCATTCAGTGTCAGTCCCTTCTTTTATGTCCTTTTGGTTTCCATTTCCTTGATAAATAAAAGAAAATAATAATAATAATAATAAATGAACACAACAAAAAAATTAAAAAAAAAAAATATTCACCTTAAAGAAGTGGTCAGTAGTATTTTTTTTTTTTTTTTCAATTTTAATTTTAGTGGTAACATTGACATGACATGCCTTGTATTTTAGCTTGTTCTTTTGCTGCTGCCTCCCTCTTGGAATAACATTGAGTTCCCATTGTGCACACATAAGAAGAGAAGGAGTCTTGTTTTTTTTATTTTTGCTTAGCTCTTAGACGTTTGTTTACTCTAGAGAGATATTGGATCCGGTGTAAACCGGTCCTTTTCTAAATGAAAACGAGAGGATTACCTGATGCGGAGTGTTTGGGTGTGTGTCTGTAAAAAAAAGGATTTTGCCACCATATTTCGAAATACACAGGCTCCTTTTTTTATATTTTTTGTTTTGTTGTGTGTTCTCTTTGTATTCTGATGGCTTGGAATGTCTGTGTCCTGAAAAGACAGTGATGCGTTGCATATCGAAGAGACCATTGAGATCATAGAATGCAACTTTGTTGCCTTGTTATGTGAAAATGAATATTTTTGGTATTTTATTTTGAGTTTATTAATTTTTTTTTTTTAGTTTAGAAGCAATTGGAGAGAAACTTAATTTATGTAAAAGAAATATTCAGGGAATTAACTAGAAATTAATCACTTACTAGGATGTAATTTTTTAAACCGGTTCGTCGTGTTAAAAAATTTCTAGGATTAAAGAATTTTATTTGGTGATACATCAATATTAAATTTTACACACTAATAATTCATACACTTAAAGAGCTTAGAGACTTAGACAAATATTTGTGAGTGCACAAGCGTGATTGTAAACTCAAGAATAGGCTAAGATCATCTAGTAAAAAACTTGTTAAAATATCTATATGAAATGTTAGGTCAGTACAAACTTGCATTCAATTTTAAATTGACAGTTGGTTATGTTAAAATAGCATATAACAATTAACTCTGCGATCAAGTGAACATCTAATAAAATAATTGTATTAACAAGAATTTGTAGTTGCTTCAACAAGGGGTCTATTTAAATAAACTACAATATTAAAAAGTTGCCCTGTTAGTTTAACCATGAATATCGTGATTGTTTAAATCTTGCAGCGAACAATTTAATCTTTCGCAAATTTTGATCGCAGATTTTACAAAGTTTGGTGTAGTTAAATTTATTTGTTTGTTTCATTGGCGACACTTTAGTCTCTAAAAACTTAAATTTTTAAATCCTTTGTGTTCTAGGTTAGATCTTAGATCTCACAATTTTCCGTTCGATATGAGTCTGATGAAATGTTATGAAGAAATATATTCCCCTATCCAATTTCGTTTATATTTATAATCTATCGTTTAGCACTACGCTAACACCCTATACCTACAACAAGTTAACAAAATATTTAACAGTATCATTAAAAAATCTCCTAACATCCAGCATCAATGCAATTCGATGTGTGACACTGGATACCGGCATACCGGGACAAAATAGATACATGATCAACGGATCGATCTGCAGAGGTCTTGCGTCAAACAACCGCCCGCCACTACACCATTCATCCCACCATGCATCGCAACAACAAATCCTAAAGATTCCACTACAATTCGCGTTGCATTCTCCTGCCACCGGCCGGTCCAGTCGAGTGCAAGTAAGACACCTTTAATTATTCCAATCGATTTAAATGTCCCCATCCAAGAGGCGTAAGTATCGTTACCTTCCATCTCGTTGCCAAAGTAACAACGGGCAGAACTCTTTGCCACTTAAGAACCGACCGCTTTGGAAAAGTTTTGTCTGTACTACAGAACTGTAGATCGTCCAGCGTTATGTCGTAGGTAGGTAGATTCCTCCTCCTAGACCATCATTTCGCCTTGCAAAGGATGAAGCAGAAGGAAATGATCGAAGATTATACTCAAATAGATTACAGAAATTTACCGAATGCTCCAATCCGCTAAATGATTACCTCCGCCACAGCATCATCAGCCAGCGGTAGGAACAGGCAGCAGCAAAAAATCTTGGTGTATCCATTCAAAGTCAAGCCAAGGCGAGGTCCAACGCGCGATGATGGTCCAACAGATCATTTAGAAGTTGATTCCCTCTCGCTCATTCACACTCTCGGCTAGCCACGCCGGGACAAGTCAATTTAATTAATTAATTAGGAATAATTAGTAAGTGGCGTTTGGTAAATGCGAAGGAACTGCAGGACATTTATTTCCACCAATTGAATTACATCTGCCCATTTGGCCACTGATACAGGTAAAAATATTCTTATATAGGCATTGCCTTCCGATTTAGCACATTATTCACATCCTTTCTATGGATGATGTGGCAGCACTGTTGCATCAGGAGGGAAACGGAAATGGTATTTCTGAGAGTTGTTGTGTTGTGTGCACTGTGCAGCATGATAGAGAGAAAAGTGGCCCTGATTGCATAGTTGAGCACGGCGGCGAGGATTGGTGCGGTGGATTAGAGGTGACAGTGGGGTACATGTCCTAATGAATATGAGGTTGAAAGTTTCCATTAATTATGACACACTGCATTTGTGGAGGCGTATTTCGTTATAAAATTAGAGCGCAAATTTAATTGCATACAGCACAACTTTTGGGCAGAGAGTATGTAATTCGTTCTGAAATGGCGCAAATGCAACATTTTATTTTATTTTGTTTGTTATTACTTTTTAACTTTAGTGTTTGAGTTTCCTTTAAGAAAAATGTGAAAGACATAAAGTTGGTTGGACGCGTAGATGTTAAAATTCCATAAGTTTGGTTGTGTGTGAGATCAACGATTTGTTCATCTAAAAGGTCTCATTTTCTATAATTCTGGTGAATTTGTAGCTTTTTGACCTAAAATAAGCATCGCTGAAGATGATTTTTTTGTAAGGCCGCACTTATAGCTATCATTGGAAAACATCATTGAAAAAAGTAAGCTGTTGATTTTGAGGCCCTTCGATTGTTTAATCATTGAATATTTAAATGCAGAAATATATCATACGACTTCAAAATTATTTCTCCTCCAAACAATATTTATTTTGACCTATATCTTCTCCATAACGTAACTTTTCATTTTTTTCAGTGATCATTGGTAAGGTAGTTCATCATTGAAAAATTAAAAGTCCTTTTATGAGAAAAGTTGTGCTAAATTGAATTTTTTTTGTACCTAGAAATATTTATTAAGTCAATAAGATTTACTTTGGCATCAAAATAATCATTTATTTTTTCTTCAAAACCTCTCAAAATTGACAATTAAAATTTTCAATGATGGTTTTGAATGATAGCAATTACTGGCCCCTAAGCTATAAAATCGTTTTTTTTTTTTTTTTTTTGTGATTTGTATATATTTTATTCACACGCACGTGTTGCTCCATAAAATACGAAAATAAACAACAGATAAAACAACATGGCCCCCATATGAACTGTCAAAATTTACAGCTTCCTATTGCAAAATTTAAAACATATCTAAAAAGCTGAAATTCGTCCTGTTTTGTCAGCAAATTTGACTGCAACTTTTATGCCCTAGTTGCATTAAAAAAAGAAGATAGTACATATAGATGTCTGTCTGACATGAGGATGGTCGTTAGACAGAAGTTACTTTTTCAGGTTTTTATTTTCGCCCCCTATAAACTGGGAGGCGATCGTAAGATTATACCTATCTCATCGCGGCAGTCAAAAAATTGGACACCAATGGATAGCTTTAGGCTACAAGATAACAAAACCAGTGGTCGGACAAATTTGTTCAGGTGTCATGGTTTCGAAAATGGTGCCATTTTTGATGGCTTATATGTGCAGTGACATATGGGGTATCAAATCAAAGCTAGGACTGTCCTCTTTACGAAACCAGTGATCGGATAGCTTTATGATGGTTTTTAACACCAGTCCAACCATTTTTATAAAAACAGGCGTTTTTTACACTTTGCGTCTTATTTAAAAAAAAAAAATAGTGTTAGTAATTAAAATACTGTCGAAGGACCTACCTAAGCAGACTTTTTTATCTAACTCATATTATTAGCATAGAGAAAGATCTTGGCTATTTTTTGATACTGCACTTTCTCAACTTTCTGACAAAGTTTATCATAGTTTTTAATACAAAAGACGCTAAGTGTAAAAAAAACACCTGTTTGTACAAAAATGGTTGGAAAAATCATAAATCCGACCACAGGCTTCGTAAAGAGGACAGTCCTAGCTTTCATTTGATACCCCATTTGTCACTGCACCTATGAGATAAGTAAGCCATCAAAAATGGCACCGGAAATTACTATTTTCGAACCCATGGCACCTGAAAAACTTTGTCGACCACCGGTTTTGTTATCGTGTAGCCAAAAGAAAAGCTATTGATCGGTGTTACGAGTAAGAACTTCAAAAATTAAAAAAATATGGTTATATTTGTGTGGATATATTTCCGCCAATTTTTGTCAAAACTTCGTTTTGGATACATCATATTAAAGGCTTGAGCAAATCCTTCTTTTAACTCGAACATTTCTTGCCACACAAAAAAGTTACGAACAGTTAAATCAATGATTTTTCGATTTTTTTTCAGGTCTTTATTATTTTTTCCTGCCTTAATGTTTTTCTTTAACCATCCATTTAATAGAAAATATAATTTCCATCAAGAAATCATTTAAGTTAAATTCTCAAATTCAGCTAAGTTTTCGAGTTCGAGAGAAAATATTTTAAAATGAACTGTATGACAGATGAATGTGGGTGAATTACTTGTTTAACTAAGTAAAAGATATTCACTAGCCTATGAAGGAACAAAATGTTTGTTATTTTTTTTTTTTATTTATTGATATAAAAAATAAAGAGTCTTAAACATTAATTTATCTTCTTTTGAGTTTATTTTTAGCAAATTGATTTTATTCAATACCGTTATGGCACAGTGCCCAAACATAAGAAATTTTCTTGAAAATTTTTTCAAATGTTTTGTTTTTTTATTCAAGAATGTTTTTTGTTGAGAAATGTGACTACGAATTAAAAAAATTTACTTTTGTATCTGAGCACACACTTCACAGTAAATAATAACACCACATAAAATTAAAGGGCATCTTTGAAATTCTTAATAAATTGTATATGTACAAGTTTATTTATGCAGTTTATGATGATTTTTTTTCACAAAGGCACACAAAGCGCATTTGGTTTTGGTAATTTCGTAAAACTTTTTCTGCCTTACAAATACTAACTGTAAGACTACTGTGTAAATTGATTTTTGGGTTTTTAGGAAACGTTGTTTTTTTCTCATTCACCCTCGACAAATTTAACCCTGTCGAGCCTTTTCATTCCATATAATTTTAAAATATTTTGCCAAGCGTTAAGTGATGTAACCGGCCAATATAATCCAAATGAATATTTTATGCGCGCTGCAGCTCAAAAACCTTGGCTAATTTTGCATGCACCTTTCCCAGCACAATCATCCTCATCTCTGTAACAAATTCTGATAATCCTTTAATCGATTTATGTTGCTTTACTTGAATCATTTATTATTATTTAAAATTTAATAAAATTATTTAAAATGTCCATCAATTTTAATAATTTTAGTAGCCCGTAGCGTAATGGTTAGTGCGTTCGGCTCTCACGATGGAGGTCTGGGTTCACTTCCCAGCCTCGTCCACCTAAAAAACTAAAAAGTTTTTTTTCAAGGCTACTGCCTCCTGTCCCTTCCCTTCCTGTCGACAGGCGCACACAGGAATTTTTGCGAGTTGCTAGTCACTAGGCCCTGGTTCTTCACGAGCTGTTGTGCCACCCAATTTATTTTTTTATTTTTATCAATTTTAATAAAACATAATCTTAAATGAACTATATTTTCAAAAATGGAAAAAAGAAACAAATCGGGTGGTCTTACTTGGTGAAAAGATACTATATGAACTTATCCATTCGCAGACAAAAATGTCCTCAACTTTTCCTTCAACATTTTTTATCCTTACCCATGAAAGGCAAGGTAAGGCAAAGTATTTTTTTTTAATGCGCACCGACACACAAAAATAATCCCTCAATTCCAGGGATTCCTAGACAGATGAGTCACCTTGATAACACAATCTCGTATCGTAACAAAGACAATTAAAATACAAATAACAAAAAAAAAAAAAATTATTTTCGTTCTTCAAATTGGAAACGAAAATTCCTTTCAATGTTTATGTTTTTACCTAACCATTCGTTGGAGAACTTTTAAAGAAAACAACACAAAAAGGACAAAACAGCTCATAGTCATATTATTTTATTGAAAACAGGTACAAAAACATCGCTCATTGGTTTTTGTGTCCATTAAAACGCACCCCAAAATAAATGGAACGCAGAGCTGGCAATTATAGTGATCCATTTGTACTTCCCTTTTAATTCTGTATCGGAGCAGAACTCTGGCATTGATATTGTGAAGAACAAAAAATCAACAGTTCTAAGGTATACGAGTTGGTCGCTGCGACCTGCTTAATGATTTCAGAAATCAGGTACCATCAGAGTTCTCTAAGATTTATCTCTGCCTGTTGTAAGGCCATAGGTTACTGATAAATTGGACTGGTCGTGACATTTCTCTAGGTGCCTTTTTGTGTTGAAAATATGTCTGCTTTCAATAATAAGCATCAAAGATCACATGAGTGGGTGTAGTTTGGCCAAAGCAAAAAGTGGCCTATAACTGTATTATTATTGCTAATGGTCATTAACACATTTCAGCAAATTTAATTGTTTTTCAAATCTTATCTTTCTTTGTTTTAGAATTTTTGACAAAACCACTACTTGCCATTAATTAAAAACAAAAATTAAACCGATCCTGTGTCATTGGTTTTATATAAAAATCCTAAGAGGTCATAACTCTGGACCTTATCAAACGCGTACAGTCATGTTGCACTCATTTTCCTAAGGAGACCTGATTCAAAGAAAGCCTTATATTTTATCTTTTCTATACTCTTTTAATCTCCTCCTTCGCTGCATTGCATATAGCTGATGGCTAATCCCAATAAATTATCATTTTTTTGTCATTTCAAAGAAATGGTGACAGTGCCAAGAAAAAAGATACAAATCACCAAATGGGCGGCAACGTGTGTTCATAACCTACACAATGTCGTTACCTACATAAAATATATACTATACGTACTCGTATATATGTATGTATTTATGGGTCAGTTTTATACAACACCAGGATATGAATGACATTTTTCTTTGATCAGGAACTGCACAAAAATTCGTAAATGAAAGTCACGTAGACGAATTAGCTGACTCTTATGCCAAGTTATTGTTCGATAATTACCTCAGATGGGATAATAAATTTTGGTTGGGTATAGCCCTGGTGTGCGAGCGGGGACTATCAAAGGGGATGGTATTTTCGTGACAGAGTATGTATACAAAGGTAGTGAGGACGATAAATGTCATTTGTCGACTTCCGGATCTATTTTTCAGTTTTTTTTATTTTTCTGAGTCATATCAATGACGTGAAAGATCGGAACAAATTCATTTTGTAGGAAATGAAATTAGTCTTCATTCAAAAAAATATTGAATTAAGTCAAAGAGTGCTTATGTTCTGGAAACTGGAATCTCAATTTTCTGGTAGATAAGCATATATATGTAGACGTTCTTGATATTGTGTCCAGGAAAAAGCTTTGAACAAGATAAATATGGAAATGTCTTATGACCATTTTATTATCGTTAGAAAGAATGAAAAGAATAGGACCTAATTGGCTGCTGTAAGGCACCGCCGAGTTAGGGGCCAGTTATAGCTATCATTGAAAACCATCATTGAAAAAGTTAGCTGTTTATTTTGAGACCCTTGAAAAGTTTAATCATTGAATATTTTAATGCAGAAATATAGCTTACGACTTCAAAATTATTTCTCTTCCAAAAAAAATTCATTTTGACCCATATCTTCCCCATAACGTAACTTTTAATTTTTCAATGATGAACTACCTTACCAATGATCATTGAAAAAATTAAAAGTTACGTTATGGGGAAGATATGGGTCAAAATGAATTTTTTTTGGAAGAGAAATAATTTTGAAGTCGTAAGCTATATTTCTGCATTAAAATATTCAATGATTAAACTTTCAAGGGGTCTCAAAATCAACAGCTAACTTTTTCAATGATGAATTTCAATGATAGCTATAACTGGCCCCTTAGCTAGCTAGAAAGAACTGAGTCGATCTGAAACGTATACCGAAATAACGGTTTTTCAGCTAAGAATAGTTTAATAGACACTTTATGAAATATTATGTCTGTTCTTTTACTATGAGTTTCTGTGCATTTTATTCTGAAGTTCTGTCGATTTCATTTTAACTTGCGTTCTATAGGTATTATATGGGAAGTTATGGATTCGAAAAAAAATCGAACTCGAGATAATAATTTTCCCTAACAAAGCGATGATAGACAACGCGAAAAAAGTGGGTCCTGCCATTCTGTCTGTATGTCTGTCCTCACCCCTAGAGCCTAAAAGGCTGCAAGGATTTTCATCAAACTTGGTACACAGCATTTTTTTGTTAATATGCCCACACGTTTTTTTTTAATTTTTTAAGGACCAAAAATAACGGTATCTGCCATACAATTTTTTTTCGCCAAAAAGGAAAATCATATTTCTCTCGAAAACGGCTCCAAGGATTTTGTTAAAAAAAAATCAAATAATTAAAATAAGGAAATGCTACTTTTTAGTAATTTTTTATTTTCAAAAATTGGTTATTTTTGGTACCGCCCGCAAGTACAACCATTGTTTTGGTTTTTGGTAGAATACTTGAAAAAATCATGTTTCTTAATTAACGGTACCTTCCATACAAGTGTTGAAAAACTGTTAAGAAAAAACTTATTTTTATTGAAAACGGCTACAAGAATTTTGATAAAAAGATTTGCTTTACTATCAAAGGTATGGTCAATCTTTTGATAAAACAAGTTTTTTACCAATAACGGATATTATCGGTACCTGTCGTAGAACCGACTTTTTGGTTTTCAATTTTTTTTTCAACGGCTACACCAATTCTTTATTCTAAAGATATACAACTGACCATGTAAGAAACATAATGGGAATTTAAGATTGATGCCACAAACATCCAGCGATTGTCGACTTACGACTTATTGATTATTAAAGCGAGACGCGCTGGAAATTGAAGACGCTTAAATACGAATGACAAATCGTTCGGAATAAGCGGAATCCGTGGAAAGAGAACATCTTCGCCTTTGAATTTTCCCTTCAAAATCGTGACTTGAATATAAGATTTGATTTGATGTACTTCACAATCAAACGCGTTCCGTTAAAAAGTGTTGGTGCATTGAGGTTGCGCAGCAAAATTATAACTGAGCCGACTTTCAATTTTAAATTGTGTGGTGAAAAGCCCGGAACATCCAAAGAATTCAAAAAATTCGTGGGATAGTTGGTGACTTCGTTTTCTTCCATCACGGAGTCCACGGATTTGAATAAAAGAACTCACTGACGATTTGGTTTTGAATGACGAAATTCAAATGATCGACATTCTTGTTTTTCGCAACCAAAATCGCGCGTGAGCTCAGCCAATCATGGTTAACATAATTTTGAGTGAAATTCGGAAAAACATTCGCGATGAACTCTTCCGTCGTTGTTGTAAAGTAGCAAAATTTCGGTGGAAATTCAATAAGGCCGGTGACTAAGTCCACTGTTATCACGCCATTGCCCATCTCCAATAAATTGACTGGCGAAATCTGCAGCGAACTGGTCATTTCGCAAAGCGACTCGCATGTTTGTTTTCAATTGCAATTTCTCCATGTATTGCAATAAAGCCAATGCTCTCAGGCCCTTCCTGGCCCACTACGAATTTATCAAGCCATAAATCGTGCAAATCAAAGTAACCGTTCTCGAGTTATGCACTAAAAATCAGATGTTCCCGGATTTTCAATTTTCTGGAAATTTTAGGGGATTTTCTTTCAGTTTTCTATGCCCTTCCTTGAACTAATACTAATTTATCAAGCCCTAAATCGTGAAAATCGAAGCAACCGTTCTCGATTTATGCATTCAAAATTGGATGTTCCCTGTTAAAAGAGGACGATCCCTGAATTCCAATTTTTCTTCAGTGTCCTATGTCCTTCCTTGGGTCAATACGAATTCATCAAGCCTAAAATCGTGAAAATCAAACGATCCGTTCTCGAGTTATGGGCGCACACACGGACGACATTTCTCTTTTATATATATAGATTAACATTATTTTTGAAAATTAGATGGCATACTTTATTTTGAGCTCTAACTTTTTAAGCTATTAAAATAACATATTTATAGTAACTTATAGTAATAATTTATTTTTAATTGTTTTTAAAACATTTTTTTATGATATCATATTATTATGGAATCCATACAGATCAACTTCTAGCTACGTTAAAGTTGTTAACTACGAGAGCAAGTTTGTGCGATCCATTCATGCCCATTTTTCGTGTATGGACTTGATAGGAATTAGGACTAGAATGCACAGAAAATCTCAGAAATTCAGAATTCAAGGAACACACATATTAGTTTATGAAACATGTTGTATTTGACCTATGTTGTTGTCGACCTTTTTTTGTATGTGTCTAGAAGAAAAGGAAGTGGCACTATCGTATTTTTTTTACATGAAACTTCCTTTTGGGACTGAATTTATAAATAAATTCACTCTATTCTTATTTTCATTGAATTACCTAAACTTTTTCTCGTACTTTAAATTTTGACGAAAAAGTGCAAATATGATATGGTATGAAAATTGACAAAACCTCCCTTTTATTCGATTTTTGCGTGAAGGTACTTTGTGTTGTATCGGTTATATCACAAAATAATAATGAATTTTTATTTGAACAAATAGAAGTTGGTACCTACCTACAGTGTTTCAGAATATATGGCACGAATGGTTTTTTCTGGGTGGTAACGGTAAGTGTTTCAACCTTTGAAGCCTCGATAGGCCTGAAAAACTAGAGACATTTTTACTCCAACTCTTCGTTCCTTCTGAAATAAGTTGAGTTGTGAGCGTGGAGCTCTTCCTGAGTAACCAGTACATTTCTCCGAGTGGTTAATACAGACTGAAGCGATTGAGATGCGAAACAAATCTGGAGTGTGTAGGGTGGCTTATTTACCCCTCTTAGTCATAAGTGGCAATTTTCTAAAAAAAAAGGGTACGGTTTCCATTAGGCACATGCGTCGGAAAAAAAATTCAAATGATGTACAGTGGTGGCGGCCTAATTAAGAACGATATTTTTAAAAAAAATTAAAATGCATAACTTTTGTTTGGGAAATCTGTTGAGGTTGAGAAGTGGTTTTATTAATAGCCCATGAACTACGGTACACTTTGAGTAATGTTTAAAAAATATACTTAAGCATGCGAATATTGGTAGGAAAAACTAAAACATAAATTTAACTCTTATTTCGTCTGGCAATATAATTAAGAACAGAAACAAAAGGTTGTCATAACATTAAAAATCTTTGAAATTTCAATATGTTCAAGTGAATACATTGTAAGAAAACCTAAATTCTTTATAATTTCAGCATGAAATCAATCTTGATAGTGGTGTACTTTACTTTATCCATCCCTTGATGTCTCCACACAAAGTTCTCGATAAAATTTAGGCCCGAGCTTTGGGTTGTCTAATCTAAAAAATGACTTCTTGAATAGGCAAACACCTTCCTAGCAATCCGTTGAGAACTTTTTGGATCATTATCATCCTTAAAAACAAATTGTATGGGCATGATTTCAAATGAATAAGACTCCATAACATGTTCCTCATTGTCTTTATAAACTTTCTGGTCAATTCGAGCATTTTATTCTAACTTATCGACCATAATATGCCAAGTCAATGCACCCCAAATTAAATTAAGTTTTATCCTGTAGTCTGTACCGTCTTAAGAGTGTATTTTTGATTCAATTTCTTGTTCTAAGGGCTTCTAACATCAAATTTACTTTCTGACCTACAAAATAAGAAATCCTCAAAACAAGAAATTTGACGCACTTCTCAAACTCAACAGATTTCCCAGACAAAAGTTATGAATTTTAAATTTTATATATAAAAATATCGTTTTTAATTAGGCCGCCACCACTGTATAATAGCAACTAAATCACGAGACTTTTTTTTGCGCGGAAATTGTTATTAAAACAGTTATAAACAATTTAAGTTTGTACGGTAACTTCTTGAAAACTACTTTGTTTACTGAATATATGCAGTCCAAAATGGTTGTTAATTGTTTTATCTTTTTTGCTTCGCGGATTCAAGGGTTTTAACTGCCGTTTTGGGTCCTCTGTCCCGATCGCGCGACTCCGTCGCTCATCTAAGGATTTGCTCAGCCAACAGACAGGCACCTATGCCGTCAATGTGTGGGATGCTGTCAGTTTAAGTGTAATAAATAGTACTTTGAGCGCAAACTTAAATTGTTTATAACTTTGTTAAAATTTATTTCCGCGGAAAAAATGTTATACTCGTGTTTTGTGGCTCAGCGTATATCTAAAACACATTTTTTTATATTTTGTTGGCGTATGTGCCTAAAGAAAACCTGAGCCCATTTTTAAATTCAAAAATATACTATTTATTTTAATTAAAATCAAGATGTTTTAGTAAATAATTTTGAATAAATAGTTTTCAAACTCAATATCATGCAAAAAATAAAAATTAACATTTTGTTCAAACTGATTGTAGGTAGGTACGTTATTAAGTACGTACTATTTTGGATTTTAGTACTGAATTCTCTTATTAATTTTAAATATATTTTGTAATTGGCACATCCTATGACTAAGGCATCTTTATGTTTTCAAATTCTTGAGGGAATTTCTTAAAACAAAAGTGGTAATGTTTCAACTACGAACTCTATTGTGTATATGGGTATACAATAAAATTAATAAGAATTTTTATTTGTTAACTGTCTTAATCTTCAGCTGAATTTTAAAATAATTCCCTCTTAAAACTATAACCTTAAACTATAAAGAAAAGTTATTTTAAAGGAAAAGGAATGCTATTCGAGTTTTATAACAAAATATAAAAGTGTCTGTTTAAAAGACCGAAAACTCCAATAAAATGTTTATAGCGCTGCTTAGGAAGCAACAGCTTCTGTTTGTTTAATTTTTTTTTTAAGAAGACTTGTTTTGATTAAACCACTATTACTTCTAACCATGAAGTGTTTTTCCTTTTTTCAGTTATGTACTATTGAAAATTCTTATTATTATTTTTTTTTTTAATTTTTATTTAAAACAGAACTTAAAATAAAAAAAGGTTTTAAAGGTACACCATAAAAAACAACCAAAACTCAGCAGGGTTTCATTCTTTTCAAAAACGCACAGTTTCTCCCTCATAATTTATAGGACAACATCATAATCTTAAGCGCATATATACAGAGGCTCCTTTGGTTTAATTCAAGCAACGAATGCTAAGGCTGAGACTGCGGGGAAGACTCTTCTGAACCATTCCTTGCCATTGTTATTTAAAGTGTTCAATACAAAATTTTATAACATAATTTTCGATTTGTATACACGAATAAGATTGTTTTTTTTTGTTTTGTATTATTTTGTTCCATAGGGCAGTCCAGAATATGATGATGGTGTGCTTCTGGAGGAGGATTCTTTGTTTGGGAATCCAAAACGATTAGTGCTTGGGTGGACACGTTTGCAATTGCTTCACAGGAGAGTACAAAAAACACTCTCATAACCAGGGGTTATGGAATTTTTTGTTTGGGTATTTTTCTTATATTAAATCGATATAATAATGGTTGGATTTATTGAAGTCATTTGGGGGATTATGGAGTTATTTTTTTTTCGAAAGAAAGAAAACAAAATCTGAGAACCAGAAGAGACACGAGAGTTTTGAATGGAAGCATGAGAACGTGTAAAATCTTATGGTCAATCGATTGGGCAGATTTAGTAGGTATCTACCTTCTTAATAATTGATAATAATAATAACCAACCAGTATTTAGATTAGGTTTCTAGAAGATCATCAGATGGTCATCACGTTGAAAATTTAAATTTTTTTAGTACCTAAAACAAGCGAATACATAAGTTGAATTCATAATTTGGCATGTATGAACAAATATTTTCTCATAAACAAAATTCAAATAAATAAAAAAAAATTGATTTTTTTCCATTCTTGGCATCCGGATATGATACCACTTTTAGCCAAAACATGTTTCCTTTTGCAGATTCTCCGTTTTTTTTGCCGTTTTTCGACATACTAATGAGGCATACCAAAAGATCATCAAAGACTTGCGGAACAAAGTTAATGAAAAATTATATCACTTAACCGCGTTCATTGATATTTCAAAGGCCTCAGCATGCGTCTTCTCATTCAATCTTTCTCAAACAACATCAGGCACCTCTCAAAAAAAAAAAAAAAAAAAAAAAAAAAGATCTTCAAATGATTAACTCAGTTGTCAAAGAGTATAATCCCTCTCTATGTATGTACGTGTGTATATGGACTTTGGTGGCGGAGGGAATACTCTCCATCCCACTGTCGGCTATATACGCAAATTAGTCCTCTTCGGAGTGCAGCAATCGTCTGCGTTTATACTTGCGCTGCGCTGGCTGCCATCCAACCAAACTTTCCCACCAAACAACGGTCTGCTCTGTGCCATGATATGTCCCAACAACAAAAAGCTACAAATCGATGGAATTCATGACTGCCCATGTTATTCCTCATCCGAATCCGAAAATCCATTTGTTTCATTTTTTTGTACTCTCTGAATTGGATGTTTGAGTTTTTTGGTCTCAAGCAGTCAGCCAGCCAGCCGGTGCGTCGCGTTGGTTGGTCGGTCCCTAAAGATTGATTTAGATAACCGCATCCGAAAAGTTGATCCTGCGCAACAAAAAACCGGGCACGTACCTCACTAATAATGCCACCATGCAATAATCAGCCTCACCACAACTATATAAAGGTATCCCTCTGACGAACTACTTGGGATGGGATTGGGATTCGTGGAGTGTTTTTTTTTTTTTTGATTGTTGTTCATTTGGGTCGCCCTTTTTTTTGACTAATGATCTGCGTTCTGTTTCAAATGGGATTTTTTGACAGTTGTTTTGGCCATTCTTTGACATTGCATTGTTATGTCCTTTTGGGCTGTTGCGGGGCTTGTTTTCTTGATAAATTCTCTTGGCGCGGTGTGATTTGGGAATTTGTCAGAACTCAGAACAGAAGAGAGGTGAGTGCTCTTCGCGTCGTCGTCGTCGTGTGGGAGACGAAAATGACACTTTGGGGAGCTGTTGGCTTTGTTATGTTAATTTTGACAAATGTCTGTGGGATTTTTTTTTTTTTTTAATTTCAAGCACTGTGATTGTTCTTTTTCTTTTTTTTTGTTGATCAAGATTGGTGACGCTGTGTGGTTTTGGGATTGGTTCCTTATTTTGTTTGGTAATAAATACGACTTGAAGAGGATCAAGATATAATAGAGGAAGCAATTATATTGAGAAAACAAATCGAAATAATTTGTTTGTCCAAAGGATGAAATTGAATCTAGATAAGAGTTAGTCAGATTGAAATTCTCTAAAAGAATTTCAGTAATAATGGGTTTTGGGTTTCAATTTTGATAAACTATTGGTCCCTTCATAATTTCAAAAGAAATTTTAGATACAGGAATGAAAAACCCTGCAGACAACAACCTGATTTACCATATTTATTATTTATAGACTTTGTAAATCACCTGAAGCTTATTTCCATGCAGGCCTTGGCAAGGCATAACCGATTGTTATAACCTATGAGGGACACTGGCCAATGGTTGAAGGTACTGCAAATTAGGATTTTTGTTAACAATTCGGCTATCAGGCCTAAAATTCAAGTTAGGACAATTATTTCTGGCTAAATGACTTTATAAGGTTCTTAAAGAATTGTTAGAGAACAGACTGTTTCGCGTAATGCAAGGAAATCTCTTGATTACTACAAGGAACTACTGTCCCAAAAAGAATTGTGTTCCTTTTATCTATACGAATAGCACTGAACGAACTAAACCAAGTCCACGTAAAGTTTGAGTCTTCAACTGTACTTAGATTTTACCTGTTGTTGAATAAACTTGCAAATGAGTTGATAAAGAAATTTTTAAAATAAATGCGATGAACGAATGGGATCTAGAACGTGTAGTTTGGGTTAAGACAAGAAAAAAAAAACGTACAGCAGGGGAGGAGTCCACATTTCCTTATTTAGACAGGAAGAGCACTTTCCTTATGAATTGACTTAAAATAAAATGAAACTTATTCAAAAATAACGGCAACACTAACAATAGGAGGATTTAGCTTTGTAATAGTTAGAAAACTCCATTATTTTATTTTATTTTGTTTTAGTTTATTTTATTTCTTTTTATTTTAATTTTTTTTTTATTTTATTTTATTTGATTTAATTTTATTCAATTTAATTTAATTTTATTTTATTTTGATTTATTTATTTTATTTTATTTTATTTTATTTTAAAACAAAGTCTTTTTAGTAAAATGTTCTTGAATAATTAGCAGACATTTTTTCATACCATTTTTTTTTAATAACTATTTAATTTTTTAATAATGTGAAAGTAGGTAAAAGTCTTACATCTATCCGATTTTCAGTGGTTGATTTTATTTTATAAATTTCAATTTTTATTGTCTATTCGTTTTCACTTATACATATCTACAAATTATTTTAATATTAACAAAGGAAATCTTATTAAACAGTTTGGTAGGAACAGTTTGATGGAACACCAACCAGTAGGTACTAAGTCATTTGCTCGGAGATTATACACACACCTACTTTTTAAAAATAGTGAATGTTGTGATTGTTAACACAATCACTCTCAAATTTGCTCTTTAGTTTTTTAGCTTACAAAAAATAGGTACATTTTTTAAACAAATATAAAAAAGTCACTAATCTAATTTAAGTAAGAACAGAGAACTTACATTTCGTATTAAGAAGTCGTTTTTACTCCAATTGTTCTTGTTTGCATTGATTAGAATTGTCCGAAAAAAACATTCTACGTTTGTAAGAAGTTTGGTAACCGTAGATAGGAGTGGCGATGGCGATGGCGCGGCGGCGTGGCGTCCCTAAAACACCATTCCTACCGTCTTACCTTTTAAAAATTGCACGAAAAATACTAATAATTATCAAATAAACATAAACATAAACTATGCAACCCTACCAATTGAATTATAAAATTCGCACAAACACACAAACATAAGGCTATCGAATAGGCAAAGCACCGTCAATTCATTCTTCTCTTCGATCTTTGCTCAACTACTCAACATACGCCCTCTTTGAAAGAATTAGAAATAAAACACGTCTTTCATCCAGGCTTGCCAGATTGGGCTATTTATCAGAAATTGGGCTATCTTTTTCCAAAATTGCCGACAACAATTTCAGTCAGTATGACAGCCCAATCGTAATCACCCAAAATTGGGCTATATTTTTTTTCGTACAAATAAATAATATAAATAAAACACTTTTCTCCCCATACCCTTAATATAACGTTTTCACCAGACACTAAACCGAGATTTAGGTAAAGAGATTTGGTATTTCCACTGCACAAAAATATCAAAAAGAGGATTGTGACACAACATAAATGGTGTTTCATTTTTTTGATATGAAGTGGAAGTGAGATAGATAGTTTTTGTTTACATTTTCATCTGTCAATAAACGAAAATGGATTTTAAATAGGTCAGTTCCACAATCATTCGCAGAAAAAAAAGTTTGTTTGTTTTGACAAACTAATGTTTCCAAGAAGATTTGAATGAGTTTTATCGAAATTTAAACTTTTCAAAATCAAAAATCATTTCTTTTATTTTTAAATCAAGTTTACTAGTTTTCAATCACGTAATTTTGAAAAAAAAAATTATTTTTTCTAAATGATTAAAAAAAAAATAATAAAATAATAAAACAAGAAAAAATAAGCTGATGATAATACAGATTATTGGTGAAATAATCATTCAGCCTTATTCTTCTAGTTTTTTTTTTTTTAATTTTTTGAAAAGTTGAAGTCCTAGAATCATTCCGGGTTTTAGTGTTTTTCTTATAAAAAATAAGAACATGAATATTATAATCCAAAATGTTCAAAATATCAGTTTGAAAAACGAATTGATTTGCTTAGCTGCTTGAAATACGAAATGTATGTTTCTCAAAGAGTACTTTAATAGTTTCTACGGCCAAACTCATAAATGCTGAACTCTATGAAAGTTTACTTAGCAAACTGTTCCAAAATAAATATGTACCTACCAGATAATTTTGAAGTTTTATGAGTGAAATCTGAACTGATTTATCTTCTAAACGGTAACTTTTATTAAAAAAAAAAAGTTTTTAAACTTGTTGAGTAACTTAAACTTTCTATATAAATATGTAGTAGCCCATAGCGTAATGGTAAGTGCGTTCTACTGTCACGCTGGAGGTCTGGGTTCGCTTCCCAGCCTCGTCCTAATGCCTAAAAACTAAAAAGTTTTTTTTTCAGGGTTTACTGCCTCTTGCGAGAAATTGACAAATCCTCCAAAAGTATCACTTGTAACAAATAAGTTCTTCTCGTATAGCCGTTCGGATTCGGCATAAAATTGTAGGTACCTTCCATTCCTGTCGACAGGCGCACACAGGAATGGTTGTGAGTTGTTAGTCATTAGGCCCTGGTTTTTCACGAGCCGTTATGCCACCCAATTTATTTATTTTTCATTTATATTATATAAATATGTCATTCAATTTATTCCAAGGTTAGGAAGCTATGAACTTCCAAAGCTGTTCAAAACTTTTTGTCTTACAATTTGTATGTAAAAAAAACAAAATTGCGATGAGGGACTTCTGTTTAAACCTTAAAATGTTGATCCCACTTTCTGACAGAATTTTTGTTAAAGCCACAAGCAACCAATTTATCACGTTTTCTACAAAATCAAAACTACTTCAACCTTAATTATATGTTTTAGATCAATTAGACAAACGCTAGTCTCTAGGAAAGTCATTAACTAGCATGACTAATTTTATTATTGATGCACATTCACAAGTCAACTTTACATAAGAGCTTAGACATTTCAGAATTTTTTGCACATCAATCCTTTTAGAGGATATGAATCATATTTCATGAATTAATCTGCAACATTAGACTCATGATTCATGAATCAAAACGAACAGAAAAATTACGAGTATTTTTGTTCCTCATCATATAATGCCAATTCAGCGCTGGCCGAAACTAGATTACTGAAATGCAGTCATTCCCGCTCCGGGAGCTTGCTCAGTATTAAACTCTTTTCGCTAGTCATATTTCATGTGATTTAATAGCAAGCTTTTCACCCTGAAACAAAGTAATGCAATCAATCAATTGCATCCGACCAATGCGGCGACCATTGACCCCGAATCGCTACAGTGGCAATTTGCATAAATATCCAACGCCCAGCCTCTCTGTTTCCGCTGGATCCCTTCAATTTGTTGCTTCATGCATATATGTGTATATGATCCTCGGAATCATTTATAGCACACACATATTGCAACTGCGCATTCAATCCCAAAATAATTTGCTAATCATAATCATTACGCTCACTTAAAACCGTCTGCCTATGCAGGCCTGCATCATGCATTTTGGCCGCATATACGGGTGAAAATTGACATTGACAAATGACTTTATACTGCCACTTTATTTTGCATTGGCCTAGGCTAGGCTAGAACACGGTGCGGTGGCGGGCGGGTGGCGGCAGCGCTGCTACCCGGGTTAATCTCCATCAATAATTTGTGTTGGTTAAATTTGTCCAGCTAAATCATGGAATACCTACTTATACGGCCGCCCCAAACAAGATGCGAGATGGGCCTCTCGTTTACAGCAAATTCCATCTCCATCAACGAATCGATCGATTTTCTTCTGTGGCATGCCATTGGAGTATGGAGCCCCCAAAGTCTTCGATGCATCTCCTAAAAGCGAGAAACGATTATAATAATTTTCTACCCGATCGCAATAAATAAAAATCCATCAAAGTGGTGCGGCGGTGGCAGCGGTACATCTGACAGGGAGCAGCAGCAGCAGCATCAGCTAAAGTAAGGTAAGGCAAGGGCTACACTCTCTCAAGTAGCGATGATCATCACTCCAGGATACAAGCGAGGAGCGATTTGCACAAAACGACCAATTCTGATAGTCGAGCAGCTTCGTTCCGCCGGCCGCCACCCGCCAGCCCCTATTGCAACCAACGGCATGCGATCGTCATCTGCATAAGAGGGCCTTCAAACAAACAAACACACACACACACTGACACAGGCAGTCCACTGACGGATCGACATCATGGGGACTACCAATAAATATCGATCAAAACGTCAACCTTTTATCTAGGCCCTCAATCGAAGCAGAGCGCAAAATACGGCACCATTATTATATGCTCGTACTATCTTCTATCAGTGTGACCAAAATATGAGAATTTTAAATTGATTGTTCTATGTTTTTTCTAGCACATCCTTGAAAACGGGATAAAACTTATCTTTTATTGAATTGTTTATTGCTTAATAATTGCCCGTTCATAAGTCGTACATTTGTTGTGATAATTTTCATTCGGTGGTGCTATGTTGTCTATGTTTGTTTTTATGACACAACATTTAAAGCACCTAAAATTGAAGAAAAAAACACCGTTAAATCTAATACGAAGACACATTATAATAAATTTTTGCAGGAAGAATATGACGTGGAAGGAAGAGTGGACAAAAGTGGTATTTTCTGACGAAAAAAATTTAATACAGATGGTCCGGGTGGGCATAATTACTATTTTTGTGTTGTGAGGAAGAAACCCAGGTTTCTGGAGCACCACCATAGCCGAGAAGGCGATGTAATGGCGTGAGGTGCGATTTTCTGGTTTGGAACAATTGATCTGGAGTTTCCCACATTGAAAATGACGGCAAACTCCTACAAGGAAATATTGCAAGAAGCTTTCCCTAAGTTTACCGATGCCCTTGGACCAATACCATGGACATTTCAATAAGACAGCCTGCCAATCGTCAACGCAAGGATCATTAACAGTTGGATATCCGAGAAAAATGTTACCTTACTTCAATGGCCACCGTATTCTCCGGACCTAAATATTATTGAAAACGTATTGGGATGGATGGTTTGTGGAGTTTACGATTCTGACCGACAATATGAGGCAAGGAATCACTTACTAGTGCAATCAAAGAATTTCTTTAAATTATATTAAATAACTGCATTATTCAGCCTCCAACAGTGTTTTTCAGGTTATTTCAAAAAAAGGTAGTAGCACACATTATGAAAATATGATAACAAATAAAAAATTACCCTCTTTTACTGCATTTTTTCAATTTGTTTTCTTATTTAAGAGAATGTTTCTATTCAAGTGGCGCAAAAAAAATCAGTGTTTTAAATGAAGTAATAAGAAAAGTGGTAAAAAATAACCTAATGGTATTTTCCTAAATTATTCTGCCCCTGCAGTTTTATTCGCAATAGATCCCTCGTTTAGGAACTAAAACCAAAAGGTGAATTTATACATATACCAAAGCGCAACACGCTCAGATAGTAAAAAAAAGTTTGATTCTATTGAAGTGGAGCGGAGAGTCATAATTCGTTTTGATTATTTAAATTTTGTCGTAAAATGGTTTGAGTAAAATTAATCATGGAGGTTTTTGGAATGGTCACACTGATTTCTATTCGACATGGGCTTAAAAAACCAATGCAACGCTTCTGTCCATCGATCAGCGATCACACAAGAAAGTGCTGGTTGGTGTACGTGTGTGGTGTGTGTTCATATCAGGCATTGTCAAGTTTTAGCATAATTTCTGCATAAATTGTTCCTTTTGCTCGAGAATTAACCCTGCGAGAAATTATTTACTGCTGCTGCTGCCGTGATGGCGAAGTTGCCCCGCTACCATCACAGCTTCACCGCTTAGTGTTCTCTATCCGGCACACACCCCCTTTTGATCAAGATCGTTGGGTGCAAAATGTCTCCCTCGTCTGACGTACAATCTGACAACAACACTGATGTGGCGGCCAGAGAGCAGCAGAGGAGAAATGCCATCACACACAGCCTGAAGTTCAGCTTTATTTTGGCGAATGGTGATTCTGATAATAATTATCTTCGCCTGTATTCTGGAAGTTTGATGTCCTCTCACATGACAGATGCCCAACAATTCACCGGGAGGCATAATCTGGTTCGGGTTTGGATTTAATAAGAATTCCATTTGGGTTGTGCGGTAGTGGTGTGGTGTGGTGCTTCGTCGTCGTGTCGGTCGTCCTGGAGTCCAAGTTCGAGAATCGAGATGACGACAAAGATTTTGCGATTGATTGGTGCTGGTGGTGATCGATTCTCGGGCCATGTGAAAGCCCTTATTCTATATACGTTCAACTCACACACGGCAGCAGCGCGGCGGCAAGAAGATCCCAATCGCCAGATACATTCGTATCGCACCAAACTCCAGGCACTTCTCTTTATGTTGGATAATTGAAGGTGCGGGTTGTCGGAAATTAATGTTATTATGTATCTTTTAAAGATATCCCGGGATATTGGTGGGGCTTACCCCTTGGAAGCTTTCAGTGTGCTGGAGCTGTAGCTGTACCCGCCGCCGCCGAACCGTGTAATGTTTTATCATGTAAATAGATGGCAATTCGATGGATTGGCACAGATGATAATATGAGCGGCCGTTTTTTGGATTCTTTGTCAAAAAAGGTGGAGTGTTTGCCCACGGGGTGATTTTTGATTGCATGTGGCCGGATTGTTGCAAATACAGTTAACATAAATAATTTGCGATAATCAACTGTTTTTGCTGGTAAATTAGGGCTCATTGAGAGATTGTATGTTGTGTACCTTCATAAAAAACAAATCTACCTACATAAACTCTACTGTGCTTCTGCAATGTTATGAGATTCGAAGGTTTTTTATAAGTAGGTTTTCATATGCGTAGTTTTATATTCCAGATAAATGATTACGGATTCTTGAGAACAAAACCGACTGAGGGAAAGGATTTGATTATGTGCTCGATAATCTGAACATGAGTCGTAAGAGTCGTAAAAGAAGATTAACAAGAACTTCACTAAAATATTTATGTAATATGGTTTTTTATCATGCCTACATTTCAAGTGAAGATAACATTTAATTTTGTTAAATATATTTACAAGTTTTCTTTGAGCTGTTACTCGAGTTTGAATGCTCTGGGGCTTATAGTGATTTTGGTTTCTCTTTAAACCTCAATAAAATTGTTTTTATTTTTTGTTTTTAACTCTGACTTTATTCACTTGATTTTTTTGAGTTAACGATAAAGTAGTTTTCATCGATTCAGCATGTTTTATAAAAATGCTAATCCATATTTTGCAGAGCTCCAAATTAATAATCTTCACTTATAACATCTATTTGCGTTTCTGCTTCGAGGGTATACCCCATTCGATCCGCCAAATAGCTTTTTCCCTATAAATACATAATAACATTTCTTTTTATGAGAAAACAAATCTCATTCAAACTTGTAGATATGATTGCGCATTTTGCTTGTAAATAAAGATTTTCTTTAAGTCCAAGGCCATATTCAGACAAATAATAAAAATTAATTGATGTAACAGTGACTCAAATATAACAAAAGACATTTCTTTCCTTTTTTGATTTAAAGGGTAATTCCACCATAAGAACAGGCGTAGGACACAACAAACTTCAAAACCAGTTAGATCTTCTCGGCAATCAAACCAGCATAGACCTGTCTTATCTCAAACATTTGAATCAACATTAGCTCATTGAAACGAAAAATTAGAAAATTTCAGCACAAGAATTGAGGCTTTCTTTCAATACCAATTTATTTGGACCTTACAAAATGTTCTCTATGAATTAAGATTTTCGAAGTTGATGTTTCTAACGGACTTCTATATTCATGGTCAGCTGCAAAACGTTCGATTAACAAATTATCTTCCATCCCCAAGGTTTTTGAAAGCATTGTTGATACAATGCTTTTCCATTGCAAACATATTCTCCCCCAACCAACATGTATTCTTGAGAGGTAGATCAACGACCACCAACTTAACAGAAGTTGTCTCTGAAACCCTTTGCGCTCTGGAAAATGGTAAGGAAGTCAATGTCATTACAACCGACCTAAGTTAAGCCTTCGATAAAATCTCTCACCCATTGATCCTATTTAAAATGAAAGCTTTAGGTTTCCAGCATAATTTCATTCAATGGATTCACTCTTACTTTAAGGATCGACAATATAAAGTTCTTTCTCGTCATCTGAATCTGACCCCTTCATCGCAACTTCCGGTTTCCCGGAAGGTAGTCATCTTGGCCCATTGATTTTTATTTTGCCCATCAATGAGGTCGACTCTGTCATCGAAAACTCATCTATTTCAATTTATGCCGATGACAAACAAATCTTCAGAAGTATCTCATCCACCTCCGACTCTACCCTGCTTCAAAATGATTTAAATCATTTCACAAAATGGTGTCAAAAAACTTTCTTAATTTAAATGTAAGTAAATGCCAAGATATAACTTACTCTGGTAAAAACCTTCCTTTGTCCCCTAGAACGTATCTTAACAATCAACCTGTTACGCAAATCTACTCTCTTTGTGATCCTGGTGTTATTTGCGATCGTCAATTGAACTTTCGTTCTCACATTGATGAGTCTATCAAAAGAGCAAATTCAGCTCTCGGTTTTGCTAAACGTTGGTCTTAGGAATTTTCATTATTTATTACTTTTGTTAGACCTCTTTTAGAATATTGTTATGTGAGATGATTAACACACAACCTAAGTGTTAACTCTCACATGAAAAACATACAAACAACTGCAACGTAGAAAGAATATTCTCTCAAAATATTCCTTCTCATTGTTCAAGGTTAGCACCAATTCCTTCCTCAATAATATCGAATTAATATCAAGGTCAGCCAAATCATCAAGAGGTGCATTTAATTAATTGAATAATATTCGTCACCATCAAACGAATACCAACAACAAAAAAAGCCAAAGCAAGCCAAGAGGCAATTAAGAATTCGATTCGCCGTACTCAGCAACAATAGTACGCGATCGTTTTGTGTATCTAAATGGCATTAAGGTAATACGAAACCAATGACGAACACAACAAATGCACCTTACGGTTACAATGCAGGGAATCCCAACTGGGCCAACGAAAATAGCAGCACCAGCGAAAAAACCTACGATGGACTGGAAGATGTCGTTCGACCAATGAATGGATGACGCAACGTATGTGTAGGGAAATAAATAAGAAAATAGTGAAATGCTCATATAGCATTTCAATAATAGTAGGGCAACAAAATTGTGCAACTTATTAAATGAAATGTTTTAATAAATGAAATGTAGAACTTAAGTTTGTGAAATGCTCATTTAGCATTTCAATTATTATAACCCAAATTGTACGAATTTTGACCCCTGTAAAATGGTAGGGATACTATGAAATGTTTGTAGAATTTAAGGTATAAATAGTAAAGTAAAATGGAAAGAATTTGTCATTAGATTCAGTGATTAAGTCAGTTTAAAGTCACAGTAATAAACGTCAGTCTTGAACAATAAAAACATTCAATCTTTCTTTTACAAAACAAGTCGGCGAAGAACTACAAACCAAAAAAAGGTAATACTAATCAAAGCTTCTTTTCCAGGTTAAAACTAGCAGGGGTTAGTTAAACCTAACCCCCCAGTAGGCCCTAAGGCCATAACTAGAGAATTGGCTACCAGGGCCGAATAAAAAAAACTGGAATTCACCGCGATTAGGTAGGGTTCATAACATCTTCCGCCCGAGGTCATTGGGCATAAAAAGATTATACAACAATATGCTATTCAAGTCTGGTCACCTTACTACCTTTCTTAATCCCTACGTATTGAAGCGGTGCAACGTAGATTTCTTCGTTTTGCCCTTCGTTAACTTCCTTGGCCTGATAGATTAGACCGCCTCAGACTACTCGACATGCAATCCCCTGAAAAACATCGTCGAGTTGCTGACATTGTTTTTCTCACCAGCTTCTCGTTGGTAACATCATTGAGTTAATATAAACTCAATGGTAACATTGACTGCCTCTCACTTCTTCAAAATATATCCCTTAATACCAACCCTAGAAATAGACAGGTTTCTCATTTTAAAATTAACTTTCACCGAACTAATTATGGTAACAACGAACCCCTTAACCGCATGCTACGTATAACTAATACTTTGCTGCAATCATTTGATCTCCACTTCAATAAAATAAAAAATAAATAAATTGGGTGGCACAACGACTCGTGAAGAACCAGGGCCTAGTGACTAACAACTCGCAACCATTCCTTTGTGCGCCTGTCGACAGGAATGGAAGGGACCTACAATTTTATGCTGAATCCGAGCGGCTAGACGAGAAGCACTTATTCGTGACAAGTGATACTCTTGGAGGATTTGTCAATTCCTCGCAAGAGGCAGTAGCCCTGAAAAAAAAAACTTTTTAGTTTTTTAGATGGCCGAGCCTTGGAAGCGAACCCAGACCTTCAGCATGACAGTCGAACGCACTAACTATTACGCTACGGGCTACTACTCCACTTCAATAAAGATACCCTTAAAACTTCCCTCTTTAATGCCATCCACCGTTCCTAGAATTCTAAATCCCCATTTTTTTTAGACTTAAGAGTAGATTTAAGATTCATATGTTTAGTTTTTAGGAACGCTTGGATTAAGCAATAATTAAATAAATAAAGGCACGGTTTGAGACAGAATTTGGCACCAATTTGAGTCAACGCATTGACTCAAAATTACGTCGAATTCTGTCTCAAGTCTGTCAAATTGTGCGATCTTCAAATCAAATCAACAGATAAGCTGTGATATTTTCATATCAATTCTTGGAAGTTATTAACAGACATGTGTCTCTTAATCTCAAATGAGGAGGAATTTCACTGCATCATAACTTCTGCAATTTAGCAACACTAAGCATCACAATTGGCCGAGTGAACGGGTTATTTTCTTGTGGTGAAGAATGAAGACGTTTTCGAAATCAACAATAATTATAATAAATTATAACATGCAAACCTAATCTAAGGTTTCCTTTCTTTAGTTACTTGAAAATTCGGCCCTTAGAGCCAATTGTAAACAACATGATAAAGCATTTGAATTATTATTTAAAAAAATATTATCTGCACATATATATTGTGTTTTTCGAATTAAATATTTAAACTCACCGATTTCAGCGGATTAATTGCGGTTCAACTAACGTTCATGTTTAGAAACGGCTATTATGGAATTCCTGAATCCTCAATTTTGACTAAACCTTAGTAAATCCACCTAAATCGGTAAGTTAAAAAATATATAACCCATGGTTTAAATTCGGAACCACATTAGTACTTACAAAAAAAAAAAACAAAAATAGTACAAACTTAACAATCAGCTGGAACTAGAGTTATTTATAACACCCTTCTAACAAAATCTTAAGTTCGTCAAAATGTTTTCCTTTTTATATTGAACAGTTTAAGAAATGAAATCAAGGGGCTTTTTTGAAGAACTGATGAAAGAATTTTTTGTAATATTTCAAACATTAAGCTGTTTTTTAATCCCACACAGCAAAATAAATTTCAACAAGGGCTGGTAAACGCTTAGTAAGTATAAAAGTTATAAATTTTATCATCGTTTATTCGCACTATAAATTAGGATAGTGATGGAACGTACTCGGCTGGTAATCGGAAATTCCCAAGTTCAAATCACATATTAAGTAAAATTAAAATTTATTTGTCGAATATAATTAAATTAAATACAAACAGCTTTCAAATAATGTTAAACTGATAATTTTAAGCATACAAATACTGATAATTTTGTTTTTTCCGTTGGCATGCTTTTAGAATTATTGTGGCTTCAATTCAAATTGATTCACTTTATTTTAATCCGATGTCAATGTTCGCTTTTGTGATAGGAAACCAATTTAAATGAAGTTGTATGTTGTATTAATTCCATTTTGATTTATAAAATATATTTAAGATTGCAAACTGAATTTCATGTTTTATGTCGTCCATCCTTATTTTTAAATATAATGTAATAATAACATAATAATTTTAACTATGGGGCATATTCATAGTCGCAGATAGACCCAGGTTTAACTAAACTACAGTTTAAGACAATTTTGGCTCAATGAATACAGACCGATTTTAACTACAAATTGTTGGTTTTATATTTTTATAAGATAATTAACTTAGTATACTACACAAATAGCTTGAAATATGTTGAAATGATAAACTTAATAAAGTAGAATCAACGTCAAAAAATTCAACTAAAGCTTTGTCTAACTTAGACCCGGGTCTAAAATGACTATGAATACGCCCCTATATGTCTGCAAGACCTCAGGTTTTTTAAATGCAATACGCGGCACTAGTAAGAAGGAATAGAAGAAAAGGAATGATTTTTGCTGGCACGGTGAATTGAGAATCAGATGTTTATTATCTCAGGAAATTCCACGGGTCGCATCCAGTTGAAACTGGGGAACATACATACATAAAAGAATTCTACCTAGACTGGGGCTTAAACCCGCATATCCAGGTTAGCAGTCACACAATATATCCAAAGTGCCATTGCCACCCAAGTTATTCGTTTAGACTTAAGTGTAAAGTATTAATAAAAAAAACAATGTTAGTTTGTCATTGCATCAAAAAAAAACTCTTTGTCTATTGCGGTTAACCCTTTCGGTCCGGATGTGGTACAATTCCATATAAACGTTCTTTGTCTTTTACCATTCCATCCCGAAAGGATTAATCAAACTTTCGATCATTTCACAAGTCTGGCGAGACAAAAGCTCTTTAAAGTCATTTGTTTTACCATCTCCCTCTTTCCTCCTGTAGTTCTTGAAAAACTCAAATTTGCCAAAAAACCAAAATAAAATGAGAACGGAACTCGTCAGATAACAGCGGTCAACTTCAGAGAGATCCCATCATAACAACAAATATTACATAGTTAAACACACACAATAACTTATGGAAATACATCCAATAAATTATTTCACATTATGCGGTTGCAAGAGTATCCCCCATATCAGTGTATCTCTCAATGTTTTGGATTTTGATGAACAAAACAAGAATCAACTCTTCATCTTTACTCAGTTTCAACTGAGTCTCTCTTTTGATTTCCCTGCACACTTCGTTTGGTCCACTCAATGTTGGACTAAGCCTGCTGCAACTCTCCACCACTACCAGCACCAGCTTCAAGATCCTCTTATCTATGCATTGATCTTTAATTAATGCTCGATAAATAATAGAACCGAATGGCTGGATGTCATTATTGAATTCCAAATAAAACATAGATGCCGAAGTGAAGATGTCCGGAGGGGCAAGCTGCAGGGAATGGTGAGCCTGCCGCTCCGCACTCCAACCCACCATATACAATTGTGGAGTAAGCGTTATTTGAGTGTTAGCTTAAATGGCCTGATTGTCGCCTCCCGGTGCCATAAAATACAATATAAATTTATCTATGTATGAGAATCCGAGAGCATGGAACTACCACGACCACTAGAAGACTGATGCTAGAAGAGGCAAGGGCATGCAAGATCAAATGGAGAATAATGGGACTGAGTTTATTGGAAGCAGGATGACTGCTGCGGTAGGCTGTACCACTCTCCTAGCCGCTGGGTCGCTATATATGTATGTTGCACTGGGTGGTCATCATCGGGAATCTGTGATGCTTGTTGGGACATTCCACATGATTATGGGGGATTTATTGGCCAGAGGATGAAACAACTGGATTGGACGATTTTCCTCAAACGTTTTACTCCGAAATTAATTTTCACCTAATGAGTTAATTTGTTGTTTGACATTCAGACCTTGTTGACATTTAGACAGGTAACTGCATAATTTTCAACAAAAAATTGTTTCGTTGTTGGAATTGAGTATTTGGCTCACGCCGAAATTTGAAATTCATGGGTCCGTGAGTTCCAATCGAAGACAATCATGGTCAATGGACAACTTTTGATTTCGGGGAAATTGTGTTTTGTTTCTTAATCGATCATTTGCATGATAATAAGATGAAATTTGTTTGACAAAAATTATTTTTAAATTTCTTTTGTTGAAACCCACCATCCTACTCGTACCAGGGCCTTTAATCAGTGAGTGTGTGTTTGATGATGCGTTCCACAAAATTAACCTTAGTTAAGTGATATTTTGTATATGCTTATCAATGAGGTCAATCGATTTAAGTTGAAAGTGAAATTAGATATTTCACGCGCTTGAAATTTGTTGGTTCATCATGCGGTTTGCCGTTGGTTTTATTTTTGTTGTATGTTAATGTAAAACTGTCAAATAGTTCTCTTTAATTTGGAATTGAAAAAGATTGTTTTCGATAACAGTAGAAGTTGTTTGATTTCGTCTATTGTTTTGGTCAATATTTTAAACAGTTATAAGTAAATTTGTGAACCGATAGCTCGTGGAGAACCTGAGTCTTAGTGACTAACAACTCTCAACAATTTTCGTGTTATTTGGTTGAAATGCAGGGAAAAACAATTTTTTGGCAAAATAAATAAAATGAGCGACACGCCGCGCCGGGCGTAATGACAGAAGGGTACTCTTGGAGGGTTGGTCACTTCTTTAATAGGCCAGTAGTTATTTATTTACATAACTCTCAAAACGATACATTTAGTCAAAAATTATTTTAAACAATTTTTTTATAATGCGTACCCTCACACAAATAAATTATATTTTTACCTAAGAACAAAACATTAGTTTCACGTTTATTATCTACAATTTAGTGCTGATATTGATGCAAAATATTTCACTAGCAGACTATCAAGATTTCTACATACGGGTTTTTTTCAACTTTTTTGAAGTTTAAAGTATCTAATATATCTACCTACAGTGTTACACAGAGAATCAGCACATTATACTTTTTTTTAGTTAACATAGCCTTATGCCAGTTGACAAAAGCCTTTCTTAAAAACTTTTCACATTGTTGCAATCTAGACTGCATCCCCCTATTATCCTTGGAAATTTACCAAATAATGTGAGACGAGCAAGAAAATTAGTGTATATTGCCATCAAATTTAATGAAACTCATAATAGGACCAACACCATCCGAAGAAACCCGCCTCCAAAATAAGTAAGTTCTGCTGATGGTCGTATAACGACTGCTTATGCAAAGACAAGTCCGTTTTTGACATCAGCTGAAATTCGGGATGAAGTGAATCAAGTCCATGGCATAAGACTTAGCAGCAGAACAATCGAAAGAACACTCAACGACAAGGATTTGATAGGTTGCATAGCTCAGCACAAGTCCCTGGTTTCATAAAAATACTATACAGCCAGGCTTAAGTTAGCTAAAGTTTACGAAAGCTACTATTGACTTTGACAACATGCGCAGAACTGAACAAAAATGAAAACGCTATAGTGATATTACCTGTTATATATGTATCTCGAGAAATTTTGACCGTAATTTCAAATCATGTGTGTTCTTGTCGAAATTGTCAGCTTTTAAATTATAAATCCGGTCAAATTTTATAAATTGTTTTAGTCTAAGAGCCGGAAGCAAATTTTGGGAGTTGATTGATAACCAAAATATGAGTATGAGGGTCTTATAGCTGCATATATAAAACACAACCGTCTGGCAGGTTTCTTTTTCTGCCCTTGGCGGGAGTGGGGGTTTGAAAATAGCGATTTTCCAGTTTATTTTGTCAGAGGTATTACCACTTCACTAAATTTAAAAAATATATTATGTGAGGCTCTGTCATTTTCTTTTAGTCCAAAAGTCAAAATCTTGGCAGTCCGACTAATAGAACTCAAGATATTAGCTTTTTAAGCGAACTTTAATCGATTTTTTTGGAGACTTTGTTTTGTTGATTTTTTGTGTTTTGTAATTCTCCAAGAAAAAGACGATAAGGTCCTCTTAAAAAGCTTTTATTTTGAGTTCTTTTGGTCGGTCGGTGGTTGGAAATCTTCGTGCTTTTTTAGAAACTACTTTAGGCAAATTATGTATTTAAATTGAGTTTGACATATAGACGAATTATAAAAAGTTACCTTGAGTCAAATTTCCGTTCAAGAGATGTAGTTAACTGCATATGAAGTCCCTTATGCCTCCTGAATGCACCCATTGTCCACGTTTGTCTTCTTTTTATTAATTTAGACTTGAAACAAGTAAAATTATGAAAATAGTCAGTGTCTTGAAATCAGTTGGGATATTATTGCTGCTTCTGATACAAAAAGTTCTGTGAACATGATATCGAAAATATTGAAAAACAACACTGCAAGAACCGATCGTGAAAAGTCTTTGATTTCATCTTTCCCAAACATTTATAAACTCATTTTGTATAAAAAGTAGCAAGTAAGTATTGTTAAAAAGGCCATCGAAATTAGCTTACCATTTCTCAAGATGTTTTTCGAATCTTTAATTTGCTTCCAGGTAGCTTCGATTTGGTTAAGCGAAATTTCTCACAACGAAACTAAATCAGTTGAAAATTAAAATTACTCACAACACAAATTTGACAGTTTAACGTTCTGTATAGTGGTGATCCATAAAAATAAACGTCATTCATAAGAATTATTTATGATGTTCATTCAAGAAACCTTTAGCCTTAAACAAACCTACCTATCTCATTGAACGGAAATATCCATCCTGATTTCGGAAGTTATCCCTTGTCACCCAAATCTGAAGTACCTGTCGCCATAAATAAAATACTTTTTCCATAAAAGTGAATAAAATTATGTTCGAAATGAGTTATGAACAATAACTTATATACGTGCCCCTTCAACCCGATCTGATACAAGGACATCAACAAATCTTTTCATACCTACCTCGCTTAAAATTACTAACCCACACAAAATGTATAGGCAGGCACAACCTAAAAAAAATGATTAAAATTCTCAGCATATGAAGTTCATTAACACCCAATGATACTTTCATGCGGAGGAGGTAGCTGTGTGGCTGTTGTTTATGGCCACCTGCAACACTTTATACAACAAAGCACATCCTCTTCATTGAGCATGCACCAGCATGATGCACTCATAATAATGGGGGACGTGTATTTTCATTCAAACGTAAAGTATCCGTTTATTTTCATCACGTTCCGTTGGTTAATATTCTTGAACCTCGTTAGTTGTAGCTCGTCTCGTAGGCTGTTTTAAAGTCCGCATTTGAACATTTAATGAGGAATTTACTTAAATTAAATGCCTTTTAGTCTGAACTGAGTTATCATAATACGGTCAGTGTGGATTCCAATGAAAATGGAAGCGGAGCGGTGTGACCCCAAAGTTATAGTAAAACCTTTGAATTATTCACCCTTTGAGTGTTTGTTATTAAATAAACGAATAGAAAAAGATAAGTCACATCATGCAGCTACCACATGACTTTTCTCCGTATGGATCTTCCTCAACTGGAAACTCCCCATAAATAATTGATTCTTCTTTAAAGTACCACTTCACGTTTTATCGCAAGTCATAAACACATCAAGCACTTTCCATTATCACACATCAAAACCGAAGCGAAGCCATGACCGTGACGTCCTTCAATTGATGCACTGCTAGCAGAGTCGCTGTACCTCATAGCAATACCACTTGTCTTCGTACATGGTGCATCCTTCACCCGAAATAACCTCACACAATGCAAAACTGCACTCCATTCACTCGCCGGCCGATTCCATTCGTCTTGGTAACAACAACAGTCACTCCAAATTAACTTGCACTCTCCTACGCTCGCCCGCACGAAATTCCCACAATCTCTCGCTACCTCTCAAACACCAGCCCTGTATGACATCACCACCTTCACTTCACAACCGATGCGTCGTCGACCGCGTCGCGTCGGCGCAGTGGCAGCAGACGTCCGAAACGTTCCTGATTGATGACTTTCATTTGCCACTCGGACAGTTACACATTAATTTCTCGGCGCGCACCAACTTAACCAAACCAAGCCAAAGCCAAAGCCAGAACAAAACCATTCCACATCACAGTGACTCTATATTGTTGGTATAGTGTATAGTGGTAGTAGGTTTGAATCGAGAGTGTTCTTCTAGAACCACCCAGGAATTCAAAATATTCCAAGGGATACACATGTCCGTTCGCAAAAGAAAAACCTCGCAACAGATAACTATATCGAGAAGAATATTCCATTAGCATAATCTGTGCGAGACCTAATATGTCAAAGCCTCAGGCTTCACTCCTCCGCGGGTGAACTATTCCTTAAAGCCCTTAACACATTGCACGATGGCTCACAGGCCCTCCGGCGAGTCAGGACGGATGGACAAATGATTCTCCGCACTTAATGCCATTTCAAAGCGATTCGACTGGCCAAATTGATAAATCTTTGTCATTTACATAGCCACGGGGGAAACGCGGACTCCTCGGCCTGCATAGCTTGTTAAGAACACCCTAGCCCGCTCTACCTGCTTTACTATTTTCCTCGCACTTCTCCATCTCCATCTGAAAAGTGTCTGTGCAAATCTACAAACTACAATCTTCGATCGGTTCGATAAGATCTATCTGCAGACTGCGATGCGGCTGGTTGGAATAGATCTGTGTGTGAGTGTGTTATCCGATATTATTGATTTTAATGTTTTCGTATGTTTTGAGTCCTGCCATTATGATATCAATTTTTCAATCATGTGCGGGAAAATCACCGGCTATTAAGAGAGAATTTCGTCTCAGAGTGTATGTATGCGTTGAGTATACTGTATAAGCTTTGGTTACACTACACTAGGAACAAACTAAAGACATCTCTACTATGCACGCATATGTACATACATGACTCTAAAGTGGTCCCTATTGTAAATCTGCTGTGGAACCAGAAGCTACCTACGTAGAAAGTGTTCATAGCACTGGTCTTATTATGGCTTGGTTCAAAGGCATATATATATAAAAGCTAGAAAAACTCTAATCTCAGATGATGGACGAAAGATGGACAAAATGCTGGAATTGAAAGAAGGCCTTCTTTGTAACTATGCATCTATTATAGGAGAGAGATTTAAGAACAGGTGCTTAAAAGAGCCAAGTTGTGGAGACAGAAAATAAACAGTCAAGGCCAGAAAACTTTAACAAATATTAACAAATGGAAATTGAGAACTGCCTTACAACTTTGAAAATGTTAGACTTTTCAACAAAATTGAATACGTCTTTGTAGTCGTAACCAGCTTTTGAACTGATCATATTCAAGGAACTGCTTGTGTTTGTTCTGTTATCCTTCATACGTTTGCGAAACTTTTTTTTTTCTTGGTCCCTTTAACGTGCGTATCGCCCAGAAAAGTGCACTTCATGTTCTCGCAAAAAAAAAATTCACTAAAGGGAACTGTCTTCGAAGTTTTTTGTATAACTTGCCGTCTTTTCCGCATATCTCGTAAATATAGAGAGAATTGGAGCAAACAGGAACATGTACTTTCAAAATTAAGAAATAATAATGTTTGAGTTAAGTTGAAAGTTGCTGGAATAAAATTTACGGGATAACATTGTATATCACTATTGCAGGCGATATCGGTGCATGTCCCTCACGTTTCTTACAAAACAAATTGATCAATGGTTTTTTCGATTTTTTGCATCTTTAATAGTTTTCATTTTCCAATCCCCGACTTAGTTTGAACAGAATATGCTAAGATCTTGATCGAATTTTGTTTATGTAGGTACGCAACGTAAGTATTGATTTTCCAATTTCAAGGTGAGTTGCTGGAAAATTGGTACTATTTCCTTTGCCTGAATCACCCAAAATTTCACATTTTTGGGTCAAAAATCATGGGTTCTTGTTTTGTATGGTTCATGTTTACCTACTTAAATATCTGCTTAGTAAACAAAATTATTCAATAAAAAAAACCATAACCATTCACATAGCCAGTTGACACAAAGTGCTACCTTCACGCAAACCTTCAATGTAAATGCCTCTACAAAATTAAATCTACATCTATAGCCTATTGACCTAAGATCTAGGAAAATACTTACGACTTTGCAAACTGAAAAAGTGCCCTGCAAAGAAACGAATAACAAATTCAAGTTATAGAGCATCAATTGTGGGAAATGGATGTTCGAATTAAAGGAGAATTCGAATTACCGAGTGTTCAAACTTCGGAGTTTCTTTATTTCAAATTTTCAATAACGGTAGGTACAAAACAAAATCCAAACCAGAACCGAAATACAGCTATTTTCTCAGGCAGTCAAGCGGCTGTCAAAGCCATTAATTCGGCTACATCATCCTCAAAATTAGTACGACAATGCCAGGAAGAGCTTCTGAGTCTGAACACTAACCTCAGGGTCACTCTAATCTGGGTTCCGGGTCACAGTGGCATTGAGGGGAATGAGCGGGCTGACGAGCTGGCCAGGCAAGGTTCAGCCCTTCATAACTCACTTGCGGAAAGAGTCAGTATTCCTCTCGGAGTTATGAAGGGCAATATATTCTCAATTTTTCTCTCAGAATCTAATCGTAGGTGGAATAGTTTAACTAACTGCATTATTGCTAGAAAAATCTGGCCTACCTATAATAAATCCCGAACTATTAACCTAATGTGCAGACCCAGGCGAGGCATAGCAAGGATTGTTGCAACATGCACTGGACACTGGCCAATAGGAGAACATGCGGCGAAGCTTGGCATCCCCTACAATACTCACTGTCGTAGTTGTGGGGACCAGCAGGAAAAGGAAACAGTCTTTCATTTCCTCTGTAAATGTCCCGCTTTGGCCAGAATGAGGCAACAATCTTTTGGGAAGCCCTTTTTTGACGACCTTAACGAACTCTCCGGAACGAAGATCAAAGATTTGACTTCATTCCTCAACGCGACGAAATGGATCTAGGATTTACTTCGGCTCCTCTTGCACCGTCTTCTTTCCCAAACTCCTATGACTGCGAGCTAGAAGACTAACGGTTTTTGAAGGTGGCTCATGTTGCACGAGGACCGGACGATCACACAATTGGGCCGATCTCCGCTTCAATACCAGCCAACAAGTGCTTAGGTGGCACAGTGTAGATGGGTCTTAGTTGCGGACTTCGACCCTTTTGAGTGTTTTCCTATTTTCAAGTTCAAGAATGTTTCAATGGATCTAGAATTAACTTCGGTTTCCTTTTGCACCATTTTCTTCCCCAAACTCCTATGACTGTGAGCTAGCAGACTACTGGTTTTTGAAGGTGGCTCATGGTGCACGCGGACGGGAGGATCACACGGTTGTGCCAACCTTCGCTTCAATACCAGTCAACAAGTTGCCTAGTTGGCACAGTGTAGATGGTTTTTAATTGCGAACTTTGGTCCTATCGGGTGTTTTTCCTATGTCCAAATCATTAATAAGTTTCATCTCATGTCTAAATCCAATAAAAGCGTCTGGTCATACAGGCGGGTGGTACTTTATCTGGTAACCACAAGTCATGTCTATCTTTCCCGACCATTTTAATATTCAGAGGTTCAAAACCAATGTGCATCGGTATCTCCTCTTAAATCCTTCCCTATTTTCCTAACGCTCGCACTGTGTTTAAACATTTTAAGGGCAGCCAAATCCCTTTAGTGCGCGCTCAATCAAAAAAAAAAAAAAAAAAAAAAATGTTGTGCAAACAGACGGAGGTGTACAGAGATTACCATATCCAAGTATGCGACTAGATGATCACCCTAAGGGATCAGATCGTATGCGTCCCGGGAAAATCAGCAAATTCCTTAGCGTAGCATACTGTAGCTGAACTCGGGCGTAGGCGATGATCCGTTGGGAGATCTATCACCAAATACAATCTTTTTCTCAAGCAAGTTATGGTATCAAAACGGCGCATTACAGCGTTAATTGGGTCATGGAGCAAGGATGCTTGTGACCGCCATCTCTACCTACCTACCTAGGTACATAAGCTCGTTTAAATTATTTAAAATATTTATCATGAATTTATTTTAAAGAAATATGATTTGGATTAAAAAAAAAACTACTAATTTTTACTTGCGATATTCGAAAAAAAAAATTAAAATCGAGATTTTGATCAAACTTGCTATCATGACAATGAAACTTGGTTCATTGATTTTTTCGGTGATGTGTCCATAAGTTCTTTTGGACCTGCCATACAAAAATGAGTCCTACGATTTTGATAAAAACAAAGTCTGCTCCTTTTGCAGGTGGAAAAATTATTCCCAGTGGCAATATATTCGAAGAAAAAATTTCAACTAATACGCACGTTCTTAATTTTTGAAAAAGGGAAACATAAGGAGGAAAATCGTATTCGCGATAGGTCCCAATATTTATTTCTGTGCTAGCTCATGAAAAATTAAAAAACAAAACAGCGAGAAAAATATGTATGTACTAGGGTGCCCGCGACCGCTTCGCTGGTCGTTAATAAAAACTCAAAATTCTCTTCAAAATGTTTATATTGTAACGTTCTTTGGTATACAACCTTTTTATGTCTTTCTATTTGTGGAATATATGAATAGCGCTGATGGTTTGCCTACTCTGTAGCATGCAACATTTAACTGCCCATGTGAAAATACTGGATATTCTAAGTCTATGCCACACACTTCTAAACACTGGCATTGTAAAAGCAAGGCGAATTGGAAATTGAAGCCGTAAAATTAAAATTGTGGCTTCGATTACATTATTCATTAAGCTATTAACAGCAAGTCTTGTTCCGTTGCAACGTTTTTGTTGATTTATACTCCGAAGCATGATGATTTGGCACACTGACTTTTAATCGTAAATTATGGGGTGGCATTCATGGTAAATCTAGTAAAATAAGAAATTATGTTGGATAGTTCACTACGTCATCTTCCTCTATAGGTAATAGTATCGATTGACTTATATGATACTAATTCACCAATTATTGCTAAAATCAGTGACATTAAAATTGTATTTGCGGTACATCTGGTGCATCGCATCAAAAAAATAAAATCCCATCATAAACAGCTTCCATGATTTATAAACCCTTAATTTTCGTTTCGATTCTATAACACCCCGACTCCACAGGAACGATGGCCAGACTATGGAACATGTCTAAAAAAAAAACCCATGGAGTTGCAAAAATCCATGTCCAAGCAGTGACATATCCATACAAATCAGATTCTGAATCTGAATTTCCGTTTTGATTCTATAAACAAATGTTGTTTGATCTTTCTTCGTTTTGTTGTTTTTTTTTTTTACTTTGAATTTTTTTTTTTGGCATAAAAATTGTAAGCGGTCACAAAGTCATTTTTTTACAAACAAAACTACAGAACAATACCTTTCCAACAAAAAAAAATCAAATTCGGAGTTGCCAAACTTGAGATATAAGAACACAAACGAACAACAATTCATTTTTATATATACTATAGATAGATTATGTATATATTATTACAGATAAAAACATAATTTTCATGAAAATATACTAAGGTACATAAATGATGAAGGTACCAAATACTGATCAACGTCTATTTACCAGTAAAAAATGTGTATTTTGATTTTTGTGTGTACGTATATGAATATATACATAACTTCTTCTTCTTCTCAACCTGCGTCTCGTCGGAATAAATTATTTAAGAAACTTTCAATTTTATTGATTCATTTTTATACGACTCTACTGTTTAGTCGAAGAAAACTATATACAAATCCAGAAAACACGATACAACTGTCGGCCACTACGCACTCCAAACTGCTGCCCATTACTCAAACTAATCCCATTCCCATTTAGGAGTGGAAATGAAAAATTATTCGCGTTGCATTTAAAAATTTCCACCACGTAATCTTGGAAATTCATTTTCACCGATTGGCCAGGTGAACTCGCACCTCTCCTTTCTGTTCCTCTCTATAGTCCTGCTGATGATGTTCGAGGTTGCTGGCTGCTGGCCAGTGGCCTCCATCTATGATGGTGCATCTTATTTCTTCGTTTTGTACACGAGGATTCCCAGCTTAACACAACTACAAATGTACCGAACAGACACAGAAGGCAACCAAACCATCAGAGAGAAATTGAGTTGTTCCATGGCTGGCAGTAGATTCTGTGATCATGTGGCTGCGATAGCTGTGCGACTTTCCGATGAACGGTAAATATCATAATGGGATCGCATTTATATTCATATTGGCACAACAGATGTCGTTGGTGTGTTCCATCCTTTGGATAATGTTATCATTTAACTTTTTCCTATCTAAGATGGCGTTGTGTCTTTTTATAGCTGAAACGTGGATAACGGGCTCTTAAGGAACAATCTTCATTCGAAGAAATAAACAACTTTTTGGAAAATAGGAGAAAACAAATAATATGAATTGTGTTTTCTGTGAACAAATTGATTTCATGTCTTAATCTATTGGGTCGTTGGGTCTGAGAAACTATAGTGTTTTTTTCTGATATTAAGGATCTCTTAATTTGGGCGTTATCTTGCCACTTAAAAGTCTGTCAATTGCATTTTTCTGGAGTCGAGACCTTTCAATTGAAATACATTTTGAAGTGGTTTCCTCCAAAATCCCATTACTAAAAAAAAATAAGAAATCCGCGATTTATATCGCGTCTTCCAGCTGGTGGTCGAAACTCAAAACGTCACAGGGTGTCCGGTAATTCGTGTGCCATATACTTTGAGATGTGATTCTTGATCATATTCTAAGAAAAAAACTGTTTCACAGTAAAGTCTGATTTTCAACTTTCTCATTTTCTCTGTCAGTACTAATAGTAGGGACCTCATTTTGAACTTTTTTTAGTAGAGTAGTTTTTTAAGGTTGCCAGATATTCAATTAAAAATGCGTAGTAATCTTAGACTATATCTACCGTCAACAAAAATTGCAGTATTTCGAACGATTTTTGTGATCCATCTACAGACAAGAAACCCCTTAATTTCTATATAAACAAGTCGATGACCTCCATAATACTGCTTCAAATATTTTTAACAGATATTTTGTTCTTTAAATTACCAACTGCAATTATCTGTTAAAATTTATTCAATTACCCAAAGTGTTATAACTTTAGCACACTCATCAGAAGAACTCAACTCAATAAAACAGGAGAACACCCAAGTAACAGCGCAATACTTAACTATTAACTCAATTCAAAACCTTTAAGCCAACAACTACCCTGAAGTCAAATTTGGGCCAACGAAGAGACTCTTAGAAAACATAATTGTGCTTAAGCTCCAAAGACTCCGAATATATGGCATTTTTATGAATCTCAGTCTCAGCTCGGAGCCAATTTCTCATATCGCCATTAATAACACGAGCAGGAAGGAGCGGCCGAGCGCCAACAACCTGAGTGCAACAATTCATTTACAAAATATTCACATTCTTCTTTTGCCGCTGCAGATACGCATCGCACCACTCACTCACTCTCACCTCTGTGTTCCGCATGGTCCCAATCCCAATCCAAATCCAAAGAGCCCGGCACCACAACCAGAACCAGCGAAACAAATGTTAAATTGCCATTTCGAAATTATTAGTAAATTTGCACGGAACCTCATTTTTGTTTCGGATAGAATTGCCGCTTCCCCGCGCTGCGCTGCACCGTAATGAGTGGCGGGAACAAAGTGTGGACGCGACTTTATGTATGGTCGCCAATAAATCACGTGGGAGCATCAGCACAGCCAGCAATATGGCAATGGTGCGGCGCTTCAGTCTCATTAGGCGGAACTCTTTAAGCTCACTCACAACTTTTCTGATTTGACACAATAAAAGCCATTTAAGGAGGCATTTTGCCGCCGCCACTGGCCGGGACAACGAACAAGCAGGTCTTTGGTCTTATAAATGTCACAACATGGTCGTATTGTCACATCCAGAATCCAAGATTTTAGATGACAAGCAGATGCGTTTCCTGTTGGATTCGTATTAAATGAGCAACCACGAGCGGTACAAGAAAGATAAGTGAGACATTTGAGAATCTCTTCGACAGCAGCAATAAGGTCGTGTCGGACCTCGATGGTGGTCTTTCCAAACAGAGCTCCAACCACAAACACAAGAAGTATTCGCCGAATGATGGGCTGAGCCTTTTCGAGTGTGTCGCGAAGAGCAATTTTCGTGGCGACGATAAATTGCTTGTTGCAGAAATTTACATGCTACCGTACGAGCAGAAGAGCCACAGAAGAAGATATACCTTTACGTCTGTTGTTTTTACTCTTTCGAGCCGAATTCAGATTCGGATTCATTTCGAATTTGTGTGGGGCAGAAAATTTGTATTTATTTTTGACAAATTACAGTTAGTTGTTAAATGACATCCTACGAAAAGAAGTTAAGCGCAAACAGTGTAGGCAGACATAAGACGAGGAATTTTTTTTTCGGGTAGACGGATGAATGTTGCAGCATATAGCAACATCATTGGGGGCACACACCACGCAACCGCGGTACATGACCGAATTAATGTTCCGAAATCTGCAGTAAATAATATTTTATTTTTTTTTATTTGTTGTGGGTCGTGTATTTTGAAAAGAGCGGAGGAGTTCAATAAACTATTTAAATGGGGAGAATTCTGTTTTTTACTGCAAAACATTGAGGTTATAAAAAATAAAAAAAACTCCTAGGTTCTTCTTCGAAGATAAGCATGCATGGCTCATAAACAAGAAATAACTTGCATTTCTTTATAATGATAGAGGGAGAGACATTAATCACTATTTCATCACGTTTGTAACAGCAATATAATTTATCACTAAACTACACTGAGTGAATTTTAAAACTAGAAGAGGAAACATAATTGAAGAGAAGATAGGTCCTGTTAAAAAAAAGAATTATTTAGAAATTATTTTTTAAAAGACGCACATTTTTTGTTAATTTAGGGTTCAAATAATATGTGTGTCTGTATATGTAATCTCATGGTAGAATTTGACAAAACTAATTTTCGTTAAATTAAAAAATGAAAACATAAAAAATATAACACCACCTACCTAGAATGTATTGCGCAGGAAATGTTCCAACGTCTGAGTCAACAATTTTCTTTTCAATATTTTTGGTATAGCTTGAAAACTAAGCCGGATTTGAAAATTTATCTTGAATAGTGTAGCCCGTTGCGTTATGGCTAGTGCGATGGACTGTCACGCTAGAGATCAGGGTTCACTTCCCAGCCTCGAATAAGTGCTTCTCATCTAGCCGTTCGGATACGGCATGAAATTGTTCGTCGCTTGCATTCCTGTCGACACGCGCACACAGGAATGGTTGCGAGTTGTTAGTCACTAGGCTCTGGTTCTGCACGAGCCGTTGCGCTACCCAATTTATTTATTTTATTTAAGGTTCCACAAAAAACATATTCAATAATGAAACGCAATTGTTCAAGGCCATTTGCAATTGTTCAAGGCCAAGCTAACTTCTGAACTATAAGAATCTTAATTTAATTGAGTGATTCCCCAATTCTGCTTGTTGAACAGCTTATGAAATACATGGTTGTTAAATGCCGGAAAACCTCGACTATTTTTTTTTGACACCAAACCAATACTGGCCCTTGCTCAAAAAGTTCTGTGTGCAGTTATTTATCTTCTAGTTAAGTCTGTTATGTAACGTTAATACCATATAATTCCATGTACTATTTATATTAAATGGTAACTATATACACCACAAAGCTCATGCAGTATGTTATAAAACACATACACATATACCAAATAAATTCATTTGATAATCATCCGTCCGTCGCCTACTGCTCATTTATCTGGTATAACATGGTCTCATAAGTGCGCGTTTTAAATCAAATAAAAACTAATTCTTGAAAAAGATTATTTCAAACTCGCGAAACATTTAGAAACAGTTTTCCAAAAGGGCATAACTTATTATTTATATTTTTTTAGGAAAGTTGTTAACTAATTTACTTCCTCAATCGTATAAAAACTTGTTTGAGTTTAAGTTATCAAAAAATTAATTTCAGTGTATTAGAGCATATTTTTTTTGTAAGTTTTAAAGTAATTATTGAATTGTTTAGGGTCAAAGGGACAGATACAAAGTCCATTTCTCAGTTAATGGTCATTCCACCACCACCATTTGATCAACCTTTATTTTTTTTATTTTTTTTTTATCTCTTGAACTGTAGGCGTCTTTTTCCTGGCATATACGCTATGCACTAATGTTCGTATTAAATTTAATGATATAACTTTGTTTAGTGTATTTATATTGTTACTTTGAGGACGAGCGGAATCCATTAGCAATCTATAAAATATATTTTTATGATATCATTAATTTGTTGTTGTTGTTGTTCTTTGTTTCAAATTTGATTTTATTGAATTTTTGTGACTTATTTTGACAAGGTCTTGGAGCATTTTTGTAGTGACAAAAACATCATTTTTGTTAGAAATTTGTATTCCCACTTTATTTAATTTCAAATACATGTTATGTCCAATACACCAACAAAATGTTAAAATTTATTTTTCCAAATAATAATAGAAATCTAACTCATATAAGGCTTTTTGTTTACAATTTAAAAATAGGAAAGTTCTTCGCAGAAAAATAATATAATCCAAACTTTTAGTAGAGCGTGAGATATTTCAGACATGTCTTTAAACGACCTTTAGTGCAAAGACATATAAGCTTTTTGTCATAGACTATCATCAATTGACAAGTGAGTTACTTGTCAATATGGAATGTTTGTTAAGTTCAGTTTAACTAAATTTATTTAGTTTTATATAAAGTACTTAAAAGAATTGAAATAATCAAGATAGAATCTTAATTACATATTTCTTTAAACTATCAAAAATATTCTATTTTTATTTAATGTTTTTTTCACGTGAACTCTATATTCAAACTACAAAAAACTGAATCCTTTTAAAAAAAAAAGTTAACATGTAATTACTAGGTACTGAAAATAATTTGAATTCCAAAGTGATGTATAGTTTTTTTTTTTCCAAGAAAACTTCCCCGCAAAAAGTGAGCAATTAAGGCGTTCAGTAAATTACTCGAATCCAACTTTATCCAGAAACCAAAGTGCAATTATAGGAATGACATCAAAATCCACTTAAAACATTATGAAGATCAAGAACCGTGCGGCTTGGCGGCGGCGCGGCGTGGTGGCGCACGTGCAACTATTGTTTGTTGGTATTCTTTGGCACTCCTTGCACTCTGCGCATCAACTTCTTGCAGCTAATTGAATCGCATCGCGGACATTTCGTCAAAAAGAAGAAACCATTTATTTATGTACAAATGTCCAAAAATCCAAAAGCATTGGTGAGAATTTGTCAATTTTAATTACAGCGCTTCAATCAAATACCCGTTTCTTTCGATAACAACATATAGATATGTACATATACATATGAGTGAGTGCATCATCCTGTTCGATGAAAAGAGATAGCTATGTCAATGATACCATCAGATTGTTGGCAATTAATCGGTTTAACGAGTGAAAGACAAAAAAAAAACAAGCAAACAAAAAAAAGGCTAACGAAATTTTGATTGCTTTTGAGTATCTCTGACAAACATCAAAACAGCGCCAATGACATTTCGAATTTTAACTGAAAATGTCAATGACACATGGAACTTGAATTCTTTAAACTTCTTATATAGAGTTTTCTGAGAACGATGTCCAAACTTAATTAATTGCATTCCTCTAACTTTGAAATCCTTGAAAAACGAAAAAAAAAACAGTAACAACTGCAACAATAGGAAATCGGAAGACTACTTAGAGGCCTTATGTGTATCTGTAAACGGGTGAAGATGCTTTGTGTTTTAATATTGTAACGAAAATGAATGTTCAAGTCAATGTTAGAAATTAAAGCAACCAACTTGACTTTGGCCCAACATTAATTAAATCTGACTGTGACACCATCTTGACAGCACAAGTGATATCAGCAAAAAATGAACCACATTTTTCGTTCGCTGTAAATCAAAAGAGCTGAGCTACAAACTTTAAAAACAACATTGAAATATATCAACCGAATAAACAAACGATAAATATTTATTCTTAATGCCCTTTTAATTTATTTTACAGTAACAAAGCATTTTTAAGGATTAGCGTGTTCATGAGGGTAGGGTCCTTAGAGAGGCCATATTGTTTCATTTTGATCGATTCCTGGCTTTACTTCCTGCAAATATTATTTATAAAAAATATGTATATTTGTCTCTCCCAATAAACATATATGTATTAATATTAACCTAGCTTCAAAGAACATGGAAGTTTAATATCGGAGACAAGTGAGGCACATGTGTTGTTTTTTTTAATTAACTACAAAACTGTTGAGCATATGTTTGTAGTGATTTTTTTCGAAGCACGCTTTTAAAATGGGAGTATCTCGAGAAATACCAATTTATAACAGTTCTGACCCTACAAGGCCACAGTGAAAGGTTCCTTCACTAGTTGGCATAGTTTGGACCCCCCAGAATGTTTTCTAAGCCACGCAAATCACGTTCTTATAAGCGTCTAAAGTCAAAAAACTGTTTAAACTGCTATAAAGTTGCATTACTCAAAACACAGCCTTTTAAAGATAGAACTTTTCTCGTTTCAGATGTCAAGATATATGTTGTGTGAACTTCGATCAAATTTAATACACTCAAGCCAGAAGCATTGAAAAAATGCCTAAAGATACAAAATGTTACTTTATAAAGGGCTATTCGCGTTTCATACTTAGACATCTTTACCTTTTTATAAGCTGGATACTAAGGTTATCATCTGTTTCCGGAATTTCCTGGCATTAAAAGTCTAAGTCGCAAAAATTATTTCATAGAAGAGAAAATATCGATAAATTAAACTAAATTAGTTTTTTTTAGTTGTGAGACTGTACCTAACAGAACATACACAAACAAAACAAAAAACACATGTTTTCCATGTACATATATGAACTGCATTTGTAGCCGAATACCAGACTTCCATTCCATTCGAGACCTCATTTAAAATCTAGATTTATGTGAGCATCATAATATTATTATATACTTTTCCAACCGATTCGGAGCCCTTTAATTAGCACAAAACCGTCCACACCTACGTTCAGCTCAGTCAACGATTAATCTTCCCTCAAGTAACTTGCGTATAATCAACTTTCTCACCTTTCCTCATTACCAAAAGAGCCTCCACAAATCTTATTAAACTTTCTTTCTGCCAAAAGAAGAAGATTCCTCAGTCCTCACACAATCCAACCATCACAATCCTACCAAAATCCCACTCTGCAATCGGAAACATGTGCCAAAACACATTTAAAACTCGAGTCAAACAAAAATAAAAAAAAAAACAATGTTTAAGCAAAAATGTCTTCCAACCGCAAGTTCGCTGTTGCTTATTGTAAATTATAGCGCTTCTCATCAGATGAGTGTCCCTGTTCAAGTCCACGGTCATTGCATGGGAGTTGGGAGTAGCGCGGAGTCAGAATATTGGAGTGTGCTTTGTGGTATTCTGTTTTTGTTCGTTGAGGTATGGAGAGATTGTTCATACGAACAAGGAGAAGTCATTTTTCCTTGCCGCACTCATTCGATTTGATTTCAAATCCTTCTTTTGATTTTCCTCAGCTGACTTGCCACTCATAACAATGCCTCATAAAGAGGAACTTATGTCGTTTTGTTGTCGGATCAAGCTGCCCCACACCGATTCATTCTTCTGGGTCAGATGTTTGTCATAAGCTTTTCACTCTCCGGGCGGAAATAGTTGATTTTAATTGCGACACGCTGGAGACATTTATATTCTGCCACCTCCACACCATCCACCATAAAGAGGAATGGAATCATCACAAGTATAGAGGTGTAAAGAACGACCTTAAATCCTAGGCATTAATTAGTTAGATCCTCGTTTTTATCGTAGATACCGACATCGATGGGTATGGAAATTCATAGCAAACCATATATGCGGCAATCGCCTGTGAAATCAGGATTTATGTGGTGATCAATGCCATATAGTCCATTGTGTTGGCCAACATTACGTGAATCATAAAGCATAATCAGGAGAGAGCGTTGAACGTCGTCGTCATTGCTTCGTCGTGATGATGATCACCATCATGTCGGCACCGTCGTCGCCGCCGCCGCCACTTCTGCTGCCATTAAGGTACACACCTTCATTTCTAAGAGCAAATGACTTCGTTCGGCTCCTTTAACTCCTTTAGTTTCAGGTTAAGGACAGGACGAGGGCCAGCAACAACACTCTAATGTATATTGGTACGAGCGGACAGAGGTGGCAGATTATATTCCATTATTTATGAGCGAAATCAGGTCCGGTCCGTAGTTGTTGCTGTGCACTAAATCCGTTTCTTCATGCATTTGCACTCGCCTCGAGACTCAAGAGATATCGCGGCCGCCAGTGTGTTGTGTATAGACTGTGCAACTTGCGTTCAATATGGTGACATCTAGTTGATGCCAAATGCATTAAAACCGTCTCACCTAATCTAGCCTGTTCAGTCGGGTTGGGGCTAGCGCGGGGTTGGGGATTGTGAGTGGATCAATGTGTGTGCAAACAATTCCATTAATGGGCGAAAATGTGGGTGGGTTTGTTTGCCAAGATGCTATGGTTTGAAACTACTTCCACACCGTCTCTGGCAGGTCTTGATATGATGATCCTTATAGTTCGAGTATGTTTTGCATCTCGTGGTCTTCATGTATAAAATGTAAATCTGATTGTTGCAGTGGGGAGCTGATGTTTTTGTTGCGGTTATGGGTGTATTTCTGTGTACTTTGGGAATTTGCGAGATGGTTAAAGTGCTTGAACAAATGAGCAACACTTTAAGTTCATTATTTTTGTGAATATTGTGAGAATCTTATTGAAGATGTTTTAATGGTTTTAATAAAGTTCGATTTCAAATTCTTATGCAATTCATTAGAAATGGCTTTTAGGCACATGGTTAGGATCAAAATTAATTTGTTACGAAAAAGTTAGTTCGAATATCAATAAAAGAGATTAATTTAAATGAGAGTTTACTGCAGAAACGATACATTGTACCACTTCTGATACAATGTATGGAATAATAAATAATATCTAAATAGTTTACAGATAGTGTAAAATGTGACTTCAACAGTTGAGCATTAGAAATAGTCGCAAATGCCCCAGTTTCAGCGCGAGAGATATAATCCTAGTTTCAAAGTTAAACTCGAGTAAGCCCTTTGAATTTGCTAATTAAACCCCAGTTTTATTTTAATCTGTTATACTATAACAAGCGTCATATATAGTTGGGGCGTTTACCCTCCAGTGGGCGCGTGAGTAAATGAAACACGAGTCTGCGCGTGGTATACGATTGTAGAACATTTTATTTTACAAAAAAAAATATTTGTTAAAGTAGTTTTAGTATCCAAATCGAGGTCAGATTATAGAGGAACATATTATTTGCCATATTCATCACTTTAAGTCGTTATTAATACACTGAACAAAAAAAACGTAAACGAAAATAACTCACATTTTTAGGATTTTTTTAATCGTTTTTTTTTATTAAAAAAATACACAATAAAAGTTTATAACAAAAAAAAAACTTTTTTGACATCAAATTCTAGTGGTTAATTAAAAAAAAGAACATTATACCAAAAACAAAAAATTATAAGACTTTGAAAATCCATATTTTTTGAGATCACATTTTTTTCATTTTTCACAACTAACAAAAAAAAAAGTACAATAAACATAAGAACAAATTCATTTATAAGTTTAAAATCATGGTCAGATTTTAGAAGAACATATTTTTATTTCCACTTCATCACTTTAAGTTTAACTGTTATTGATACACTGAACAAAAAAAAAATAAACGAAAATAATTCACATTTTTAAGATTTTTCGTCCTCATTTTTTTATAAAAATACTTGAAAAAAGTCTATAACAATCAAAACTTGTTTTTTGCCTTAGTTGAATCCATATTCTATATTAAATTAACACTTACAAAAGAAAAAAGTTAAAAATGTACTATTCCTAACTTACAATGACAAAAATTAATAAAATAATTTTATAGACACCAGTGGGCGCATGGTCTACGACCGTAGACCAAGGGACTTTGAACACCTATATATCTGAGATCTGGCGTCCTCCGTGAACAATAAGGATACTTATTAGGTAGAACAATCACCTATTGCGAACGAAGGTGCATAACAATTTTTTTTCTGAGAATGCCGGTATTTTAAAGAAGGGTGGTCTACAACCGTAGACCACGCACCTACTGGAGGGTTGGGCATCAACCTTGCACTTCATTTTGACGGTATTAGCTTTGGTACACTAATAGTCCAAATCCTAACTTTACTTTTAAGAATTGTTTCCACGTTGGCAACACTGGCAGATCAACGATATGAGGATTGCCTCCTGACCAGGTTGAAATTCCACATAAAGTGTCCTATAAATCGAGAACCAGATATCGCACGACGACGTTTATTAGTGTACCAAAGCACATCATGTCAGGATGATTCGCAAGGTTTGACCTAAAATATGACCTTAGCGCCCTAACTAATAACAAAGGCATCTTAAAACACGTATTTTGATACTTTAAAGATAGATTCTTGAAACTCCAACATTTTGAGATCACTTGCGTCGTGTTCAAAGCGAAGTTATAAATGCTTACAAAATCTAATTTAAAAAAAAAATCATAACTGGGCCGTACATAATTGTTTTTATGGTTCAAGCGGCTTAAAACTAAAAAAAAAATTGTAATAACAAAAAAACAACAGAAAAGTTCTCAAAAACATTTTACGGCCAATTTCTTCACAAAAGTACTAAGCCAGTCTAGAACCCAGTCTAGCTGGACCAGGTACTAGCTCTGATACTCGACCCTAACGAAAAGTTAGTACCTCAGCATTTCTTCACATGATTAGTACCGGATCTAAGTTCACAAAGGAATATTAGGACATAGTACGTCTAAAACTTCAATTGTCATTTGAATTTGACACTGTTTTGACGTTTAAAATATTATTTCGAAATTAATTTAATATTTTACAGATATTTTTGTTAGCTGGTTGTGCAGTACACCGTCGAGGTAATACTGTTACGATTGGTCCTTGTGAAGGTGATGCATAATACGTTTGTCTGTCAGCACGTAGTGAGTAGTGGCAGAGCATCAACTGCTCAAAAGTCAAATGCTTCATATCCCAATATACATTTCGCATACCAATGCCATTGACTGTCTGAATAAAAATAAATACATTTATACGTCAGACCCCCGACAGACGCTGTCGAAAATGGTTTTTTGTTGGCGTCTCTATGCAACTACAAACTATTATATGTTTCTTAAGTTTCGTTAACCAATTATTTTTGGCTTTCGGAAAAAATGCATTTGATGCATCATAAAAGTGCACTTTTTCCTAAAGTTAAAATAATCCGCATTAGTAAATTTACATGTATTGCTAATAATAATAAGGGCATTTAAAACATTCCCTAAGTAGTGTTGTTCCGCCTGCAACAACAATATTTGTTGAATTATCTAACATTGTAAATATTAAATGAACCACTTAATATTTGTTAAACTAATTATTTGGGCTATAAGAAAAAGTGCATTTTTAAGATGCATCGTAAAAATGCACCCTTTTTAAAAGAAATGGCTTATAACTTGAAATATATTTCACTGTTAATTTGCAATCATCTATGCACCGACTATGAAGTTGCAGCATCTTGAAGGTGGATGGACAATTGAAAAACTGAAAATGTGTTGAACACCCAATTATAAGTATACACATTTTAAGTCCATAAATACATACATTATGTATTACCGAAAAATTTGGACTGCGGGAAAAAGTGCAGTTTTATGATGAACGTTTTCTTAAATCCCAAAACCCATAAATTAAAATTAAGCACTTTGATACCAAATGTGATGTAGTAGCGTTTTATAATAATAATAATAAATTTAACTATATGCCTGTAAGACCTCAGGTCTTTTAAATGCAATGCACGGCACTAGTGAGAAGGAATAGAAGGAAAGGAAAGATTTTTGTTGGCACAGTGGATTGAGAATTAGATGTTAAATTATCTCATGAAATTCCACGGGTGGCATCCAGTTGAAACTGGGGAATAATAGAAAAGAATGCTACCTAGACTGGGGCTCGAACCCACACGTCCAGGTTAGCAGTCAAACACTATATCCACTGTGCCATTGCCACCCGCCACCGTTTTTAGGCCAAATGGATAACCTCTACATTGCGAAATACAAGAAGCAAAAAAAAAAATCATCTGAACCAGAAAAATTGAACAATATCTATTGAAAAGATGTAAAAAATTAGTTTTGATTCGGGTACTAACGCTGTAGACTGTCGATTTCGAAGTACTTGCTAATACCGGGTCCCTACTGGTACTCGATACCAATTTGACAGAACTGGACTAGAACTTTTGTGAAGAAATCAGTTGGTACCGATTTGAGTATTAATAACTGTTATAATAACCAGGTACTAGCTGATTTTGAGGAGCTAGTTAGTACCGAGTTCTAACTGATACTCGGTACCAAATTGACAGGACTAGGGCTTAGTACTTGTGTGAAGAAATTAGTTGATATCGATTTTAGTACTAACTTAACGACTAGTACCGGTCCTAGCGCTAGTACTCTGTGAAGAAATTGGCCGTTAGTTGCTTAAATTGATTTGCTGGAACTAAAAAAGGTTCCATCTTCAAAACATGAATTTATGAAAAGAAAAAAATTTAAAATAGTAGAAGTGGATTCTTTTTAAATATTCTTTATTGGTATACATAAAATATGAAAAACATTTGTTATAAACAATTCTGATACACTTCACTGTTGCTTCATCTGTCTATCATCAGCCCTATTTGGTAGGTGGCGCGATGAGTTTGATTTATTAAATCTCTGTATTCTTTTTTAACTGAAGTAACAAAATGAAAAATATGTTGTCCTATACTTAAAAAAAAGTGCACAGCATACCATAACTTAAAAATTAATAAGTAGCTGTTTTTTTTTTAATTTTGTCATTTTTACCACGATTTACACTTTGAATGGACAGATTTTCAAAATATTACCATATAAGTCAGAGAATTTTGGTAAATAATTATTCCTTGAGCGAACATTAATGGAGGGGAATCCTCTAAATATTTGCCTTGAATAAAAAGAAGAGTTTTTAAATGGGAAATAGTTTTTGTTTTTAAACCCATTTTACCCTATAAATAGCTAATTGATAGTTCTTTGAGAGCTAGCATTAATACATTTTTTTTTTTTTTGTAAGAAGGTCTATAGTAAAATCTTTTTTTGAGAAAAATAAGATTTTCCTTATCAGCTTAAAACAATTTTTAAAAAATCGATCACTTTGCTTAGATTTAAGCCGAAGAGATAGACACAATTGCGAAATGGGTTGCGTAATAGTATGATTTCTTGGTATCATATCATGTTATGTATTCATTCTCAACCAAAACCATATATGTGATACGTTCGTATGTCATAATTTCCGTAGACTTAATGTCAATGGACCTTAATTCTGCACCAACAGACATAAAGCTAGCCTAAGCCTATGGACATTAGGTCAAGAAATAACGTCCAATCTGAAACGGTCTTATGTCTATGGATATTATGACCAGGTCAAATTCGAGATAAACCTCCTGTCCGTTTGCAGATATGTCCAATAGGATTTTAATTTGAGAAGTACACAAAAACAAAAATATAGTAAAACAAAGTTTCACAAAATGAAAACCGAGATTATGTCAACAAAAATCTGGGTTATGACATTGCTTAGATGTAATTGGAACGCATCCTCATATACAACTTGATTCTTATTTGAAATTAAATCTGAAAGAATAAATAACGAGTGTGCTGCCATAATTCATCGAAGCTACCATTTATTATTATTATTATAATTATTTATAAATCCTTTTAAAGATAAAAAAAAAACGTTGACGCCGTTGCGTATATCAGTTTTTTGAATAAGAATTTGGTTTGATCATCTGCTTGCACTTATGAAATTTAACGTGATCAAAAAATATTTTCACTAATTTACCAATCCAATATAATACATATGTGTTTTTACCAAGAAACAGCCGATTTCTATTGAACTTTTTGTGTATAATCTCTAAGAATCATTGTACGAAACGACTGCAACAACAACGGTTCTTAGTGGAAATCAGTAAAAATGAACAACAAGTTTGCTTTCGTCTTTCCATGTCCAATTGTAGGTATGTCTACGCATATTCTGTATCTACTCGTACCTTAACAAGCATCGCCTAGAGCCCTTAAAACGCGTCCCAAAACACGTTTACCAATGTTTGAAACGTACACCATATCAACATCCCTGTATATACATACCTCTATCGATTCATCGGTCGGTCGGCCGATCGGTGGATGTGCATCTTCATGCGATTCGATCCATGACAGAATCGATCGGATTCCATTCGAAAGATGACAGCAAATCAACTTCATCATCATCATCATGATCGGTGCATGGGCTCCCCTCTCTGTCGATCGATGGTTCCGCGGCATCATCGCCCCCTTCGATAAATTTTTTGGGGGGAGGATCACTCGAAACGAATGCGTTAGTTGAAAATCTTGCGCCAAAAGCGCTGCACTGCATCCGCAGTGATGAGTTGTTTGCTCCTTGCAGACTCAGATGCTAGCTGTAATAGATACAGACAGAGCTAGGGCTCTATCCATTTATCACACTCACACAGGCGCAAGGACGACTGCCGGCCGGCCGGTAAGCCTGCACTTCGCAGCTCCACCAACTGATCGAATTTAGATTGTGGCCGTGAGAGGGACTCCAAATAGCGAGGGGCTAATAAAATGCAAAGCAAAACAAAAAATCGGTTATAATGTCCACTCGCTCGTCGCCATCTTTGCGTCACTGTACCTGCCAATGATGGTGTATAGTGAGAGTCATGAGAGCGGGTGCGCATATCTGTATCTCGGCGAATTATCTACGCCCTGCACTCCTGCTGCACTCATAATTTATGGCTAGATTGTAAGCAAATGAGAGCGCACTCGCTGTGGCTGTTGGCTGCAGCTACGGCCGTGACCAAGACCGCAACCGAAAAAGCGCTTTTGGCTAATTATTATGGTAATGCAGGGTTATCCAGTCTTAATTACTCAACGTCCGCCCAGCTGAAAATTCCCGAGCTTATACTCTTTTGCATTTTTCTGCCCTTCTTCCTCTAGATGTGGATACTTTTTGGAAGCTGATGCTTCCTTCGGTTTTGTTACTGGGCGGTGGCAAAAGCGACGGTGTTGTCCTTGGTCGTAGTCTTATACTTGTGCCGCGCAGTCGCTTCCTGCTAATGCCCGCCAGCATGAAATACTTAAACGCGCGCTCTTGTGCACAGCGCACCATTACAAATGGTGGATGTGGCGCGTTTATGGCATTTCCAAATTAACTCAACTCCCGATCAGCAATAACTATGGAAAAATTGTTTCTTATGACGCGCCAAAATCGATCCGAAAACTTTGATAAGCCAATACGACTTATTGCTTGGAGGTGTGGTAGTGCGGGCTATATTAAACATGAAGTGGGTTGATTCTTCCCTAAATAATTTTTAAAATATACAAAAATAAAAATAAAATACTGGCAGGAAAAAAATTTCTACTGATTGATGATGATGTGGTTGTTGAGTGACCAACATGTCGCATTTGGGATGATTTTAATTTTGTTTTGTTCAGTTTTTGTTTTTTTTTTTTTTGTTTTTGTTTTTTAGGGCGCTTTTTCTTAATGGTGGCGATAATCCGCAGTGATAATTTTGCGGAACATGAAAATGGAGGAAGGTTGGATGACCTAGAGGTCTTTGACTTTAGTTAAGCATCAATCTCTAATTAGTAAGCAAAAAGTTGTGAGCATTTTTTTTTTCTGTTTATCGGATCATAAGGTTCCATCAGCATCTTGGAGATTGAAGATATACAAAAATTAAATAACATGTTTTAAACTTTTCACCTAATCGAATTTTCTTATATTTTTTGTAAAAGAAGAGATCGATAAAATTCAGTATTATGGAAAAAAAGAGAATGGGCAGGACAACGGGGGTTCCTAATTTATAGTTTATTGGAAATTTTGTCACTTGAATACTGATATTTTATTATTTGACATTAACCACAAAATGAACCCACCCTCCTTGAAACAAAATCTCTCTTCAATCTTTGTTTAATTGTTAAACTCTTTTAACCCTCCGACTGACACCTATTTTTAAACCTTCGGACCGACACATGGGTCTGGCTGGACCCCTATACATTTTTATGCATTTCTATTAAATATTTGATGCACTCAACCTCATTTTTTTACTAATCTGGTATATATTATTCATTTCTTTCTTTTTTCAGTTATTTTTGATTATATTAAGCTATCTGTGCTGGTTAATCAAAATTTTAGATTGCAAAACAAATCTACTAAAAATCTACTTATTTTGACATTTTATTTTTAAATATAGGTATCTTAGTGGTTTATTGAAATAAAAAGATGAGATTATAAGGGTTATTTATTTTAACTATCTAATGGGTCATATGCAACTAAAACAAGTATATTTGATTTTGGAGAGTTGTTGACATATTCGCTGGTATGGGGGTCACAACATTTCCTGGAATATTGATTGGATCCCCAAAAACCGATTCAATAGCAGTTTGAGAGCTTAACTGTGAGATGATCCGGGCATTGTTCATTCGATTCTCAACGTTTTCCACAACCAATTTTTTTGACAGCGGGGATAGAAAACTTCTTCTAGTCCATTGACTTCCTTGCAAATGCAAAAAGCAGGCAATCCCATAACATCTAGCAAAAAAAGCGTAGGTCCATCGTCTAGTTCACCGTTTTGATGTGAAATGGGTAACCATTTGATCCATACAATCGGCACCGGCTTTATTTGCCTTAATGAACAGCATTATAAAACAGCATTGCTTCTGGTTTCAATGCTTCGCCCCCACAATGCTTTGAGTAGTGTACGATGGAAAGTAAATGTACAGCTTTATTATCTTTTGGCACGTACGTGCAAAGTGAAACTTAGTTCTCATGAAAACCAAAAAGAGATGACAGCAAAGGACGGGAAGCATTCTTCTTCATTTCTTCGGGTAGAAATTATTGGACCGAACGGTGCCTACGAATGCGAGACCTGTTACTATCTATTGGACCTGCGAACAGGAGATAAATTCTCCGGTCCAGAAAACCTTTACGTCAAGAAGGAAGAATTATCCTTTGCGAAAAAGAGTTCTTTTATTCTTGTTCGACTTTTTCGGGACGGAAATACAGCTTCGTGATCTTCAGGTACACGGGAGCTGAACTATCCTTTGGAAGAAAACTATTTTAGATGAACCTTTTTTTGGGGTTATTTTTTTTGCAGATCGGAAAATATTGAATTCTTCAAGAATTCAACTCAAATAAGCTACGCAGGTCCCATTGATAACCATTATTCAATGAAAAGGTAAGGAACACAGCTTAAAATGATCAAAATATATCATATTTCATACGTGTTTTCATATAAAATACATAGGGGTCCAGCCAGACCTATGTGTCGGTCCGAAGGTGTACTTTCTAAAAGTCCTTAGAACCTTCTTTTAAAGGACGTTTTCCAAATATTTGTTTGTATAGTCTGATAGCCAATAAAATTTTAGGAAGCTACCTGGAAGCACAAGTCGCTAGCTAAACAAATAGTATGATTAATTAACGATTAAAAACGAAAAAGGTCTGGCTGGACCCTGGTGTCAGACGGAGGGTTAATGAAACTCGGTAGAAACAAAAAAAAATTTAAAAAACATCCCGATAAAATTTTGTATTTAGAACTGGTAAATGGGTATGGTCCTAATATGCGATTTGTATTTGCATTTCTATTCCCGAATTCGCAATTCATCAAACAGTGGGTGTGAAATCGAGTAAGCTTCTAATTTCACAATGAAATTAGTTCATCACAACGTGTACCTCATAAACGGAGCATGTTAAAAGTTTCCAGCCTTACTGGGATTTGCCACTTGGTCCAATTGTTGAAGTCCGTAATTTAAAAAAAAAAAAAATAACAATGCAACTTCAGTGTCAAGTTCGCTACTGTCAAGTCCCATTCACAATGCAACGAGTAAACGCCACGAGAGCATAACGTGATTCGCTGTCATTTGTTTCTAGTTATAAAATCGTTGCCTAATTCACAATTTGACGACTTACTTACTTAGATCCTTGACCCCTCTAAGGGGCACAGGGCGTCAACTACCGCTACACGCCATCTCGTTCGGTTTCTGGAAATGTATTTTAGCTCTCCCCAACTTTTACCGAGGTTTTGTGATTCCTTGTCGACTGTTCTGCGCCAAGATTTTCTCTGGCCTCCAGGTCTTCTGCCATCTTGGATGAGTGGATCCCACTCCATTGCATGTCTTGCAATAGAGTCTGCACCACGACGTAGGGTGTGACCAATCCACTGCCACTTTCTTTTCCTAATCACGATGTCAATAGGACTTTGGCCCGTTCTCCGAAGGAGTTCTTGGTTGGAGATGGTGTTCGGCCAAAAAATCCTTAGGATGTTTCGGAGACATCTATTTTCGAAAGTTTGTAGCTTCCTTGTGACAGAGGCGGTCACTTTCCATGTACTACACCCATATAGTAGTACTGACTCTACGTTCGACCGGAACAGTCGCAGCTTGGTCTTCGTACTGTAGACGTTGCTCCTCCAAACTTTAGACAGCATGCCGAAAGCAGCTTTAGCTTTGCCGATTCGGCAGTTAACATCTTCATCCGTACCACCGCCGTCTTTTGAGACAACACTACCGAGGTACAGGAAGTTGTCCACCGCTTCAACCTGCTGTCCCGCAACGACAACTTGAGAAGAAGATTCAGAAATGTTGAGGATTTTTGTTTTCCCGGTGTTGATCCTCAAACCGACTTTGTTTGCCTCGCATTCCAGATTAGTCACCATATGGTGAAGATCCATAATGTTGTGCGAGAGCAAACAAATATCGTCAGCGTAATCAAGATGTTGCAGGAACGAAAACATCGTCCATCGAATTCCACGCGCTTGCTCGGCTAGAGCTGCATGAAGGACATCCCCTATAACCACCAGGAAAAGTAGCGGAGATAGCAAACATCCTTGACGAACTCCGCTATGGATATCGAAGTCCTCTGATACCTTTCCGTTGTGTAAGACTTGACACGATGCACCCTCGTAGGGAGCCTTTATAACGGCGATAATCTTCTCGGGTACACCTCTCCTACGTAAAGCTGACCAAATGAAATCTCGATTCAAACTATCGAAAGCCTTTTCGAAGTCGATGAAGAGCAAATGAAGAGGGGAACGGAACTCCACGCATTGTTCTATTATGATCCTCAAGGTGTTGATGTGATCAATGCAGGATGAGCCTGCACGAAATCCCATTTGCTCTTTGTCGAGAGTAGAATCGAGATGTTCTTTGATTCGTTCCAAGATTATTTTCGCCATTATCTTTGCCACCGCGGGGAGGACACAGATCCCTCTCCAGTTTCCGCAATCCGTAAGATTTCCCTTTTTTGGCAGTTTGACGATCATCCCTTTTTTCCATTCAATGGGGAAACTTTCGTTCTCCCATGCCTGTGCTATCAAGGGGTGTAGCAACTTCGCTGATGTTTGTGGATCTGCTTGGTAGAGCTCAGCGGGAATTCCGTCCAAACCTACCGCTTTGTTGTTCTTGAGGGATTTGATTGCTGATGTTATCTCGGCTAAACTGGGAGGGCAGGTGCGAATACGGGAACTAGTTTCTACGAATAGCTCATTTGGGTTAGGGGCTGGAACACCTCCGCTATCGCCTATGTGGTTGAGCACGCTAGCAAAATGTTCCTTCCATCTCCTGAGCTGATCCTCATCCGTAACTAGCAGGGTGCCGTCTACATCCTTGACGAGGTGTTGTTTCCGGGAGTTGTTGTTTCCAACCAATTCCTTGGTTATCTTGTAGACGGTACCACTGTCGCACCTTGATGCTGCTTCCTCTGCCTGTTCTGCGAGAACATTTACGCGCCTCCTTTTGTCACGTCTGACACTACGCTGCACTTCTTTCCTTTTCCTACGGTACTGAGACTCGATGTTAAATCTCTCACCTACTGGGGCAGCCGCAAGTTGGGATCTAATCGCGTTCCTTTCTTCAATCTTGCTCCATGTATCTGCAGAAAGCCATGTGCTTTGGCTTCTCTGCCTTATACCCACAGATTCAGTTGCGGCAGTTGCAAAGGCCTTTTTCACATTGCTCCAGTGTTGGTCTGCATTTTCTGGCGTGGCAATGCTGATGACTTCTGCTTCTGCGGCGAGGCGGTCCTTATATCTTTGGCGCACTGTAGGATCCCGTAATCTGTCGGTATTGTACCTGGGTGTACGCAGGAAGTTTTGCCGATTTCCATCCACTGAAGCAATTCGAAGACGAACGTAGGCAAGCATAAGATGGTGATCGCGAGCTAACCCTACATCAGCACCGCGTCTGTTTCGGACGTCGAGAAGACAATTTTTAAAGCGCTTGCTAATAGCAAAGTGATCGATTAAGTTCGCTGTACATTGACGATCTGTGGATAACCAACTTATCTTGTGCGAGATCCTATGCTCGAACAGAGTACCTCCAATGACTAGCTGATTTGCGTTACAGAAGTCAACAAACCGCTCTCCATTGTCGTTCCGTTCCCCGATACCGTGGTTACCCAGAACGTGCTTCAACGCTGTGTTGTCCTGGCCAACCTTAGCATTAAGATCTCCCATTACGATAGTGATGTCTCCATTCGGCGAGCTTCTGAAAACCGCGCTAAGTTGGCTGTAAAATTCGTCCTTCTCGGCATCCGACGCTTCCTCAGTTGGGGCATAGCACTGGATGATGGTGATTTTTCTTAATTTACTCTGGAACCTGGCTGTCAATATCCTGTCGTTGATGGGTTTCCAGGTTATAAGACTTTGCCGCGCCTTTGGAGTCAACATTAAACCTACGCCGGAACATCGGGAGCTTCCAACTGGTTTTCCGGAGTAAATAAAGAAAGTGCTTTTCGAAGGTGAATCCACCTGCCCTGCGCTCAACCATCTCACTTCACTCAGACCCAAGATGTCTAGGTTGTACCGTAGGAATTCTTTCTCAAGTTGGAGGAATCTGGCGTTGTTAGGGCCTTCTTCGCGGTTATCGAGAAGAGTTTTAACATTCCAGAATCCAATCTTTGTCCTTGTTCGATAGCCAAAAGTCGTCATCGTTTGATCATTCCTTATCCGAGGCTGTAGTTGCCGATTCGAAGCGGTTGATTTCTTTACATGTGGTAGGTTGCCAACCCGTCACACGACCCCCAGACCCGGAGGGCCGGATCCTTGTGTAGCCTTAGGACTGCAGGCCGGATAATCCGATACCAGAAGCCCACTACGGGGATATGAGTGCTGCCGTTGACCCTTGAAGGGTTCATCCGCCACCATCTCTTTTTCAGCACCCTGGCTAGTACTGAAATTCCTTACCGACCTCAGCTCTAAATATTTCAGAGTAGCTCACGTAAGGTCTCTGTCGTTCATACCGTTGATTCTGATGAATTCATCCGCCGCACACCTTCCTTCTGATGGGCTCGTCTAGGACTTCAGCCGACTTATACAGCCAGTCATTTCCGACAGAGTATTTATAGTGTTGCTATTTTTGTCTCTTGTTCAACACTCGCGCTTATTTGTTTGGCAAGTCAAGTCCGGATGGACGAGACCAGTACCCGATGGTTACCACTTGGAGGTAAAATAAGCACAATTGATGTGTAGTATTCGTTACATCACTGGACATCGCCGTGTTGACGCCACTCAGTGACTACCCGCGTCCTACAACATCCAACCATCAACGAGTTTCTTGACGACGAGTTTTTTTGACAGCGTAAGAACTTAAAATATTTATTGTGTTTGTTCTTGCTGTGCAGTGTGCGTTCAAAATAATGGAAAAATCAAACTGAAATTACGTTTGTATGTACACAGATCTAACATGACAATGCGAAACATATTCACAAACACTAAACCACCAAAATCGACGTCAAGTCAAGTCAGGCTGATAGAGTATCAAAAGCTGATATAAGAAATAAACGAACAACAACAGCTTTAGCACAACACATAATGGACCGAGGACACACAGCGGATTTTGACAAAGTAAGAATACTCGAAAAGGAAAAAAAGAGAAAGCACACGATACACATTGGAAAGCTTGCGCATCCAGCAAAAGCTTAGTTCTACCATGAACACCAAAGAAGATAAGGACAAGCTAAGCTGCATGTACTGTACAGGTACACTCATGTGATAAAGTAAGCCGACTGTGATAGGTATAAGTGTTTTTTCTGTTTAGTCTAGTTTATGTTGTATTAAATTGTTTTAAATTATTTATTTATTAATTTATGAACTTATTAACATATTTAATAATTTTAATAATACAAAAATTAACATCATAAAAGTCTGTACTTAAATTATCCATTGTTAAAAAAATGTAATTATTATTTTGTTATTTATAAAGTTTCAATAAATTGTGACCCCTGAAGAAGTTGAGAAATTTCAACGAAACGTAGGGTAAAAATATGGAATTGTTTTAATTTAATTCACATACATAACACAACGATCAAAAAAGCCCAATTACATATAAACATCATTGAAATTACGTTTATTTATAATTATTATTAAATATAAAAATTGTGTTTGTCCATAGCTGGCGCTGTCGAAATGATTTTCGACTAAAAAAGCAATGAAATTAAAACAGTACAACATTATAATATCTTCATAAATCTATAGAGGTAAATATAATTTTATTGTCAAACAAAATGTATATTTGTTTTTGTTAATTTCCACGTACCTGTTGTGTTCTTTATTCTTTAAGTGATTTCCACAAATATCACATTAAAAAAAAAAAAACAGAAAAATCGTCGACGAGAGCGTCTTTATTTCAATTTTCCCAACTCTAGCGTTACGTGAGGACGAGAAACGCTTCACTGTGCATACCTGCCTTTCATGGTTTGAAATCGGTTTGAAATCGGTTTGAAAACTACGACAAGTTCTCGGCACGCTCATATTGCGTTTTCTCGTCGCATTGTGAATCGACCTTCAAGTTTGCTACTTTCTGGTTATTTTTTTCTTAAAAAACAGTTATTATTGGTACCTCTAGTAGAACCCTTTTCTTTTCATTTTCTCACAAGTCGTGCAATTGATTTTGTTTCATATTCTTATTTTCTAGTTTTCTCGACAACGGCTCCGTGAATTTTGATCAAAAAAAAATATATGTGCGTGTTCCTTAACTATTATTTGATCTACTTTTAGGTAGAAAGGGATCATGACGTTATCTAGAATAACAAAAATCTCGAAAAAAACAAAAAAAATCTAGAACGGACAAAAATCACGAAAGACTATATCTAGAAAAAAATCTCGAAAAAAAAATTCATTCGAGATTTTTTGTTTACCTTTTTCAATAGTTTAAACGAAAATAAAACGCATAATATGTTCAATTTATCAAACAATTTATTTATCTGGTCAAAAAAGATCAACAACCGAAAATGTTTTTAACAAAAATAAAATGTTTTATAGGATATGTATATATATGTATACTCGTACCACAACATAACAAATATCAAAAAAGGAAATAATTATTCAATACAAAGGAAAATTGTCAAAATATTACAAAATTAAACAAATAACTCGAACTAATATAACTATAATAACTTAATAACTGCTATGAACTGGAGCTATATGCAAGACTCCTAAGGTAGCTTACACAACTTTTTTCTTCTTTTACGTGCAGTATTTTTAAGATTTGCTTTTCTTTTTTAAATACTTCCTTTTTACCTTAGTTTCTTGTCCAATCATAATTTTTTGAACCACACGACTAATTTGAATTGACTCACTATGTTTATTACTATCATTATGCTTGACTGTAGTTACCCTGGCACTACAAAAATGAGATTTATTCAGTTCATTTAGCCAGTAAAACTTATTAGTACAAGAGCCGACAGCAAATTTTGGGAGTGGATGTATAACCAAAATCTAAGTATGAGGGTGGTATCGAAATCAAAAGTCTGGCAGCTTTTGTCTCAGCCTTTGGCGGGCGGGGATTTGAAAATAAAAATTTTCTAAATTTCTTTTCAAGCCTTTTATCACTTCAATTATTTTTTTAAAAACACATCATGATGTTCTGTCATTTTTCCTAAGTGCAAAGACCTTAATCTTGGTGATCCGATTAATAGAACTCAAGATATAAGCATTTAAAGCGAACCTTAATCGTCTTTTCTTGGAGATTTTGTTTTGTTGATTTTTTGCGTTTCATAACTCTCCAAGAAAAAACGGATGAGGTTCGATTAAAAACCTTATATCTTGAGTTCTATTGGTCTGATCACAAAGACTAAGGTCTTTGGACTTAGGGAAAATGACAGAGCATCATAATGTATTTTAAAAAAAAAATAATTGAAAGGAAATACCCCCAATCAGAAATTTGTAAAATCTCTATTTTCAACATCCCGCCCCGCTTAAGGCTGATAAAAAAAACTTGCCAGACTTTTGATTTTCATATCACAAAATATACCCCTTTAAACCCTCATACTCAGATTTTGGTTATAAATCCACTCCCAAAAATTTGCTGTCGGCTCTTAGACTATATTTTTTACAGATTTATTTAAATAATAAATAAACCCATCAATTTCAATTTTAATGGAACCTTTGTTTGTAACGATTTCATTTACTTTCATTGCACCTTTTTTTAATAAGAAAACTTACGTTGCTATAAGAGCGTCCCTAGCAAAAACACAAAATTTAGTCTTCTACTTGTATATCTGGATGGGTGTATCTGCAGTGTACTGATTCCCTTAAGGAGACTTTCCTAATCTAGAATTGTAACCATTCATTGTCTCAACAATTAATATTTATTCTAGATTTTTTTTTCTAGATTTTTGAACTTCGGGATTATGCTTTCTAGATTTTTGTTTTCGGGATTTTTTCAATTCTGGATTTTTTTTTCGAGATTTTTACTTTCGGGATTTTTGCTTTCTGGATTATTGGTTTCTAGATATCGTGGTAAACCCAAGTAGAAAACAATTTGTCTCTGTATTGTTTTAACAGAAGGTATGCTTCCCATAGAACCATTTTTCATATTTTCGAATTTCTCGAGATTGGATAAGCCGATTAAAATTATTTTTTTCTACACAGAAGCTCTAAAATAAAATTTCAATTTGCAGTTCAGAATTTAGCAAAATAATTTTTTTTTTTTTTTTCATTTTTTAAAAAATTGATTTTTCCGAAACGGTTTAATGATTTTTTTTTCAAATTAAATATGACGTATGTAAATGGGTACGTTCAGGAGACTTAAGGGACTTAAGTTCAGTCAACTACATCCATTGAACGATAATCTTCATCAAAATTACTTACTTTTTTTCCGCATGTCTTTATGTCAAACTTATAACTTTTCTCTTTACCTCAAATTCGCTTAGAAAACGAGAATGCTCGACATGGATATTAAATTCCGTTGTAGTGTACGGAAAATTTAATTTTAAATTTAATTAACACGACCGCACAAACAATTTATAAAAATTTAAACTGATTTTTAATTTCACAAATGACAATTTTGACAAAAACACACCAGCAAGTATTTTCAAGTAATTAGTTGGATTGGATGTAGCTACATAAAACCTCAAAATTCTACTGGCAGGTTGTCAACCATCAAGTGTAGAGTAGAGTATCCTGGATTTCTTTTATCAAAGCAGGTACATAGGTTCTCTGGGATTGGTTAGAACTCAAGAGGAAGGTCAGCACAGTTTTCTAGTGCCCTACCAATGGTTCCCGATATTAAAGTCCTAATGTTGCACCATTCAATTTGTAATAAATGAAGCAAAAGTAACTCATTAGCAGGAAGTTGACAAACGAACCATTGTAGCGGTCTCCCCAAATTCAACTTCACAAGCCGGATAACCCCACTTTTCCAGCCAATGTTTAAAGCAGTTCCATCGTAACAAACAACAGACAGTTTACTTAAATCCAGTATCGAATCCGATATAGTTTACTTTTTCACATTTGTTCCTGTTACCAAGCCAACATCCGGTAAGACTGCACTCGCGACTGCTAGTGCTGATCTATCCGAGATGCCGTATTGATGATGCTAAATTAGGAAGATATAACCGATTTCCTTCATTAATACTTTGGCATCTTTAAGAAGTACTTGGCTGGATGCCATCATCAGTATAGTCACTATCAGTCGTTGTACAAGGAATTTATTGAAATCTTGATTTTGTCGTAGCTCTAACTGATGACAAAGTTTCGTGTGCTGGTACATTTATACTTTTTTATTTCCTCAAACTTTTTCCGACAAGTTTTTTGGTCTCTAAAAAGTTCAACCCGCCCACAGCCACTAAGTGATTTACTCTTCCATTCTTGTAGTTTCATATAGTTTTCCTTTTGTTTGGATTTTGGGTATCTCAAAAAATACAAATATTTATCATACTTTTCATTTCTTGTTTTACCCGTTGAATTGACAAGACCTAAAGTTTAAAATATTTGAGCAACAGATGGCTGCTTTTCATTATCTTTTTTTTATTTCTCACAAAAAATATACGTTTTATAACTTTAGCAATTGACGGTAACACTCTTTTGTTTCTAAGGCACGTTGCTCCAAAGATGGGACACCTTCCAAATTTTGTCGAGTCACTCGTTTCAGCATTTTGTTTGGTATTTAATAGAGAAATAAAAACGTTTTGATTCTTGCCAGCTAAATGAACGACTGAGCTTTAACTTCAATCGGCACGAAAAAAAAACTGCAACAACAAAAATGAGAGCAACTCTTTTTTGTCATCAAGTGTAAAAGAAAAAAAAATATTTTCGCAATGCAGACAAATTTTTATTCTATGAATTGGTATTTGAAAAAAGTGACTTTAAGTAGTATTCTTAAGATCCTTTTTAACAAATATCTCCAGAATGACTCATCGCACTTCAAAGTTATAACAACCTTTTTAATGAAAATTGAATATTCTATATTTTTTTTGTGTATAATGTTTTTTCGTATGATTTATACTTTTCAAGTTATAGAGCCAAACTTTATTTTATGCTTATTTTGCAAACTTTGAGCTTCGTTAGAGGACTAACAAAATTGAAATTTATTTTTTTTCTTATTTTTACGTATAGTTAACGTAATTATGCAACTTTTTAAAACTATTCGAAATCGAAAATCTCAAAAAAAGTTTGAAATAGCCAGTTGCATTCCTCCCCTTAAACAATTCAACCGTAATACTCGCGCTTCTAGGAATGCCCATCAGTTTACCCTTGAGCCCAATTTCGGACGTATTGTTAAGTACAGAGATTCTTTCTTTAGTCGCACTACTCGAATGTGGAATGCTCTACCCAGCTCAATTTTCCCCTCCCATTGTGATCTACAGACGTTCAAAACCAATGTGCATCGGTATCTCCTTTTAAATCCCCTCCAATCTACCTAATCGCTCGTGCTGTGTATATCATCTTAAGGGTAGTCACAACCCCTTTTGCACGCGCTTAATATAAAAAAAAAAAAAAAAAAAAAACGCTCCACCCTTATGTACGTCACAAACTCTATTTTTAAGTATAGTTAACTCTATTTTTACGTATAGTTAACGTAATTATGCAACTTTTTAAAACTATTCGAAATCGAAAATCGCAAAAAAAGTTTTCTCGTTTTTCTCAAAATTTTGTCCGGTGACCTCTTAAATAAGCGTTCAAAATTATTTTCTAAGAAAACCCCAGCAACGATTTTTAAATGTTTGTCTTCCATATATTCATATTTGTTCCAGACATCAAATTCCATCTTTTTTAAGCAATAAAAAAAATATTTGATGCTTTTGAATATTTTTTTAGTATCCACATTGATTCACATTTTTAAATATAATATCTGCTGTTAAACACACAAATTCAAAATTTTACATTATCAACTTGAGCAATGAATGTGTGACCATCAAGTCGAGTCCTATTAGACTTAATAATTGCAACTTCAATTTGAAAAAAGAAATCTTTTATTTAAACTGACTATAAAATGTTTGAATAAATAAATGTACCTTCCTCAACATTTAATAAAATATTAAGACATAATAATATATCACAAAATATTTCTCAAAGAATACATAATTTCCCTGTTAGCACATCAGCAACAATCTCGAAAAAAGAAATATACTCGTTCTTGCTGCCAACTCCACGCGATACAGATGCTCTTTGATGTACCAATAAATCCTCCTGTTCTGAGTAGAAGATACACCCACGATTTCATTAGTGTTTGCCACAGGATTTTCTATTAAAAAAAAATAAGAAAAATGTCTTCTTTTTCGAAGGATTTTCGCTTCACAGTTCAACTCTACAACTATAAAAAGAAATATACAAGCACGAATACAACGACGACCTGTTGGTGCTGTGATGTGATAATAGTCCGGAAAGCTAGTTTCATTTGTTCAGCTCAAAAGGACTTATCCGTCCTGGAATCTATGATCATTAATATCATTTCGCGTTCGTTGTCCTCTCCCAGGATGATGAACACCATGTAAGATCGTAGTCGAATTGAATAAATGTGTACAAAATGCACTCATTTCGCAGATGCAATCTCGATCCTCGGTGTTGGTCGGTCGGTTGGCTGGTCCAGTCCCTCTATCCATTTAGACGCTCGCGTTGTTGGAGGGGATTCCATAGCATGGTTGTGGCTGGAGGCAGGTCACAACTCTCTTGTTCCAGTCATCATAGGCAACTCGTGTGTGTTGTGACAATTAAAATTCTTTCTTATTCCTTTGAGTTCATGTTGTTGTCTGTGTAGTTTAAGGTAAAGATATAACTTTTTTACCCGGAAAATGTTTTCATTTTAACGACTTTTGTGGAAATTCACGGTCTTTTTAACCCGTGGACCATGCCTCGAGCAAACATGCGCAGAGATGGCTAGTACATCCAAGCATATGCTTATGCACCTATACGGATGATTGAAAGGCTTTGTACCTTTTATTGACAAATAAAACGGTTTGTTGACAGAAACCAATCACACATGAAAAAGACTTTAAAATACAAGTTCAAAGTCACATAGAGTCTCACACAAATATTTACGTGACTTATTAGGTTTTTATTTTTTTTTTGTACTATTTAACCTGAAACATGACTCAATATTCCTTCCTTAGAAATTAGTTTAGGTTTGGGATAAGAAAGAAAATGACCGAATCTCAGGAATGTTTGCGCTAAAAGATGTAAATGAGGCGTTTAGGCATTACGTTTTGGTTATGATTATTTGTGTAGCACAAATATTTACTCTCGAGCTGGAAATGATATTTTTTTCAAAGGAAAAAAAATGTGTGTTTAACATAGAACTATATGAAGGCAAGACACGTTCTTTTGGTACAATAGAACTCTCGCACAACAACAACAAAAAAACGAACTGCTTTTTCATAATCTGGCATTATGAGTTGTTGAAGAAAAAACAAGAACGTGTGACTGAGTTTAGTAAACAACATAATTTTATCTGAGAAATTGGGTGATTCTTTGATGAAGAGGAATAATAACAATCATATTTTAACATACTTCAAAATTCATATGAGCAACATAACTTTAAATACGTTAAACTTCAAAGGAATTTTGTTTGGCTTCTTTTGATAGATGGACAATTATTCTTTCTATAGATTTTAAATGTTCTTCTTTTAGTAATAAAAACCCCCATATGGGTTTGAATTGAATTTATTTTTCCCACGCTTTGTAATCTTCCTAATTTTCAACTGAATTTGGATGGATTTTCAATCTGTACTACAAACCTTTGCTGAAAAAGTTCCAAGAAAGGAAAATATTGTGGTAAATTAAACGAATTAATTAAGAACAATTTTTGAATCAACACTAGTAAAATTATTGTAGAAAGAAATAATGATCCGGTTTTACTGATTACTTTTATCGGTTCAACGTGCTTGAATAATATGTTTTTCGAATTGAATTTATCATTAAGATAATTAATTGAGATGCCTCGAGTACAAATTTAAAAAAAAATTCGATGAAATTAGGTTATTTCTTCAGTTTTCAGACAAACATACACATAAAATATATGGGCTGGAAGTAAGCACTGCCATTTTTGGATTTTGAAATGAAGGGTCTTCTGCGATTTGGCGGATTTGTGCTACCTTGTGTTTTTTCTTAAAAAAAATCTTACAAAGAACACCTTTATTAAAAACTTAATTTCCAAAATAGCCACGAGGAACCTTTAAACTTTAAAAGGTTGACTCCCTTTTCTTACAGAAATTTTTTGAGGCACAATCAACCAATTTTTGTATGGTATCATCAATATGAAATCAACTGCGTTCAATTTGACGTACCCTTATGTGCTTGCACCACATGTCATAGTCGAAAGTACTTTGTTCAAAACAACTTTATACAAACACTTTGAAAAAGATCGTACGAAATTTTTTTTCAGAATGAGTATAAATAAACGAATCTGTGCTCCTGGAGTTCATTAAAATTTGGACTGTGAAGGGAGTAAGCCAGAAGGTTGGCACAGAATCTATCATACATATAAATTGTTTTGATATCATCACCTGAGCGCAAGAACTATAGTTACTTGATTTTTTAATTTTTTGAGATAGCAACATTTTGGTGTATCTATAGCTTCAAGCTCCCTGAGAACGACGAAAACTTTAATTTGTTTCTTGTTTACCTTTAGCAAATATCCCAAAGTTTGAGGATCCGTAATTTGTTAGAAGAAAATTTTAGTGACATATTCACAACAAATACGTCTTTGTTGAGATATTTTAAAAGTAGAATATGCAGTCATTACCCAGTTCTTGCATTTAGAGGGGGCGATATAATCTGTTCAGCACTTGGCATCAGATGTTGAGCGCGATTCAGCACAAGTCGAAAAGCAAAATTTGAGATTTTTGCTAAATACCGACGTTACAAGGCAACACAAGTGGAGGTCGCGTGAGAGTACAAAATAGCTACATGTAACCTGACACACATACATTGGGACAACAATTAGTTTAAATAAAAAAAAGAAACCCGCCTCGTTGACATAAAAGTTTCAAAGTCAAACAGAATGCCGCTTACCCGTAAGCAGTAAACGGTGAAAAAGCTTTTTTTATTTTTGAGCCTAACTTATCAACTAATCAGAGAAGTGGGAGAGTATTGTTACATCAGTTCAGATCATATAGCATACATAAATAATTTCAAACTTCAGCTAAAATATGGAACAAGATAAGACGAAAAAGAAGTAAGACTCTCTGAGATTCCTTTGTAACTTGTTTCTTATAGCTCCATCTAGATCACTATATCACAAACTTATTCAAACCTTTTTCTCAAATTCTTATCAGTATATCAAAACCTGCTTTATATTAATTTTCAAAGCACTGTACGGCATCCCTACTGTATGGAAAATTAATAATCTATTGATCTACCCTCCACCAATTAAAACGAATGGTAAGACCTTTCTCATTCAGTATAGAAATGCATTATCAGAATAATCTTGCCTATACAAGCAATTTTACCAACAGAATTTCGAAAATTCTTTTTTATAAATCTTAGAGGCTAGAATAATCTAGATTTCAATATCTTTTATCAAAAAAAAAACACAAAAATTTAATTGGAATATTTAAACTAATATTTCCATAAATGGAACCATAAGGACATCAATTATTCTAAGGGATGACATGACAAGTAATTAACATCACCTTTTGTAAAAAATATCTAGCTGCTGTGTTGATAAAATCCATTATTTGTATTTATAAATGTCAGTATTTTCTCAGCAGGTGATTAAAAGACTGAATTTATTTTTGAAATCCAAAGAATATTATTTGAGATAAAATTCAAACGACCAATTTTAAAAGTTGATCATGATCATGAGATTGTTTTTGATTCGAGATAATTCATATAAGGCCAGCTGGGTCTGATGAATTTTTTGTGTGATATAAATTTATTCAATATCCCTAGGAAATGGCCTGATGAAAAAAGATAAAAATATAATGGTTGGATTGCATGGAGCGAAGAAGAGACAAAATTAATCATTGATCCTTTTATAGATCGAAACAGACTTAAGTTTTGCTCATTTCTTCTAATGATGCTGGAAAAAAAAATTAGGGAGCCGCTTCTTATTGTTACTAGTAGTGTCTACTTACTGGATCCACGTCGTCTTACGAAATATGTAGGTAGTGCGTTTTCAAAAATAAAAATTTGTTTCCGAAATCCAAAAAATATATATTTTTAATTTTAGTACAATACCCACTATTAAGAGTTCTTAAAATAATCTGAAAACAAATTTTAATTAAAATGTGATGAACCATTTTTAAAACAATCAAAAAAGTGTTTATTTGGGTGATGCCTTTAATAACCATTTTTCGTATTTTTACTTGCGATATACATATATAGGGTATAGTGACCAACCGTCCCGCATTTGCCGGGATAGTCCCGCATTTAACATGCCTGTCCTGTGTCATAAACTGTCCCGCGAAATGGTCCTCATTTACAGATTTGTCCCGCAAAGTCCTGCAAAATTAAAAATATACAAATATAATGCAAATGTATCTGCACGTCATGCACATGTAAAACTTGCAAAGAAATCTAATTTTCATTTTGCTCAGTGTTTTCTGTGCTGAAGTAAGTATTTTATCCAAAAATGAGGAGATGAAGTACCCATTATTAAAAAGAACTACTTGTTTTTTGTTTGATTTTGGACGCAAGAGAAAACACATATGAGAGGACAAACGGTAAAATCCATTGTTCTGTTAAAAATATTTTTCGATTGGTAATTCCTCAACTGAAATTCATACAACTGAAGAATATAATTAGGTAATCGACCTGCGTAGTTTATTAAGAGATGTTTTTTTTTTTTTTTTGAAATGTGTACCTTTTTAATCTTATTTCTTAATTTATTCTTAAAGGCTGATTCAAATGTTTCTATGCATTCAAATTAAAAAAAAAAATGAAGAATATACTTATTTTAAGTTTCATTAAAAAATAACAAAAAACTAAAGGTTTTTAGGGGATTCCTTATAGACCGAGAGCCAACGACATAAGAAGTCAAGTCATTTGCGTAATGTTGAAACGGTGACGTGAAATAATGCCAAACCAAAAGATAAGACCAAATTTAAAAAATTTGGCTTTATTGCGTTTTCAAAAAAGAAATAAGACCAAATTTGTAGTTTGGTTTTATTTCATTTAAGAAATTGAAATAAAGCTAATTTGGCTTTATTTCGATTTCGACTAATCCGAATATTTTATCAGATTTTTCAAAACTTTCAAATATTTCTACGATTTGCTTCGTCTCTTACGAATAAATCTCAAATTGACGTAATCGGTTTTTGAACATTTTGAAAAATCTAATAAGATAATCGTTACAAAAATTACACGATTTACACAGTGGATTTAGTTCCCGGGGACTTAGTTCCCTGCACCCGATTTTCTTATTAGATTTTTCAAAACTTCAAATATATCTACAATTTGCTTCGTTTCTTAGGAATAAACCTCAAATTGGCGGTTTTACCGTTGGAAACACGACTGATAGCAGGGTTTCGCCTAAAGAAATCTCCAATTGATACAGAATTATGATAAATTTGGCTTTATTTCGATTTTTAAAACGAAATGAAGCCAACAATGTGTTTCAACGAAATCTATATGCCTTTATTTCAATTTTGAAATTGAAATAAAGCCAAAAATTAACTTTGCACAATTTGGCTTTATTTCCATAATATGCTTTTTGGTTTTATTTCGTTATAGCTTCGGAGATAAGGCCAAATTGGGGTTATTTCATTTTTGAAAACGTTTCGTTTGGCGTTATTTCACGTCACCGGTTGAAACCTTTACCAATACATAGCTTTGGAAGGGCAAAACCAAAAAAAAAAGCTTTTCTCTTGAGTTCTACTAGTCGGATCATCAAAATGAAGGTGTTTAGGAGTAAGGAAAATGACAGAGCATCGTGATATATTTTCAAAAAATTCATTGAATTGATAATACCTCTGATAAAATTTTAAGAAAATCTACATTTTCAACGCCCCGGCCCCACCACTTCGTCCAGGATATGGGCAGGCAGACAATGTAATACTGGTGTAACCTTTCCGGAGCTATGTAATGGTATGGGTTTTCAACATTACGCAAATGACTTGACTTTTAATGTCGTCAGCCATTAGAGGAGTTATTGTTTTTTTCCTTTGGCTCCAAAAATAACGGTAGCAGTAGGTACCTGCTATAGGTACAACCAAAATACAAACAAACAAATATTTCTCGAAAACGGATAGAACGATCTTGATAAAATGAATTCTTTGGGGCCAAATTTTATGTAGCCGTTAAAGTTGTTAACTATGAGAGCAAATTCGTGCGATCCATCGTGCATTTTATTTTGTATGGGCAAAAGTCTGTAACTCTTGCATAGAAAGTGTTATAGTGGTTTCATTTACTCAATAAAATTATTAAATTGTTAAATAAAAGTTGTGTTAATTCTTCTATTAAATAAACGAGATAAACAGCCTTAGGTCCCTGCAGACGAAATTAACACTTATGTTGACATTTTGTATAATACATTTAAAAAACCATGCGAACGAAACCACCTTCTCCCTAAGGCATTCAAAAATTCAAAATTCAAAAATTTATTTTATAAAGGCTTTAAAAATCACTTAGCCCCAATTTATTAACCCTCTGTTAAATATGAAATCGCCGTTAAAAATGGGAAATTTACTAAATTTGTGTGAAATTTTAAAATAATCCAATTTTGTATCGAGATTTTAAGTGAATAAATTGAGACTTAATCCGTTCAACAACGTAATAGCAAAATCGTGATTTAGAAAAAGTCAAAAATATTCGCAACACAAATTAATGTTTTCCATAAAGTCCCCAATTTATTGGCTACACCAACGTTATACCAAAACTAATAAAAATTCCTCAATTAATATATTCAATTTCTGAGACCCGATATTATTTATGTGAATAACTATTTCAAAGAATTTATTAAGGGCGTAACAAAATATCATCAGTAACACCATCTTAACCACTTTCACTCGAGAATCCAATGTTATAAACATTTCCCTCATCCAACCAAATACATATCCTATATCGCATCGCAATAAAATCAAATGATTAATTTCCAATTCAGTACAACCAATAAATAGAAATGAAAAATTGATCACTTTGTCTTCAAAGGCGATAAAATATATTGCATCTCGCATCTTATTCTTCGGTCGCATTTCTGATGGTAACACGTGATGGTAACACGACGGCGGCGGCGGTGACGACGCGCTGCGACGGACAAAACCAGACTTCGGCAGCGATTTGACAGAGTGTGTCTTCTTTAGGTCTTCTTTTTCTCGCGGATCGCGAATGGGCATATATTTTCTTTGTGGGCTTGTGGTGCCCCTGATGTCTGCGGATGGATCGGAAAGTAGGGTATAATATTGATACTAGCACAGTGTTCAGTTGTTAGAGTGTTGTCGTGGTGAAATAGATCAGAACGACACAACAACTGAAATGCGTGCGCTTCTTTGACAGCAAAATGATTTATTCCCTGTCTAATGTGACACAATCGGGAACTGAGCTCGAATCACATTTAAATTAATTAGACTTCCAGGTGGGAGTGGATTAATCCAGGTAGGAGTTTTTTATTTAATAAAATAGAATCTGACTGCCGGAGTACACAAACTCAAATCAACAACAAACACACGTCATCGTAGGTACATATACATGATCAGGTCTTAATTGGATTTGAAAAGTCATCGCATAAATCACGATTTTTCGTTTTTGACAAATTAACTGTGACACATTGAGTGGGGAATATTTCATTTTATTCATAGAGCTGTATCTATACAAACCAACATCAAAAATGGTGACACAAATTCTTGTATTTCTAAAAAAACGTCATGCAACTGTCACCCACATATAATATTATAGTCTATAAGGTTGGCATCAGCAGTAGTTGTCAGTTGGTGGACGGTTTTGTAATGGAGATCTGTCATGCAATACGATATTGGTTGAATGTCAAGTACTCATAAACAACGCGACCTAGAAGAACATATTGCATGCACATAACTTATGTCACATTGACATAGTGCGAAGAAAAATTAATATGTATGAATTCCTATTAATTGTTTATTTTGCTGATGCGTCAACAGACTAGAGCACCAATGATTTGACATTTGATACAATTCAAAGCACGCGTTTCATCGGTATTATGTTGCATCGCAATATGAGAATTAATTAATTATGATCATCAAGGTATTACGATTGTTGTTATTCTGTACGGGCAAATCGAAAATTATTTGGGTAAAATTTTTGATTTGACAGGAAATAATGCTCCAAAAACATGGCAAATGCGACCGATGACGTGTAAATATGAATAGTTTTTAATTTTTGGCAGGACTTTATTTTGTAATTAAGTTGAAAATTCAATTTAAACTGAAAATTAAATTGCTCAGTGAGTTAATTTCTTATTTAAAGTACTTAAACATTTAAGCCAGCATGACTGTTTATAATTGAAAGTCTTTCTAATACTTTGTCAAATGCTCGTTTTTTTCAGCAGTTCGACTGAATATATAATTGGGCGTATTCACAGTCATTTTTAAACTGTTTTTAAGTTAAACCTAGGCTTACTTGAATTTTCGGACGTTGATTCTATTCTTTTAAGTTTATCATTTCAAAATATTTGCAGCTATTTGTGTAGTATAATAATTTAATAATCCTATAAAAATATAAAACCAACAATTTGTAAGTAAAATCGGTCTGTTTTCATTTAGCCAAAATTGCCTTAAACTGTAGTTTAGTAAAAGCTGGGTTTATAGGCGACTATGAATACGCCCCAATTAGAATAATGCTCAACGTACATCCGAGACGACAGAGAGAAGAATTTGTTAAACAGATGGGGTGACCATATTTTGATTAATAAACGCTTAAACTTAGTCGTTTGATTTTTAATTTTATAAAGAACAACAAACTCTCATAGTTTAAAAAGAACACGTTTTTCGAATAATTCATGTTTGGAAATTCATTACAACTTTTTTTTAAAGGGAAATTTGTGTTAAGTTTTGAAGATCCAAAAATCTTTTTCCTAACGCATGCACTCAGTGCTTGTCCATTTTAAGGGTAGTCAGATCCCTTTGTTTTTATTAGTAGCGAAATAGGGTAATTTTTGAAATTTCCAAACAGCACATTTCATTTTTTCATTTTTCATTTTCATTTGTTAAATGTATAAAGTGGTGTACTCCCCACTTTATATATTTAATAAAGAATTAGATTCTTTTAATTTGTACAATTGAATTTAGTTTGACAGTTTAAGGCTTCTTTATGTCGTTTTCTCTCTGTTTTTTCCATTTTCAAACAAAAACTTTTCAAACACTTTACAATATTGTTTTCCATTGGATATGATGTTGTCCGAAAATTTCCAATCTAATTTCGTCCAACTCTATGGTTGGAACTATCTGATTTCGAAATGTGAATTTCTCGAATGAAAACCAAGTATTAAGCTGTGTTTATGTTGGAGCTTCTATAAACGATTCGAGCAACATTTTACAACAAAAATCAACAACAGATATAAGGAATCATTTTTCGAAGCTCCAACATAAACACTTGTTTCTTATTATCCTTGCCTTTTAAGTGAGTTTTAAATACAAATTTTGTTTACATTTTTATGTTTCTACATACCTACATACTTTATTTCACTAAATTGTTATCAATATAATCAGTACTGAGCTATACAACCAAAAAGCCAAATTAAAGTATTCGTATATGGTCACCGTATACAATAGATCATCATTGATCGTTGTCACGATCCTGCAACATTGTGGCAGAAACTTGCGTGTTGGAATGCAATTAAGCCTTTCAAACTTCGATTAACTAGTTTGCAATGGTTTCGGGTCACAAGAGGATTTGTTTATTATTCGATGAATAAATTAAAGCGGAAGAATTCGATAGACAATTCGTACGTTTTGATAGTCTTTGGGATAAATTGATGTCATGTGTGTGTGGAATTATATATTGAAGTGATATAAAAGCATCTTGATAAAACACAAACAAGGGACAAAGTAGAGTCATGTTTTTTTGAAATTTAAAGAAAAAATCCATAAAATAATGTGTAAAACTCGTCCTTTGAATTTGCTAAAACATACTTATATACTTTAAGCTTTATTTATGTATGCAAGGAAGATTTAAAAAATTAGGATTTTTAAAAATTACCTAAAACTTTGTATGCCAACTTTCCGTTCTAGATGAGTTTTGCCCAAAACTTGAAATTCCGGCTCTAGGAAACGATATAAAAATGTCAAATAACAAATAATAGAGTCTTAAAGATGAACATTTGTTTTTGCTTTATTTTAAGCTGCGTTAATAACTCAATAATTTATTGACATTTTTAAAACTGTTTAAGGCCCATTTACTGATACGAAACTTAAGCATTTAATTTCAACATAAGAGCTTAGGTGACAGCTTATGCTTATGAAATTGTAGAACATAAACGATTAATGGTGTTTTCTCGTAATAACGCTTGCAGTTAGGCTGCATAGCTTTCGCTCCGAAATGAAATTCAATTCTTGACCAGTGTCAAATCTTTCCTACAATCTCCCTCCTTACATTATATGCAACGAGTTGTTGCGGTGATAACGGACAAGAGAAAAAGAAAGAACCCGAATGAATAACATCTAACTTGTGTGTGGCTTGTAAAAATGCTATTTGTCCAAATGCAATTGTAAATGGAAAAACCTTGATCTGCATGGGTACGATCAGGTGACCTCGGTGGTGCAATGCGTAGTGCAGCGGCCTCTGAGGTAGCTTGGTCTAGGTTCAAATCCAGTTGATGGCAAAATAATTTATAAATTAAAATTGGAACTATAGACTAAGCGCCACTAAAGGAATCTGATGATCGGTGTGGCAGCCATGAAATTGTAATAATTCCAGCCAAAATGTAATACTCGGTGGTAGCCAACACAAGTGGTTGTTGTTGATTCAAAACCATAAACGTTTATATTGAACTTAAATATTTATCTTTCGTATCAGCAAAGTGGCCTAAAAGCAAAAAATTGATAAAATAAAATGTATTCCTTTGTGTTTTTTTTTTTTAATTTGCTTTCACATTAATTTTTGTGTAAAAACGAAAGCAAAAATTTAGTGTTTTAATTGTTATATAGGAAGATGATGAAGAAATTTAAATATTAAAATATTGAAATTACTTCTGTTTTAAGTGCAGTGAATGAATAAAATTCAATTAAAAAGTACAAGTGACCTCAACTCCAGAAATTATTGTGTTTCGCCCAAGGTATAACGTGGGCTCTTCAGTTAGTCTGTTATACCCTACTAAGACATCATCGACCAAAATTTGTGTCTTAGTAGGGTATAACAGACTAACTGAAGAGCCCACGTTATACCTTGGGCGAAACACAATAATAATTGTGATTGGAAGTGATTAAAAATAATCTTTCCGTCGGCTTTTTTTGGTCACTGTAGTTTTTGCAATGAAACAATTAAGTTACATTAGCTTTCCCGACGTTTCGGCAGGGGTTGCTGCCTTCTTCAGGGGAACTTTATTTGGACAACAAGAAAAAAATATATTGTTTACATTATAATAACAATAATTGAAACAATACAAAATACACTCACTTTAATAAAACTGTGTTTAAATTTAAACTGACATTTAAAATTATTGTATCTAATAATTGTAATATTATTTACAAAAGTAAAGAAATAACCACTTCAAACGAAGTTTAGTCTATGGAATTTAAACAAGGAGTAAAGAAACTGAAAGACTACTGTGTTATGATGAGACAAGAGAACAATAGATGGCAGAGATGTTTTGGGTGTCTTGTTTTCTGTTCATGTTGTTGTTGTTGTTGATGATGTGTAATGTTTCTAGGGTGTATCGTTTCGAAACATGTTTCTCTGTCTGTAGGACTTTGACACCTTCAAAATCTGGAGAGTGGCCGTTTTCGATACTGTGGCTCGCCAGGGCTGTCTTTCCAGGATTGTTTGATTTGATATCCGATTTATGATTAGAAATTCGCTGTTTAAGAAATTGTTTTGTAGTTCCGATGTAACACTGGTTGCATGGTTCATTAGGTTTACCCTTACAATTTATTTTGTAAATGACATCAGTAACTTTATCCTTATCCGCTTTCGTTTTAAGTTTAGTGAAAAGGTGACTCAGAGTTTTATTTGATTTGAAGGCCAGGCGAACATCTGTTAGTTTTTGGTTTATCACTTCTTTAAAATTCTCAGTCAGTCTTGGGATGTAAACCATACTTTTGTAGTAACCATTATTCGGGTCTTTAGTGTCTTCGCTTGGAATTTTGCAATTGTGTTTCTGAAGTAGACCACGAATTATAGAATTTGGAAAACCATTGTCACTCAGGATTTTTTTGATTTTTTTCTCATTGGCAGAGTGAAATTGTTCGTCGCTGAGTGCGAAAACTTTACTGACGAGATTGGATGCAGTGTTCATAACTATGTGCCTCGCTTCCAATCACAATTATTAATTCCAAATTGGTCAATAAATCATTTTTAGTATGAAACACAATAATTTCTGGAGTTGAGGTCACTTGTACTTTTTAATTGAATTGTTATATAGGGGCATTCCATGAAATGGTAACTTTATATGTTTATATATTTTATTTGGGAAACAAATGAAAATATTTTTTATATAAAGTACTAGCCCTTACTTTTATGAGTAGTCACATCTCATATAGTCACAACATGTCAAATTAAACAAAAAATTAACTTGCAAACAGTCCAGTGTCCTTACAAATTATGATCTTAATTTGAAAATAATTTGGTTTGTTTCATCTTATTATTAATACTTTTTAACTTCCCATTGGAAGTTATTGTAATTGGTGCGATTTGTCGAATTGAAAATTTTGACATATCTTCACGTTTTGAGGTCTCTAGAATCAGAATTCGTCGTTTTTAGCAAGATGTCTGTATGTGTGTATGTACGTACGTTCAAGGGAACTTTTTTCGTCCTTCATATCTCGAGAATGAATAAAGATATCGACCTCGGATAAATTTTATTTTACAGATAATATTGTCATAACGTGCTGAAACGGTTTTCTAACAAATTCAATAAACCGTTTTTTACTACAGCAATTTGAAAAGGAGCTGTAAAATATCATTTATCTGGAATATCTCGAGAACGGAATAAGATATTCACTTCAGACTAATTTTAATTTACACATAATTACACAATACCAAATTGGTAAATATTAAAACAAAAATCAACAGACACTTTTTTTTTTAACTAAGAAAAACAGTTGAAAAATAATTTTCGTTTCAAATATTTCAAGAACAGAAAATGATTCCGAACCCAGTCTATTTTTTTTTACATATAATTACGTAGTTAACATCTAATAATTTTTTTTTTTAAATTCAATAAATAGTTTTTTTTTTTAGAGCAAAAAAACTGGAACAAAAACTATTAAAAATTCTTAACAAATGTTTTTCAACTCAAATATTTTGAAAAACAAACAATGATAGTGATTTAAAATTTCTACCAAAAATATACACATATACCACCTAAATGTTGTGTAATTTTGAGATTTTTAAAACCACCCTTTAAAAAGCTAAGAATAAAAATGTTGCAAGAATAAACTTTTCAAAAATGCTTTAATTCGAAAAATTCTTACCATCAAAATCTCCTTCAAAATCGAAATTTTGCACCGTTTTTAAATCATATTTTCAAAATGTCGGGCAGGTGACAATTCAACAGTTTAATTTTATATATTACCAAATTGAGGCTAGTAGCTTTTTATAATTTATGACTAAAACAGCGCAGGAAGTGAGTTATTTAATACATAATTTTGTTTAATTTTATCGTGTAAACGTGTAAAAAAAGGTGATTAACATATTTTCGGGAACGTGACGCGTTTTATTAAAAGTCTTTGAAAACCAAGAAAAAGTATTTATTTTGTCTAGTAACATAATATTTGTAGAGAAGCAATAGACGTTCTATAATCGTGTATACTTTCTTTTTTGAAATTTCAAAATTTTTGATCAAGTTTTGAATTCAAAAGAACCAATATAAAGTTGACGGTACATTTACACACCCTTTAAGTATGACATTTTTCGCCCTTCCTCAATAATTTGTATACAGAAATTTAGCTTTTTTTTAAGACCTTAATTTTGAAGATCTGACCAGCAAAAATGAAGTTATGATTTTTTAAAAGCAAAAGAAGCCGATTAGAAATAATTATTTTTATTCAAATAACAAAGGTTGACAATGAACAAAGCCGAAAATTTCGACGGATTTTTGATAAATTTAATTAATCCGATTGTGACAGTAATATAGCACGTAGATCAATAAATGAGGTATCAAATTAATCGTTCTTTCTTTGAGATGTAAAATAACAAACAACTAAATCAATCGATACACACATTCAAAAGTTATTAAGTAATATACAGGGAAAGGTTTTTGCTAACGTTGCCTATTTTTTTTTGCGTGATCGTAAGAAAGTATCGACTTTATACAAACACGTTTCATGTCCTCCTGATTAAAAATGTATGTATTTTATTTTGCCTTTTTTATCCGTTAGTGCTTTTTTACCCGTTAGTGTCCTTTTGTCAATTTTGACTTGCTTGCTTTTTTTTTATCAAATTTAAACGAAAACAAATTTCTACAAATACAAACTGCATGTCGTTTTTCCATTTCCAGTTGAGATTGTTTCACTTAAAAACATGATCCTAACACAATCTAAAGCGCACAGAATACAAATTTGCTTACCCTCAACATACAAGAAAAGGAAAGCAGGTAGTGAAGACTGTAGATAGAATTACTATGATCTTCTCTCAATGAAATTCCTGGTCTTTTTTTTTACTCATAAAAACTAGATCTTTGCATTTCTCTATGAATGATCGTGCATTTCCTTGCACTGCAAAAATATCAATGAAAATTTGAAAAAATCGAAAGGGCCAATAATTGCAAATGAAGTGTTGGAAAAATTCACTACTGTTTTTAATGTGAATCGTGGACTTAAAACTGTTGATAAAATGCTGTAATAAATGTCGACGTCAACTCCACAATTTTCGAAAACGTTGAAGTGAATGATGTAGAGACTAGAGGTTTTAAAAAAGGGCTCCACTCGTTTCTGCTCAAGTAGAAAGGTCCTTAAGCTCATTTAAGATGGTTCTAAGAGACACACGTAGAAGGTTGTTACCTGAGAACTTCAAAAAGCTGTTGGTAGTTTAATGCTATTATAATTAGACGTTGAGTTATGTTTATATTCTCTTTATTTAATAAATGCCTTTTTTTGCCTTTTTAACCATTTTTTTTTTTTGATTTTTTTAGGTCAGCAAAATCCTTTCCCTGGTAATATGTGTTAAAAATATTGTATTATCAATATCTCCACTTAACGTCTATTTAGGGAAACAATTTTTTTGTATACACACTAAGAAATACGATTTGGACCAACAAGGCCACGATTTGGACCAAGAAGACCACGTTTTCAACAAATATCAATGCATTGTCAGTTCTAATTTCGTACACGTCGGAAACGTTACATAATTGTCGGGCACGTTACGGCAATTATAATGCTAAAATTCAGATTAAGTACATTGTTTTCAACTTAATTTTTTTTGTTGTTGATAAAAAAATCCTTATTTCGCCGGCCGAATACTTAAGTGCCCCATAGACCACTTTTTCGGGAAACTGAGTTAAAGATGCAGTTATACTAATTCGAATATTCTCTATCGTTTGGCGCTATCCCCGTTGCTCTATATCAATTATTAACGAAGTTACAGAAACCACTTTTGCTCTATAAACCACAAATTTGTGGGTTCTTTTGATGCTTATTTGCCGTATATGCAAAATTTGTACTAGGTGGACCAATTTTTATAGGAAAGTTTGAAAAACAAACGCTTAATGCTTAAATGCCCCATAACCGCAGGAGTTGGGATATAGAGCATTTAAATACTCACAATATATTAAAAAAAGTATGATTTTTGGTGCTTATGTGCTCTATATCCATGGACAAAAGTGCAGGCAGCTGGAAAAGTATAAATAAGAACTAACATTTTCGCCGAGTAAATTATAATGTAAAATTCTTAATTCAAACCCAAAAATACTGTCTTTGTTTTAATTCAATATTTATTGACCACCAACGTTTCAATTCTGGTTTGGATCTTTTTCAGGGCTGAATAAGTAATATCGACTTTTTTTTAAATATTGTGAAAAAAATAATAAAAGAGGTAGAAATGAGGTAGAAATGAGGAAAACAAATTATTTTAAATAAGAATATTTACATATCTTCAGGTTCACAAACTTAATAACTGCGTTTAATGTATTCTAAATAAAGCTTTTATCGATGATAATTAAACATTTTTTTTTTTAATAAAATGGATAAAAACAAAAAAGGTAAGAAAGCTAATTTAATTTTAAAAAAAAGGGTGACAAAAATACCAAAACTTACTCCTACGAATGTTGAAGTATTTTTAAAACCAATTCCGAATAAAATTGAATGTATTTTTCTAGGAAATTTTATGCACCAAAGTTCGTTTTCAGTATTTTTCATAATTAAGTGTTAAAATGCTCAATCATTTTCGTACGTTTCTTATCGACTTAAAAATAATCCAATCTGGTATAGAGGAAGGCAGAGCCACTAAATAAATATTACTTTTTGTTTTATATTTTATCGCTTAAAGTAAAATTATAAAAATTAATAATGCTAGAAATTTTGAATTTTTTTATTATTCTTGATTTCGTTGATTTCCGAATGTCCAGTGCATAAAAGTCCTATATCCATAGGAAATTTTAAGTTTGGTTTTCATAGATTTCGTATTCATATGGAAGAGGGTTCTATATCCATTATTGACTTTTTTCAAACTTTATTTTTTTTTTTAAATAACCGTAACGTTTTTCGACATCAGGACTTCAAAATACAAAAAAGGATTTTTCAATTAGTCTAAGAGCCCACAGCAGATTTGTCGTACGAAAATGAACCAAAAAAAAATTATATGAGTCGAAAGGTGTATTAAGGCTGATAAAATGCAAATCTGGCAGTCCCTGGTGGCAGCTGTAAGGTGGGAGGGGCAATTTTCTAAAAAATTGACTTTAAACAGAAACATAATTATTAAAAAACAACGGTTACATGTACAATGCCTTGTTATATTTTAGTGAAAGGCCAGAAGTCCCTTCTTTCATTTTCTTTTTAAATAAAGTTCTTTCGATGAATGGTTTTTGAAATATTAATGTTTGAACTCAAAATTTTGAAAAAAAAAAATTTTTTTTAATTTTAATTTTTAAAAAAGTACTATTTTTGTTTCCAAAATTCAATGCCCTTATCAATTTGTTCTCAAAAACTGGAAACCGGATGGTTCTAGGACTTTTACTTTTTAAGATATTAAAAAGTAAATGAACCAGCTTTTTCATAAAAATAAGACAAATCCGGCTAAATTATAATTATTATTTCAGCAACCAGTTAAAATAGGACAAACATGCGGAAAAAATTCTTACATTTTTGAAACTTGGTGGGAATGTCGGATTAACCAAAAGAATAAAGAATCAAAGAGTCCATAAAAATATCTGTATCCCGCGGGTGCTTTTTGGAGGGGGAAAGGGGGAGGTATGACTTATGGAAATTAAAAAATTATGTTGATACAATTTGGACATATGATACATGATTTTAGGTTTTTTTTTCAGTTCTGAATCTAATGGAATCAAAATTAAGACGATACAATAATCCTAAAAAAAGTTATGGTCCATTTTATATAGAGATGACTGTTTTTCAGTAAAACTGGTAAACTATTAAAAAATACCTTGAAAAGAATGGTACATTGATGAAAATTTGTATAAATATTCAATTGATAAATGAAGTTCTGAACTTAGGTAGTTATAATGTCGGGCACGTGACGCAAACTACTCTTAGTATAATTACCAGGTTTTTTTCAATTTTTAACTACAAATCCTTTGCCACATGCAAGGATTCCAAACGATCTAAAAATGTTTATAAATAATCTAGATTCTAGTATTAAGTTGTTTTAAATTTATTTTAAATAGGAAAAACTACGTACGAATGTCGGGTACGTGACAATAGAATGCCCCTGTAATCTATGGTGTTTGAGTCAACTTCTATAACCGATATATATTTGCATAAAACATTCATTTATTTAAAGACAAACAAAACTCTTCATAAATAAACATCAATAAATTTAACCGAAGTAGCAGGATTTAATATTTTCATGTACCTATTACTTGCTCGCAATCAAACAAAACCTTTTCTGTCGCAAATCGAATAAATAAGATAGAATTTGAATATCAAAATGGGAATAATCCATCTCGTTTAACCTACAATTAGGAAACAATTCATTGTGCAACAAAACCAAAACCGTCAACAGCAGCGACTTTATAAAGCAACCAAATTCAGCGAGTTAACTCTTTACCAGGTTTCCACACAGGAAAAAGGCAGATTTAAATTTAAATGTACAAGGAATTCAACAAGCCAAGAGACAGCATAATGTTCAAGCTGAGAAAAATGAAACAGAAAGTTGTACCATTGTACACCAGATTTGGTGATACCATCGAAATATAAAAATACAAAAAAGAACACAAATAAATCCAAATCAATGCTCCTTCTTGTATTGTAGGTTATGAAGTATTGTTAAAGTACCCTTAAGCGATGTCTTTGTGGATGGTCTCTCTGATGGCGATGATAACGTAGATTGCGAACATAGCCCAAACAAAATTCACTCAGGTTACATGATTACTGCTGCACAGCTTCCATGTTGATATTTAATAAAACAAACATACAAAAAAAAACTTTATTTTCTTCGCAGCAGAAGTTGATCCTATGACCTTCCAAAATGTATCTCGTATAGATTTACCGGATTTGTTGTTGTTGATTTTTTTTTATAATTGTTTTTTATATTTATTTATTTTGTTGGTTTGTATTTGTGATTTCTCTTGTTTTGCACGGCATTCGTGTTGGACAACCAGATAAAAATGATGCTGTAGCTTAATTCAATCGCCTAGATCTTGACTTGAATTTCTCAGCAATATGCTTTTATAAAACAAAAAATAAATCTCGAAGAAGGTAACAGCTTTCACTTAAAACGAGGTGAAACAAAACTTTATTTTAGATAAAAAGATTTTTCAGCAATTCAACACTGTAGCCTGATGCTTGTCAGTAGAGCAAAAATTGTAGGGTAACTTCCAAAAATGAAAACTCAAGACAGCGGAGAATTTTAAACAAACTTATTTTATTAGATACAAAACGAAATAGGCAAAGGGTCCGTCAAATAACTTTTTTTTTTGAAAATGCATCATCAACATCGAGTGTAGCTTCGGCTCTGTGGCACGTAGCGCCGTCCTGTTGAAACCGAATGTTTCCAATATCCTCCTCTTCAATTTTTCTGAACAAAAATTCGTTCAACATGGCCCGATAAGGATCGCTATTGACTGTAACGGCCACTCCTTGCTCAGTTGAAGAAAAATGGCCCAATTATGCCTCTGGACCAAAATCAGCACCAAACAGTGACTCGTTTTGGGTGTATCGGCTTTTCAATGTATGCGTGCGGGTTTTCTGTGCCCCGAATGCGACAATTTTGCTTGTTTACATACCCGCCAAGATCAAAATGAGCTTCATCTGAAAATATGATTTTTTTGGCAAAATCGGCAAAGTAATGTCGCAATATTACTCAGCGTTGTTCAAGCGTAAACACAACCATATTCGTTCAGCGGAAGGATAAAACTAATTATCTGTCAAATCAGACATGAGCTAAGTGTTACCATTCACGAAATAAGCACTAGTTGAAAAAAAAACGTTAGATGGCGGACCCTTTATTACAAAATTATTTACAACTTTAAAACTTCTTCTTAGTATTTTATTGATTATAATGTCTTTTTCCTTTTCTATTATGCGGGCAAAAGTCGGAGGTAACTGATGAAGGAAAAGACTTATAATCACCAAAATCCCAGAAAGAAAGGCAAGTAATAAAAAGCGGTATGAAGATACCTCTGAAAAATTACTTGTTAGTTTCCTGGTCAAGTCGAAAGTGATTTGATACTGAATTTGATTCGCCTTTTATTGGGAGAAAAATTAATAAATTATTTGAAAACAAGTAGGCTTTGAAATTTAGATAAATATTTTAGGAAAAATAGAAATGCAAAGAAGATTTGATTATGTAAAAAAGTATAGTCAAAGAAGATTTGAAGTCAAACTTTCATACAAAATAATTATATAATTCAAAGTATAAAACTGATTGTTGTTAGGTAAAATACAAGTATAGTCAAAGGCAGATTTCTGAAGTTCTTAAAATAATAAATAAATAACAATAACGGGTTGTTATAACACAAATTTTGAAAAAAAATCACATCATTGCGAAAGAAGTTTTTTTTATTGTTTCCTCAATCAAACAAGCGTGTAGCTACTGTTTATGAGTTTTTTTTTAATTACTTATGAACATATGTTTAGATATTCAAAATATTCCCTGCAACAGATTGTGATTGCATTCTAATGTGATATCAGTGTAAAAATAAATAAATTTGTTTCATTTGACCTAAAGCCCATCAAAATAAACAAAACTTATCAACATAAAAGGTCATAACAATATAACAAAGTATTGCATTCTAATGTTATGATTTTTTATGAAGAATTCGGTTTCACTAGAACCTTACAGTATTTTATTCATTCATAATTCACTACTTAGCTTTTTTATTTGCCACATGACTAATAATGTTTACCGAATATTGCTATTTTAAACCTTTTCATTCATGTCCTGAGAAACTTAAGTCAACATAACAGTTGTGTACACTTCATGATCTTGAGATAACGGCAATGCTTATTTCTTTTACATTTGTAATTGAAAACGCTGTCATGAATCATAACATGTAATTTCGAAAAAGACCAACAGAAAAACCACAGTCACTACATCCGTCCGTCAGACTACATGCAATATACTCCCTTCTAGCACACGACCCTAATCAAACACAAAGAGAACGATTACCAAGCAATCACCGACCGTCTGGCCAATCGACGACCACCTAAAGCTTTCAATTTCGCTGACTTGTGACATAACTCCGGGCGTACAACAAATTGATATAGTTTTCAAGTTTAATTGACATTTCAGACATCTGCACAAAATGTCAGCCGAATCACTTCGTGGCATATACATGAGTGTGTGTTGCGTTTGTTTGTGATGCAGCATGACAAGGAGGGATTTTCTGTCACACAACCGCCATCCGCCACCACACCGCCCAGATTCGACATCGAAAACTACTAAATACATACGAACAAGTTCACACGTGCGGATGCTGTTTCAGGAGGTCTGATGTGAAGGACTGAAGAGCCAATTCCATGGAGATTGCATAAAACGTACGCGATCGAAACAAAAAAAAACGAAAAAACGAAAACAACAACAACAACAACCGGCAACTCAGAAGGCGGAAAAATGAATCTGAGTAACAGAACGAGGACATCCAGCGAAGAAACCAAAACGTTCCAAAGGGAAACAATGACTGCTGATGCTGAAGCCGAGACAGAAATGGGAGCACATGTACATTAATAAGCGTCACTTGCCGAGTTTCTCGATGAGATTATCATAGCCGCTTGGAAAAGACAACAACGATGAAGACGACAACGATGTGCTGGTCGCATTAAACACAAGTGTATACTCTCTGATTGCATTCAGCGTAGGCAGAAAGATAAAAAGGTAACAGAGCGATGTATCTTTTGACGTTGAACGATGTACTTTTCCAGATTGATTTTGTGGTAACAAAATAATAAACGAAAAAAAAATAATCAACATTTGGAGCACTTACTTATGAGCGCCCTTGTTTGATAATATGTTTTTTGTTCACTCGTTTGATGAAAAAAAAAAACAGTGAAAGAGGGTAAGGAAGTTGTATCAAACTTAATTTTGAATATATGCACGACTGGATCACACAAACTTGCTCTTATATGATGTTTAAAGACTATAATATAGTATAGTATAGTATGTAATAATGGTCAAGAACAATTTTTTAAACAAATCAAAACAACCAACAATTTGTGTCTGTATCAAAACTAAGCATTATAGAAAATGTTTGTATGTACAAAACCCAAACAAATTCTTAACTTTGTCTAAAATATATATAAAATATATAAAATAAAATCAATTTTCCTGTCCAATCGCCCAAAGGCGTTTAAGTCTAAATAATTTCCTGACTATTAAAATCGGCTTCACCCACTAAAACAGCATAAACAAACTTAACGAGTCACGATAACCCTTGGGGCCATAAGATGTCATAAAGCACACAGCATCATAATGTCGCTCTCTTAAATCACATAAAAGTACGAATATACGAACAAATGTTCAAATACAAAATAAAAACAAAATCCGTTTTTATGTTCCGCTTTTGTTTGCCTATTTGCAATCCAACACAAATCGATGCCAATTATGATTGTGCGCCATCGATAGGTAGACCACACCACATAGAAAAACTAACTATAAGACATGGCAATCATAAAGATCCGCAATAACATAAAATCCACTTCAGAATGTTGTTGGTGTTGTTTTCGTTATCCCGCTCAACACAGCACGCGAAAAATGTGCAGGTTGGTTTAAAATTTGACAATGACGAGTGTGGTCAAGATACAAACACCGTTGCTGACGAACGACAACGACGAACGGGGTATGACGTGAGCGTCAGTCAAAGCATAGCGACGAGATGTTCCAAACGATTTAAGTTTGGTTTATGAGCGTCAAAGGTTATGTTGGGTCATTTGGTTTGACGTTGCAGAAATCGTGCAAAATCCAAACGATCGAGTTGATGTGATTTCTAGCGATATAGATTGATGTGACTGATGCGACGAAAGCAAGAGCTTGGCTGTGCAGCCGCAGGCTGAATTCAAATGTCGGAAGTATCCACAAGTCAACACAGATCTAAATATATTAAACTACAACCGACGGGAAGTTTTACTAACAAAATAAACATAGTAAACGAATGAGCTGAGGTAAGAACTTAGTTTATAATTAAGTTTAAATATTTATTTTAATTTTTTTTTGTTCGGCTTCCGAATACGAAGATCCTCGATTTCCAAGGAATGAATAGTATGCAAATTAAGAATTCAACAACTTCAAACAAAACACGTACCAATACCGTGTGATAATGGGATTTTAATATGAAGCAAGCGACTTGAATACTAAATTACTCGAAATACGTTTAAAAAATACAAAAACTTTAATCTTGTCATTTTCAATTAGTTAACAGTTAACATTTTTGTTCAATTTCAAAGTAAATATGTAGAAGTCTAGAGTCTACATTGCAAAGCATATTTTGATGGTCAGTAATTTGGTATTAATCTCACAGATTTGTTTTCACTTTTTTGACACATTGGGAGAAATGAGAATTTAACAGTTATCTAAGTTCAAACATAAGAATTTATGTGACAGTTAAGGTCTTAGAAAAAGTAGCACAATAAAAAAGCCTTTGTTTAAATAAACGGTTCTAAAGTTAATAAATTGATTTCATCACTCCAAAAAATAAGTATAGACATTGATCTGTCGATTGAACAGCTGAACTAGGATTTATCTTGTCAAATATAAGCTTAGAGACTAAAAATAAATTCATTATAAATTGTTCTTTCACACAGAGAAAAAAACAACGTAAAATCAAAGCAAAAAACTTTGATTCTAATATTTTTCGGAATGATTTGGCGCCAACGCCGAAAATTCTTAAATCAAAGTGGAGCGCCTTTATTTCAAAGTGATTCCATACTTAAAAACGAACTGGATTTTACTACGTTTACATGTTGATTTAAAGTGGAATCATAGGTAAATCAAATTCATCCGTCTTTTAAAACAACATTTATCTACTTCGAATCAACGTAGATTGAACATCGCTTGGTTAGGTATTGATTCAAAATAGCTACCCACGCCACGCTTCATTGTTTACGTTTATATAAGACAAATACAAATGTATATTCATGATCGACGTATTTCATTTTTGTGGTGAATCATTTATTTGTGACGACTTAAGTGAATCGTTTGATGTTATGAGTATTTCATAGTAATAAATATAGAAAAGTAATTAAATATTGTTTTTCGATTATATGAAAGTGAATTTTGAGTGCGCGTTTAATTTGTTCACAAATGTAAGGGCGAGTCGAGTCTTGTTTTATAATTTTTCTTTTAAAAACTCACATTGAAATACGTATGTTGACAAAAAAAAATGTATTCGACTTTCGAAATTTTAAATATTCTTACTATATTTAGCGCTGACCTATTATTTGTTCACTTTCTGTATAAGGCAATTATTGGTTTCGTGTCAAAAAATTGAGATTTCTTTCAAAACTCGGTGCATCAGTGCGTCCTGATGTACACTGAAGTAGAGCCTTAACGGTTGGACGGGTTTATTTCAGATTTGGTGCAGCGATGCCAGATCATGGGGTTTGTCCCTTTTTGTGGGATTTTGTCATCTAAAATAAGCTAAAAGGGACAAAGGGATTTTTCGAACCCCATAGTGCAAAAAAAAGGGATTTTACGCAATGCGAAAATACACATCACTCGTTTTATAAAAAAAAAAGAATTTATCCAAATAAACAACAAATTTGCAATATTAACTCATTCTTTATAGTTGAATTCATTCATTTTCAAACACTGATTCATAACTAATATAAACTTGGTGAATTTTATCACAACATACATGTACAAAAATACGTCAATTATACTTTTTTTCAATTCTCAACTCACAATTCAACAAACGAGGAATACGTCAAATGCGTCACGTCAAATAATTCATGCCATATACTTCATATCATATCCCGAATGGATTTTTTTGTCGAAATGTGTAGGAGGTACATCGCCCATAAGGCCATATACATAATGATGTAAATATTTATATATTTATTCTTCTTTTAACTTTTATAATTATTGTTAATGTATCGCCAAATTACAAAGAAACAACTTCAAATCGTTCCTAATAAAATAAAAAAAAACACTCAGCCCTGTCATCGTATCCGTTCGGAAATCTACGATCGGAAAAAAGTTACGATTGTAAAGTTTAATTTTGTAATGGTATTTCTTTTGCAATGGAAATGTTGAGGTTTACATATTTGTTTTATATCAACTTCATACAACAAAAATATGTCTGTCTCTATGGGTTGCCGAAATGATTTTGTTTGTATTTATTTTTATTTTAATAAATTAAAATGTACGCAACGATTTGCTTTCGGAGAAATCGGAGAGGCACAAAACAAAATGATCGTCTTACATCGCATAAATCTGCAACGTGTTAATTGGATTTTTTCATTTGAACGCCCAATTGATTTTTTGCGATGAAATGAATTATTTATCAATCGAAAAGCAATTGCAAAGTATGTCAAATTTTGTTCAAATCCGAGATTATTTCTTACGATTGGATCGGATACGATTAGGACTGGCCATGAGACGAGAAAATTCTCGGTCTCACATGACGAGAACGAGACAACACGAAACTGGCTTTTAAGCATCCAAGACGAGACCGAGACCATACTGTATATTTGGACCGAAATTTACAGAGAGTCTAATAAATTAAGAAATCCAATTTCAGTTAAACATTTATTTTCTTCTACACATATTCAAACTATAATCGAAAATATTTCGTTCCAGTAATCAACAAGTTGGCCGGAAATTTTATTTTTCGGAGACGAGACCGAGACGAGACTTAACTTTACAAGACCGACACGAGAACGAGACAATGCTGAAATTTTTCGATTTTAACGAGACCAAGACGAGACTTACAAAAGTCTCGCAGAGTCTCGTGGCCAGCCCTAGATACGATGATACCCCCACTGAATTATAACGAAATATAATTTTCTTAATTTTTTTTTCTTTCATGGGATAATTGAGGGATATTGATAATAACGGCGTGGGATAAAAGGGATTTTTTGGGTGCTGCTGTGGGAAAACGTGCTTCCAAAGTCTGGCATCACTGATTCGGTGTGAAGTGAAATTCTTTTTTTAATTATGTACTTCAATTCATTTAGAACGGGTAGCTGCCATACAATGATTTCAGTTTTATCAAGTTTCCTCGAGAACCGCTCTAACGATTTTGATAAAACTTCGTACATGTATTTTTAGAACAGTTTTAGTAATTTTGTGGTTGTTCAAAAAAAATTGAATAGCAGATAAAATCTTTTGGGGCTTCTTGATCAAATTACCGTTTTTTACTTGCTTTGGGATGTTCCCAAACATCTCGTCATTGGCTTGGTTAGTTTTGCCATAATTTTGCAGTTTCGTATTTCTAAAGTTATAGTAAAAAATTATTGCATTTAAAATTTGTATGGATAATTTTATGTAATACATTATAGTTGTGAGCTACATGAGCAAGTTAGTATGATCCAGTTGGGCATATATTTTGTCTGTTGAACTACAAGATTTATGTTTAAACAAAATTGTATTTTAAATTTATTTCGATTTTTAAAGCTAAAGTATATTTTTACGTTTTAACTACTCCTGCTTTCTGTCTACTTATTTCTGTTCACCAATAATACCTTTAAAAATACAAAAAAGTATATGCTTTAAATAAATATATTGTTTTCTATTTTTAAAACTTTTACATATTTTTACTTTTTACTTGAAATTTTGATTAAATTATATGTTTGTCATTGATTTATTATTTATATTTGTCTTTAATATAAATATTGGTAAATATTATACATACTTTTTAAAATATTATATTCAAAATATTTTGTTTAAACCTTAACGATTATAAAAGAGCAAGTAGAGTCCACAAAGCCATGAGCTCCATTTTTAATGCTCAAGGACTAACCACCTAATAATTTAAATAAATTAATTAGATTGGCATATTTCATTTTGATAATGATAATTTTTTGTCTCTGCTTATAGCTTACATTGTTGTGTTCTCCCATCATCGTAGATAGCGTCACTCAGCTTTATTGTAAATCAAAATTTGGAAACTTAAAATTAACAGACACAATTTCAAAAAGACTCTACCTACTTTTGCGGAACTAATGTTTGAAATTATGCAAGTGCTTGTCAAATTCGTTAAAAATTGTAAAATAATTTTAATTATAAATCAAACTTATATGTTTGTATGTTCCATATTAATTAACAAACATTAAAGTAAAATCTGATAAACTTAAAAAAAAAAAGTGAACAAGAAATACAATGTTTATTTGAATAAATCTCCAACTCATCCAACATTTACATATAAACCAAAGTCAATATAATCAATATCAATAGCTAGTTTTTTATCTATTATATCTCTATTCCTACACCAACGCACATTTTTTCTGTCACAACTCTTTCTGCAATTAGATAAGTTGATTTTACTCCCGTTTAGCACTGATTGAGCACTTTCCAATCATCCTAATTATATATTATGCTCCCTCTCTTCTTCCTCTTGTCACACTCCGATTATCATTATTATTTACCGGTTCTTGGTTTCCTTTACCATACAAACAGATCGATTTTTTCTAAAGGTGGCCTCACATTGAGGATGAAAATTTACGACTTGAATACGTTCATGCAACAGCATTTGGGGTAACTTGGAAGACTCTGGCGCAACATCACCATCTCCCATCAGATATCCTGTTTCTTGTTAATCACATCTTTAACGTGTTAAAATGATCAACTAAACTATCACCTGCTTGGATCATAATTCATATTCGAGGAACAATGGTGGGCTTCAGATGGAGAGCAGACAGAAGCTTCCCGATCTCGATGCATGATGGTCGGACACGATGATTTCTCGAAAAGGACTTTCAAACAAAAATTGTGAATTGGAATTGAACGCCTCCTGTGCCTCCAAGGGCGGAGCCAGCCTATCAGCACTACCAAGCCCAGCTTGTTTACTCACAACGTCACAACAACAACAAAAATGCTAAGACGTTCGACACAAAAAAATGAGGAGGCTCTTCTCCTTTTGCCCAACACTACCACCGTCACGGTCGGCAAAACAGCCAGCGCCATCTAATTTGAAATAATAATCTTAAAAATAAATTAAAACATAACACACTGCTGCTGCAACTCTGTATGTTGTTGGGCGTTTAAGTGTCGGAAATGGCGATGGCAGCGTGCCGCAGAATATATATTTCTCTTCAAATGCACAGGTGCACGCTTCACGGCAAGTTGCAGAATCTTCAAATGCTATGTGATGCAGCTAAAGTAAATATTAATTAAGGGGCGAGGTAGAACGCGTCGATTAACGGGCCACAATTTATAATCACTTTTGAATAACCGCCCGCCCAGTTTATTATTATTTGTCGATGGTTTAGTTTTTATGATTTTTTTTTAACTTGATTTTATACGATGTGTGGTTGCATCCTCTTGTGGCTTTTTCATAATATCATCATTTTGCTGGGTGATAGCTGTGCCAACTCTCTTTCTGGCTTCAACTTATTCATTGATTGTATCCCAGTGTGTAGAATTAACACTACTTGTCTTGCCTAACAAGTTCTATAGGATTTATTTGTTTTAGCTCATCAAGAATAGGTAGCTTACATACAACGACTTTAGATATTAGGGGAGAGGGGGGCAGCTTTGAACGCGGGGCACCTTTGAACATTGCTAATAAAATCCTAACAAACAAATATTTCCCAGCCTAAACCAAAATTTAAACTTGGCAATACTGTCTTTTTTTAAACGTCAACGGCTTTCGGTGGTCCTCTCAGTAGTTGCGTGGAAGTAGACCAGTAAGGAGGTTTTTATGAGTGAATTGTATTTTTTTTTTTTTTTTTCGTAAGAGTGTAAAAAATTTTGTGTGAGCTTTTATAACTCTGAAAAATATATTTTGAAAGTGCAGGTTTATCTAGAACCGTATATAGGTAAGTTTTTTGATAAATTCGTAATATTAAAATATTTGTGATATATTTTGCTTACGTAAGCATGTCGGGGCACGTTTGAACATGTTCAAAGCTGCCCCGTCCATTTGTATAAATCTGCCTTCACATGTGATGCTGTATTTGAATTTTTATATCAATAACAATAGGTATGAACATAATTAGGTTGTTTTAACATTAAGTTTAACTTAATTTTCAGGTTAATACAATGGTGCGTAACTACAAAAAAAAAAGATCTACCGAACTTAACGAAGATGACGTAAAGAGCGCTATTACGGCAGTTATAAATAAAACAATGACCCTTAGGGGGGCTGCTAGTGCCTACGGTATTCTGCCGAATACTTTATTTTATAGAATAAAGAAATATAAAAATAACGACACTGTCCGTAGTCAAGTTTATTCTACCAAATTTTCCACAGCGCAGATATTTACTAACACTGAAGAAAATATGCTTGAGGATTATTTTCTCCGAAGCTCAAGAATGCACTATGGTTTGACATACGCTCAAGGTCGAACATTAGCTTTTGAATATGCCACTATATTACAAAAATGTCCGAAAACTTGGAGTGAAAATAGAAAAGCTGGAATAGATTGGATGAAAAATTTTATGAAAAGGCACACTAATCTTTCGTTACGTAAACCTGAAAACACAAGCTTATCAAGAGCAACAAGCTTCAACAAGCACAATCTTGAAGAATTCCATTCCAATTACCAGAGAGCCCTTGGTAAGTTCGACTTTACCCCTGATCGTATTTTAAACTTAGATGAAACGGGTGTGACTACAGTTGTGCAAGCGCCAAACGTTATAGCTCAAAAAGGCCAGAAACAAGTAGGTCAGTGTGTTTCTGCTGAAAGAGGCCAACTGATAACTATGTGCGCTATTGTGAATGCTGTTGGGAACACAATTCCTCCCGTTTTTATATTTCCACGGGCTAGATATCACAACAGCATGCTTATTGGAGCGCCAGCTGGTAGCGTTGGTTACTGTAATAGTCCCACAAGTGGTTGGATGACGGGAACTCTTTTTATCAAAGTTCTTGAACACATTAAAAAACAAACAAGATGCGCAAAGAATGACATGATTCTACTTCTCATGGATAACCACGAAAGCCATTGTACTATAGATGCTATAAACTTCTGCCGAGAACATGGTATAGTTCTTATTACATTTCCACCTCACTGCACTCATCGTCTTCAGCCTCTCGATGTCGCAGTTCTGGGACCGTTTAAGCAGAAGCTATCAGTGGCGCAGAATGATTGGCTATTAAATAATCCTTGTAAAACTATAAGGATACATGATCTTCCGGGCATCGCCAACACTGCTTATATTGCGGCATTTACCCCGAAAAATATCGTTTCTGGGTTTTCAAAGCCAGGCATTTACCCATTTTCTAGAACTGCATTTTCAGAGGAAGATTTTGAATGTGCAGAAGTCACAAATCGAGAATTGACAGAAGATTCTGGAACTCGCGTTGAGACAGATCAAATCACCATAGAAAATGAAACTCCTCAGGACGTAGTTGGGCCGTTAACAGGAAATAACGAATCAAATTTGCAGCATTTAACTGAAGGTGATAATTTCAAAGAAAATGTTGTTTCACCGGAAATTGCCAGGCCCTTCCCTAAAGCTCCTCCGAGGAAAAACGTAAATAGAGGAAGAAAGAAGGGGAAATCTCGTATTTTGACTGAAACACCTGAAAAAAATGAGATTGAGGCTGCATACCAAGACCGTCAAAAGCGACTAGCGAAATCAACGATAAAGACTTTGAATAAACGTTTAAAAATTGAAAAAAACATAAACAAACGGGCGTTCAAAGCTAAAGAATCAAAAATATCTAGTTCGGAATCAGCCGAGAGTTCCTTTTCGGTCAATGATGACACCGATCTAGACTATGATTTTGCTGATGACTCATCCATTGATACAGAGCAAGTTGAAAATATGTGTACCGATCTTAGCTACGAAAATTTAAATCCTGGCGATTTCATTTTGGTTCAATGTTCCAATAAAAATAGTAATAAAATGTTGGACTTTGTTGGGCAAATAAATGAAAAAGAAGACAACATGTATAACGTCAGCTTCTTAAAAAAGAAGGCAGGTTCCAATAAGTTTTATTATCCCGATCTGGAAGACAAGTGGCCTGTAAGTGGCATATAAATTAAAGCTAAGCTGCCACCACCAATAAACGCCCCTGGAACATCGAGAACAGCTTCTATGATAAGTTTTGCCTTTAACTTCTCCAAATTTCAGTTGGGCTAGAGAAGCACATCCCTTAATTTTACTTAAAAATATTATTTATGAATTCTTTTAGTCTTTTTTTATATATCTACATAGATTTGTTTCCTTACTGTGTAATTGAAGTATGTAATTTGTGAATTCTAGTCTTTTATGTTTTCTGTTTCTTTTTTTTTGTTTCACTTAAGCCAAGTACTAAAGTTTTTGGTTATATACTTATATGTATGATTTTTTTAGTTTTAAATGTGTTCTTGCAAATTCCTTTATTTGTGAATTCTGTGTTAAGTTTTTGTTATTTAATTAAAATAATAATTAATTAATTTTACTTAAAAATATAAATTTTTACTTAAAAAAATATTAATCTTTACTTAAAAATATTAATTTTTACTTAAAAATATTATTTATGAATTCTTTTAGTCTTTTTTTATATAAATTTGTTTCCTTACTGTGCAATTGAGGTAATTTTTGAATTCTAGTCTTTTATGTTATCTGTTTATTTGTTTTGTTTCACTTAAGCCAAGAACTAAAGTTTTTTGGTTATGCATAATATGTATTATTTGTTTACTTTTTAAGATTTACTCACAAATTCAGTTATTTATGAATACTATGTTAAGTTTTTTTTATTCAATAAAAATGATTAATTAATTTTAGTAAGAAACAAAGCTTATATACTTTTTTGTTACTGGTCAAAACTCCTACAAAATCTGCCGTTCAAAGGTGCCCCAGCCTTGTTCAAAGCTGCCCCACTTGAGGGGTACCTTTGAACATAAGAAGCTGCTTCGTTCAAAAAATAATAAAAATTGTGAAACTATAGTAAATTAACGTTGTTATGGGCTTTAACCAAAGTTAATATTTATAATTCAAAGGAAAATTAATGTTCAGGACGGTAGCTCAAATACATAGGTTTTTATAGGACTGGAAAGGGAAAAGTGTTCAAAGGTGCCCCCCTCTCCCCTACTAAACTTTTCAAAAATAGCTCGAACGATTCTGATTAGTTTTTGCAAAAGCCAGACATTAAAAAGATTGTAGTTCCGAGTTCATGTAAAAATACTGTAAATGCAAAATACAATTTTTACTTCCAATATACGTTGTATAGGTCAAGTTAAGGATTTGTGCAAAAAATCGAACTCGAGATTCCGTCTGTCCGTCTGTCTGTACCTCGACCTGCAGCCTAAATTACCGATTTTCTTCAAACTTTGGAATTAACGTTCTTATGTAAATCCCTAGAGGGGAAATTGAAATTTGTTTAACAAGGTAACAATGTTTTGAAGCGTTTTAAGAAATTACCCAATCTTCTGTTAATTCCCTTTATATCTCGTTAATAGTCTGGGCCATTTCTTATAGTCTTACATTTACAAAAATTTACAAATAGTTTTTCTAAGAAATAAGAAAATATCCAATTTTTTAGCACTTTTCACACTATCTTGTACAAAATTCGTAACACTGAAAACCGGATGGTCTTAGGACTTTTACTTTTCAAAATATGTATTAAACAATAAATAAACCAACTTATTGATAAAATAAATTGATTAGTTTTATGAGAAATATGGTTTGTTTATTTTTCTTTATATTAAAAAAAAAAAAAGTGTTTAGAACCATCCGATTATAAGTGTGTGACAGAGAATTAATAAGAGCATTGAATTTTGAAAACAAAAATAGTAGAAACTTATTTAATACGTACAATTTTGCAAAACAAATACACATTTTTTATTTATCATATTTAGCTTGAAAATAAAATTTTCAAAAACTGTAGACTAAAACAACTTTATTATTGAATGTTTGAATTTTCAACAACCACTTGAGTGGGCTACCACCATTGTATTTGGCTGGAATTATTGGAAAAAATACAATGGTGGTAGCCCACTTAAGTGGTTGTTGAAAATTCAAACATTATATAAATAACGGAGCGAAAGCTATGCAGCCTAACTGCAAGTGTGCTATCACACAAAAATCCCAATTTAATTAAAACAACTTTAGTTAAAATAATTTAACATAAAATAAAATAAAATAAAATAAAATAAAATAAAATAAAATAAAATAAAATAAAATAAAATAAAATAAAATAAAATAAAATAAATTAAAATAAAAATAAAAATAAAATTAAGGGGATTTCTGGCCTTACTAAAAGGTAAGACATATAATTGTTAGTGTTGCCGTTGTTGTTTAATATATTTTTTTCTGTTTTACGTTATTTTTTTAGAAAATTTTATTAATGTGGGGAATAGACTCCGCCCTCCCCTACCACACATTTTATTTCATAACCAACATAAACACTCTAGCGTTTTGTCACACCAAATGCCTGGTATCATTAAGTCATCCCCTAGTTTCATGAAGAACACTTAAAATTTCTCTTTTCTCCTAGTAATTCACTTTCCATACTTCAATTAAGAAAGTTACAGACAAACATTATACGATTATAAACGAATAAAAATTAAAAATAATAAAATTTATTATTTCCTCTTCATTTGTTCCTACATATGTACATACTTTTATAGCTATAGCTACTTCAGATTCGAAAATCAAGCTTATATAATATAACCTCTTTATAAAATTGACGGCGCCACGACTCGGGGTAGTGGCATTGGCATAGTGAAGGCTGTTCTCTTGTAAATGTATCCATCGAAGACCTCAAGACGTTCGTCGCCGTTGTTGCCTAGTCGACATGGACGATTTCGTGTATGGTGTGAAAATTGCTGGAGCGATAAAATCGTGACTCTAATAAAATTTCATCGCGCATTTAGACACAAAAGTCACATGACCTGAGTTCCTTTGTTATGTATTGTCTAGGTGGCTAAGTTTTCCTCTTCTGTTTTGTCTGGATATGGAAATGCTCCACCATTATTCAACAACACTCTCACTTTTTTCACCCGCGTAAGATAAAAAGGATCTTCCCTAAAGTCTAGCTTAGATCTTTCCTGTGGGAAGACTCTAGTACAGCATCTCATCATCGCTATCGTCATCACCCTGATTGCTAACAAAACGGTCCTTTGTAATTCCCAGAGACCATTGTTCGCCATCGTCTCTTCGTGCACTCACAGTTTCAATGGTCCAGGAACAGCACTTTCGATCTTAATGGCATAACTGTTTTTTGTTCTCTGAGGCGCGCGAGAGCCTGTTTAGGGAGTCTCTTATTATTATTATCGCAGTTGGGCTAATTCAGCGGCAGGAGCGATTATTATCGCGCATTTGAAACCATTGTTCGCGAACAGGCAGAGCCCTTTCATCTTAGATGTATTACGAGACTGGAGTCTCTCGCTGCATCTGGTCAGGTCTGTTTGACTGACAATTTGACCTGGATTCGTTGAGGTTGTGGCGGCTCGGCAGCGCTCGGGCGGCCGGTGGAGGAGTTTTGCGTGCGCCAAGGAGAAGCAAATACGGCTTGGATTGCGATTTGTCTGCCTTAATTGAGATTGAGGTATGATAAATTGTTGTGGCGGAATATCCGACAATGTGATGGTGGCTTTTATTGTTTGGCGTTCGTTGCCTGGTAGGGAGATGGGGGGACTTTTCGGGATCTGTTCAGGTTGGGCACTATAAGTCTGGTTGCTTGGGTTAGGTTGACGTCATTATTTATGAATTATTGTGCACGGTTTTTGCAAAATGATATTCAAATTTGTGACTCAATTTCATAAAGAAGAGGGACCTATGATGTAAGTTTTTTTTTATTATTCTCGTTAAGACATTTATCATGAAGAGTGGGAAGTGAAATAGGTGATTTTCTTATGAATGGATGATAGACCTAATAGAGAAAATGATGGTGTTATGTAAGAGACAGACTATGTGAATGATGAAGACATACATTTTGAATTTTTGAAGACACTAGAAGAAAATAATGAGAATTTATCGGTTGAGCTTGATTTTTATATACTGCCATCACTCAAAGGATAGGACTGGGATAAGGTAGAGCGTATGTGCATATACAAAAGAAAGGGAAAATACCTACATAAGTAGGTGCATATGCATTTTGAGTATTTTCAGTAAAACAACACTTCAAAGTTTCTTATAGAAAAATTAACAAAGATCTAATCTTTTTTAACTATTCTATCTAATCTTTGTTAACTAGGTATTAAAGAAACTTTTTCTCAGACTCGGATTTTCTCTTGTTTTACACACCATACGTTACTATCTTGTTGAAATTAATCTATGTTTTAATTTCGTTCATTTTTATATTCGTTCGTTTTTATTTCGTTCGTTTTATATTCCACGCGCGCAAAAGGGGTTATGGCTACCCTTAAAATGTTTTTAACACAGCACGAGCGATTAGGTAAGTAGGAGATTGGTTTTGAACGTTTGCACATCGAAATGGGAGGGGAAAGTCGAGTCAGGTAAAGCATTCCACATTCGTGTGGTGCGACTGAAGAAAGAATCTCTGTACATTATAGTACGTCCGAAGTTGAGCTCGAGGGTGAACTGATGGGCATTCCTAGAAGCGCGAGTATTACGGTTGATTTTTTAAGGGGAGGAATGCAACTGGTTATTTCACTAGAACACTGATTATAATAAAAGCGATAAAATAGAGAAAGACACGAAACATTACGGCGGTGTTCGAGTGATGTAATTGTTTCTGTTACAGATCTTTCGCCTATCATTTTTAAAGCTCTCTTTTGAATTCTGTCCAACAATCTCAAGTGAGTTTTTGGAGCTCCTGCCCAAACACGAGAATTGTACTCAAGTTTTGGACGAATAAATGATTTGTAGATCACAGCCAGATCAGAAGGGGACAAACATTTCTTGCATCTACGGAGAAAACCTAAACACTCAGCAGCGTTTTTAGCGACATCAAATATGTGGTCATTCCACAAAAGGTGGTCTGTGACACACATACCGAGAACTGAGAGCTGTTCGGTTTCCTCGATGCAAGTGCCGCCCATGGATAGCGGCATTGGGAGTGGGTTTCGCTTTAACGACAGGAGACAACATTGAGTTTTAGAAGCATTAAATTCCACGCGGTTTTTGATTCCCCATTGGAGAATGCTCTCGATATTCCACATCCGAAGGACATGGATGAGAATCTGTAAACGAATATGAGAAGCTGAGGGTACTATCGTCAGCAAAACAGTTTAATGGATTAGAAGTTTCAGACAAAAGATCATTTATAAAAATAAGGAAAAGAGTCGGAGACAAAACGGAGCCCTGGGGCACACCCGCATTTATTTTGTGGATTTCAGACTTGAAACCGTCCAATACGACTTGTATTGAACGGTCCGAAAGGTAATTTCTAATCCAACGAAGAAGAGGTTAATCGAAACCAAATACGCGCATTTTCGATAAGAGAGCTTGGTGCCAAACTCTATCAAACGCTTTTGAAATATCAAGTGCAATAATCTTACTTTCTCCAAAACGATGTAAAGATTTGTTCCACTGTTCGGTGAGATATACCATCAGATCACCAGTGGACCTATTGCTACGAAAGCTGTACTGCCGGTCATTAAGAAGCTTTCGTTCCTCGAGATATTTCTTGAGCTGGAAATTAATGAGCGTTTCCATGACCTCGGAAAGAAGGGACGTAAGTGCAATTGGTCGATAGTAAGAGGGCGAAGAAGATACGCCTTTTTAAGGACAGGCTGGACAAATGCTGTTTTCCATCCACTCGGAAAGATACCAGTAGAGTAGGACAGATGGAAAATCTTACGCAGTGGATTTGCCAGCATTGAAGAACACCTCTTCAGACCAATGGGAGCGATACTATCCGGGCCAGCGGATTTGTGTACATCGAGATCCTTTAGAACTCTAGCAACTGCACGAGTGCGAAAGAAGATTTGTCCCATAAAATCACTTACGCTCTCAAGTACAGGAGGAGTCATAACTGGCAACATATTTTTCGACCTAATCGATACATGGAGGAAACTTTGGTCATAGAAAGATTTAGGGCAGTCAAACACAAAAATGTCACTCTTACACTCCGTGTCAGAGGCTTATGTCTTATATTTTTAAAACAATAAGGACCTCATCGATTGAACAGGAGTGGCAGACTGTTGTTTATGTATTTGATGGTCACAAATCTTTCTGTGACCAAAATTTCAACCTTTTACGAAGTGAGGTATGTAAGTTAATCGGTCGCTAGTTTTCTGAATAGACCAAGAACTAGCAACGGATGTAGTTGCGCCACAATTATAAAAAATTGAGTACTGAGAGATTAATAGCCACTTAATACAATAACAACAGTCTGCCACTCCGGTTCGATCAATTAGACCCTTATTTTTAATGTTCAGAAATATAAGACCTAAGCCTCTGACCCGGAGTGTTAAAGTGAAATGTTTGCGCTTGACGGCCCTCAACCTTTCTGTGACCAACGTTTCATCTATTTACCGATGAGGTCGAAAAATATGTTGCCACCTCTTAGACTATTACCTTCCATTCGTGGATACTCGAGCATGTATACCACTTTTAATCATTTTAAACAGTTGCATGGTACAGTACCTGTCTCCACATAACAATTCAAGGCATATTTGGCAATTGGTATAAGGTACTTCTGCTGGCTGGTAGGTTAAGTCTCTTTTCGCACAGGGTAACTGAGTTGCCAGAAACTTTTAGTTTGTTGCAACTCAACTTTCGGGCTTAAAAGGGTGCCCTTCTCGCCTACTCGCGGCAATTCTGTTTCCCTGTGTAATAGGGGGCTAACCTTGTACGTTTGATAATTTATAGCACACCATGAAACCACATATTTCATTCAAAATTTTCACGGTAAATGGCAAAAGAGTTCGTCTTATACCTGATAAAAACTAGTTTATTGATACCTTTAAGGCTCTACCAAACCAAAATTGATGGACAAAAATCAAGGATACACATTGCTAAACAAGAAAAAAAACTACCGTCAGCGAATGTATCGTCTTTTATCAAATATGCTACCATGTAAACTTATTTTAAAAAGCGAAAGTTCGGGTTTCGCTCTGAATATTTCGCGTTGTCTTATAAAGCCTAACACGCTGCTTTTTTGTGAAACGATTAATCCCTTACAAAAAAGTCAAGACGATATTATAAAACGATATCCCTTTTACAAAAATGACATCAAATCGACGCGAAACATTCGCTGACGGCAGTTTTTTGTTGTTGTTCAGCATTGTGTTTCCTTCATTTCGCATCGGTTAAGGAGAGTCTTTAAGTGAAAAAGTTCTTGCTGCAGTATCTACCAAGTTTAACGGGCTAGTTGATTGTATCAAATTATTTGGGAAGTCTCCACTCTTTGCCTTTACTTTTTCATGGACCTTTATTTGTCTTGTTGCCAAAAGTAATTTCATGAACATATCTCTTTCTGCGAATCGAGTTTTGCGGACTCTGTAATCGCAAAACTCGATTCGCAGTAATTCACAGTGCATTTTTCTCTTTTATTTTCAGGATAAATAAGAAGATACCTAGTCAAGAGAACACTCGATTGCGAATCGAGTTTTTCATATCGCAAAAATGTCTTTTTCCTGTTCTTATTTCACTTTTATTACGAAATATATCTACGTTTGGCCGTCGAATTCCTTGTAAAAATCTTAAACTTGAATATGCCCCATTCTGTCCAGCTCCAATTCCTCGTTTTCTATTAGAACGATATACATACACATATATTATATGTATGATTCTTAACAGTGAAGAGTGGTTATTAGTGCTTTAAGACATTATCCCCCTGTCATATCCGCTGGATACACGCAAGTGGAAATATTTATTTAATTTTATAAATCCACTTGTCTATTTGTTTATCCTTATCATTGACAAGATGTTCACAGTAAAATCTGTCTCTTATAGAATTTGAAAGAAATTCATTCAAATCCATTTCATAATTTTAGCAAGAAAAGCTTTTCATATCAAAGCCATTCTGCTAACATATGAACACATGCCACTACAAGTCAATTAAGAATATATCTAACTACTTACATTGCCTCTATAAGCTACCTCTTCCGGCAACCCAGTAACCATTACTCATGCAAATGTCTCCAAATGCACATTTTGTCCAACACAGAGAGTTCCTTGTATTAAGTCCTCATTGTTGTGACATATCTCAAACTGTAATCTCCGATTATGGCTCCTCCACGGCAAATGACATTATACCATCATCCAGCAACAGCATCACCACATCGAAATCGCTGCCCTTTACGTTTAAACGTCCACTACACTGCAAACTCTGCAATCTGCGTTGGGAAGACGACAAAGACGACGACGAGACACTCCGAATTACATTAACTGATCCGTCGCGTAAACAACGTGTTCACTTTATTTACTCTACGGCACGTCTGCTTCTGCGGCTATCCACCATCTCTCTTCCCAATGATTAGACAAATTTGCGGCCATAACACGAAGCTGTCCACCATTTGCTGCGCCCGCCAAACCATCGCACAGCCACATCATCGCTCTCCCTTTCTTCCCAAACCCGCCCAAGTTTCCTTGCATTGATTTCGTTATTACATCTGCAAATGCGTTCTTGCAACGTCCATCCATCTATCCATCCGTTTTGTGTTTGCAACTTCTGCCACAAAAGCAGGCAATATAAGTCGTCCAGGCAAATACCTGCACTTTGTCAAAGGAGGATTTATAAGGCGGCTATCCTCGTGATCTGCGCCACTGCGGTGGTAGTCACGTCGGTCGGTCGCGTCTTCCGATTCCCTGATCCTCGGGACATTTGTGGCATGGAAAGGGGCCAAACAATCGATTTATCTGAGTAACTGCAGAACATTTATATGCTAATATATATTGAACTGAAACAGTGTGTCCATCTTTGGAAGAATAAATAAAGAGAGAGAGAGAGAGAGAGAGATACATACTGTGGCTTCGGCGTGCGGCACGGCCGGTAAGCAGCGGTGTGGCTACATCGGAGGACGGGGACGACCGTGAAATATTTCTTGTACAATGTCATGTTGTAGTTCATTTCCATCAGTATGGCCGCTGTTTGCGCTTACAGGTAAATCGAACTCAAATCAATGGGTCTTTGGTTAGACATCTTTCAAAACTCACATAAAGCGGCCTACACTCACTCCCCATGATCGGTTCGGCACAGTACAGCAGATGAATGGAGATAAGGTGCCTCTGCCGAGAATCAATCCAAAATTGATCCGAATCGATGGATTAAACGTGGAGGAAAAAGTGAGAGGAAAAAAACACGAACGGAACGGGTGATTCCCCAGAAAAACGGCAGAATTTAATTCTAATCCTTAGAATTGTCCGATCTTGGCGATGTAGTTTTGGTGACGACGAATACGCCGCCCCCGAGCCAAACAAATTACGCTGTAACGACCGACAGCTTGAGCAAATAATTTAATTCCATTGTTATGTCACTGAGCACACAAACGATCGATGCCGGGCACTACTCCGATGTTTTGGGTCCCAATCCCAACAAAGGTGTATACAAAGCAAACAACTGCGCGCACAGTGCGATAAATCGAAGCGATTTTTATTCACTTGTCCCCTTCTTGGGCACATGCGGGGAGGACGAGTAGTGGATGTAGATGTAGTCTCGTCCAAGAGTTGTCTGCCTGCACGCCGCGATTATATGCAAAGTAAGTGCTGCTGTAGTTAACAAGAGCTTGGAATTCCTGTTGTCTGACGGAGGTGGTGGCCAGCGGACGTGTAGGAGGTTGTAGAAAGGTGGTGTCGTTGCTGTGAGATATTTGCACAAAATATATGTACCACCACTTAAGCCAATTGCAGATATTTTGTCACCATTATTAATGTCTGGCGTTGGGATGTTTTCGCACCTGTAATGAGTTTACTTACATTGGTATAGTTTTGATTGAATGTCATTGAGGCTGATGCTGAGGTGTCAAGTCAGACTCAGAAATCAGCCAAAATTTGCAGATCAAAACAAATTTACATAGGTAGGTATCTACGGCATATACACAAGTTTTCATTAGGACCGTTAGACCAGTTAATAACAAACACCATACATGTACATAATTGGTATAAGTATAGGTAAATAAACCCTATATACAAAGTTCCTTTGCGAATGAAAATAACGCCCTAGAAGACATTTGAGTCGTCGATGTCAATGTGCCCTAAGCACATTGACATCGGTCCACCATCAGGTGTAGGAAAAAACCATGCTATTCATTTACTTAAATCAAACAATGTGGCTTTCCTTGCACCTGACAGCCTTACTGAAACAGTGTTTCTTATATTTTCCGTTAGTCTTGGTGCAAGGACGTTTAGAAGAACTGAGTGCTGAACTCAAATCCGTCATCTGTTGGAACATCAGGTTTCAAAATATTTCCGTTAGAAACTTAAAAAAACCGTTCTAGTTATTTTCGAAGTTATACAGGCTGATTGGTATAAGGCGCACCAAAAAGCGAGTAGGTTGGATTAAGACAAGAAAAAAATCATATTGAAGGGGGTGGTCTATTTCCCTCCGTTTAAACGGGAGAGGCAATTTTCTAAAAAATTGACTTAAAACAGAAAAAAAATTATTTAATAACAACGGTAAAGCTTGCAATGTCCTGCCATACCATACATGAAGCCAGAAATATCTTCTTTAATTTTCATTTTAAATTAAGTTGCGTATGTGAATAGTTTTTGAAATACTAATTTTCAAACTCGAAATTTTGAAAAAAAATTACAAAAAAAATTCAAACTAATTTTTTTCAAAACTTCATGTAATTTTAAGCATAATTTTTGCTTTCAAAACTTAATGCTCTTGTCAATTTTTAGTCAAACCCTGAAAACCGCATGGTTCTAGGACTTTTACTTTTCAAGATATTAAAAAATAAAGAAACTAGCATCTTAGTAAAAACAGGAAAAAACGAGGTTGATGATAATCAACTGGTTGCTGAAATGATCATTTAGCCGGATTCTCCTTAGTTTTATGAGAAAGTTGCTTTATTTATTTTGTCATATCTTGAAAAGTAGATCCATGTGGTTTTTTTTTGGGATTTTAAAACACAGCCGAATCATAAAATAATTTGAAATATAGAAAGCAATACATTACAACGTGTAGAATTTTATATTCCGTCTAAAATATAGTTAAGATATGAAATTTGATGGACAAAATAACGTGGTTGGGGCTGAACTATTTACATACGTCAAGTTATGTAATTTCTTTTTCTAAGCCTAAAGATTGGGGCTAGAGCCTGAAGCGAATTGGACAAAAACCAAATTGGGGGCTATGAATATGGACATGTTTCATGCCACGACAATTTTTGCCTAAAAATAAAACCTAGAAAATTGGGACGAAAAAAACAGCTTTGGAACAATAAGGTCTGAGAATTTTGGACAAAAAACCTAGCCACGGTACTTACTTACGGCAACTTACTCCCTAAAAACTAACCTAATTCTAGAGAGTTTTGGGGGCTTAAGTCTAGGGACTGTCAAAGTCCGAAGTTGGGACTAAGGCTTGAAGAGATAAGTAAAAAGAGATAAAAAATGGTCGTGGCTTAACATTAACGTGTCAAATGCCCCAATTGCTTACACTAAAAACAAAGCTGAGGCTTAAACCATTGGACAACAACGGAATGTCAAGTTAAGTGTAAATGTTTAATACAACAGAAATTCTTTCTTACGGCCTTGGCTGCGCTTAGAGATTTTTCGGTTTACGTTTTCAAAATTTGAAAGGTCGAAGGCAATTGTACATACACAACATTTTTGTACTAGGAAATTGTACACAAATTCTCTAGTCAAGGAGCCAAATTTCAAAAGCGTGAGTTTTCTCTGTGCGCGCTCAGAAAATCATGCAAAAGCAAATGAATATTTGCAATCCCTCTAGGCTCTCGAGCGACGTGCAAGTTTGTCGACATATTTTTTTAGCATGAATATAAAGTGTATGCAGCGTATACACGAAAATTCATTCACGCTGGTAGAATTGGGCCGCGGCTTATTTCTTAGAGCAGCTTTGTCTTATGTCCTAAAGTGGCAGTTTGAACAAAATAGTTTCTCGTTGATTTGGCTAATTCAGGAAAAATGAGATCTCAGAGGACTGATACCGTGTTTGAACAAAATAGTTGTATATGAAAATATATGTATATGAGCTTTTGCCAGTACGAATACTTAAATATAAATTTTTCTGAACTAGCCAATTATAAACAGTTTTCAAATCTTGTCAAAAATGGGAAGTTCAAAACATACCCACAGCTAATTAAAAAATATAACTACATTATGTAGGTACCTAATCAATTTTTAAATAATATAATTAAACGAATTTGTACGCGTGGTTCAAGCATATATTGCTGAAAATTATCAATTTGATTAATACAATAACTAATTATACCAGATACTATCATCTTTTGGTGGCCTTTGAATTTGTTTCTGTCTCCGCTACAGCAATTATGAATAATTGTTATTGTACTTTGTATTGAAAAAATTTTAAAGCGCGGCAGGAGCGGATGTAAAGGCACACAAAAAACGGATATCATTAAAGGAAAAGTGGGAATGTCAAAATTCGATGTCTTTTATATAACGACACATGAACCTCCATATATATTTTTCACAAAATTATACTTGATCCTTAAAGGTTATGCCGCACTCGCCGGAACTGCACTGCATCGGAACTACACTTACACGACTTCGTATGAATTTTATTGAAGTTCAGTTCAGCGATATAGCTCCTAAAATTTCAGAAAAAAAAATGTTTTGCCGCGTTGTCGTGAAGTGTAGTTCGTCTGAAGTTGAGTACGGTCTTGCATTAAACCTAAACTGATCTCTATTATTGGTTATAAATTATAAAATTGATCTTAGAACAAGCAAGTTTTATTACTTAAGGTCTCAAACTGAATCTCCAAACTCCAAAGGATACCATTTTTCTGCTTGTAAAACTTCAAATAAATTACTTAGATCATAGAGGCTCTGAAATCTTTGTTCAGTTTGAGAAATCAACATATCTAAGCAGCAATAGTAAACATTGACTTTGAATTAAGATTCCGGGTCTGATATTCTCTCATCTTCTGATAATTCGTCAAAAAAGCGTTTCTTATATTCCTTCTTTTAGTTTTTAAAAACAGTTGTTACCCCCACTCTTTTCCTAAATCTCTGGACTCGATAAGCAAACTTCAGAATGGTTTTTGGATTCTTAATGCTCTAAGTCTATTTAAATGATTACTTAGTAATATACTTGCTTTTTGTAAATCATTGTCTTTATGCTGTAAGGCTTTGGACACAGAGGGTTAATGATTTCGAATAAAGAAGAAAAAACGAGGCCAAAACGATGAATTCGTAGCTCTCTAAAATGTTAATTATATGTTTACTTTCGCGTTCATCTTTTTTTTTGAAACTAAATTAAGTTGGTACAATGCCTGCCAAGAAAAGAGATTTTTTTATTTATTAATTTTTTTCAAATGTATTTCAGTTTCTTACAAACTTATCAATCTTGGTTCGGGGGCCTTGTGTCTCAGTGGCCCCGTATAATTGATACGGCTGATACCGCGGTAGCTACGCCCTTGCATCTGCAAGTAACACTGGAACTTTTTGAAGTGAAAGTGCGCGCGTTGAGAGTGAAATTTCAAGGTTGAATTTTTGTGAAACGAAAAAATGTAACGCCACATGTGCAACGCTGAGATCATTGATTAGCTAAGTGGTGGGAGGTAGAGTAAAAGTAAAATTTTTTTATTGATAGGCAAATATATTTTATAGTGCAATAAGTTTGAATTTTTTGATAATCTATATTATTGCTGCAGATAAAAGGGAAAATGTCCTTCTATTTCTTTTTTCTCATTTCTTTAATTAGAATGCTAGAGTTTTGAATTGTTTTTGGTGAATAGATAATGAAATTCTAAGAATCTTACTAGTTTAAGGTTTTTATTTATCTCCTACTGGTATGGAGATATAAATTATTTTGAACATTTTATCTCAAAATAGGCTAATTACACAAAATTTTATTTAATCAGGAGAGTCCGCTAAAAATTTGAATTATATATTGTTGCAAAATAAATAAACCCAAATTAAAGTTGTCATATACAAATTTGTGATTTTGCAGAGATTTTGAGTGTAGGAATTTTTGGAAACAGTCGGAAAACCTACTCAATTAAACTGATTTATATCTTTTAAATGTTCACCTTTTTTTACTTTAAATTTTCACCATTATTATTTAATTTTCAAGTTTACAACCCCAACCCATCGATCATTTTGATATAGAACACAGCTGCGTCTTACACGTATAAGCTTAATATCCCTATACGTATCGAGATTTTTAGATCGCCAAAGAAGTTTAACTTCTGCCACGAGTACTGAGTTACACGCGTTCTTTTGTTTTTGTTTGTTATCGTCATTTAATCTTTTTTTCTGTGCGCCAAACCAACTTTGCGGTCCAATAAAAGCACATTTTTTTATTTCAGTTTCATATGGCTATGAAAAGGGCTGGCCACGAGAAAAGGGCTGGCCACGAGACGAGAAAAGTCTCGGTCTCGATCTCGGTCTCGCATGACGAGACCGAGACGAGACTGTATATTTGGGCCGAAATTTACAGAGAGTCTAATAAATTAAAAAATCCAATTTCGGTTAAATATTAATTTTCTTCTGCACAAATTCAAACTATAATCGGCAATATTTCGTTCCAATAATAAACAGGTTGTCCAGAAATCGTATTTTTCGGAGACGAGACTTAATTATACGAGACCGACACGAGACAGAGACGAGACTGAAAATTTTCGATTTTAACGAGACCTAGACGAGGCTTACAAAAGTCTCGCAGAGTCTCGTCTCGTGGCCTTCCTTTCGACTTCGTCAATTGTACTAGCTACAAGTGAACCTACAGCTATTGGTGTTCATCCAGTTAATTCTTCCCATACGAATAGTTTTTGTTGTTTGTTTCAGAACGTTTGGAGCTTTCAATAAGTGCTGCTGTGTTTAATTAACATAAGTGCTTAATTGCTGATAAGGGAAATAGAAGATTGAAATCCTTCAGTAAAATATAAAGTAAGGAACGATTTTATCTGTCCGATTGAGTGTCACAACAGCTTGTTTTTAATAACCATAATTCAAAAAGCATTACATTTTAATTTTGTATTAGATTTCCAGCTTTGTAGTCTCTAGTTTATGTAAAGAATATGCCAACCAACGAATATAAATTAATAATTTCTGAATAATTAAGTAAATTAGGTAGTTTATATGTATGTGTATATCTTAAGGGCAGTATTTTTAAAACTTAATCTGAAGGATCCGTTTATAATTTTGTAAGTTACGAATTTATTTTATATTAATTCGTTTTGCTCTTGTTAAATTAATCAACAATTTTTTATAACATTATGTTATACCTAATCGTAGGAGGTTTACGTCAATAAGTCCTAATTTATCGAAACGACTATTAACTCAATCAGATTTTTAGAATGAATTTGTAAAACATTTTCCGATTAAGTTTGCATACAAATTTAAGTCATCCGTGCTTCAATTTTTTATTTTATTCGTAAAGATCTGATCTTTTTTGTTTGAGACAAACCGTCTTCAGAATTGGGTACAAGCACAGCCACATTTGTTGGCTCTCATCTTGTTATGACTGAAAGCGGTCTCTACTGTATAATACTTCTATTTTTCCAGTGGTACGAGCTACGAAATAGATTATTACATTGAAATCCAAGAAAAAATAAAGTTAGGAACGATTGTACCTGTCCGATGCGGTGTCACAAAATTCTCATCTTTTTCAATTATAATTCAAAGAGTACTAAATTTTAAATTTTCTACAAATATTTAATCCTCTACCATATGTAGAGAATATACTACCAAGAATCTTAAATTACAACTTTTGTACCACATCAATTTTCCGTATAAAGTTTTGATTAATTAGGGAGGTACAAAAACATTAACTCAAATTGATTTTCATTTTTTTTTTCGAAGTTTCATGCAATTGTAGGTTGTTTTTTTTTTATTAATCTTTTAAATGAAGTATTTTAAAATGTTTATATTGAAGACTAGTAGGTTGCAGGACCACAAAGGCGCCCTTCGAACATATAATGTTAGTCAGGGCTGAGCGCAAATATATATAAAATTTCAATTTCAATCAATTTAAGAAAAAGTTATTTTTCTTTTTGTAAAAAAGTTATATTTTTTTTTGTAGAAAAGTTACTTGTTTTTCTGAAAAAGTTATATACATAATAATAAAAAGGTTCAAAACTTTTGTAAATTCTACTGTGGTATGCTCTATTCATTTCCTACCCACAACACTCTGTAAACACGCACTGTGACTGTGACTGTACACAACATACCAACCGAAAATTCGATACTCTGCTGTAGTTCTACTCTGCAGTCTGCATCTGTCAATAAAAGACCTACAAACATATATACATATGTAGCTCATTATTTCTGTCATCGTTTATTTTTCATTCTTTCATTCTCTTCTGTCTTCTTTGGTAGCACAAGCAAATTGCACAAGCACACAACCAACAATTTAATACGCTGCGCTGTTCATCGCCTACAACGATATGTTCATTTTTATTTTGTTGGTAGCTTCTGTGGTACCACCAACCAAATTTTTATCAAAATGCCTCTACTACGCTTAAGTTCATTTTCCAAAGGCGCCCGGAGGAGGGGGGGGGGGGCCTGGCTCTGGCCGAACAATCATACTAGTTCTATTTTTATTATTAACTAGGAAATTTTCACAAAAACGACAGTTTAAATGTACTTTTTGTGTCAGAGTCCATGGTTTGCCCCCCCCCCCCCCCCCACCCCCACTGACTCTGAGCCAAGCCGTGTATAGACGCTTTCATTTTACTCTATGCTTTGTTCGGAAATGTGATTATTTTCTTGGCAGCTTTGTTTCCAGGTCCATGGTTTCCCTTGGGATTTCATTATTATCAGGGGTGGAATCCATTGTGTTGATTGTCGATTTGAAGATAGCTGTCTTTATCACATCTATAGGCAAAGATAGAGAGAGCAATCATAAAAACGACACTCAACACATATATAAATACAATACATATATAGACGGATGAAACTACAGTTTTCAACAATTTGCTGCATTTTAGAGAATATGCCGGAGATTTAATTTTAAAAGACCTTCTGCAAATGCAACATATATTTCTCACCGTACAAAAAATGAACTGATTGAAATCTGTAATGCAATTTTAAGAGAGAAACTAATTTTAGACGCCACCAAAAGCCAATTTTATTCGGTTATTGCGGATGAATCAAGTGATATATATAGCACATAACAACTTTCTTTAGGCATTCGATTTGTGCAAAAAATGCCAACAGGCAAATTCCGCGTGCGAGAAGAATTTTTACGCTTTGTGGCACTGCAAAGTATGGACGCTGCTACCATAGCGCATACGATATTAACGTCATTAACCAATTTCGGATTGAATTTGTCAAAAATGGTTGGTCAAAACTTATGATGGGTGCTCAACCATGGCCGGGAAACATATATGTATATCCGACATATATCCGCAGGCAAATTTCTTTCACTGCAGCTCACACAAATTAAATCTGGTCATTAACGACGTAAGCGAAGTTTCTGAAATCAGAAATGCTGTCGGGACGATTAAGAAAGTTATAACTTTTTTCGCGAGAGCCCCTTACAATGAAAATGCATACCTCCTCTGTTTTTTGAAACTAGGTGGACGGCAAAATACAAAAGCATTCGAGTCCTGAGAGAGCATAACATCCTAAGGATTTTTTGGCTGAACACCATCTCCAACCAAGAACTCCTTCGGAGAACGGGCCAAAGTCCTATTGACATCGTTATTAGGAAAAGAAAGTGGCAGTGGATTGGTCACACCCTACGTCGTGGTGCAGACTCTATTGCAAGACATGCAATGGCCAGAGAAAATCTTGGCGCAGAACAGTCGACAAGGAATCACAAAAGCTCGGTAAAAGTTGGGGAGAGCTAAAATACATTTCCAGAAACCGAACGAGATGGCGTGTAGCGGTAGTTGACGCCCTGTGCCCCTTAGAGGGGTCAAGGATCTAAGTAAAGTAAGTAAGTATATGGTTGTTTCGGAAGAGGGTAATAGAATAACAAAGCGAAATGCCCTCCAACTTTATTACTCTTGCACAAATTCGACCTTTTTAGTTTGTTTGCTTGTGATGTCACATTACTCATCGATGCCAGAACCTGTTGCTAATGTTTTACAGGGCGTTGACCAAAATCTGTAAACAGTAAAAGATCAGGTCAATATTTTTTGTTTTACAGGGCGTTGACCAAAATCTGTAAACAGTAAAAGATCAGGTCAATATTTTGAATAAATTGTTTCAACAAAATCGAGCTGAAGCTGACAATTGCTTTTAATCTATATGGGAGGTAATGGACAAATGTTTGAGTGAATCAGGCATAGTTTTTAGGTGTCCAATGTCCAAAAATAATTCAAAAACAAATCCATCGATCAAATGTTCCCGCTTCTTCCCCCCCCCCCCCCAAAGTTATTTTAGAAAAGATATTAATATTCCGTAAATTAATTTCCTGAAAATCTCGCATACAGAACACTTTACAGAAGAAAATGAAACTACATTTTCACTATTTCAGCTATCACTAAAAAATATGCAAATCATGGATTCTCCAGAATTCGATATAATCATACAGAAAATAATGGAGAAATATGGCTGCTTTCTGGATAATTTCCTAGCGGAGTCCAAGATGAGGTACAGTTTTAACAAAATGCAGACTAATGGAAATGATTGTTCAAACATTTCTGATTTATTGAACAGTGTAGAGGAGTTTTATCCATCGATTTCTTCAGCTCTTTGTATAGGGCTCTCAATTCCAGCAACTAATTGCACTGCTGCGCGATCGTTCAGCAGCTTACGTAAAGTAAAAACTTGGCTAAGATCCACAATGACCGACAAAAGACTTGAAAAGAGCCCAAGCGGTTGCAGTTGCTATTAGTTAAGTAACAAATATTGAAGAAAAATCATATATTTGCTTCCTTTAATAATTATTTAACGTCAACACGAATAAAATGTCACATTTTCTAGTCCTAAAACAACTGACCTCTATGCCTAGAGAAAATAAATAAACTTTTAATACAAAAAAAAAACATCGAATTCAAAAATTGCATATTATGTTTTTATCTGACAACCACCCCCCCCCCCTGCAAAAATCTTGTGGGCGCCTATGTCATTTTCATTTGTTTCATTTTTGTAGTTTATTCATTTTGGTAACACCGTTATTTGTGCAAAATATTTCATTTTGGCCCAATTTTCAACATAAAAGCCATTTTATCATTTCAATGATGAGTAGCTATGGGACAGAGTGCTGTACTCGAAGGTCAAATATAAATTAATTGCTGCTACACAAAACATATTAAATACAAATAAAAACTGTATTTAATTTTGGTCTTGATTTGTTTATCTTTATCATTGTTTCTGAATGCAAATTGGTCAAATACTTTGCTTTTAAATGCAAAATCCGTTAAAATGAGAAGTTAACAAATCATGAAAATAAACCTATCAAAAAGATTGCAGAGACTTTTTTTTTAAGGTTAGTAGATAGTAGAACTACGAAAATTTTTAGCATAACCTTGTACAACAACCAAATCCCGGAAAATTGGTTGATAATTTCTGGCGCCATCTACACTAAAGTAGGAGATACGAACAAAGTATTTATTAATTTGGTACAGTTCTGTCAGAAATTATAGCCATGGTTAATAACAAATTTATTAGACCTATTCGGCGCAATCTTTTATTCTTTTATTCTGTTATTCTTTTATCAATTTCCATACAAATATTCGAAATGTCAAAAAACCTTTTATTCTTTTATTAATTAGTATTCTGCATATCAAATTCTGTTATGAAATCCGTTATAAACCATAACAGAATAAAAGACAGATTTGTTTGACTTTTATCATAAAAGATTTCAATACATGAAGTAGAAACTTTTATTTCTTTAATAAATTGTTCTTAAAAAAGACAGATATAACAATATAATATTAAAATGCATAATTAGAAACACAAAAATAATTAATTCTAAACTTAATTATTTTTATACACAAAAGCACAGAACACAGTTGTTGATGGATGAAACGTACGTACGAACTGTCATAGAGAAATAAAATAGAAAATAATTATCAGACAATAATTTATCTACGCGAAACAAAACACGACTATTCCACGGTTTGGTCACCATAGTCATTGTCGGTTTTTTTTTTATTTACTACAGCTGACAGCAGATTTTTAGGTCTGTTTGTATAAATATTTCTTTTTCGAAGTTCCATAACAGACTTTTATAAAAGATCAAACTCCTGAATACAAATTATAAGAATCTTTTATGGTGGAGATCTTTAACCCTGAGGCTACACGAGCCAGTACTGGCTTAGTAACACATACAAACCTGAGCAACTTGCACGTCAACTGGTTTGCCATTTTCGAAGCCAGTTGGGAAGCAAGTAGAGAAGACAGTGGCCTCGTTCAGACTTGTATATAAAGCTATATAGATAGATTTTCGTTGGAAAATTAAGGCAAAATTAAATATTCTTTCTACCACAACTTTTAATGAGAGGAGGGTCCAAGAATTTTGAACATTTCCAAAATAGGCAACTGTCAAATATGATTGAAGGATGGCTATGAAATCTCTTAAAAATCCTAATTTTTTGAAAGCATATTTTTTGCTTGGGAAAAATGAAAGATTTTGGGATTTCGGTGACATTTGAAACAGTCTGTTACCGATTTGTCAAGCCATAGACTGTCAAATTAAATTGAAAGATTATTATGCGTTGACCATCGCAAGACTTGATGGATAACTCGACGTCATTTTTTGTAAAGTAAGAAAAAATCGAAGTCCGATGACAAAGCAAATTCAGATACTTGAAAGCAACTTGCTTACAAGTTGCCTGCTCCCTACGTCACAGCATATTCACGTATACGAACTTGACAGTCAATCTATGTAGCCAACTGGCTTGCCAGTACTGGCTCGTGTAGCCTCAGGGTAAAGCCTTAACTTCATAGACCTACTTTTGTACAAAAGTACAAAAGTGAGAAATTAAAATGCTCGCTAAAGAAACATGCTTGCAAGAAACCAAACGAAAATTGTTCTGACACATATATTAAACCACCATGCACAATTTTCCATTGTTTTTTTTTTTCAAGCAGGAGTCTTCAGAATAGAGATATAGAGATATAGATAATAGATAGAATAGAATAGATACTTATTTCTCACTTTTGTACTTTTGTACAAAAGTAGGCCTATGTAGTTAAGCCTTAAGGCTCTCCCAAACTACTGCGGAATATTGCTGCGGCGAAGAAACATTTGCACGTCAAAATTTATTTACATGGTGATATATGAGAGTGCCCACACCAACGCGGCGGAGAAACATATAAATTAATTTTGACTGACGATTGTTTCTTCGCCGCAACGAATGTTTCGCATTGGTTTGGGAGAGCCTTTATGCATCATAACAGAAAATTCATAGCAGAATAACAGATATGGCAGAATAGGCCTAAGCTGCGTTTTATTTGCTTTCACGTCCGATACGATTGGATTTACATACATGTATTACAAAAACAACACAAGATCCATCTTTACGAAACAGCCGCAGCGAAAGAAAAAATGAAGGATACAAAGTGCTAAACAACAACGAAAAACTGCCTTCAGTGAATGTTTCGCGTCCGTTTGGGATAGAATTAAGACTGTTCTGTTGGCTCATGAAATATAATGATAAACGCTTAACTACATAGACTTACTTTTTGCAAGAAGTACAAAAGTGAGAATTAAAATGTTCGCTAAAGAAACCTTCTTGCAAAAAAACATACAAAAATTGTTCTGACAAATAAATTAAACTACCATACATAATTTTATATTGTTTTTTTTTTGCGAGCAGGTGTCTTCCGCATAGATATTTATATCTCAGTTTAGTACTTTTTGGCAAAAGTAGGTCTATGTAGTTAAGCCTTTAAAATCTAAACCTGTTGCATACTGTGATGTATTGTTTTTACGATATCTATGTATATGGATCATTTAATAAAGGAATTGAACAGATAACACCATCGACATGAATATAAAACTTTAACACAACTGCAGCGGAACTACACTTTTCACAACGCGGAAAATTATTATTTGTATGGAATTGTATGAGCTATATCGCACTAAGCGGCAAAGCTGAACTTCATAAAATTTTATACAAATTATTGTGAATCGCAATGGAAAGCAATAATAGCCTTTAATCCATTGGCATTATTCAAAGCAATGGCAATGAAAAATTTAAGATTTATTGTAATTGAAGGCTCTCCCAAACCAACGCGAAACATTGATTCGGCACGGCCGGTAGCGGGGAAACATTCGCCTTTGGTATGGGCACTCTCATTTATCAACATGTAAAAAAAATTGACAGCGGAATTTTTCTCCTCCGCGCCGAATTCTTCGCATTGGTTTGGGAGAGCCTTTAACATTAATTGCCAGTTTTACGGTTAAGGGAGTGGCAGTTATGCTGGCTTTACATTGTATCTTCGTCTGCATAGTGCAGAAAAGTAGAGCAGGACGGATGTATACAAAAAATCCGAGCGAGTGAAAGAGGATTATCAAGAAGATGGACATGTTCGTCTTCATTTCTGCATTATGGCACTTTCCTATAATGCAGAAACGAAGCTCTTCTGCATTTTGATCTTTTCTCTCTATCTAACAAATATACATTTTGTATTTGGCATCCCTTTTTTTGCAGAAACCAAATGCAGATATATGTAAATCCACCATAAAGTGCGTAAAATGCATCGTGAGATAAAACTATCTGTTTTGCAGAATATTTTTCACATACAAATTTTGAAAGTTAATTTCTGACGAGATAAAATAACTGGTTTATCATGTTTATCTGGGTTTTATGCCGTTAAGGTTAGACCGCACTAGGCGGAACTGCACTGCAGCGGAACTGCGATTCAAAATAATTTGTATGAAATTGTATGAAGTTCAGTTGCCGCTTAGTGCGATATAGCTTATACAATTTCATACAAATAATGTTTTGCCGCGTCGTGAAGTGTAGTTCCGCTGCAGTTGTGTGCGGTCTAACCTTTAAATGAATACCCCTATTGTGTCGTTTCCACTTCTATATTTTTACGCTGACGCTATCGAGGTTTGATATTCATTATGTTGACTGCTTAACATCATTTGTTATTTCGAATACTGTGCTTTTACCTTTAAGTCACATTAATGTCAACTGTCAAAATTAAAATGTAGACCACAGATAAGCAATACTATTGCTTATCTGTGATGTAGACGTCACTAGTTCTCTCATAAGCAACAGACTTCGCACGGCACAAAGAAATTGGACTTGTTTTTATTTAAAAACTTCGTTCTTTCGCTAATTCGTTTCAAGAAGTTTAAATAGTTTCTAAAAATAAATCATAACAAAATGACCAAAACCGTTCTCGTTACTGGAGGAACTGGTCTTGTGGGTAAAGCCCTAGAAACTGTGACCAAAGAGAACACCTCGAACCTAGATGTCTGGTATTTTGCCGGTTCCAAAGATGGAGATCTCACGTCGGAAATCAAATTAAATTTAAAAAAGTAGCAATTGCATGTTTGAATTTTATAGAGTCCTATCCGACACGAAGACCCTGTTCGATAAGGTGAAACCCACGCATGTCATCCACTTGGCTGCCATGGTTGGCGGATTGTTCCATAACATGAACAACAATTTAGATTTTTTGGTGAGCACTCCACAAAAACAGTTTTCTGGCTAATAGCACTAATGTCATTCTAGAGGAAAAACCTTCAAATCAACGACAATGTCTTACAAACTGCCTACGAACATGGCTGTGTCAAGGTTGTCTCCTGTCTTTCCACCTGCATATTCCCCGACAAAACAACATATCCTATAGATGAGTCGATGGTTCACAACGGTCCACCTCATGAATCCAACTTTGGGTATTCCTACGCTAAGAGATTGATTGATGTCCAAAATCGAGCGTACTTCGAAAAGAACGGATCGGTTTTTACCTCGGTGATTCCATGCAACATTTTTGGACCGAACGACAATTATAAACCAGAAGTTAGTCACGTCATTCCGGGGATGATCTATCGAATGCATCAGCTGATACACGAAGATACTGCCACGCGAGAAGAAGACAAAATATTCAGTGTCTTTGGAAGTGGCAAGCCTCTCAGGCAGTTCATTTACTCCCTAGACCTGGCAAAGCTGATGCTCTGGGTGCTGGAAGAATATGACAAAGTCGATCCAATCATTTTATCTGGTAATACACACGTTTTCTATAAGTTTATGTTTATATTCTCTTTTTGTCTTCTTTGCAGTTGATGAATCAGATGAAGTTACCATCGCACAGGTTGCCGAGTCAATTGCTAAAGCCTTTAATTTCAAGGTTAGAATGAGTATTGAATTAGAATCTTTTTTAAAATGTTTGTTTACACTACAGGGACAAATCGTCTGTGATACCAGTAAAGCTGATGGTCAATATAAAAAAACCGCTTCCAATAAGAAATTGAGACACCTGAAGCCGGATTTTGAGTTTTCCAACTTTGAGGAATCAATTAATTCATCTGTAAAATGGTTTATTGAAAACTATGAAACTGCAAGAAAGTAAAGCCTTTTGTATAATATTTGCATGTTAAATTTGTCAAGATAAAGATTTATTTTCATATCAACTCCAAAAATAAGTTTTCGACTCGACTCGAGAAATATTTTTAAACCAATTGTTGTTGTTTAATATATGGACTGTGGAGGTTTGTTTTGATTAAGATAACAATATTATTTTCATGTTCTACGGAAAGTGAACAGGTTTTTCAAAAACTAAAGCTTTATTTGGGTATAATCTCGATCGAAATGCAGAACATGGGCTCATTTTCGCATAGCGAAATTTGATAGATTTAGTGGTTTATTTCTTCCTAAATGGAAATATTACCACAATCGTACCTAATCCAAATAAAATTGATATCAGAATTGGCTTTTGTATCAAATGTCTCGATAGTTGTTTTTAGCTCATAAGATTTGAACAAATTTGGATAGTCAAGCGAGTAAATACGATACATTTTTTTTACAATGAATTTGTATATTGAGAAATTTTGTATGGTAAGAAATTTTGAAAATCTCTATTTTAAACTCCCATCCCTCACCAAATAATGGGAAAAACATCTGCTAGACTTTTGATTTGGGTATCACAAAATATGCCTCTTTAAACCCTCGTACTCAAATTTTGGTTATACATCCACTCCCAAAATTTGCTGTCGGCTCTTAGACTAAGGCCCAGTTTGTAGTTGACGAGCTTAAAGTTAAACTCGAGTTAACTCACCAAATTCAAAGGGTTACCTAGAGCTTGACTCCGAAACTAGGATGATCTTGAACTGAACAACGCCTAAATGTCTTTAGGTGTTATAAAGAAAAATGCAGGAGTACAAAAAGACGTTTCTGGAAAAATAGTGAACACAATCAGCCTTATTCAGACAGGACTCAAGAGAGATTTAAGATCTTTTGAACCGACGACCATCCACCAATGTTGTGTCTTATAAAACTGTTGTTATATAAGTGACAAAAACAGTACAGAATTTATAGATAAGCATTTTATAAAATAGACACTCCCAAATCAACGAGAACGAAACTCGTTTAAAAAAAAAATACTTTGAATGGAAACAAAATTATTTGAAAGCCACGAGAACATCTGTAATATTTTACTAGTTCTTTTTAAAACAAGAAAACAATTATTTATTTAATATCAATCAAGTTATATATTTATGTAAATCTAAGAGTTTTGCCAACTTTTTGGGTTTTATATTTTGTAAGACATTTTAAAAATTATACCTAATGTTTTTGTTAACAATTTTCCAAATAAATTTAAAACAAAAAAGATTTATTACAAACAAAATTCCAAAAAATTTCATTGACCCATTTTTAAAATATTGATTTGCAATAAATGCAAATATTTAAAAAAATTTAAATTACAATTTTGCTGAATTTTCTTTAGACAATATTAATCGTAGGTAGATATATAGGTAATAGGGCTGGTATATAAAACAATAAAACGTTCTTACTAAAATATGAGGAACCACATACATATAAATTTGATTTATTATAGCCCGGGAGCTCGCGACAGTAAACACATGTCAATGTGTTCGTCATTCAAATCGTATTTAGCGTTAAACAAAATGGACCGCTTACAACACACCTCGAGGCCTTCTGCTGTAGAGGGCGTTTGAAACATGCAAAACAAACTTATTTGTTCGTCGTTGATCTTTCGTGGGCGTGTTAATTAACATCAGACAATGGCAAACAAATATCGATAACAACGGTGTAGCGGGCAAAATACCGCTTACAAGCGCCCAAAGGTCCAAACTCCAAACATTTTGTTGATAATTGGACCAATTAGCTCAGGCAAGTTGTACTTATTCCGTCAAAAAAAAGTAAAGGTTTGGCAAAAGTCCATAACCAGATCGTGTCGGCGTCAATAGCTATTCATGGTAGAATGTCGAAAATATCAGTTTTTCGCTTATAACTCCAAAACCGTAAATGCTATCGAAAAGTATTTCATATAAAACTTGTAGATCTTGCCATTTACAAGAAAAAAGTTAAGAAGATATAGACATTTTAAAAACCGTGAAATGTCGAAAATAGGTTTTTTACGCATAACTCCTAAACGGTTCATATTTTAGAAAACATTTGAATGCAAAGCTTGTACAATATGTGAACCCGCCTAGACAATTTTTTTTTTCTTAAAAACAACCGTTTTGAAGATATAGTTATTTTAAAAGTGACAAAAATTCTAAATTTATGTTTTTTTTGCATTTTAATCTTAAATGACGAACATGTCGGAAAGCAATCTTCCGCTCAATTTGTAGACCCTAAAATTCTCTACAAAAAATTATGACGATTTTTTCTATACAAATCATAAGCCACATGATTCTCCTACTTTAATAGCGACAGATGTCGAAAATACAGATTTTTTTTGCATATATTTTTTCGAAAAATTATACTAGCAATTTTAAACACGCCACCATGACCCTGTAAGATTTGACAATGCAAAATTCTTAGACTGTCTGACAGTCTATCTTCTCGACCTGTAGCCTAAACCACTGAAGCGATTTTCTTTAAACTTTTGACTCAAGGGCATATTGAAATTTTTTTTAAGCTCAAGAAATAATGGTACTTGCCATACAACCAATATTCTAAAATGCATTTATTTCCAAAACGGCTTTTACGAATTTGAGAAAAAAAATACGAATTAGTTCTTAGGCAGGGTACGGTCAATGATAAAGTAAGAAAAAATATTAGCAATAACGGTTATTGCCCGTCATATAACCGATTTTTTGATTTTCAAATTTCTCGTTCTCTTTAGTGGTGATTGTCTTTTCTGTTCAATTTTTAATTTTATAAATTAATGCCGTCAGCTGACGGAGCGAAAGCTGTGCAGCCTAGTTTTCAGTGTGTTTTCATACGAAAACCCGATCGATTCTTTTTAGTTTTGTGTAAAATTGATTGGAAAATTGAAATTTCGATAAATTCATATTTATCAAAATAAATTGATGGCATAGCTTTTTTGAGCTCTAGCTATTTAAAATGGTATTTTTAACTATTAAAATAATAACATTTATAAAATATTACATAATCTATATTTAAACTTTTTTTTAAGCACTTTTTAAAGTCATTGTATTATTGAACTAATAACATAAATACATACATTATATGTATATTGTCAATTGCTAGCAAGTTGTTAGCTACGAGAACAAGTTTGTGCGATCCAGGCGTGCAGTGTGCAATTTATTTGTACTTCTTGTTTAAGGATATTCCTGGATATCTTGTCATTGTTTCAGTTGACTTTTAGCCCGATCATTTTAGGCACAATTTTACCATATATCAAAGTTAAATGAAGTAAAAAATGTTTTGATGCAGTTAGGTTGCAATGATAGAGTAGAACATGAAACCACCATTTTAGACCAAAATTTAATATGGCGTGTGACCGGAATTTGGGATTTTGTGTTTTGTCGATTTACAGGCTTATTTTGCGGTTTTTGCTAAAAATGGCCATAACCAAACTTATAGATAATTGAATTTTCTACCTTGTTTGTTAAGACAATTTTTTTGTGAAATAATTATTTGTTGCCTAAAATAACCAACAAGTGATAAAATTAGTATATTTTCCCGTTTTTTCAACTTTTGGACCATATTTATTAAAAATAAGTGAGACATTCAAATGGGAGAGTTGTAGAAGACTAAATTCCATACAACTTTTGAAAAGACAACATTTATACGACGAATAGATCATGGCCGGGAACTCGATCAACACAGAGACATGCCGGAAGCGATTCAACACATTTCCACACCACTGTATAGGTAGAGTTTTCGGTGCGTTTTTTTAACGTGGATTCCCCAGTAGGCCTAATCCACGGACAAATTTTTGTATTCAATGTTTATTGCACCTTACTGTATTCTCAATATTTTTGGTGGACATTCAACGTCAGTATTTACTGAAGATTGCGTTTCTCTCTCAGAAAAGTTGCACCGATCAGTTTCTTCGGTGCAACTTTTCTCGAACTGCACAGATAAATTGTCTAAAATTTCCTCGTCGCTTTCCTTGTTGATTAGTATGTTTAAGGCATTTGTGTACAAATTAACACCAAAAAATTTCACAAATTTGCGTGCATTCAAGCCCAGGTTTTCGACAGCCGCAAGCTATTCCACAGCCCGTCTTGCATTTGCAAGAAATTGTCCGTAAAAGGGACATGTAATCCTTTCTGGTGCAGGAGACGCGTCATTGTCGATAGGTTGAAGGCACCATGGTGTTGTTTTCCATCCCCATTCTGTCGTTTCCAGCTCAACTACCAGCCATTTTTGGACTTGATAAAAAACCAGCGATGAATGCTGATGTGCGGATGATTCAGATGGTGGTAATTACGATAAATTATTTTTGTTTTTAACGGCAGATTTCAAAAAAGATTCGTATTTGAGATGATTGCGGGATTTTTCTGTCTTCTTACCACCGTAAAGGGCTATGAAAATAACGCCAAAAAAATGAATGGATGATGATAGATGTTTTATTCATATTCAAAAGTACATCAGTTTCATTTTATATACAATTCATGAATAAATAATACAAGGCATGACATATAATGTCGTCTGCCTGAGGGGCATTCTTGCCAAACATTTCAGTATAATAATAGCATTAATTTATTATTTCAATGTTCTTTAAAATCTAGCATTCTCTAGTTTTATTTTGGTAAAGTTACGTTATTGTACAATATTTGTGTCTAAACAAAATTTCGTATGACTTTTAGATACATTTTTTGGACTTTTAGATTAGTTAAATCAAATTATAGAAGTTATATTTGGACTTTTAGATTAGTTAAATCAAATTAAACATTTTTTTTAGGGACTTTTAGTTTCGTTAAAACGGAATACTAATTGAATTTATCATAATAGAAAACAACTTTAAAACATTAATAGGTGCATGATATCTTTTGTTTTGTATATTATTTTTTAAATGTACTCGTTAAGTATAGCAGAACGGTAATTTATTGCTGATTTCAAATATTTAAAAAGGTTTTCCCAATTGGCTCCATTTAAGATACTCTTTAAATGATCCATGGTGAGCGTTAAACAACCAAAAAAAACTCAGGCTAAGCTCTTTAAGAACAGGGCAGATAGCCAAAAAATGAAAACAATCTTCTTTTGCCTTAACATTGCACAACGTACAAAAAGGAGTAGCGGTTTTATTGTACGGCGTGCCATTCAAGTTCAGAAGATCACCCCTCGCTCTGCAAATCAAGGACACTGCTTCCAAACTGAAATCGTCCCTGAAATAATTATTTTGGCCAAGGTTAAAGTTTAGTTCAGGGTAAATAATCCTGTTAATAGAAGATACCGCCTGCTGAATGCAGTCGTTACGCTGGTAAATGTCAAAAGCTTCTACTAAGTTCTCGACTTGCGCTTTTAATGCGGAAACATCAGTCCACTGTAGGTTCAGTTCGCACCCACATTTTCGCGCCAATGTAATCCACTCAGCAACCCAGAAAATTAACAAACTGAATGGTTTGTCATTGAATGTAATCCTTTCAGTTCCTCTTGGTGATCTTTCTCACCTCTTTCGATACTTGCTGATAACAGCTTTTTCATGCCCCTTTCCTTAACAGTAGAAATTTCGCCAGTATTCAATGCATTTTTAACATATATAAAGCATTCTGCCGTGATACAAATTTTGTTCTGAAGCTACTGCAACAAATGCTAGAGAACAAATGACTTTGAATTCACATACGAGTGTGTTTTATAATACAAATTCCATATAATACTGAAATACATCAGCCAAGTAGAAGACTTAGCATTAAAAAAGCTACTCATATATTGAATGATTTTGAATTCTTTAATTTAAGAACAAATGCCCCGAATAAAAAAATCGACGAGGAAATTTAAGACGATTTCTATGTTGCAGTTCGATTGCCATGTCTCTGTGTCGATCGAGTTCCCGGCCGTGATCTATTCGTCGTACGAAAATGTTGTCTTTTCGAAAGTTGTTTTTAGTCTTTACAGCTCTTCCATTTGAATGTCTCACTTATTTTTAATAAAAATGGTCCAAAAGTTGAAAAAACGGTGGAAATATTCTAATTTTATAACTTTTTGCTTATTTTAAGCAACAAATAATTATTTCACAAAAAAATTGTCAAAATAAAAAAGGTAGAAAATTTAATTATCTATAAGTTTGGTTATAACCATTTTCAGCGAGAAATGCAAAATAAGCCTGCAAATCGACAAAACACAAAATCCAAAATTCCGGGCACACGCCATATCAAATTTTGGTCTAAAACGGTGGTTTCATGTTGTACTCCATCATTGCAACCTAACTGCATCAAAACATTTTGTACTTCATTTAACTTTGATAGAATTGCTCAATTGATCGGGTTATTGCAGATCGGTGCTTCAAAGTTAGACAAAGGATTTTTGTTTTGCAAAATAATCAATTTTTAAGTTTTGTGTACCTTTTATTGTATTTAATCAAAAAAAAATTCAAAACTACTATTTTAATTTGTTTTTTTATTAACTAGTTAATGATATTAAAGTATTATAGATACATTTATTAATATACACCGTCAACATCTATCTATATTCTAGTTGTACCTTATAAATATAGAAAAGCAAGTTAGTGGGATCCAGTCGGTTGAATTTTATTTAAGAAGATATCCAGTGGTACAGTTCAGTCTCGATTCAATATTTTAACTCAGAGATTTTGGCAGATTAATTGAGATTTAACCAGAGTTAATTTATGTCATAGTAACTAATCCCACATTTGCACCATTCTTAGTTAAAATCGGTGGTGATCCGTGATGGTTCAAAACGTCCTTTTTTCAACATAAAATAAGTAAACTCAAGTAATTTTTGTAAAACATTATTTTATTAAATAGAACAAAAATTGCTATTTCTATTTTACACACACATAGTGACAGAATCTTATAAAAGTAGGTCTACTGACAAATCAACGTATCTACACTTAAAAGCGCTGCTTTTCATCATTTTCTCTCATCATCATTTTTTTTTTAAGCAGATGACGCATCTTCTCTTTTTTTTTTGTTAAAAGAGACGACGATGATAATATGCGCACTTAGCACAAAAGTAAAACTAAAATTTCTTCGCATTATTCGTTTTTTTTTTTAATTATAAAAAAAAAATCAATACAAATGACATTAGGACATAATATAGTACTCGTAGGTATAATGTGTAATGAAAAATAAAATTAAAAAATTATGACAAAAATGGTTTATAAATATAAAAATCAAAACAAAAAAAATTCAAATTAAAAATTAATATTAACAAAAATAAAAAATCATAAATAGGAAGATATCCAAACAAAAATAATAAACGAAAGCGTGATAGATTTAAAGTAGACTTATGAGATTCTACAATTTTTAGGGTAAATTACAGGTAGGTAGGTAAAAGCTCGTAGAAATTACATAAAATTAAAAATACGAAATATCTTATACAAAGATAAACTTAACTTAAATTAAATTAAATTAACATCTAATGACAGTATTCGTTTGTATGAGTTATAAGTTTTGTTTGATTTGTTGTTAGTGTTCACTTAACACGCACAAATATAACACAAAATTATCAATTTTTACACCAAAATAGGATTTTAAATTGCACCAAGGTACCGAATTCTAATTTGTTTTTCAACTTGAGAGAGCTTAAGACCTAACCGATTGTGAGGGCACGATTGTTCGAGTTGAAAGCAGTGTTGATCCATTTGATGTCAGGTTTTGTGAAGGTCGCCACAGAATTGCCACACTGGTCTTCTGATGTGAAGGTACCCTTAAGTGTGTAGCTATCGCCTGTTCCACAGGCCAATGCGCTGCCGTAGTCAACACTGCACGCGTCGAACTTTGTCCTTGCACACACCTGTGTTGAGCTGGCTCCACACTCACTGCGGGACACAGCATCGGCTGGTGTTTGGTGCATAAGGGCTCCTTGTTGGTGAACTGAAATAAAGTTTTCTTTTAAACAAAAGGTCTTGAAAAGAAGGTAAGGTGAACTACTCACTTCTCAATGCATCCTTGCCCCATCCTGTGATAATACATCTTTCTGATGGGCTAGGATCCTTGTCGCTAATGCAAATAGGATTGATATGAATGGCAGTTTGAAGATTCTTCTCCAAAAGAATGACGGCCAAGTTATTTTGTCCAGTAGCTGCATCATATCCTGGATGAATTTCGACTTCAGAAGCACGAACCAGTTGGAAGGGAAGGGGTTCATCGTCGCTACCCAACTGCCATTCTCCAGCTTTTACAAGAATATCCTTAGTTGGTTCACTGTAGATAAATATTTTTCATTTAATATGCAATTTACTTGAGTTCATATTCTTAAATGGCGCCCTAATGGGAACTTTTTGTGTTAAATATTTTAAATATTAAACTTACCCAGCTAGACATGAGGCAGTGGTCAAAACCATTCCATAGCCGATAATAGCACCACCGCAAAGGAGTGACTTTGATGATTCCTTAAGAACCATTGCTTGCCATGGGATTTCAGCAAATGATGTATCTTCTTCTGTTACACCACGTGGTTTTGTGTTCTTAAATGAAAACAGAGTTTTGTTGAATAAAAAACATATTTGAATATTACTAAAATATACCTTATTTCTTGTAGCACACTGTCCTGTTGGATTTACTGGCCATGGGTCGACGTAGTTCGAGTCACGACAACACTTGCCTGGGGCTCCTGATCCTTCGATGGTACAATCAGACAATGGTGCACGGAATGCATTTTGTTGCGGTGATAGATTGGATGGAGAGCTTGTAATAGTTCCTTGGCTATCGCAGTAGTTAATGTCTGTGCAGATAAGAGCTGCAGCGCACTTTTGTGGAGCGAATGGCGAAAGGTTGTTCTCGAATACTGGGGGTTTTATTGACGGATAAATAGGTTCTGAAAGGATGTCTTCACCTCTTAGTGGTTTTATTTTCGATGGTAATGTATCGGATGGGCTGCCTTCAAGATTTGGTTGGTAAGGTTCTTCTGGTTGCCTTGGTGGAAGGTATCCGGTTTGTGGATTTGGCTGAGGACGCTGGGGCTGTGGGCGTTGAGGTTGTGGTTGAGGTTGTTGTGGTTGTGGTTGTGGACGGAGTGGTTGAACACTTGGTGGCTGAGGACGGGGTTGTTGTGGACGGGGTGTCTGTGGAGCTTGTTGGGTAGGTGGACGATAAGGAGGTGAGGCTGGTGATGCTGGGGGAATATAAGTTGGGGGCTTGTAGGCTGGTGGGGAAGGTGGAATGTATTGTGGGCGTTGTGGCCGTGGTGGTTGGTATGTTGGTGTTGCAGGTGGTTGATACGATGGTCGTGCAGGTGGCTGATAAGATGGAGTTGCTGGTGGAGCGGGTGGAATGTATTTGGGTCCTTGTGGTGCCGGTGGTTGGTATGATGGTGCTGCAGGTGGTTGGTATGATGGTGCTGCAGGTGGTTGATATGATGGTCTTGCTGGTGGCTGATAAGATGGTGTTGCTGGTGGTGCGGGTGGAGTGTAAGTTTGTGGCTTTGGTGCTGGTGGCTGATAAGATGGCCTAGCAGGAGGTTGGTATGATGGAGTTGCTGGTGGAATGTAACTTGGTTGTTTTGGTGGTGGTGGTTGGTAGGTTGGTCGTGCTGGAGGCTGGTATGATGGAGGCTGGTATGATGGTTGAGCTGGTGGCTGGTATGATGGTTGAGCTGGTGGCTGGTATGATGGTTGAGCTGGTGGCTGGTATGATGGTTGAGCTGGTGGAATATAGGTTGTTGGTTTTGGTGCTGGTGGCTGGTAAGTTGGTGGCTGATATGTTTGTGGTCTTTGAATTGATGGTTGTGGTTGTGGGAATGGAACCTCTGGGACGGTCAAAACATAACCATCTGGGGTCAAAGCAGTAGCCGGCAGCCGACAACACACATCAGGAGCATAACAACGACTTGCCTTTAAAAAAAAAATAAATTGAAAAATTAGACACGAATGATTAATATAAGCATTGAGTAGATAAAGCCCGAAGTCAAGTTTAGCTTTTAACTTGGATCATTAATTTTCCGGAGGCCAAATTTGATACTAAATCTACTTTATTATTGCTGTAGTTTATGACTGCCTAATGCAGTCTTTTTTTTAATTTTAAGCTTAACCTCTGTCTATATTGCATTGACCATCATATAATTTACTATATAATTGAAGAAGTTGATGCGTTTTACCTAACCCAAGAATCAAAAGATCATATAATTCTTTTCAAGAAGTCGACAACTGATGTGTAATATTTTATAGCAACTGACAAAATAAAAATACCGAATACCAAACCAAGCTGTTGATGGATTATAGCTATAAACGTTAATGACGCTTCAGTGTCAAAACATTTACAGAGACAAATATGCCCGAATGCATATTGCCATAAGGCAGTTAGGTAGGTGGGTAGAAAAGTCATAATGAAAAATTATCATTCCAAACAAAAAGAAAAAAAACATCCCAAAAACTATATGTGGGATGGCGTCAGTGAATTTTTACAGAAAAAAAAATTTATGATGAATGTTGATAGTGAAAGATGGCTGTCTCTATAGTAAGTTGCAGATATTTTTAATTGATCTCCTAACTGCATCGTCCATTCACATATAATTCAATAGTTTGACTTTGTTTGGACTTCTTTTACTGGGTTTTAATTTTGTTGGGTTGGTGCTGAAAGCTGGTTTTAGATCTCACATAGATTTAAGGTGCACGCATAAAGTGTGATTAAGTTGCGTGCTACACACAAGAGGGAGTTTTTTTTTTTTTTTGGTATCACAGAAGTTGCCCAACTATCTACATATGTGCGGATGCAATTCTTCTTCAGAAGTCCAAGTCTGTAGATAGTTATAGTGTTCCCATCGAATGTGTCCGGTAGCAATTAATAAGTAGCTGTAGCGAGGCGTTTTTAAAGGAGTGTATATAGCTAGAACCAATTATTAAGAAATATGCTGCATTTTATAATCGATGATAATTGCAATTTATATTTATTAAAAATAATTAAAAGTTAATTGCATGCGTATGAAGAAAACTTGTTCCTTAAGCAAGAATATTTTGTTTTGTATATAGACGTTTGCGGGTGGAAGCACTATGATTCTTGTTAAGTTTTAAAAGCCTAAGTTACTAAATAAAATTAACCACCAACAGTGTGTGTTTTGTCATATACATAGTTAGTTATATTAAGGGGATTCAAATTTATTTATTACTTGTTATTAATGTAAAAAATGAGTTGCAAGATACGTACATGCTTATAGTAATTCTTGTCGTCGTAAAACTCACATATAAATGAATGGCAGTTAATTTATCTAAATAAATTGTTTTATTTAAGTTGATTTTTATGTTTGATTAGGAATTGTAGGAGGGGGAAATGTTTTAAGCAACTTAGCATATAGTTTGATAAATTGTCTGAGATAAAGAGAAGAATGGTGTTAAGAAGAGGCATTCTGTTAATAGTAGTTGAGAAAATATGCACGACCACAAAATGAGATCTAACAAATTTTAATAAGTCAAAAAAGGAGAACTCAATAATACCCCTGATAAGAAATTTAGAATATCTTTATTTTCAACCCCCACTCCCGTCAAAGGCTGAACAAAAAACCTTCCAGACTTTGGATTTTGATATCACAAAATATGTACCTATAAACCCTCATACTCAGATTTTGGTTATAAATCCACTCCCAAAATTTGCTGTCGGCTTTTAGACTAATAGGTATCTACTATTAAAATATATGAGTTGAACTAATTTAAAGGTAGATATTTAAATTAAACACTCTTCCTTTTTAATATGGAAGCCTATAATGAGCCTATTTGTTTCAGCTCCGCCTAGTTCTCACGGTTGCTAGCAATTAATTTGTTCGTTTCGCAATTGAATAATTAATTATTATTTGAAGCTTTCTAAAGGTGACGTCTTAACACTCTTAACTAATGTTTATTTAATTTTTCTTAGTTTTTGTAAAATTTATCATAATTAAATAATAAAATTGCCAATAAATATAAAAACAAAATAACTTCCGAAACAATAATTAAATTTAATTTAGACAAATAACTTAGATAAATAAATTCTCCCCTAAAGTTCATTGCCTTATTATTTATGCAAAGTTATAGAAACTCGCGTAAAAATAAAAACGTTCTTTTTTTTTTAATTTAATTAATTCTTGTTTTTTTTTTTAATAACACAAAAATTAGCAAACTAATCGAACAAACCACAGACAATTTATTTAAGGTCATCTTGTGCCGCTGTGTTATAATAAAATCGTTTTAAGATGTAAATTTGATATTAAAAATAGTGAACCGGATTTTTATGTGAAAATATCAGATTAATTCTTTAAATTACTATCCAATAAGGGAAATAGGAAGTTCCTAATTCAAAAAAAAAATGTTATCTTTAAAAATAGTAGAGTATATGATTACAATTTTGTTTATTAATTTCTACATCAAGAATTCGTGTATCTTAATCAACGATTATAACGGAAATTAAAGAACATAATTTAAGAACTGGGTTCGGAAGGAAGTAAAATGTTATGCATACTGAGTTTGTTCTGTTGCTTAATTAAAAGTTATTTGCATATTAGAATAGTTGTACGTTTTGGTAATTGAAACGTTAAAGAATTTATAGAATATCTATTCACGATGTTAACGTATTATGAGAAGTTTTTAAGGTTTCCTTTCATATGTTCAAATATTTACTTTTCAAGAGGGAATACATTCTTTAAAAAAAGGTCATACGAAATGTATCCAATAAGAATAAGTTATTAAATGAAGGCTACAGAAACTAATAATATGAACTATTTATTGAATGCCCATAAAAGTTATGTTCATGATTTGCTATTGATGGAATTCCAACGGTTAAACTCTCTTCAGAATTCAAAAACTCAACTTAAAATTACAATCTTGCCTCTTTTTATAGTTTAGGTCCATATTATGTGATGTGATTCTTCCTATGAATTTAAATCAGTTTACAATGTAAAAGTGATAAACATAATTGAGGCTAGTTGAATTCAAAGCGAACTTATTTTTCAGATAGAGTGAATATTATTTGTTCCTATTTGTTAAACTGAATGTATAACTGTTGATTATGGAGATATCAACTCTTTATTTACATTAGTCCACTAAGGATCCAAATCCAAATGATTTAGTGTTAAAATCTTTTAACTCCATCAGATATAGAGAAATTTTAAAACATTTAAAATTAATTTTTCCTCTTTCACCATACATGGGACATCTTTGAACTTATTTCCAATCTATTAAGCATTTAACCATTGACTTATACGACCATCACCATTATCATCCACAATTTAAAACCCAATTTAACAGTCACTTGAATTGTTCACATTTGACACTTTCTTGAACTATGCGATTCTCCTAAAATAATAAAAAATAAAATACCTAGAAAACTCCTCCTTTTAAAGTCTTCACCTTATAACACACACAAGGTGTATGTCTTTGCTATTAATAAACCATGCAATTAACTTTAATGTACCGTAAATACATAGTACAGTTGTGCAATATTCTCTTGTTTTTATTTTTTCTTTTAATTTTGTTTTTATTTTTGTTTTCTTACTTCTTCAGCGCAATATTTTCAACCATGTGCGGTTCTGTTGGGGAAATATATGTGTTTTGAGCTTATCTTCTTGCACATGTTGCATGCAAATCCAGCTTAAGACCTTATGAACCTGAGCTCACATTGGCGTCGAGATCAAGAGTGCGCTGCTACATTGGTCATGCTTAATGCACAAGGCAAATTTGAGCCAAGAGAGGTGGAAGAGGGTGCAGACGCAGAATGCTAAGTAAAGTCGCCACCACTTGCCAAAAAAAGGTGTCAAATATCGTGTTAGCAACATGCAACACCACAACCAATATAATTTGAGATGACATTATATGTATATGATATTGTTTGTTTTTTTTTTTTATTAACTGAATAACCAATTCCTTAAATGGAAACTTTTGAATTGGTGAAAAAATTTGTCCAAGATTTCTGTGTCATTCACTAAAGTGTTTCGTAAGACTTCTTCTAAGTTCAAAGTGGTTTAATGTATTCTTTCCAATCAATCGCCTGAAATTTAAATAATTAAAGAAAAACTTGTCCTTTTAAATTAATGGAAGCTGTTTAAAAATGTAGTTTTTCAACTAGCGATTTGAACCGACTTTAAGAAATGCTAGAGTAACTCTGGTAACTGAGAAATGGGTAGTAAGGTGAGTTATATTCTTATAGTGAAATAATGAGATCTGCTAAATGATAACAAAGGCTTTATCAGCAAAAACATTGATCGGCAGAGAAAAATAGAAAGGAAAGACGGGTAAAAGAATTAAAATAGCAACATTTTAGCCTGAGCCTGATCAATAGACCTTGTGTGCTGCCTTCCACAGTGTTCCATTGTAAAAAAAAAAATCCAACTACTTCGTCATTATCAAAAAAACAATGAGATTTGTTTCCAAGATAAATTTTGTCACCAAAAAAATGTCCCAACTCACATATAAATTATGTAGCCAATTAAGACATTTTAGTCTATCTTAACAAAAAGCCATGAATCTCACTTGTCTCGTGAAGATGTCTTTTTCAAAATATTTTATACTCAAACTGCACACCAATCGCACACACAGTTCAAATAGTAAATTCATGTAAACAAAATATCTTCGAAGAAGAGAACAGATGCCATGAAAATTCCTACACGAAAGAGTCAAAGATCCAACACCATGCATCGGTTCGTTGCTTCCATCATGGCACATGGCACGCAAAAGTTTCAAAAGAGCCAAACAAGGTCATTGGATTTTTTTTTGTGATTTGATAATTATATTTGCATATTAAATTTTTTGAAGTTTTATTTAGTTTTTTTTTTGTCTTGTAGTCTTTTTTTTTTTTTTTGGGTGTGTGTGGATGTGTATGCTAGATATTTGCATTTTTATTCTGTCAGTTAGGTTAGTTTATGGGATTTTCTTTTGTCATCCGAAGGAAGACTAATGTTATTGTGGGTTGGTGCTGACTAGGAATACAATCGAGTTGGTTGCTATGAAACAAGAAATGCACACATACAAATTGCAACTGACAAGTTTGAAAAATTAAACCATCATAATGATGAAATTTATAACAATAAAAAAAAATAAAATAGGGGGAGCAACATCATCATTGGAAATAACCCGTTATAAATATTTTTTTTAAATCGCACTGTAATGGAAATAAACGAAAATGTCAATCAGATGCTATTAACCGACAAACCAATTGACGTTAAGAGACATCTCCACCGACCGACAGACCGATTTCGTATGTATAGAGGGCTATAAATTTGGTTGATCTTTTCTTAACAATAGCCACGAGAAGGAAATTAAATTAATGGTTATTGTGTTGTGTTGTAGTTAAGGTAGCTTTATGCATTTTGTATAAGATAAGGCTAATAAACGTTGGATGTGTAGTTTATAGATGTTTATAAAACATAAATAAAACTGTTACAATGGGCCGTTTAAGAATGTTAAGTTTGAAATGTTACATAAACTTCATACCTTTATATCTTTTTATTAAAGTTTGGTTTTTGGGTTAAAACAAAAAAATAGTTTAATTTATTTGGTATTGCAACAGGTACCTATTGCTTTAAAAATGTTCATCCAGGTTTAAATTTGCTTCTTATTTAAAAATCTTAATTTCCAAGCCCTTCCTTCTGCAACAAAATACTGGAGACCAGTTCTAACCAGTTCTAAGATTCTTCATTATTCATTATCCATTATCATTAGCAATCAAAATCTTAGTGGTGTCGCAATTTTGTATAATTATTTCAAATGCTTTTTCAGTTTTACTAATCCTTCTAACATTTCCAAGTAGGCATGTTGCATAAATAGCAGAAGTATTGTTAATATTCATATTGAAATATCTCGTCACTAGGCACAATATGGGCCATTTTTCATAATAGTCAGGTATATACAATAACATTATTTTGTGTGTTCAGGAAAATGAGATCTCCAAATTTTTTTTCTCTTAAAACGTAAGCGAGGGAATTCACATTTTTTCCACAGTATTTTGACAGCCAAACTGAGAATTTCTCCTGGAGAATCCGGTTCAGGTAACTTCTTTTCTCGATCACGCCTATTAATTTATAAAATAAAGAGGCTTTAAAATGAGTCTCGTGAAGTAAATCCAATCTCAACACAATCTTAATCTGAAAACTAAGCTTTCAACTTTGTTGTTATTGTATCGTCAGGTCATTTCAATTATCTTAAGTAAAACATTTCCTAACACCTGCCTAAACATTTTTTTCTATTTCCGGAACTTTCCTTAGAATATATTATTTTCTTTTCCAGTTAACTTATCAAATAAAATTGCTTTGGAAATATTTATTGTGTAATATTAAAATTAGACACTAACTTAATAAGAAAAATATTAAAAAAACATCTCCGGAGTATCCACATTAAGGAAGTTTTTTTTCCTCGGTAAAATAACATAATTAATTTTGTTTATTTTTTTTTAAGATAATAAATCCGACGCCATGCCGATTAAGGTATTTTGCTATATCATTAGTATTATGACGAATGCATATCTCAAACTCCAGCGATAATTAAATTTTGTAAGCTTAAGCAACTTATAAGTTTGAAACAATATTTGCCTAACAGTGTAGTCGCGTGTATTTTGCTAGTCAAATAGATCTTTACAGAATGAACAACAACAAAAAATAATAAACAGAAAATTAAGTTCGCTTCTCAGCTCTTTCGTTTTTCTCTCACAGTTGCGGATTTTATCTGTGATTTCCTCTTCTCAGACATCAACGACGACAAATTCAATTACTTTTATTTGCTGTCTGAATGACGGATTCGGATTGCACATGTATATTGCAATGAAGAAGAAAGAAATTACAAAAACAAGCTGCGATGCTACATCGTCCAGACGACCGACTAACCTCAATGACTAAATAGCAGATAACAACATGTTACAAACAATTATAAATCACCGATGAAACGTGATGAAGTGGTGTTTAATTTAGCTGAGCCTTGCCACGAACTTAACACTGATCTAAGATACGAGATTATGCACGCGTAGTTGGTTACATCTGTTGTTGTAAGTATTCATCAATATAGGTCTTGAGATGATCAATAGGGAATACCTTATTCATTCAATAATAATTAGTATTTCATAAGAAAAACTTGTTAAGTTTTAACTTCTAATTGGATCTAAACTCAAGGGCCTTTTTAACGTTCGAGAAATGCAAATTTTAACAACAACAAAAACATTCTCAACGCAAGAATTTAAGATAGTCTTGCTTTAGATGCTTTACTCCAAGGTCTAGGTCAATACTTTCTAATCACAAACAAAAGCCAAACATATTCCGGTCTTTGATCTCTCCAAGTTTTGGTCAAGCTGCTAAAGACTTCTTAATAAATAAACTATATCGTAATATAATCTCATGTTATTTAGATGAGACTTAAATATCAACCCAGGAAGTGGCATATAATTTGTATATGAATCAAAAGATGAATATGCGTCTTAGGGGGCTTCTGTTTTTAATAGCGTTGGTAAATGCCGTCCGTCCGTCATTAAGGGTCATTATTAGGCGAACAATGCATCCGGGCAGTTACTTTTTTGTATACCTATATGAACATCTTCAGTATAGCGGTGATAGTTGTGGTATTCCAAATTATTTAATCGTTTCGATCATAAGCGATGCGCATAATAATCAACGTCACGAGACGACCTTGTCAACAATTTTGTTTTGATGCTGTTTTTCGCAGTTTTTATTTTTTTGTCTGTATTTTGTTGTTGTTGTTTACTGTGCTGCATATTCAGTTTATGTTAAGGCAAGTAAACTAGTACAGCTGAGTGAAGCTAAATAAGACTTACAATTTATGACAGGTTTCTTTTGTTAGTGTTTTTTTATGTTGTCTTTCTTTTGTTATCTCTGCTTTGTATTTTTGAATTCTTTGTGAGTTAGGTAATATATTTCAAGCCCTCTGCAATTTTCAGTTCTTTTCTTTACTGATCTGTACATCTACATATACGAATTGCAATTCATTCATCTTCATCGTCAAGTTTTGGTAGTGCCTGAGATGTGATACATAAAGCTACTGCTTAATGTTTTTTTTTTTAGTGACTTGGGGCCGTTGGTACTGCTTACAGTGGCATACATGTTATCTTATCTGAATCTGGGAATAAATTGTGGTGGCAAAAAAATTACCAGACAAAAAACACAAGAAAACTATAACAATCTGTCATAATTTGCATACCAACGTATGCTTATTATTATTGCAATGAGAGCATGGGACTCTCTCGGCTTATGGCTTGAATATGTCAAATTGTTGAGCAAGGCTGCTTTGGAATGCAATTCGTGTTTTGTTTTTGTTTAGGTATAGTGCTTCAAAGATTGAATTGTTTTTTTTTTTTTAATTTTTTGTTTGTGTTTTAAATTTAGTGTGGTATACTAATGAAATTTCGAAAGTTTATGCATTTTAAAGATTTACCGTGGTATATTTAGGTCCATGTGGATTTCATTCAGAAATAAATACAAATGGCGAAAAAAGATCTGAGCCCCAAGACATTGGTGACTTGTTAGATTTTTTCAATAAATTTGCAAATTTATTATTTTGATTATGTATTCTTTGGGTTTATTTTTATTTCTGTTGACAAATTTTTGGAGGATTTGTTACTTTCTCACAAGAGCTAGTAGACGTGAAAAAAAAACATTTTAGATGTAAAAAGCTGGATTCAAACCCAGACCCTCAGCTTGATACTCCAAGACACTAAGCATTACCCCCAAAAATTTTGAGGTTAATTTTGATTCGTAACTCAAAAACCGATTACAGAAATAAAAACCTACACTAGCACTATGAAGGAATTCTGATATATTTAACTCAATTATACAAGTCTAACTTTTAGTTCTTCTCAAAATTTACAACCTGATTTAAAAAGTCGTATAATTAAAGAATTTTCTTATCTACAAAAATGCTCAATTTTGGACATAAACTAACATAACACGTGCTTGAATCTTAATGCTTTCAAATTTATGGTTGACTGTGAATTGTAAAATTATGCTGAAATTTTATTTTTAGACGGTGGTACATGTGGTTTTGACTGTATAATTATAATGTTCTTAAAAAGGAAAGAGAACTTGGACAATAAAATATAATCATTTCCCTTTGTGTGTCAATTGTGTGTAAACACTTAAAATTAAGACAAATATGTCAAGGCTGAGGGTTTGACTCATCATACTATAAATAATTCATAAAGGAACCAGAAGCTTATTTTTGAACATTTACGATTAAGGAATTCCGGAATGGTAATTAGAAAATCGGAATGGCAATTAAAAATTAAATAATAAAGCTTAAAAATTACAAGCGCATTTTCTCATTAGTCCTAGGATTTGTAAACATATGAAAGCCAACGTGTTTTAACATCCTGAAAGCTGATTGTAGTAGTATTTATCAGAATTTTTATGATTTTACAGAAAATTTGCATATCGCCGCCGGCCGGCTTAGGATTAAAACCAGCTTAGTTCATCTATAGATGGCAAATACAAGTTTCGTTTAAGAACATCACGAGTTTTTAATAAAAATTTATAATCACGATAATGGAGAAGTCTAAAAAAGTGGTTTTCGACATGTCAACCATAGGCATAAATAAGTAGACCGATTTGCTTTAAACTTGATATAGAGTATTTTTACGTGGTTCAATTTATTTTAATTTGATTTAATTGAATAAAAAAACAATACGGTCCGTTTTCATTCGTTTAAGGAAATATAATAAATATGCCTGTTAATATTTTTTTTTTTTGTTCAGCATAAGTGATACTTTAAGTGTTCGACTTTGGCTTCCAGATTCAACGATTAAAGTTTTTCCCAAACAAAATATGTAAAAAAAACTTACCGATGATATTTTAGCATAGTTTGAAACATTTATTGTTCCTCGAGTACATTGATTTGGTGCCACACAGTCTGAATCTCCTGCACATGGTACCGATGGACGTTGGGTAGTGGTGGTAGTTGTTGGTGGTGCACGGTACGTACAACAAACATCAGTCTCTGGTTCACAGTTCTGCAAAAAAATGAAAATAATTAAAACCAAAGAAAATATAAACAAACTTGAACAAAAAACTAACAAGACTAGTTATTCTCTCTCTATGTAACTCAAGCCTAAGCACAGATTAAAGGCACGTGTTAGCTTAAACACCACTTTCGTGTGCAAAACCAATCGGTCAATAATGCTTTAAAGTTTATTTTATGTTAGCATTAGTCAATATAAAACTTAATATTGCAACTGGCAGTAATAGATAGTTGGGTAAGTTCTTATGGAGTGTGTTGTTTCAATTAAGTTCTTTTGACGTATCAATGATTTATTACGTGGGATGAATTTTATTTTTATATTTTTTTTCTAATTTTTACCATTTTTCATAATCAATTTCAAGTTAATTATATAAGATTGAATATCTTTGTTAAAAAAAATGTAAAGGAGTTTCAAACTAAGTTTCGATATAAAATAAAACACAAAACTTGTGCAAGAACAAAGCCAACTAATTTGGTACTTTATAGTTAAAGCAAAAAATTATTTTTCTTTTGCTCTTGGAATTCAAACCCAAAACTAAAAAAAAAACAATTTTAAGAAATCAGGTTTGATAATAAAAATAATTGAATTTAGAAATCTCAAAAAAAAAAAAAACAGAAGACAAATTTAAAATTTTAATTAAATCTATAAGCTGATTAATTTTTTAAATTAATTTTTTTTTTATTAGAACTTGGTCTTATGTTGCCCAGAAGCTATTAAATGCGTCACAAAACATGCTTCTAATTTGTCAAAATTTTCTTGTTCGTCTTTATGATTATTTTATTTTTTCTAAGATGATGATTTTTTTTCTAATGTCATTATAGATTCTCAAGGTTTTATAATGTGTGTCTTCATACACGTTTTTAAAGTGGTTCTCGTTGACAAGTAATTACTTTTTATAGTCTTCTCTTCTAATAATATTAAACTGTTTAACATTTTCTTTGGATGATGTAAGCGAGAAAAAGTAGAATTTCTTGCAGCCAGTTGCTCGTTATATACAAGCATGATGGCATATGGTAGAGTTTTCATTTGTTTCTTACATAGAAATCTAAAGTATATTAATCATTTTTAATGAAGCCACAACTATCAATCAGATGTTCAGTAAGTTGAGCTGAAAGGTTAATAAACCTTTCAGACCTCTATCTGCATGTGATACATCATCTAAACACCCAATAGCGTTTATCCGCAAACGGTGTGGTATATGACTAACAATTTATAAACAGAAATACGAAATCATCGACAAATCAAATCAAACACTACCAAATGTGTGAATTTCTAAGTGGGTGTTCCACCTACGATGATAATGCACTCATTGTATATAAATTTGTCTTGTAAAAGTAATTTTTTCCACTTGTTAAACCAATGTTAGCTGATTTTTGTTCCCAACCAGCCACAAACGCAACCGATTAAATCATCGGGTTTTTTGTTTTAATATTCTATGTTAATTTTCATAAGAATTTAAAATAAATGCAAATTATTAATTAATAATAAAGTTCAGGAAAACGCGCAAGTGTTATTTACATTCGTAACACAAAACGGAGATGGTTGGTTGCAAAAAAAATAAGAATAATAATTCGAAGCTCGATATTAATATTACAAAATCAAGTTCAACGGTTATTGTTTTGGTTATATGCATGTTTTTTATTTATATATGATTAATTTCTTGACCAAGAGTATTGAATATTAAATAAGTTCAATATTTGTTTTGACTGACAAGACATGGGCAGACAAACTCCGTTTTTTAACCTCTCTGGGCTGAATTGATTTGTTATTCACATCACAATTCACACTTGCTACCGAATTGAGTTAACTTATGATATACTTTTTTGTTTTTTAATTTAATTGAAGTCTGTGCATGGGTTTTGAAGACTGAATCATTTTAGTTATTTTTTGCCGAAAAGGGGGCTAAATGTTCGCATTTTTACAACTCAAACTGATGTGTGTAAGGTAATTTACATCTTTTGAAGTTTGCATCTCAACTCTTTTGATTTGTTTATTTTTTTAATAATTCAACTGCATATCAAGGACAAATATTATTGGTTTTATTATAATTGTTTAACTCATTTAATATAAATCGTTTCTTAAATTATTATAATACAAAATATGCAAATTCATTCATCGGTAGAAAATGCAAATTACTACCAACATGTGTGTCTATCAAGTCATATTAATCTAAGTTTATTTGTACTTGTATTCGTTGAGGAATTTTTCAAGAAAGTCAAAATACCAAATCTCTTTCTAGTTAGGTGACCTTTTTGCTAGGTCATATATATAATATATCAGCTTATGTCACAGATAAGTGATTTGTCTCAATAGTGGAAAATCTATTGAATTCGTCGAATGGAAGGAGGATATATAAAGCTAGTATTTTAGCAGATAAAGTGAAGGATTGTCTTAGACATGCGCACGCGGAGTAGTGATTTAAGAGATAAGTATTGTTGAGCGTTTATTTCGAAATAACAAAAAATCTGTTTAGCGAATTTTAAAATAGAAGCGAATCGAGACATGCCATTATATAAGATTCGATTATGCAAGTATTGATTCAGGCAACCAGAATTTTGTTAACAATCCTTATGAAGTGTGTTTATACACACAGAGTTTTTGTGATAGCAAACATGTCCTTTGAAAATGCATTATGATTTATAATCACTGATTTATAATTTGTTAGCATACAATTTTAAATCGGTGATTACTGCTGTCGAAAGAGCTTTTATATAGCATATAGTTTACTAACGCTTTCAGTGGCTTTGATGTAGTTCAAGCCATATACTCCCTTATTAAATTGTTGTACAGTTACAAAAGAGCTGTGGAGCAAACTTTAAGAGTTACAAGATTTGTTCAGCAAGTATAGTAAGCTAAGCACTATTTAATTCAACATCACTTGATAATGAAAAGTCCTTTTAAAATGAACTTAACTAGGATGAAAAGCCATTTTATTAGACAAGGTCGAATTAATTAAATGATTCCTTTACCAGTTTGTTTTCTTATTCAAAAACTTGTCGCTTACACCTAAACCTATGTTAAAATAACAATATTCCTGATAAATGATTGTCCAACAAATTAAGCTTCATAAACCTGAAGAAGAAGTAAATACTTACATATCTCAGATGATTTATCAATTTAATAAAGTTGTTTAAGAATCTACACCTCTTTGTTGTGGCTTTGGCTTTTAGCTATACACCACACTGATCTTATGATATTGAGAATTCAATTGATACCCCCTGACGGTAGAATACAAACAAAAAAACATCCACAAAATAAGCGGACAATTATACGATATCTATTTAATTGGCTAGTAACCAGACGTGGTGCTCATCGGAGTGACCTTTTTGACATACCTCCTATTGAGCACATATAACTCAAGAAAAAAAAAATACTAAGTCTGCTGCATATGACAGAGAAGGTTCTGAATTGAATGATGATGACGATGATGATGGTCTTAAAGACACCATCGGCAACAAAAAGGTCGTTTTTCATTTTGTCTGCAAAGCAAACAAATACAAAATCTTTAGCTAAGAGAAGTGCACGAGACGACTATTAAGTTTGAATGTTTAATTTTGTTGAAAAAATTGTATTTTTTTTGATGAGCATACAAAATTAGTAATGATTAAGGTGCTTCATATGTAAGTGGAAGGTGGCTTGTGGTTAGCGATGGAAAAAGGTCATTCATATAATTGTACGTACATATACATGTCATTCATAATGGGTGTTATAAAGAGAATATTTATTTAAATGGGTTTTTAAACCAACACACTACTCTTTTGCCATCGGCTAAGGTAATAATTATTAGTAAAAAAAAAACTTTCTTTTCATGAAGCTTGAACACACAAAAAAAAAATCAAGTACTGAGAGAGAAAAAAATTAATCAAGTTTCCGCCAAAAAATAAATTATAACCACAAGCAAAAAGAATGAAAATTTTCAGGCAGCAGGTGATCTGACCGCTTTCTTTCTTCCTCTGTAAGGTATAGGCAATAAAGCAAGTTGTGTTGTTGTATTATGTGATTGCAGTGCCACCGGACAGACGGATAACAAAAAAAAAAAACAACAACAAAAAACAAAGCCACAAGATACCAAAATCAAAATATCATGAAAATAATTTTTTGATTACGAAATTTTTTTCTGGGTTACACAAAGTACTTTTCGTAGCACAAGTGCATCAGTATCAGTAGACTGATGCGATGAGTAGCTACACAAAACTGCACTTAAGGGATTTTTGTCGAGCTGTGTTTTTTTTACTCGGCTATTTATTTATATATTTTTTTTTAATTTTATTTTTACAGGGACACGGGTTTCACACTGGGAAACGCGGATATTCTTGATTTATTATGCAATCTTAATTTTATGCATGCCGTAGAGATGTGTCTTCAAGTTTATTACGATGATAGGTTTGGCTACAACTGTGCAGTAGGATGTGGATGCCAAAATGCCAAATAATCGAGTTTTACCTCAGGTCTTTTGTTTTGATTTTGTTTTTCTGAATACAACTTTCTGAACTTATATGAATTTGATATTATAGCAACATAAAAGTGTGCTAGAAATTTCAACATGAACAACTTATATCGCAATTTGTATCTATGATTCGAACGATTAGCTGCTGTAATTTGGAAAAAAATAGCTTCAGGAATTTATTTAATTTATTCCAGCAACCTTGTTTTGACACCTAAGAAACATAACACAAATCTGCCCTAGGCTTATTTTCTGCAAATTTGAAATCGAAAAAACCCTAATAAATAAAATATAAAAGATTGTAATTTACTAATTTATTGATAAGATGGCGAACACATTTAACTACCTAAACTTGATGTCAAAACATTATCATTTTTGTGATATATTTCTATAGCTACCAGTATTAAATTATGCTATCTAAAACAAGTGTCAATATATTTCAAATCCTACGATTTTAAATACTCGAATACAATACAAACAAAATGCTTGGTTTATTATTCCATAGATACGGAAATAAATTAAACCAGTTCAGAGAGTGTAGGTGGTTTTTTTTTCACTTCAACAAAACCATAATTTTTAAATTTACAATGAAATAAACAACAATAAAATAAAAATCAATGATGCTTGTTTAAACTAGGCCAAGTTAGTTATTTTGGAAATAATTTAATGATCGAAAATATGTGTGAACGATACAGGTTTGAAAATGGCTTCAAACTAAAACTTTATCTTAATAATCTCAAAAATTGATATAATTATGCGGTGTTTTTAAAATAAATATAGCCATATCATTTTAAAAGGTTTGAAGGCAAAAATTATGTTGTAATAGAAAATATATATATATACTTAAATAAAAAAAAAACTAGAAATATGAAACCTGATGGATAAAAAAGTTTATCATGATCAACAAGTTTTTAATAAATTTAATATATAAACTAATATATTAATTCAGAGCGAGCAGTCACCTATTTAAATTACCCATTTAAATCAAGCAAAGTACTCAATATAAAATTGAGAAAAGAATTTAACTCTCATACACATACGAAAACTTTGAGGATAATAGGGATTCTAGTTTTTATCGATAAGGATTGCAAGAAATGTTCTTAATCATTGTAGAAAAAATAAATGGAAATTTCGAAAGCCGGAGAAAGAAATTGAGGAAAGTTAGTTTGTTTGACGTTATTTATCTAATTTTGTTCTATACCTGAATTTGTCATTTTATTACTATTTCAGCTTTGTTGCACGAAAAAGGAGTTAAGGATTTTTAAAAGCACAATACTCAATTATTTTTTGTGATTTCCGTATCTACAAAGTCCATTTGATTTTTTTATTTGCAGAAACTGGTTGTACATTTATGGTACCTAATCAATTATTAATATGATCGATGACCTTCTTAGCAAGATGAAATCTAGTTCTTCTTTATTTAAAAAAAAAAACACTAATTTAGAAACATAAATACCCGATTAAAAACCAGAAGTTATACTTCTAAAATATTCGTTGCCATATATGTTGAATCAATGTCTTTTTTTATTTTATTGCCTTAAACTGACACTGCTTTGAGATCCAACATGAAACTATAAAATCTAACAACAGTCTTCAGAACCAATAAATAAACAGGAATACCATTTAACAACTCGTTTAAAAGCATACGAAAAGAATGAACAATATTTCATATAAGTCAATATTAATAAAATGATATATTCCAATAACTATAAACACGTTTGTGATTATTAATTTCAACAAAATTAGTTATGTGATTATGATTTGACATTTTTCACACATGTTTTTCTAAATAACCTTTAAAAATATACAAACAAATCGAACTTACCTGAATATAACCACTTGGATTATTTGTGAAATATCCTCCTTGGCAAATATTTTTCTTAACACATTGTTGTCCACCACCGCATTTAATATACTCCTTAGGGGGTAAGTATTTTGGTGCACTGAATGGTTGGGCTTGCCTACTGAAGATTGCATGATCCAGGAAAATATTTTTACTAACTGAATTATCATATTCCGACGATATCGGATGGGAATCAATTGAGTTCTTATAGACACCAGTGAGAAATATATTTGAGCCAACATCAGCAAATGCTGCATGCAACACTAGCAGCATTGCTAGTGGTAGAAATTTACACCGTGCCATTTTTAAAACTGAAAAAAGAAATATATATAAGATTATTAAGTTGGTGTTGATAAATATATAACAAGAAAGGAATGTAGTGACGGTGACATTTATTGTCTGTGCTATTTTTATTTTTGTCTTTGCTCAAATACATAAATTTCATCATTTTATTGGTTTCTTATGCTATTAGACTTATGTTTAAATTTGCTATTAGACTAATTTAAAATACAACAAATTTTACCATTTGACGCATTAAAGTAATTTGTATTAAACTATCTATTGTTGTTTTTTAATATACAAATTGATATTGATATTGACTAATTAATTATTATTTATTTATTCATTTAAAAGGAAATATGTTTTAATCTCCCGTTATAAGCGTTTAAGAAACTCAACCAATTTTATTTTTGAAATAATTAAACCTTCTTTTTAAGAACAATAAACTCAAACTTTCCTTAAAAAATAATAATATCTATTGAGAGACTAAATACTCGTTAAAAAAATATTTTAATTTTAATGTTTTGTTTTTTTTTTTATTAAATTCAAATATTTTGAATACAATGGGTTTGTGAGGCGCCTACCGAAAGATCCCTGTTAACCTGTATCCATACATAAATTTAAATTAATTTTGCAATTTAATTTCAGTTTTTAAGTTTAACGACATTAAAGCGGAACAAATAGACAGTTTTATAATTATCAAACTCTTATTAATAAATGAATAGATTAATTTTGATAATTTATTAAAAAATTCATGGATAAACATTCGTTGAGCGTGTTTGTGACGTACGTATTAACAAATAAAAAACAACAATGTGACTGAAGAATGCAGTAAGTGATAATGAGTTATAATTTTGCTTTTATTACTCAAAAGTCATGACGATTTTATATCCACGTTTTAAATTAAAGTCGGATTTTAATGTTGTCATTTACAATGTATACAATAATTACGCAATATATGTTTATAACCAACAATAATTGATTGATTTACTATGGATTATCATTTTTTTTAAATTACGATTCCTATCAGTATGTTTAAGTAAATGATTCATTAATAATCAAATAACAATTAAAATAACATTAAGACAGAGAAAGCAAACAAAAATTCTTAAATCAGGTTTGTGTATCAACTCTTTTGTTTGCTTCTATACGAATTGTATGTTGCTTGTTATTCGCACTGTTTGTACCATTTATTTTATTTTTATAATATTTGGAATTAGTCAGATTTAATTTTTTTATTTTTGTATGGATCTAAAAATAGAAATTATTGAAAATAAAAAATGTATATACATTATATTTGATGTGTCAGTGCGATTTTGACGAATTAAGAAAACGATTAAATGGAATTTAGCACGTTTTAAATAATAATTGAATAAGTTGTTTATTTTTTGTTTTGAGACCGTACTAAAAGACGTAGATTCCATTTATATCAAGTTTTAATATCAGATCTTTTGTTCAATTCCCACGAAAAATATATTCATACTATGAACATTGTACATTATGTTTTAATTAATACGAATTAATAACTCAGTGCGCTTGAATAATAATGCAAACTAAAAATGTATTTTAGTTATAAGGCCGTGTAAGAGATTCAATTTAAATATTTACAATAATTTTGATCAAGGTTCTCAATAACAATGTAACATTTTTTTAGAAATTCACACACATTATAATTCTTATTAAAATTCAAACCTATTAACTTTTTTCATAAAAAATTGTAAGCAACAAATTTTTAAATTAATGTATGCTCTTAAAAGTATATTTGCAATGTTTTTTCTTAATTAATTTTTCTTATCAAGTTCGAATATCACTAAGTTCTGCTTATTTCGATTTTATCTCATTATTTCCATAAAAAGATTGCTAAATTTAGAAAAAGTAAAGTGGAAACGGAATACAATTTAAATGATAATAAATAGAACATATTTTTTTCCCAATGAAAAATTTGCCCCAAAAACTAAAAAAAAAAATGAACAGAACAACGTCCGTCAGGACAAGCAGTTAAAAATAAAATCCAGTATGTTTCAACCATTAATTAATTCATAATAGCTAAATTGTAATTAATTTAGACAAATTTAAATAACAAAACTGTCACTTTATCACTTTAAATTAGTTAAAAATATTCATAGCAGCAATTTATTTTTTTTGTTGCCACATTTGTATTCAACCAATAATAAAGCAATTAAATTATAGTTGTCAACTTATTAAATAATCACTTTAATCGATCGATCATTTGTAGAACCAGAAAATCGCATACGAAATTAATGCCCTAAGAACATCCTGTTCTATATGTTTTAAGTTTTCTCATGAAAGTAAAACAACAACAAAATAAAGACAAATATATGAAGACAACTTATGCTAATTTTCATGATCATTAATATTTTTTTTAAAACCTTATGCGGATGTTGTTGTGCAAAAATTCTTTAAATTTTGTTACTTTTAGCAACAAAAAAAAAGATTAAAAATAGTTCTTTCTAGTTTCTATATCCACTATGATGAGAGAAGATATTGGAATTTCCGAAAGCAAATTTCTTGATAAATTGTTTATTCATACATTTTTTAAATCATTAATTATGCAAACACTTCAAATATAGGTATCTGCGAATATTTTTGAAATTCAAATAACGAAAAACACTATGAGAATTAAGTCTTGCTTAAATCAACAGTTCTAGCTTAAGAGCAGTAGGGCATTTGGTCAAGTCATATAATTGTAACCCAGACATATTACAAACAAAAACACCAAAAGCACAGAAAATAAATTGAGAATTATAATCAGCATAAGTAATCACTTAATAAATAACTTGTGTATGATTTCGCATTCTGCGAAGTTCAATACTGTTATTAAAAACGTTTTTTTTTTGTTTAAGTCACCAGAAGCACTTTGAGATAATATCCATAAATTGCACAATGTCCTTTTCTGTTTTAACTATATTTGTTATTCTTACATTTTTATTTAAATTCACTTTGGTTTTTATTTTCAGAAGTGATATCCTTTTTTTCGAAAATTGTAATCCTTTATTCGAGTTTCTTAAGATTTGTTCAAAGTTCCACCGCGCGGGTGTTTTTTTTTATATTCAATTCAAGCACACACGATCGGAACGGGCGACGTTCTTTGATTGTTTAAAATGTTTGCTAAGACAGCTTTTTATATACCCATACAACTGTTACTATACAAAGTTCGTCGGTGTCTTTTTTTTTACTGAACGGAGAGATGACGATGAGCATGACCTCTTCCTCTTCTGCGCAGTGGGACTTCACCGGTCGCAATCGGTTGGAATTCTTCGCTGAGATGATGATGATTTTTGGGGGATGGGAATGCGCACACAATCACACACATTAAGAGAATTCTTTGTATACACATTGATTGTTTTGAGCCTACACCAACATTTTCGCTGAGTTGGTTCATTTCATTTAAAGCGAATGAACTTTACAGAAGATGCGATGTGACTCCATCCGGCTGAGTCTAGATTTTATTGTTGTTTATTGTTTTTTTGTTTTGTTGTTGTTGTTTTAATTTAAGTGGCATGGTGAATTTTTTCGCTGAGAATAGTTTTGAAGTACGTGTGTAGCAGGTTTGGTTGAATTATTTAATCTTGTGCTATCGGAGTGTACGGAATTTTCCCCCTTTAATGAATATTTAAAATGTTTTGCGTGCATTGTATTTTTTAAAAGCGGATGTGTTTTTCTTTCGGAGAGGGTTTAGGTATAGAGTTATGATGGGGTTTTTCTTTATATAAAAAAATTAATATTGCAATAATAAATGAATAAATATACCCTCTTTAGCATTAGATGAAAATTCGCTGATACGTACATATCATTTGGAAGAATTTTTTAAAATACATTTATTTGGTCAGTTCTTTCATTTGTTTTGCGTGCTTGATAACAAATCGTATGGAAGTGAAATAAGTCAAAAATAAATATGTAAATGAAGAATATCTTACTGGTTGATATGTGACTCCACAATGTATGTATTATTATTGCTTGATTTTTTTTTTAATAAATTGAATTCTTGTACAATACAAAAATTAATTAAATATACACAAAAATAAACAAATCGGGTGGCACAACGGCTCATGAAGAACCAGGGCCTAGTGACTAATAACTCGCAACCATTCCTGTGTGCGCCTTTCGACAGGTATGGAAGGGACCTACAATTGTATGCCGAATCCGAACGGCTAGACGAGAAGCACTTATTCGTGATAAGTGGTACTCTTGGAGGATTTGTCAATTCCTCGCAAGAGGCAGTAACCCTGAAAAAAAAACTTTTTAGTTTTTAGGTGGACGAGGCTGGGAAGCGATCCCAGACCTCCAGCGTGACAGTCGAACGCACTAACCATTACGCTACGGGCTACTACTATACATATATTGTTCTAATATCGGTTCTTTTATTGTGTTAGCTTTAAAATCATTTAATAAAACTAAGAATGATGAATAATAACTAAATGATAAATATACAAGATTTTGTTAGAAAATTCAAGTAAAGCATAAACATATATTTTTTTTAATTATCTTAGAAAATTGTTGGATTTTCTATCTTCTCACTAGACCCATTGAAACTTTATATAAAGTGTACGAGATTTCTAACATCTGTGCTTGTTATTATTACTCTGAAGTTTTGTTTTTTGACCTTGTTGTTTTTTTTATCTCATGGCTTTTTTATTTATATTTTAATCTAATTTAATTTAATCCAGACTCATTGGTTTAATAAGTTTGATTTTGTTGGCTTAATAAATAAATTTGGTGTAAATATCAAACCATGTTAAATAATTTGTAATGCATTCTCAAAAAAAAACACACGAAAATGAAATAAGCTTAAACATTTTTTATTAGTTCAGTTTGTATTTGGGTTTTCTTAAATAAATAGCTGTCATGTTACTCGTTAAAAAATTCAATTCAAAGGAGAAAGGTATTTTTGTGTATATGAATACTTACTATGGCAGCTCATTCTAAATCGCTGTGTGAAAAAAGTTATTGGCCAGTAAAGATTGTAATTTGGTGCATATAATTTAAACATATAGTGCCATTGTGTAGTATAGGCAACAATATGCTGGCCTTACCAATAATAACAAGACATAATGTTCCTGAAAAGGTCTTTTGATCTACTAAAATAGTTACTTTGACAGCTTTCTTAAAATCGCTGCGTGAAAGAAGTTATTCCCTTATTGAGATTGTGATGTGGTGAATTTTGGTATAGAAAATATACAGTTTGTAGGCAAAAATGTGTTAGTCCAACCAATAAGGACGCGATGTACGTTGTTCGAAAGGTATTTTTATGTACTACATTAGTTACCTAGATCGCACATTTAAAATCGTTGTGTGAAAAAAGTTATTCGATAATTAAGATTGTGATTAGGTTCATTTTAGTATGAAATAAAAGGCGTTAGGCAATAACGCCCAAGGCAAAAGGGATTTGGAATTATCGCCCAAAAATAAGTTACAAAATGGAAATATTACCCAAATAAATTTTTTGACCCCAATCATAAAACGGAAATATCGCTCGAAAATTGAACATGTAAATTGTTTTTGTAAAGTTTGGGGCGATTTTTCCAAACAAAATTCCAACGGATTTTATCGTCAATGGTTCATGGATTTTAACTCCCTTTTCGGGTCCTCTGTCCCGCTCACGCGACTCCGTCGCTCCGCTTAGGGTATGCTAAGTCACCAGGCAGGCGCCTAAGTTGTCAGTTAGTGTGTGACAACATAGGCGATTCCAATCGCCTTGGGCGTTATTGCCTTACGCCGAAATAAAATACTTTGCCTATGTGCTATGGTATATACATTTTCAATACTAAAATTCACCACATCACAATCTTATTTTTCGAATAATATTTTTCACACAACGATTTGAAATGTTTGATCTATGTAAATAATGAAGTACACCTGTCCAACAACGTACATCGCGTCCTTATTATTGGTTGGACTAACACACTTTTTGCCTATACTACATACCAAGAAGAAGATAAACAATAACAATAGAAAAATTGTTTTTGTTTTTTGTTAAGTGCACCTTTTAATACCTACAAGATGTTTATTTTCTATACCAAAATTCACCGTATCACAATCTTAATAAGGGAACAACTTTGTTCACACAGGGATTTGAAGTAAGCTGTCGAGAAAGATATTGTAGTACATAAAAAGACCTTTTCATAAACATATGTCTTGTTGTTATTGGTAAGGCCAGCACACTGTTGCCTATACTTCATACTTACATTATATGTTTAAATTATATGTACCAAATTCCAATCATTGTTGGCCATTAACTTTTTTAAAAAGTATTTAAGCGACCTTTAGTCCAATGCGTTTCGGTCCTGATAACAATTACAGTGGACCTCATCAGTTAGAGCTGTAATTGTTACCTTTCTAAGACGCAACATTTTAGTCGATGGCTACCGACGTTTATAAAATTTACAGCATAAACACACTGCAAATTATATTTTTCTAGGGGAACATGGTTACATTCAGACACCTAGATATAGATATAGATATTATGCCCGTGGTCTGGCAAAGGTAATAAAGAAAGAAAAAAAACCTAAACAATAGAAGTTATATTGTTTTTGTTTTTATTTTAGTGTACTGTATTGAATGAAATTCAATAAAAAGTATTTAAGCGACCTTTAGTCCAATGCGTTTCGGTCCTGATAACAATTACAGTGGACCTCATCAGTTAGAGCTGTAATTGTTACCTTTCTAAGACGCAACATTTTAGTCGATGGCTACCGACGTTTATAAAATTTACAGCATAAACACACTGCAAATTATATTTTTCTAGGGGAACATGGTTACATTCAGACACCTAGATATAGATATAGATATTATGCCCGTGGTCTGGCAAAGGTAATAAAGAAAGAAAAAACCTAAACAATAGAAGTTATATTGTTTTTGTTTTTATTTTAGTGGACTGTATTGAATGAAATTCAATAAAAAGTATTTAAGTGACCTTTAGTCCAATGCGTTTCGGTCCTGATAACAATTACAGTGGACCTCATCAGTTAATATATATATTATTAATTAATATAAACAATATAACTTCTATTGTTTAGGTTTTTTCTTTCTTTATTACCTTTGCCAGACCACGGGCATAATATCTATATCTATATCTAGGTGTCTGAATGTAACCATGTTCCCCTAGAAAAATATAATTTGCAGTGTGTTTATGCTGTAAATTTTATAAACGTCGGTAGCCATCGACTAAAATGTTGCGTCTTAGAAAGGTAACAATTACAGCTCTAACTGATGAGGTCCACTGTAATTGTTATCAGGACCGAAACGCATTGGACTAAAGGTCGCTTAAATACTTTTTATTGAATTTCATTCAATACTGTCCACTAAAATAAAAACAAAAACAATATAACTTCTATTGTTTAGGTTTTTTCTTTCTTCATTAACTTTTTTCACTCAGCGATTTGGAATGAGCTGCCGGAGTAAATATTCATGTACATAAAAATACTTTTTCAACAACATATGTCTGATTGTTATTGGTTGTGTAGACCGTTTTGTCCGGTTTTCCTTTTTTTGGTTGAATAATTTTTGGTTTGGTTGAATAAGAAAAATTATTTCTTATAGATAGAGCCTTTATCAATAAGGTGAATAAACTGATTACAAAAAAAAATATAATAAACCGATAACGAACCATTTGTACATTCATGAAAACATTTTTAAACATTTGAACCAAATTTTTAAATCATTTAAAAATTGAGCAACACTGTGCAAAAAAATTGATAGTCACCTCTAAATATTTATTACCATTATCATCAAGCTGAAACTATGCTTATTTCAATAATTAAAATTTAACATTTGAGTTTTCAAAAAAAATGAGCAGGTAAGATCCTATCCACAAAGAATTCCAATTAACAAAAGATCACGCAAATATAAAAAATTATTTTCCCTTTTATAAAATATTTTCATATAAACGAAATTTGTTTTTAAAACAACATTGGCCCCACTCTTTATACTAAGAGCGTATAATATTATTAAATTCGTTAAGTGAGTGATTTTAATTTACAGATATCTTTCTAGTTTGGTCATTCTTCAGAGCCCTCATACAAATAAGGTATCCAACAACATTTCAATCGAATTTTTAAAACCATTTTATTATTAACGACTCACGTTGGTATCTTTTACGTAGACCATTTTTCTCATAAGCTTTTAATTTTATATTTATTTTGTTATTTTTTTACTGCGGATTTTATTCTTAAATATCAAGGCCTGATACCTAACATAAGCCAAACCATAAATAAGTCTTTCGAACTTTGAAACAAGTTTCCTTGAAGCGGTTTACCAAAACAATGCAGATTCAAAATTTTAATCATCTTAGATACCTATCTTGTTAAACAAAGATGGCAAAGTGCAAAAATTCATAAATTATATTTGTTTATTAAATAAAAGAATCCGAGAGTGCAATGTCTCCTTAAATAAAAACAAAAAAAAAAAATGACGATATAATGGTGCTCTATATGATGACATTACTGTTTAATTTATTTGAATCTATTCAAGTAAGAAGAATTCCAAATAGGTACCGGTTATCAAAACAAAAAGCAGTAATGATAACTTATTTGGTGGGAACTATCTTGTGCATCCTGTTATATATGTCAATAAATGTTTTCATCTTCATTGATCTTAACCAATGTTAAATGCTGTTGAGATCATTGCCAACAATAGGTTTATTGTTTTTATTTTGTTGGAACAAAAGGAAACAAGTCATAAAATTGTTAAATCGGAAGGAACAAATCATTCAAATTGTAAACAAATTGAAAATTTTATGTAGATTTCAAAACAATAGCGCAAAATTAAGAAAAAAACCTATTGTTGAGGGCTTAGAATTCTACTAGTAAACAATTTCATAAGTATTTAGCAATTTACTACCTATTCCAAAATTTTAAACCCTTTGCTTACTAGTAAATTAGTAATTAAGCAGATAGCAGAACATTTGTAGAGTTTTAATTTGATGAACACAATTATTGTTTTTATGCGTTGTTAATTAATTATATGTTGATGGAAACCCAACATGTCCTTTAAATAAGTTTATATTTTTATCATTTTAAATTCATTATTTACAAAAAAAAAAAAGTTATGTACCAGCAGGACTCGAACCTGGACCCCTCTCGGGTCCATCAGATGCCGTAATGGATTCAGCAAATTACTAAAAGTTAAAGAAGCCATTTTGCGATTTTAAATTTAGTAAATTGTTAAGAGAAAGTAAATTGTTAAAATCGTTTAAAATTAGCAAAATCCTCTTTTTAACTTAGTAACTTACTAAAATGACTTAAACATTTTAATAAATCGTTTAAAATTTTGCGCTTATTATTTTAAAGAGATTAAGAACTAACAGACAGCTGATTTGGCTCCAAAGTCCAGTCAGCGATTGATTTAAAAATGAATTTAAAAAGAGACTTTTAAAGGCACCTTTCACATTTTAGACATATGGAGTACTTAGCTCTTGGAGTCAACAAGGAGAGCAGTAAAATATGTCCTTTTGTAGATTGAATATACCATACATATCGAAAATAAGGTGAGTTATTTTTTTTTTGTAGTGAAGGTAAACATGACACAATTTAAAACATAAAACTGTAAAGGTAAAATCATTATTAATTATTTCATTCGTTATATGTTATATTAAAAGCAGATAAAATTCGTCACAAAATATGTTGTATTTTGAAAAAAACTTTGGATAAGAAATTTTCAAACAAAACTTGTATTTAAAAAAATATCACTGAACAAGAATATGAACTTAAAACAAATTTAACACTAATGTATAAATACACTAAAATATCTTTTAAATAATTCAAAATTATAATTTTTTTCCGAATGAGTTTAATAACTTTTGCGTTTTATTTCTTAACAAACCAGGTATCTATCAAGTTTCGTTAAACCCATGGTGTTAATTTGTTTTAGTGGTTTTAAATAAGGGTTATAAAAATAATTACAAATTTTGTGATTAATGTTTGAATTTGTTTTTTTTAGAAAAAAAAACAAAAAAAAAAAAAACATAAACAGAAAGAACATAGTGATTTTATGATGTGTTCTTTAATAAAGTGGTATTATAATTGGTATGACTCTTGTTTAAATATTAATTTACATGTTAAAAATGTTTCGGTGATGTTAAGTGCAATTAAACAATGATGAATATTGATAAAAAATCAAGTCATCCAACATTTTTGTTTTGTATCATTCAATAAATGTTTGGTTTATTCATTTTGCATCATGTCCATGTGTCATCATATTAAATCAAGTTAATTTGTTGAGTGATTGATGCTTTAAATGTGTCCATTTAGAAATTGGATTGAATGACCGGAGGTTCTTGCACCTTTCAAGTTGAATAAACTGATCAATTTTTGTTGTATATAGTCAATTATGATGAGTTATTAAAATTCGTGTTCAATTTAATTTAATTTCATTTCATTTAAAAAAGAACTTTTGCATAAGAAAATAATTATAAAAGCGTTGAAGTTTTTTATTTATCCTCACCTAGATTCCTTATTTATTTATTTCTAGTAGATACTCGTGTTAAAAATTTGAATAAAGGAAAATTTGAATATAATTGAATAAAGAAAAATGTGAAAGCCATTGAGTGTTAGAAAAGAGCCAACAGTTGAAAATAAAGAAGGAGCGTTAAGAACCATTTTTAATAATTTTTTTTTAATTTCTTTTTTTATATTATCATCTAGTTTCATTTTAAATACATTTTATGATAATTAATAACGGGTTTCCGCTAAAAAAAAAAACGAAAGGAAAAAATACTATAGCAACAGGAACAAATTTTTGTTTTATTCGGAGAATAAGTACAACCTGCGATTTAACTGACCATTAAAAATTGGCCCTAAAGTGTAAAAAAAAACACCTAAACATGCAAACACAAATTAGTTTGATAAGAAATTGAGTGCCATGAAATAAAGCCCAAAACAAAAATTTGGACTTTATTGCACTCGTGTCAAATAAGGTCCAAAGCCATTTTGGGAGAAAACAAAATACAAATTATGAAATTATGTATTTAAAGTAACAAAATATTTATTTTTATTTTAAACAAAAATTCTTGAGGCCAATTATAACTAATAAATATGGTAGTTTCATAAATTTCGGGCGAATTTTTTTAGTTTGATAACAGACCGACTGACAACATAGGCGATAGGCGCCTGCCAGATGTCTGAGCATATCCTAAGCGGAGCGACGGCGTTGCGTGAGCGGGACAGAGGACCCGAAAAAGACGTTAAAATCCTTGAACCCGCAAAGCGGGCCATCCAAAATAGGTATTCTGTTTAGTACGAACATTTACAATTCGCTTAAGCAGTTTGCAGCTCATGTAAAAGGCCCTTTACTGATCTTTTGTAAATAAAAATAATTCAAAAATCGAATGCATTTAAGTAAAGTGAGAAACAGTAAAAACAAACAAGACCAACAAACAGAAAATCTTTATATGACGAAAGGAAGCGAAAACGAGAGAATTACATCTTAAGTTTTTCGACTTTAAATTACAATAAGGGGAAAACTAGAGACGAAAAACTTATATTGAAACAATCTTATGTTCTGAGTAACAAACATCAAACACCTAGAGAAAGTCTTGGACTTTTTACTAAAGGTTTGTTGTAACAACTAAACTCTAGCATTCTTACATTAATTGTATATCCCAATTAACCATAAAAAACCTACTGATTCCAACTTATTTTATCTGACTTTTTAATGTTTGATCGCAAAAAAAAAAACATATTTCATTTATATTCAAAATTTCGTAAATATGCCGTGCCCATAAGCAAACTATAACTGATTTCTTATTTCTTATATATATATATATGTATTTATTGAACAAAATAATATTTACAATTTGACTTATAGTAACTAGTTAGATACGATGATATTATACATTTATTGGCACATAGGGGGCCTAATCTTATACATTGTCTTAAGTTTAAAGGATTATAAAATATAAAATACATATCAAAAAATTAAATCTAAAAGTCGGCTGACTTTATTGTCCTCGGGGTGTCAAGTTGTGTTTTTGGTGGGGAGATGGATTGGCCTTTAGCCGCGGTGATATGCTGACCCTGTGTCAGCGTAGAACGGAACTGCTGGCTCGTTGTCCGTGATGATGTTGTCAACCAGGATTTCCATCGTACTTAGGTATCTCGGCTCGGGTTGTCGCTGCTGAGTGGCCATTCTTCTCATCAATTGCTTTGGGTGCCTGTTAGTGAGTTCTACAAGCTTATTTGCTTGAAGCAGGAGGTACCTGTCCAGGAGGATGATGTTAGCTTCTGTGTAAAGACGCTCGTTGCTGTGATGTCTCATTCGCTGCCGATCAAAATGTAGTCCGCTACAAATCCTTAGTAACTTCCTTTCGAACATTTGAAGTTCCTTCATGGCCGTCTTCGAGATGGAGAACCAGACAGGGAAGGAATAGCTGATTATTTCTTATTTCTTTGGGGGCTTTTTTATCCAACCTATAAACTAAGCTTAAGCAGTTCTTCGAACTTGTTACCACTTATGGTTTAGTTTATATTTAATTATTCGCTTTATAATGCGTAATTATTGTTCTATTTCATTTGAAAGAAACTTTAAAGCGGTAGAAATGAAACAAAGGCAATATATTAATACCAATCAAATATCTACTAATTGCTATGCTGAAATACTTCTTAATTTAATTATTCTAAAGTTCAATAAAAATAACTAGTTTCAGTGTTTACCTTCTTTAATTTTTGAAACAATTTTTAATGACTTAACATTTTTATTTTGTTTTCGTGATTTAAGAACCATTAAAAAGTTCTTTATATCTTAAACATGCCCCCAACGCATAAATTCTTGAAAATTGCCGATATATATACACTAGGTATGGTATGAGAAAACTTTTATAACCTGTATAAACTATCTACTTATTTGAAGCCCACATTCGTGATTTTGAGTTTATTTTATTCCTTAACATATTCAAATACATACCTACATAATATTCAGATATTTAAAATGTCTAAAAGTCACGCACAGGCTAACAACCTCATTACCTTTTTTGTAATTTAAAAAAATCTAAAATTTAATTTTATTTAAGGAAACACCATTAACATATAGATTATGGCTCCGTCATATAAATCTGATGATTAAGATATGACAAAATGCCATATTATATCTTTTTGATCCTGTTTGTATTTGATGACAAAGTTGTATTGTTTTTTCCATCACATATTGCGGCTACTTTACTGACCACAATTTAATGCGTTCCATATAAGATAGACGTGATTCAAAACTCTTCCACGCAAATGACAAAGAATTGAATAAAATCATGAAATCCAGAATTCCGCATATTTCTGTTGTTTGTCACTTCTTCGATTTCCAACCTACCACTTACCATCAATCGCATGACCTTCGTAATCCCATCAAACCAAAGTTTAAAAACGATGGGACGCACGTTCACATTTACTATAGACAGCTATACTTACGTTTTGTTTGTATCAAAGTGAATAGGCTATCGTGAATCATTCACAATCAAAAGAACTGAATGTACTTGATTAGCTATGCTACCGTGTGAAGCTTGAACATTTTTTTTTTTTTATAATTTTAAATTTCCATAATTCATGCCTCACTAGATTGGTGGTGTTGATTGTTGAATGCAACAAAAGTGAATATTTGAACCATCTTTAGTTTTATGGTAACAATAACATAAACCGATGATTTGTGGGTTTCAATTTTAATTTTTTTTGAAGGTCACCACCGAAGAAAAAGCCAATAAAATTATTGTTTATTGAAGCTTGGGCCGAACCACGCGCCACCGCCCAAGCAATCATTCAATTCTTATTATGTTGATTCACAGTGGGGTATAATGGCTTTAAAATATGGTATCAAAGAGGTAGGTTCTAGATATACATATACCCACCACTTTCCTTTATGTTTTTCATGTATTCCTGTCTTTTCAAATAGCCATCTACTCGCCATCGCCAGAACAAAAACTAGTTTTTAGGAGGAGTTGCCAAGGGTGTGTGATAATAATGGATTTAAAAATCCAAAACTCCAAATCCAAAGCAGCTTGAATCAAATCTGGGGAAAAATAAAATGCAGCTATTATCTCCAAAAAAATTTTATGAAGTTTTTTTTCCTACGAGTCATCAGTCGAAAAATAATGATTCTTTAATGCTTCGTCATATTTTGAAAATAGAGGTTTTTCGTATACACTTTTTAAATGCCTACCATTTAAAAATTCGAAAAACTATAGTGACAAAATTTAAACATTATGTTATCCTATAAGCCCAGTCAAATTCGACAATTAATCCGCAAAGCCCGATGTATTTCTGCATTTTTGATATGATGTTGGGGCATGTTAGAGTCACACCATTTTTTCCGACATTTTTCTTTATAACTTTGAAAATATGCAACTTAGGAAAAAACCATCCACTATAAACATGTTTGTTATAAAATTTTCTACAAGACCAAATCAGCTTTAGATTCATGCATGTTATATTTGTGTTGCTATCTAACCATGAATTAAAAACAAAAATCTGTAAAACTAAGTAATTTTGAACCATTAAAAAAATATGTCAAAAATTGTCCAATTCTGCTAAAAATTTGGAATCAAATAGTCTAGAGTATTTCACGACGAAATTCGAAAATAAGATCTAAATCGGTCAAACAGTTTTGGCAAGAAATATGATGTTAACTAAGTGCAACAAGCAATATTTGCATCACTGCTGTGGTCAAAGTAGGGCACATAAGTCTGCACTAATTTTTGTAGACGTACTTGGAACCCTTAGCTACCATAAAATATAGTTATAATATTTTGGTACTGAATTTAAAAGTTTCGAAAATGTTCACGAAATTACATATTTACATGCCAAGTGAACAATTTTCGGAACTTTTAAAACCGCTACCAAAGTTGTTTTCACAGTTGCATTTATCCTGCAGCGAGCACAGGTTTTTCGAAGTTGCAAACTTGTCTACAGACTACACTAACATGCCCCAATAACATATCAAAAATGCTGAACTACATCGCACTTTTCGAATTTAGCACTTTTTTGTAATTATTGACTGGGCTATATATAAATTCTCATTACCAATTTTTCTAGCAGCTAAACACTTTGGTCAAACATGGTTAACATGCTGTGAATATGATATGATTATGTATACTTTTTAGTGGTTGCCGTAGTGCGTATTACATCTGTGATATTTTTTGGCATGATCTTTCATTGATTTCAATGTTCAACTTAAATTTTAGTATTTAGTATTTATTGTTTAAAATACGATAAATATGTACAGATTTTTAACTCAAAGATAAATAGCCCAGTCGGAATGAGTATTTGCCAAGGAAAAAATGGGCACGACTGGATCGCACAAAACTTGCTCTCGTAGCTAACAACTTTAACGTAGCTTGAAATAGACATGTACATATTTATTGGTTCCATAACATTATGATAACATTAAGTAAATTACTAATTACCAGGGCCCGGATTTATATGCAAATGCATATTTTTTTTTGGAAAGCCGTAGAAGCAAAAGAATCAGATAGTTTTTCGAATTAAGAAATTTGCTTCAAAATGGCATTCAATCGTTAGTGCATATTTTTGCATATTTTCATATAAATGTATATTTTGGCTTACTAAGCATATTTTAACAATAAATGCATATTTTTCCTGCATATTTCAAGAAAATAAACTTTGGCTTTCATAAGTTCAAACTATGGGTTTCTCAGTGAGACTATAGTAAAATTAGACGGTTGGAACTCGCTTAAAAAACAAATAAATTTAATGGACGAAGCAGTTTCAAAATTGAATGCAGTAGAGTCTCCAATGGGTCAATCTATTTATAAAAAAATAGTAAATGTTCTTAAAAAAACGAAGGATATATGAAAATTAAAAATATCTGCACATCCTTTGTGCTTTGATATTCAATAAATGAGATTGTTTCATTAAAAAATGCTCCACTAAAGTCTGTTAACGTGGACAGGTTATTTTCCATGTACAAAATTTTTTGAAAACTTCAGAAAAAATTTTATGCTAACAAAACCTTCTTACGAAAATAATGCACATATTATTAAAAATACTTTTTATTTTTTGTTAAACCTACCTGAATTTTATGTTTTATTTGAATTTTATTTATCTACTTTTTGCTGTAAAAACTTTCTATTTATAAAAGACTGTATTTTTTTGTATTTAAATGGTTTTTCATTTACTTTTTGAATATTTCTGCAGCATATTTTAGGTTTTGTATGGGATATTTTGGATTTTTTATGGCATATTTTGTATGGCATATTTAGTAATTTTAAGTGCATATTTTAGGCGCATATTTTGTGTTTTTTAGAGCATGAAAATCGGGACCCTGCTAATTATAAATTAGTTATTTTAATAACTAAAATAGATACAGCTCAAAAAAAATATGCCATCTGATTTGTTTAATAAATATGAATTTACGAAAAAAAAAATTCAAAAATCGTTAGAGTGGTTTTTTTTTTAATTAATTTTTTATATATAAAAAATCTTGAACATATTAAATTTGGTATGCCAACTTTAAGTACTTAATAAAATACAATTTTTTCACAAAATTAAAAAAAACTCATTGGCCCGTTTTCAAGATATTGAATTTTCAAAAAAAAATTTCAATACTTTTTAAAAATCCAAAAATTATTTTTTCGAAAATTTGTATATGCTTTATTGTTAAAATTATAAGCGAACTTTTGTATAAAAATTTTGGTTGAAATCAGAGTAGTAGTTAACGAGAAATTTGAAAACCAAGAAATCGGTTGTATGACAGGTACCGGTAATAACCGTTATAATTTTTTTTTTTTTCGGTCAAAATATGTACTTTAGTAATTTTAGTACCTCGTAGTTTTTTTTTTGAAAATCTTTAGAGCCGTTTTTGAAATAAATCAATTTTTGTATATTGGTTGTATGACAGGTACCGTTATTTTTTGAGCTAAAAAAAAATTTCAATTTCCCCTCTAGGGAATCACATACAAACCTTAAGTCCAAAGTTTGAAGAAAATCGCTTCAGCCGTTTAGGCTACAGGTCGATGTAGAGACAGACGGACAGACGGACAGACAGACGGACGGGCAGAATTGCGAGACCCACTTTTTTGGCGTTCTCTATCATCGTAATGTTAGGGAAAATTCTTATCCCGAATTTTGTTTTTTGTACGAATCCTAAACTTGCCCTATACTACGTATACCGCAAGTAAAAATAGTACTGCACACTTTTCTTTCACAACTCATTGAGTGTTTTGTGGGGAAAATTGCTCTCCTGCTTAAGCCGCCATCTTGGATTTACTAAAGTACTAGTTTTTATTATTGAAAAAAAAAACTTTGAATATAAAAAAAATATAAAATACGTACATAATTTAGTAATATTTTTGATTTTAAAATTTAACGCTCTTTATAATTTCTAGCCGATTGCTGAAAACCGGGTGTACTTAAGAACTTTATTGAAATTTAGAAAATTTAAAATTACAAAAACTACTTAGGTAATTCTTAAAAAAATGTTTTTTGTGTATTTAAGTGTTTAAACTTGGGATCTTTGAAAATACGAGAATTTTCATATGCTTTTCTATCGGAGGCTATGTTTGATATACCCTAAACTCTTTTCCGCACCACCGTAGAAGTAGAGTACTAAGCGCGTTTTTTTTTTGTGACGTGGTTTCCCTGTAGGCCTTATCCACGCATTTAAATACTTTTAATATTTAATCGGATTTTCTTTTCTTTTTCGATGATGGTAGTTCCAAATTAAAATCATCAACTTCATTTTCAACCAAGGCAAGTGTTTCGTCTTCCGTATTGTCAGTTCGTATTTGTAATTCTCCGGGATTGTTTGATTCAACTGCATCCTCATTATCTAGAAGCTCCCGAATGTGAACAACGTTTTCGCAAGATTCGCTAGAGCAGTTTGCGCATACAACAGAACACTTAAGTCCCGCCTTACGGCAGCCACACATATTCCCATAATCTGTTCTGCATTTGCAAGAAATCGTGTTGATCAATGATTTCGGAGCGACATCGGCAGTGGTGGTAATGGGCTCTAACCCATGAAGAGATTTCTTCCAGCCCCACGATGTGGCATCCAACTCGTTTTTAAGCCACATTTGCACTTGTAAATATGTCCTATGTATATATGTGTTGTTCCGCAGCGGCAGAGGTAGCTGGAAGGCTTGCAAGAAGGCAGAAGTTGGTTTTTGCAACAGATTTACTAAAACACTTGAATCGAATGGTGTTTTTAGAAATCTCATCTTACTAGTATGTCGCCTCCTGGCCGAAATTCGACCAAAAACTCACTCAAAATCACAAATTGACATCTGAAAAAAAATTGTCTCTTGAGTCAAACAATTTGTTTGAAAAATTTGCTTTCAAACCATATACATGTTATAGAAATGGGTTGGATACTTTTTGAGCAAATGGTACCACAAACTAATTTTAAAGCTATTTATGTATATAAAAAAAATAAATTTTAAAACTTAAAACAAATTAAGTGTGATTTAATTTTCAAACTAATTGTTTGACTCTAAAGAAAAGTTGCTTTCAATTGTCAAGATGAATTTATGAGTGAGTGTGTTTTTGGTCGAATTTCGGCCAGTGGGCGATAATAGACAGATACATCAGTTAAAACCTACTGACGAGGAAGGGAAAGATGAAAAAAAGATAGCTATTTTTTTCTTAGATTTTTTGTTCTTGTCCTTTGGATACTGTAAGAATGAAGCAATATGATGGTAGAAGATTGGTGTCAGTGCAGTTTTTTTTTTTCGTTGTTGCGCCGAATTTTTCACGTTGGTATGTGAGAGCTTTAAGGCTTTATTTGTGTAGATACATGCAGATATTGTTCATCGTGATCTTCCCAATAAAATACGCAAAAGCCGTAGCATAATATTGTTTAAATACCTTTACCAAGATTTTGAGTAACCCCCTCGCACTGAATATGAAACGTGAATATAAGATGAGGACCTAAGTAGAGGAGAGGGTAAACAATGGACTTCGATAGAAAATCACATGAAAATTCTCGTAATTTCAAAGGTCCCAAGTGTAAACACTAAATATACAAAAAATCATGTTTTTAAGAAATACCTAAGTAGTTTTCGTAATTTTCAATTTTATAAGGAGTTAAAGCACTTATGTCCACCCAGTTTTCAGCAATCGGCTACAAATTATTAAGAGCGTTGAATTTTAAAATCAAAAATATAACTTAATAACGTAAAATTTACAAAAAATATATTTTTTTTCAAAATTTTGAGTTTGAAAATTTATTTTTCAAAAACTGTTCACTAAAAAAAAAAATTTTTAAACCCCAAATAAAAGAATGGATATCTCGCTTTAAAAAAAGATATCGCTCGAGATTGTCAGTACTGCCATTGTTTTTCAATAAATTTTGTATGTTTAAAGTTTTTTTTTGCTAATATAAGAAACTAGTGTGAGTAAATCCAAGATGGCGGCTTTCGCAGGACAGCAATTTTCCCGACAAAAAACACAAAGATGCATAATGACCCCCCCTAACGAGTTCTGAAAGAAAATTGTGCAGTACTATTTTTACCATTTCAGGTAATTTTTTTGTAGATAGCAACTAGGCTAAAATGATAAATAAGGTAATTGTGTTAAATATTGTGATTATTTATGAAGATAAGCTTTGAAAAATTAAAACTTGGAAGGATTTAGTATTTCAGTGGACAATATATCTGAATTGCTTCCTCCAAGATTTCTGCTAGTTATAAATATAAGCAAATGAAAGCTTTGTTTAATTGTTTTTTTAAGAAAAAGTGTACCCTGCACATTTGTACATTTAGTATCTGGTTTGTTTTAAAGACATTTTTTTAAAGTTTGTCGACGACCAGTGATAATAGGACTCTTAGTAAAATAGAACAGTTTTATCAACTTACTTTTAATTCCCAAAACAAATTGTTATAATTGAACTTGATTTATGAGTCGCATATAAAGCTCAATCAACTTCTCAATCAATTTCAACCATATCATATTTTGCTGCCCCACTGTGTGACTCAGGAAAATAAAGATGATTTTAACATTATGAAACCCTCCTTAACATGCGAGTTTTTAATTTTGTATGAAATGTATAATTAAAAATTCTTTCCCCATCGATTGGGCTGGTGATTGATGAGCTTAGTACAGACTCACCCAGCTCAGTACAAATATCCAATGGTCCTATACATCTTTATTAGCAGACTGTTTACAAACACACAAAATAAATGGATGTCATTTCATTAAAAAGTTAACTTGTGTTTAAAGTTTGGACTGAATTATTGGTAACTATCAAAAATTTAAAAAGACAAAAACCAGATTAAAGAATAAATATGTTGTCACAGCATAGTTTCTTTTCTTTTAATATATGTACGTCCTTAGCATTGCGTTTACGCATAAAATAAAGTTTTATCAATGTAAATGATGATTTTTGAATGCATTAAGCGTTGCGCTCCATTATATCTTTATGAGGCTATTGGCTTTAATTTAAATATTATAAATTAAGACCTCTTGTATTTTTAGTGAGAGAAATATTTCAATCAATTAATAGAGCAAGCGGTGGCGGTGGCGGTGGCGGTGGCGGCCAGCATGGCATGAAAACATGTTTTTCTGTTTTTGTTGTGTGGAATAGAAATATTTTTGTTTTTTATTTTGATCACCTTGAAGATGAAAGAAAAGACTAATTTTTCAATTCATTAATGGTTTGCTTCTGGTTTCAATATAGTTTTATATCGAGCTGAATCTTTAATGATGACATTTTTTGGAGAACCAACAGCTAACAACAAGTTAATATTTTGGACAGAATTTAATTCACATGGAGCGGAAGGAAACTGTACCAGAAATATACAAACAAAACAAATTTTCAACATTCTGAGATAATTTAAACTCTTAGCTTGACCCTGATTCATTTAGAGACAAACAAAAAAATATTTTTCAATACTATTTTGAGATTTTGCTGCAGCTTAGTGCTGTCTTGATTTAAAACGACTAGATTAAAATGATCAAACAACACAAAAGTTGTGTTATTCATTTGGAATGAAGAAAAAACTGTTCTGGAAATTGACAATCAAAGTATAGGTATAGTTTATAATTTATTATTGTCCCTCCGACTTAATTTCTTATTCAATGACTGAAATCATTAACGTTGATTTCTAAGATAATTTGTCCGCCGCTCCTACTTTTGCTACCTTTAGTCCAAATGCGTTTGCTGTTAGTTTTACTTGTGTCGGTAGACATCGTCTTCAAATTTAGCGTCGTAGAAAAGTAACAACAGGCTCTAACTTATAAGACCAACTGTTTTTATCAGTCAAAAACGTTATCAGATCGTAAGCTTTCGACTGAATATAATTGAATATAGGAGAAACATAGTTGAATAAATTTAACAATAAATTGTGCTTTTTTAACAAACCTGTTTTTAATCTAAGGGTTTAAAGAACTAATATAAAATCAACAAACAAAATTGAGAATAACTTTAGAAAAAACGTTAAAAATTCAAAATTCACATACAAGTTCGAATCCAGTTGACGGCAAAAACAATTTATAAATTAAAATTGGAACTATAGACTAAGCACCACTAAAAGGAATCTGATGATTGGTGTGGCAGCCATTAAATTGCAATAATTCCAGCCTATGTAATACTTGGTGGTAGCCAACACAAGTGGTTGTTGTTCATTCAAAAGCTTCAATGTAAATATGACGGAGCGAAAGCTATGCAGCCTAACTGCAAGTGTTATCACGAGAAAACACATTTAAATGAAATTTAATTCTTGATCAGTGTCAAATCTTTCATACAATTTCCCTCCTTACACATATGCAACGAATTGTTGCGGTGATAACGGAGAGGAGAAAAATTATAATAAAATAATTTGTGTGTGGCTTGTAAAAATGCTAGTTGTCCAAATGCAATTGTAAATTAGAAAAACCTGCATTTGGATGGGCACGATCAGGTGACCTCGGTGGTGCAATGCGTAGTGCAACTTTTTAATCATAACCTAAAAACTACAAATAAAATATTTTTTTATATTTTTTTTTCTGAAAGTTCTTAAGGCCTATAACCGGTTGCAAGTTATCCATTATTTACTGGACACGCTGTATAATGTAAATACAAGAACTTATTTTATTAAAGAAAAATTAAAAAACCTGCCCTGTACATAAATAATGTGATTTTTGCTGATTTTGTCTAAGGGAAATAAAAAGGGAAAAAATGAAATGATTTGTGGGAAAAAAGGGATTTTGAGGACTGGTAAAAGGGAATTCTCTCAAAAAAGCTCCCCAGCACTGTGACAGACACCCTAATGTTTATAAGTACAGTAGATGACGGATATAAGAAAGTGTCATATAAGAAAAATACGCTTATAAGACGGACATTCCAAAACACCATGCACATTCCCATAAAGATACGTGTTAAATAAACTTCATATAAGAAAAACGTTTGTAAGAAAAACACTGATATAAGAAACTTATTCTGATACAAATTCCATTCACTACATAGAAAATTAAACTTTTATAAGAAATTTTCCCGTGCAAACTTTCAAATGATGCGCCGCGCCGTTAAATTTTCACAAAATTTCTGAACCCACCATTATTGAATAGCCAAAGAAATGACAGATTGAAGATCAGCGAGAAAGAAAAAAGCCCATACATTAACAGTGGATACATTTTGTTTCTTATGTATTTTTATTTATACAAGAAATTTTCTTTCTTACATACATTTTATTTATATAAAAAAGGAGAATAGGTTTTTTGGTCTACCTACTGCCCACAAATTAGATATATATCGTTGGAAACTTCAGCCCTAGTACATCATTTTTTTTGTATAGACACAAAGCTGTAAACCATGGGGCTTAGGCAGTATATGGCAACAAAGATTGCATTTAGAGCAAAACTGAATTGCAATAGTGTTCCATTGAAATGACTGTATTGGTCGATTTCGATGAACAGAATAGACCCCGAAATAAAGGAAGTTTTATAACAATGGCCGATAGTAGCGAATAATATCATGGTTGGCGAATAATTCGCTTAACAGTAAGAAAATTCTACTTTTTTTTATTCGATTTAACGGATTTAATGAATGAGAATAATTGTGCGTCTAGTGCCCATAATTGAGATATGCAACGTTGGCAAGCTTACATCAAGAGCATCATTTTTGAATACGTAAACACAACTGTAAACCTTTAGGCAGTATATTACAAAATATATATGTATAGGCACAAAGCTGTAAACCATGGGGCTTAGGCAGTATATGGCAACAAAGATTGCATTTAGAGCAAAACTGAATTGCAATAGTGTTCCATTGAAATGACTGTATTGGTCGATTTCGATGAACAGAATAGACCCCGAAATAAAGGAAGTTTTATAACAATGGCCGATAGTAGCGAATAATATCATGGTTGGCGAATAATTCGCTTAACACTAAGAAAATTCTACTTTTTTTTATTCGATTTAACGGATTTAATGAATGAGAATAATTGTGCGTCTAGTGCCCATAATTGAGATATGCAACGTTGGCAAGCTTACATCAAGAGCATCATTTTTGAATACGTAAACACAACTGTAAACCTTTAGGCAGTATATTACAAAATATATATGTATAGGCACAAAGCTGTAAACCATGGGGCTTAGGCAGTATATGGCAACAAAGATTGCATTTAGAGCAAAACTGAATTGCAATAGTGTTCCATTGAAATGACAGTTTTGGTCGATTTCGATGACCAAAATAGACTCCGAAATAAAGGAACTTTTATACCAATGGCCGATAGTATCATGGTTGGCGAATAATTCGCTTAACAGTAAGAAAATTCTACTTTTTTTAATCGATTTAATGGATTTAATGAATTGGAATAATTTTGCGTCTAGTGCCACGATTGAGATATGCAACGTTGGCAAGCTTATATGAAGAGCATCATTTTTGAATACGTAAACACATCTGTGAACCTTTAGGCAGTATATTACAAAATACAAAACAATTCGTCTATGTTTATTAGAATTAGCAAAGTGTTTTTCTTATTTTTTGGGTCGCTTATTTTAGCCAACTCCCATTGGTAAGGATAAGGACAAAAAAATACTCGTACGTTGGTACACTCTATAGTCCCTAATCATTTTTATAGGTCTCGTTTCTGGGCACTAGGTATACCAGGTCCCATTTATTTTTGCCAATTCTCCTTTTCTTTCTTATGTACAATTTTTTATATAAGAAAACATGGATATTAAGAAAGGAATCCTTTGGATTGTTTGAGTTTCTTATATCCGTCATCCACTGTATCTAAAAATTTTGAACAGATTAACAAAGCTGGAAGATGTATAAACTATACAAATACCACTGAAAATGGTAATTTTTAAATTTTTTAAGTGGAAACAAATTTTTGAAACCGTTTGCGCTTCTCGAACTTTGAACAATATTTATGTAAATGCCCTCAACGACGAATTTATAACTTTTCCAACCTACTTAAACAGTCGTGGTCGTTACCAGTTGATATTTCTGAATCTGGCAACTAGTTTGGATACTCACCAATATGACCAACCTCAAGTTGTTGAAAGCGTACTGACTCTACATTTTTTTTTTTAAATAATATTGCCATGACTTGTACTGCCTGATCTCTGCCTTAAACACAATTATACCTTATAGCAAGTCTGCTTCCTTTTTTTGACAGTCTTTTAAAAAAAAAAAAGAACAAGATTAATGATTTACTCGCTTCCACTAACATAAAAAGAGCTGAAGCTAGTAGACATTTCGGGACTTGTCATAAGGGCACTGGCGGACTAAGGTAGTGGCGGGGGGTCCACCCCGGGCCCCGGAGTCCGGGGGCCCCGCAAATCCAATTCAACCTCCATAATTGTTCATTGAACAATGCAACAAAATATGTGTAGAATGCCTGTACATTACATTTACATAGGTATATTATAAGATTTTTCTAGTATCACTATTTTCTCAATATCTTCTTCGCCAAAATGTTTTGTTGGATAATTTTTCCCAGAAAAATATTGAGTATGGCCAACATTTTGTGACAAAATCTCTATATTAGAAGGCTTAATTGAATGATTCAGTTTGCTTTTAAATAATCGAGACCAATATCGACCCAGTCAACACTGAAAGCTTCTATTAAGACGTCATCATCTTCAAAATGTCTACTGAGTTCAAAAACTTTTTTGAAGTAGCCAGGTCCAAACGTTTTCAACGTGGTTCAAGCCAAATTAAGAGGGCGGTGCCGGTAAAAGTTCCATTTTTGTATTCTAAATCTAGATTTTACCTGACTTGCAAGTGTGGAAAGGGCGCAGCCTTGTTGAAACATCGAAGGTACAAGTCTAAAAATATTAGTAAGTTTTGGAAATACACGTTCCAGCAAATATTAATTAGATATTTTCTATCCCTGTAGTAAAGGTCTAAATTTCGATTCGAGATCGCCATATTAGGTTATAACAAATAATATAAAGTTAACGAGAATTATTATCTGCATCTGAAAATAAAATCAAGCTTTTCTAAAGAAGAATAAGACAACGAAACAAAAATTTTTGAGAGAAAGGCTCTTACTCATACAATCTTGCCAAACAACACATACAATGTTTATAAGGGGATGGGTAGGTATAATAAGGACAAAAACGCAGGCTGTGTCACTGTGTGTGGTATATCATTGTTAAAGCGCTGAATTATTGAATAGCCCATAAAAAAGCAAAAGCTCTGAGAGCGGTTCGCAATATTGGAACCCGCAAAATTTGTATGAGATGCGTCTTCTTGGTAACTATATTATTTCGTTATAGTTTCTCACGCCATAACACCTGACGTACGACTGTGATGTCTAAACAGATAAAGTTTTTGTCTTCTTTAAATTTTAAAAATAACATTTTCATTTGTCGCTCGAAACGACATTATCAATAGGATAATTCATTCGCAATCTCATATAACCTTGAGTTTGGAATGGTTTCTTTATTATTTTTAAATGGTGGGTGCTAGGTATTTTTTCATATAATTTTTGGTGTCGTAAAACTGTCTTAAACGTCAATTTTGACGTCATTTTAGGGACTAAGAATGTAATTTGAGGCAAACCAGAGTTTTAACCTCATTTTTTCGTCACTATCGTATTTCTTCCGCTGTGTAAGTTTTTCTTTTTTTTGCAGCATTTGTTGGTATCCGCAAGATAATACGTTTCAAAACAGTTTAACTTATTTTCAGTTTGGTTGATTTTTCTCGGCATAAGAGTTAAAGTTTCTTGAACGCATTTATGTATTTTTACTTTTTCTGCTTCCGTTAACGTTTTTCTAAACTTCATTTCTCTGTCGTAAAAGCTAACGTTATTAAGACTACAAAAATATCTGATCATACAAGGGGCCCCATTTACCATTGCCGCCCCGGGCCCCCAACAAGCTTAGTTTGCCACTGCATAAGGGTGCTGAACAAGATTGCCAAAAAAACGAACATTTTATGGGTAAAGAACAGCTTTCAGATCCCTGTAGTGTGTTACTTGCATGAGCCAGCTTGGTGTCCTTATAGAACTAATTTCTAGGTCACTTCTTTAATCATTACGGATACGATGTCATAGTTACAACGGTAAGAATTAAATCATGAATTAAATCATTCAACATTCAGATATTTGTATAATATAAACGTATCTATGTATAATGTTTTATATAGAGACTGGCTCTAAATTTAGCAGTTCAACTTAACTAAAAAAAGATCTGGATTTTTCGTTTAAAATGTGGTACAAGAAGAATTAATATCTGCTGTAACAATACCTCATAAGCATTTTCCCCTACCTCGTACAAAATACTCTATTAAAAAAAAAAAACAATGTTTTAATTTAAAGGTGTCTGTCATCTCTTAATGGTCTTTTAATTTCCAAATATAAAATATAAAATTTCCCAACACTGTTACAAATAAAACGTCATTTAAGACCTCCTTCTCATGCAAAACACAAAATGTATTGCACTTCATTTGAAAATTGAAACATTTCATAAAACTTTAAGACCGACTTTAATATAATTTTTAAAAATTCACACAACATAAACATAATACATTTCTCAAGAGTATGTGTAAATCCGTATATAAAGTCAAAGTCAAGCTCTGAAACAATATAAACCCACAATGCCTTAAGGGTCTTCTCATTAAACACCTCTCTTTACCTTTCGGCGCACGTACATTTTTAAAGAAAACGAAAGTGCTTTTATACACCAACAAAACAATAAGACTTATCACCTCTATTTGGTGATGGAGAACCCATTGACCGTGTAACATACTGATGCTTTCGCTACCAAGTACAGGGCTTATGCAATAAAATGGCTTCGAATGCGAAGAGATTGATAGACGGACGGAATGGCACGACGACCGACAAACACGATAAACTGATAGAAGTAATGACTGCACAGAGGCAACATGTTGCATGAACGAGAAAGGGTCAGCCAGCCATTACTCTACCAGTGAAGATGAATCTCTCACAATGTTTGGAAATTGAATAAAAGGGCTTTAAATTGAGAGCCTCATATTAAGTCAGGATTTTGAAATTGCCATTATAATAATCAATGAAATTCACCATGCCTTTCAATATGAATAGTTTATTAATTATTGGTTTTCAAGAAGCATTTCTCAATGATATAGGTTATAAGCGGAACATCAGCTATTATAGTAATAGTTTGCGAATGGATTTAGGATCACAATTCGCACAAATGGCCTTGTTACTTGTTAGGTAGCTGCATTGAAAGCAAATAATGAATATGCTATGATTTATGGTTATTTTGTTATGTAGTATAAGTATTCAATATAGGTATAATTAGGCACTTTTAATGGAGGGGGATATTTGGGGAAGTGACCATGATGAAGATTGTTGGTAACATCTAAAAATATTGTTTGCAAATTTTAAATTTGATGCTGGGGAGTCTTAAATTGGTCCCGTTCACACGGACGCCATGGCATGTTTTTTAAAGTTTTATTTTGGAATTGAAAAATGATAGAGCTGGCATAATATATAACCAATGTCGTGATACTCGTGTTGATAATCAATCTGTTAAAGTGATAGAGTGTTAGGTACCTAAATTTGCACAGAAAAAAACTTAATACTTAATCAATTTAATTTCCTTTAATTTTGGAACAACTAAAATAAGCCAGGAAATTAGATTTTTATTTTTGATCACGATTTAATGTCATTATCATTATCTTTAAAAATTATATGAACATTGGAAATTCGACCGCAAATGGCTTTTAGCTAGAAGTAAACAAACATATTAAACTGCTTTGTTCTTTTTCATTTTGTACCTGTATTGATTCACTTTTAAGAATTTGGTTCAAGTCGAGATATAGAAATGGTGAAGATATGATTATAAAATTAATTAAGGAAATACATTGGACTTATTGTTTATATGTCAAAACAAAGCATTTAAATAACACTTTTTAAGACCGAAATTTGAAGTTTTGTTCCTCTATTTTAAATCTCCGAGAACACAAAATATTAAACACATTATTAAATTTAATTTTAATCGGTATAAGATGATTATTGTGTACATTAAAACTCGTACAGAACTAGCTACACTAATTTTATAACTGTATCTTTAATTTTTAGGTTCACTACAAGTTTATTTTCTTTAAATAAATATCAGTATTTAAAAATTCAACAAATAATATAAATGTACATAATAATTTCCGTGGTAAACACCTGAGTTAAAATCACTCAATTTTCCACACGAAAATAATAAACCATGCACGACTTCGTCGCTCGTAGTAACGCAAAGAATTAAGAAGAATTTAGTTAATGAAAAAACAATATAAAAACATGTTAAATTAGCAACTTTGAAAATTTGTGATTTAAAACCAAAAATGTGCCAAAAATAAAAAAATAAAAATAATCGATTCATTGATTTTAATTTTTTTATTCGTAAAAAAAATATTCATACAAATTTTAAATAAAATATGTTTCGACCAACTTACAAATACAAAAATTGAAAAATATATGACAAAATCCTCCAATCCAAACACGAGATATTCGGGTATCCCAATACAAATAAAAGAAATGGGTACGGCTGGATCGCACAAAACTTGTTCTCGTAGCTAACAACTTTAAGGTAGCTTGAAATTGACAATGTGCATACTGCATATGTATTGGTTCCATAACATTATGCTATTTAAAAAAATACACGTTAAAATATAAATTACTACTAAAAAATACTTTTAATAACTATAAATTACTACAAATTTGTTATTTTAATAGCTAAAACAGATAGAGCTAAAAACAAAAGTATGCCAACTGATTTGTTTGATAAATATAGATTTATGAAAAAAAAATTCAAAAATCCTAAGAGCGGTTTTCTTAAAAATTAATTTTTTATATACCAGGTGTCCCAAATGTCAACGTCGAAACAAAAACGGGAGATAATTTTAACATAACCCTAACTCAATGGTAGTAGTCCGTAGCGTAATGGTTAGTGCGTTCGACTGTCACGCTGGAGGTCTGAGTTCGCTTCCCAGCCTCGTCCACCTTAAAACTAAAAAAAAAGTTTTTTTCAGGGCTACTGCCTCTTGCGAGGAATTGACAAATCCTCCAAGAGTATCACTTGTCACGAATAAGTGCTTCTCGTCTAGCCGTTCGGATTCGGCATAAAATTGTAGGGCCCTTCCATTCCTGTCGAAAGGCGCACACAGGAATGGTTGCGAGTTGTTAGTCACTAGGCCCTGGTTCTTCACGAGCCGTTGTGCCACCCAATTTATTTATTTTTTTTTAACTCAATGGACGGTAGTGTAAAAAAATGTACTACGAAATTTTGGCAAGTTACCTTAAAAGTTGGCGTGTTCAATTCTCATTTCAAAATGGTGTAACATTTTTGAGAATATTCCATAAATAACGGACAAAAAATTCTTTTCTTAAGTAACTCGGTTTTAAGATAATTCTTTTTAATTCATTAAAAAAAACTTTGAATACACTCAATGCTTTCTCTTGTCTAAGTTTAAGTTCGAGGGGGATGAACAGTTATTTATAAGTAACCACTAACAGGCCCAGACTACCGCGGGCTATCATATTTGTGATTCATTTCTATTACTTTGGTTCAAAGTTATTGGTTTTAAGTTCAAAGTTTGAAGAAAATCGCTTCAGCTGTTTAGGCTGCAGGTTATGTTATGGAAAATTAGTATCTCGAGTTTTTACTTGCGACACACGTAGTAAAGGGCAAGTTGAGGATTCGTGCAAAAAAAAAAATTCGAGATAATAATTCTCCCTAACATTACGATGATAGAGAACGCAAAAAAAAAGTGGGTTTCACAGTTCTGTCTGTCTATCCGTCTGTCTGTCCGTCTGTCTATCTGAAGCGATTTTCTTCAGTCTTTGGAATTAAGGTTCTTAGGTGATTCCCTAGAGGGGAAATTGAAATTGTTTTTTTAGCTCAAAAAATAACGGTACCTGTCATACAACCAATAATACAAAAATTGATTTATTTCAAAAACGATTTATTTCAAAATTGATTTTTTTAACAATTTTCAAAAAAAAATTACGAGGTACTAAAATTAATAAAATAAATATTATAACGGTTATTAAAGGTACCTGTCATACAACCGATTTTTTAGTTTTTAAATTTCTCGTTAACTACTGCATCCATTTCAACCAAAATTTGTATACAAAAGGTCGCTTACAATTTTAACAATTTTGCATATAAAAAATTTCGAAAAAATAATTTTTGGATTTTTAGATGTATTTTTTTTATATATTGAAATTTATTTTTGAAAATTCAATATCTTGAAAATTAATTTTGTGAAAAATTGTATTTTACTAAATACTAAAAGTTGGCATAAAAAATTTTATTTTAAAAAATGTTTAAGATTTTTTATATATAAAAAATTAATTAAAAAAGACCGCGATTTTTGAATTTTTTTTTTTATAAATTCATATTTCTTTGAAAAATCAGATGGAATACTTTTTTTTGAGCTCTATCTGGTTTAGCTATTAAAATAACTAATAATAATTCATAGTATGCATTTATATTTTAAATTGTTTTTAAAACTTTTTTTTTAATGATATCATAATGTTATGGAACCAATAAATATGTACATTGTCTATTTAAAGCTACGTTAAAGTTGTTAGCTACGAGAGCAAGTTTTGTGCGATCCAGCCGTGACCATATTTTTTTTTTTTTTTGTTGCACATTATCCTAAACTTTCCCTATACTACGTATATTGCAAGTAAAATGGCAATTTGCTAAAAAAAAAAACAAACTGTATTTCCATTATTGAATTGTTTGGCAAGATCCCGGTATATAGTTTTTTTTTAAAACTGGTCAAGAAATTACATGTACGAAATTTCATCAAAATCGTTAGAGCCGTTTTTGATAAAACTTGATAGAACCAAAATCGTTTAGAATCACATAAGAATCCTTCAAACCAAATTTGAAGCAAGTCCGTTAAAGCGTTTAGGCTCTAGCTCGATGTACGGACAGACAAACAGACCGCCAGACGTCCTGCAGAAAATTATCTTTCGATTGAAACCTCGATTTTTTTTTGACACGAAATCTATATTTGCCCCAAAGAGCAAGCAAATATATATAATTTTTAATCAAATATTAAAATTTAATAAATATTTTTTTTATTACAGTTTGTTTGAATTTTTGTTCATAACATTTAAAAAATGGGACATATATATGTAAATGTATTTTAAAAATACTAATTAAGTTAAAACACATAAGAAGAAGATAAACAACAACAATAGAAAATTGTGGCATAGTTTTGCAATCAAAATAATTTTAATAATTTTTCTTTCAAAACCTCTCAAAATTATTAGTTGAAAGGATCGATGATGGGTTTCAATAATAACTATAACTGATCCCTTAAATCCCAACTCCATCATTTCTTCAATGCAAATTTATATTTCATTTTCTAAAAAAATGAATTTAAAAAAAAAAGAAAAAAAAAACACGGAAAGACTTACAATATTATGATATAGTTTTTTTAAAAGGATCAAATCCAATCCTACGTATGTATATTATATTTGTAAATCAAGTTCTTTTAGTAAATAGTTTTGGAATAATTATGTACTCGTAGTTAGTAAACTCAAAATTTTAAAAATGCTTATTTCAGCAACCGGTTTCTTGTTTTTTATTAAGAAGTTCATTAATAATTTTTTAATATTTTGAAAAGTAAAAGTCCTAGAATTATCCAATTATCAGTGTTTTAATAAGTATTAATAAGAGCATTGATTATTAAAATTCAAAACAGCTCCGAAATTAGAAACGTTTTGAAAAATAAATTATTTTAATTAAAATTGAAATTTTTAAATTTTGAGTTTGAAACCTAATTTTCCAAAAAAAATATTTACCTGATTTATAAATAAAATAAAATAAAACGAAACAAAATAAAATAAAATAAAATAAAATAAAATAAAATAAAATAAAATAAAACAAAATAATGAATTTGTGGCTTGAAAAAACCTATATCATAATATTTTAAGTGTTTCCGTAGTTTTTTAGTATTTTTTTTTTAAATTGCTCATCTTAACGGAAATACGAGTAGATCCCACTCAATTAGTTTTTTGGCTCGACCCAACCTACACGCTATAGCTTTTAAACACATCTTATACGAATCAGCAGACTTACTGGCTGAACACAATACAGTGCCGCAACAAGAACTGCAGCTGCAAGTAGAAAAAATATCGTATGCTCTATTTTCTATGTGCCCACAATGCAGCAGTACAGCTTGATCATTTTTGTTAATAAATTCCAAAATATATGCCTCTTATTTATTGCTAAATAATTGTTTCACATTTATTCACTGTTTTTATAGCCAAATACAAAACAAAAATGCTGAAAGCAGAAATAATTTTTTTTCCTCGGGGTAGATTCTTTTTTTTTTCTATTAAGAATGTGAAAGCGTTCAGCAAAAGTTAAAAGTTGATGCGATAGCAGCTGCGTCGCATTGTGTTCGCAACATTGAATTTGTGTGTATTTAATATTTTGACAAATACTGCAGCACGGATCGCAAATGCAGCTACGTCGTCATTGTGTTCAGCTAGTTAAATTGGTGGTAGAGCACTACAGTTCTTTATGTTTTATTAAAAAATATTCAATACTTTTTATTATCACTCAAAAGCCCCTTAAATGTATTCATATTAAAATTTGTCTTCATTTTCTAAAAACAAAAACCTCTTTAAACTTAAAAGTGAAATCATCTTATTCTCCTTTAAAAACTATATAAATGTAATCTCCTTAATTATTTCCATAAAATTAGTTTTCTTTTCAATACAAAGTAAAATCCAAGTTCTAATTTCAAACATATTTTTCTTAAATATGAGTCTGTTTGTTTTGTCTGTCAGTCTTGTTGAAAAGCATTACAAAAATCAATTTGTTTAGATTTATTAAAACAAAAAACTAAGTTTAAATAAATTATGACTAAGTTGCTCGATTTGCATTAATTTGAAGGCATTTTTAGTTTTAATATCATCATTGTCATTGTTAAAATTTGCAACTCAGAAATTATCTCCCATACAAAATGACAATGATACATAAACTAAATATTTGAGTTTTTTCTTAATACAGCCGTTTCACATTTCACTGACATGATTGTATGTTCATACACCTATTTCCCGCATTATTTATTCAAATCTACTCACAACAACAAAAAAACGTCCGGTTTAGCGAAATAAATAATTGCAATTTAACTATAGAAACTCCTACTTTTAGCTTAACATTCCCATTCGTTTCAATCAAAAAAGAAAAAACACCAAACAATGACCTCTTAAGACTTCGCGAAGAAAGACTGACCTTCTTTATTATGAGAAGATCTCTCCAAAAAGAATCATCAGCTTATCATCAGAGATGACTTCTGGTTGATAGCTTGCTACAGAAGAAGCTCAAATTAAATCTAGCCCATTAAAGAATAATTCATAATTCAGTTCTAAATTTGCCAGACTTGACCGCCTTTAGCGGTGAAATAAGAGAAATCAAAATTTAGACAACAACAAAACAAACAAATAAACAATAATTTTATTAAATCAGCCTTAGGTACAAAAAATTCTCTAGTCTAGATGCCATAGTGTTAGTAATCAAGAAAAACCCAACCATCAGATACAAAATCGCAGAACAAAAGAGATAGACATAAAACAGATTGAGATTCATATAATATTAATTGGCATCGAAAGGAATCTAAGTCCGGTTCGTTTGGAGATGACGCATTTAAGAGTATTTTCGTGTCAAGTAGAAATATCTCTTCGAACAACGGCGTTCGGATCTTCAAACTTCTATTGAAGTTGAGCTCAAAACAGGAACATTAAGTACAAATTCAAGAATTTTGCATACATTTTTGGGCTTAAATTTTGTGCTACTATGTATAATAATAATAATATTTAAGCATCATTGATTATAAATAGATTTGCAGTTTTAAGGCATCGACGAATAGCTAGATTTTTTAGGTATGATAGAAGGGGCGGCATTGTTTGTTGGATATACCCGTATGTTTTTAAAATGCCTATACAGGTAATGTGAGTTAAGCCCGAAGTATAGAAGATATAAAACAGTAGCTCTTCCTGATTAAATCGGAATTTAGTACTTCATTTTATAGGGCTATGAAGAATCAACGATGGGTTTGATGACTTAAATTACTTTTTAAACGCTCAAGGCCAGTTGAATGGCTTAAGCTCATGTTTGATGGCGTGCTGGTAGTTATTTAATGATACATTTACATGTACATAGTTTGAATTGAAGGTTAGATATGTATGTTGAAGTGAACCCTCACAATCAAAGAGCAGTAAAAGTGATGACTTGTAGGTGTCTTCAATAGTGCTTAGCGGTGTTTTTTTGTAATGTTTTGAAGTGGTTATGAAATATAATAAGTTGAATGTACCTGCTCATCACAAAGTGTTTGTAGCACTGTTTTTAATTGAATTAATAAGTGCTTCATTGAGCATTTGATTCCAAGGTTTTGGTGTATCGAATATCGATTGAATGGATTTATTGCACCCACTTGCAAATGTTTTATTCAAATATATGTAGCTACATTCATTTAACATGAACTTTCAATTTATGAAAAGTTAATTCTTCTGTTAATGAATTTTCACAATGGCTGTAAGTTAAACAACGATTATCATTAAGTATACATACTTTAAAAACTGCATACATAGTTTAAAGAGATTCACTGAGCAAAGTGAAACTCACAATAATTCACAACTTGCTTTACAAGTAGGTTCTAAGATATTTTGTGACCAAACAGTTGTAGCATGTTTAAAAATTGTAGAAGTCTATATAACTACCTTTGCATTATTTGAAAGAAACTTTTAACTATTTTGATCAGCTCAACATTTTAACTTCTTCTATTTCTTGTTTTTGCTGGAATAAAAAAAGAGCTTCTTCATTCAATATATGTACATTGTACATCAGTGGCGTACGCAGGGGGGGTTAAGGGGGCTTGAGCACCCCCAATCAATATGGTATACTGTGCTACGATTTCATATATCATTGCAGAAACTTTTGTATTATTTTTTAGTTCAAATTTTATTTTGGTTAATTTTAAACTTTAGCAGTATTTTCAATTTTAATTAAAAAGAAAACTATAGACTATTAGTTCATACCACTCGTAATCTAGATTTTGTTTGACATTTCAAACGTATCTCAGTATTATTCATAGAAACCTAAACAAAATTCCCTTGCAATCAGTCAAAATTCGCAAAATATGATTTCACACATTTAATGTTGTCCTTCTTTTCCCATTAAAAAAAAAAAGTCGGAATGAAACATCGAATGCAGTGCACTTATTAAAATAATACATTCTCTTACTACCTTGTATTTTTTCATTACTTTTTAGTGTGGTCAAATGCTTTGGTTATGCTTTTACCAGTATCTTCGCGCGAATGTTATTTCTAATGCTAAGACATAAGGCATTAAAAAAGCTGTAGAGTCAATTAGTGACATTTCGAAAAACTGCCTTTGACTTGTTTCAGAGGTAGACAATCTTCTCAAAAAGGTTTTGTCAATGCACTATTATTGACGTTCAATAATTTAATAAATTATCGAATTGGAATTAATTGTTATATTTTATCTTATTTAAACTGTATACTTAAGTAAAACATGAGTTAACGAAACCAATATAAAAACACCCCAATAATAATTTGTATTATAAGAATTCCCTTGAAAAATGTTACCATTTTGTTCGTTGTATAGCTACTGTTACTGTTATTTGAATTTCTGTGATTTTCTGTGCATTTTGTTCCCAAGTTCTGTCAATTTCATTTCTTTTGTATGAACTTGACAGGACTTTGGACTTAAAATCACAGAAATTCACAGAAAGTAAAGGAACAGACGTAATAAATGTGTATTTTGAGAGAGTGACTAGCAACTCAGTAAATTGAGACTGAGCCCCCCCAAACAAAATCCTGCGTACGCTACTGATACCTACCTAAGACAGCCTGAGGGATTACAAGGCTTAATATGCATAATATAATTTTAAAAGTAAAATCTGCGCCAAAATCTTATTCTTTTTGATAATTTCCGCATTCTTTAAGCTCAGACTCAAACTAACATATAAGTAGGTATCTACTTCTTTTATAATGTTCCTATCCTATAGAACAAAAATCATAAGCAATGAATACGAAATGAAGTTGTTTCGATTATTATATTGATACTTTTATTATTTTTGGTTTTGTGTAAAAAAAATGAAAATATGTCATATTACTCAACACAGCTATAATAATCCTTATTCAATGATGATTTGTATTGTTTTTTTCGTTCAGTGAGAATTTTAAATTATTTAAGCTTGAAAGCAGTGGCCTGCAATTTAATTCCATAAGCCTGACATTAAACTGTCTTTTGTTTGTTTGCAGCAGCAGCAGGCTTTTGGACACACGTGCGTACGCGGTGTGGGTGATTCAGACGTACTTATATTATTTCATATACATACATACTTATATATATGTATGTACATATATCACTTGGGAAGGTTCAGAAATAGGTAGAAGATACATTTTATGACACAAGGGGGTATCAGTAGAGTGGTCTTATAACAACAAAGATATGGACCTTGGGATATTTTTTTTACAATGCCAAAAATGATAGTTGTCCGTATTTGTAAGAAAACTCAATTGACGGTTTTTTCAAACAAAAAATCTACAAATCTTCAAGAAACTTTCGAAAATATCAAATCTGGTTAATCTCTTTAAATTTAAAAAGAATATTCTACTATTTAGAAATAGGATATTTGGAACAATTTGTTTCCATATTTTGAGTTAAGAAATTCATTATTTATAAACTATCATTTAAAATAACTTTATTAAAAAAGAAAAAATCAACAATGGATTTCTGAGGTTTACCGTACAATTTTGAAAAGCTGTATTTCGGACAAATTGGGTCTACAGACAGGTTTCAGGCTCAATTTGAGGCAAATTAAGTTGCTGTGTAATCGTAGAACAATGTTTTTTGTTAAAATTAGTTATTTAGGAGTAAAATCACCTATAACTGAGAAAAGCGCGAAAAAATCGGTGTTTTTCTGACTTTTGACCATGTAGTGGTCGCCGCTCGAGGTCGAAAACTCAAGTTATTTACTAGGCCAACATCCTGAAAAGGTCAGCTAAAAGACAGAACTACCAGATTTGACGCGTACGTGAAACAGCACGTGAAACTCCAGAGACAACATCAACTGAGGCATATAATAGGGTTTCTATTCTTATTCCCCGTGTAGATTCATTAATACAAAATCTATCCGACAGATTCATGGTGAACAAAGACCCCCTGCCATCTTTTAAAGCTCTTCTTCTGAATAAAAAGGGAGTCCCGATTCCCGAAGCGTTACGAGAAATCAAAGACTAAGTGGACGCTATGATATCTGTCCATTCGGATATAATGTGGAAGGTAACCGATCTCATGTCGAAAAAAAAAATCTGTAAAACATTAAGGCGTGTTTTTCTTGACTACTCATTATTAAACTCACTCTTAGAAATAGAAAAAACAGCTATACACCCTCTATCCTATCATCATTCTGAGAAAAATTAAAAAAAATGGATGAAGAAATGAAAAACGTAAGGAAACCTTAAATATTTTAATTGAATTTTTATTTAATGCAGGTGCTGTTGCAACTTCTCCAACCAAATCAAGCGATGAGGATGATGATGAGATGAGTTTTGAACACATTTTTAGAGGCAGATTAAGTTCAAATGACTCTGCCATTGATGTGCAAGAAAATCATGCAAAAATGGAAAACTTCCACACTATTGATAACTACAGTGAAGAAGATTTTAAATCTCATCTTCGATTAAACCGCTTGACGGTAAATCAATAAATAAGTGCAATAATTAATAATTAGTACCTATACCAACCGATTTAAGCATTTTTTTTTTTTTTGTTTAGTTGAATATTCTCAGTCCGAACTAGCTAATCTTTTCGGCGTTTCAAAATCTTCAGCTTGGGGTGTTGTTGGTCGTGTAAGCACCTGGCTTGTTTCTAAAGCAGATGTATACATTAAATGGCCGAGAGGAAACCGTATTGCTAAAAATTGTCGTCAGTTCGAAGCAATAAAGAAACTACGAGGTGTAATAGGTGCAAATGATTGTACTCATATTATGATTGCCGCACCAAAACCTAACCAAGAGTGCTATTACAATCACAAGCAAAACTTTGCAATAGTTTTACAAGCGGTCGTCGATGCTGAGAAAAAAAATGTATAGACATCTGTGTTGGCGAACCAGAATCTTTGCACGACAGTCGTGTTTTGCGAAGATCGGCTTTGTACAGAAGAGCTCACAGTGATTTCGCCCTATTGTTTCCAAACAATACATTTCTGTTGGAAGATTCAGCCTATCCTGCTTCAAACTGGATAATTCCACCATAAAAGGACTATATGGTCAATAGAGTGTCCGTTATTTCCCAAACTCATTTTTTTTGGAAAGCGCACCCCGTCAAACGAAAGTTTATGCCGAAAGAAAAAATTATTGACCAAAAAAATGTATTCCGAGGTATTAACCCGTGCCTCTAAGGTCATACTTTTCCCATACAAATTTGTACGCGAAATTAGCACTTTTCACATTTTATTTTTTTTTTCTGTAACTATAACAGTTATTATAATTTTTTTTTGGGAATTCTGATTGATTTATCTGTCCTTTAAAAAACTGAATTTAAAAATGTATTAAACAAATTTAAATTTTATAATAATTCATTTCGATTTCTTAATTTAATAACTACATTAATTTTGTATATTTTTATATTATTTTTCTCTCTCGATCTTCAGCAGTTTTTGTTGTTTTTTTTTTTAATGATTATCATAACATAATAAGTTTTTTTTTAAATTGCATTAAAAAAAGTTATGCAAACAAATTATAAATAATTTATTTCGATTTTTCAAAATAATAAATATTTTTATTTTTGTATGTATTTAATTTTTTTTTTCTTACAAAATAAAGTTTTTTTAAATGATTTGTTTTGGCCAATATCTTGTTTAAAAATCAAATTCAAAAATTAATAAAAAAAAATTTATTTGGTAAGAAAAAAAAATTAAATTCATATGTACACAAATAATAATTAAAAACGTGCAGATGCAAGGCACAATCAAAGGAACGGTAGAAAGAATATTTGAAACGATGGGCGTCCAAGCTAGGATAGAGGTAGCAAGGGAGGTCGGAAGGAGAGGATCAGATAGGAAAGAAGGTATGATAGAGGTAAAGATGGAAACACTAGAGGGTAAAGCAATGGTGATGAGAAAGAAAGCGAACCTAAGAGGAAGGATGGAGAGAATTGAAGATGATTTAACGTGGAAAGAAAGAAGAATGCAGTGGCTGCTTCGGGAGCGAGCAGAAGAAGAGAAGGGAAAAGGGAATAGGGTCATTATAAGATATGGAAAACTGATAGTAAAAAAAATTTTTAAATTTGTTTTTTTTGTAAATCTTACGTAATTTAGTAATATTTTTGATTTTAAAATTCAACGCTCTTTATAATTTCTAACCGATTGTTGAAAACCGGGTGGACTTAAGAACTTTATTGAAATTTACAAAATTGAAAATTACAAGAACTACTTAGGTATTTCTTAAAAAAATGTTTTTTTTAGTGCTTAAGCTTGGGATTTTTGAAAATACGAGAATTTTCATAGGAGTTAAAGCACTTAAGTCCACCCAGTTTTCAGCAATCAGATAAAAATTATTAAGAGCGTTGAATTTTAAAATCAAAAATATAACTTAATCACGTAAAATTTACAAAAAAAAAAAGTTTAAAAAAAATATATTATTTTTCAAAATTCTGAGTTTGAAAATTTATTTTTCAAAAACTATTCACTAAAATAAAAATTTTTAAACACCAAATAAAAGAATGGATATCTGGCTTTAAAAAAAATATAGCACGAGATTGTAAGTCCTGCCATTGTTTTTCAATACATTTTGTATGTTTAAAGTTTTTTTTTGCTATTATTAGAAACTAGTGTGAGAAAATCCAAGATGGCGGCTTTCGCAGGGGAGCAATTTTCCCGACAAAAAATACAAAGATGACTAATGACCCCCTCTAACAAGTGCTGAAAGAAAAGTGTGCAGTACTATTTTTACCATTTCAGGTCTTTTTTTTGTAGATAGCAACTGGGCTATTCAGTAATAAAGCGAGTTGACACGTCTATCACTGCGGTTTAATTGAAACACGTTGGGTCAGGTTCAGAGGGTTCCCACAGGCCACAGCTATGCGGGTAGACGCGGAAAAAAATACATACATACAAACATACTGCTGTTTAAGAAAACATCTTTGAAAAAAAGAAAAAAAATTCAGTTGAACATCAATAAATAATTTTTTTTTTAAATTGTATTATTCGTTTCATTGTTTTGGCTCACAGTTTGGCAACAAAGCGAAGAAAGGTACGACAATGGCTCAACATTTTTTTTGTAAGAGTAGGTAAATTGCAGAATCTACACGTCTTATTTTGTGTGTTTTAAATGTTGAAATGTTCTTATCCATATTTACACTACTTACTGGAAAATGGCAGAACAACGTCTGCCGGGACAGCTAGTATATATTATATATATAACACTCGCACTAAATATCCAACTCGACCGTTAACCTTTTGGTAGGTATGTATTCACTTTTTTCAAAACGAACTTTAAATAAAATAGATTTGACATTTTTTTTTTTTTTTGTATGTACATATGTACATACATACATATTTTCTTTAATTTCGATTAAAGTACTTTCTATATATAAGATTTCATCATGCTATTTTACCACTATTTCTGTTTACTTTTTTCGGTATTTTAATAGTTATTCTGTTAGTCGGGGCGAAGGCGAATCCAACAAAAAAAAATCATTAAAATCTGTCCAGCAGTTCTTGAGTTGGTTCTTACAATTTTGATTAAAGTGCCGCCTTTACAAAGAAATGCTCAAAACGGAACCAAATATATATTTCTAAAAAATTGTACCAAAAAGGTTATGGTCGTTACTTTCGGAATAGGTTCATATGTAGAAACACTATTCACAAGCAGAAGTTCTTAAACAGATTCTTGCACATACAGCAAAATTACAACTACAATTACAAAATTCTGAATATTTGTTTACCTTCTTGAATTTAAAGCATTTTGGTCGTAAAAGAGAAAGTCATAATTTTTGCCAGCTCCTCACGAATTTACATGACATGAGTATAAGTACGTTATTTTCAACTCAAAACTATCCAAGATTTTGATTCGAAAAGTATTTAAAATGTTTACTTTTCTGATTTTTGAACTATTAGGTACAGCAAGTACGCCCAACCCATTCCTGAATTTTGTTTTCAATAAATTTAGCGGCCACATAAACCTACAAAGCAAAAATGTTTTTTTAATTTTATACCAAACTAATTGAAATACGTTGATATTCAAAATAAAAAATTAATTAGTGCTAAGATTTATAAGACTTTAATAAAATAAATTCCAATTTTAATACCAGTTTTGTTAATAGGTTTAACTTCTTTTACTAATTGTTCTCTATTTGATTCCACCCTTCCATTTTCCTTTTAAATCTCTTTCAGACACGTTATTTATCTCAAATTTTAATTACCATAAAAATAAATGCTTATATTTATTTTAACATCATCGTTCTAATTAGTCATTAATTGAATTATATATGTATATTATAATTTGTAAGTTGTTAAACAACATATTTTGTCCATCAAAGCTCAAAGCAAGGGAAAATAGTAATTTAAAATTCAAAGTTCTAGTTTCTTGGTACACATTTGAAAGGTTTTACTTTTCTCACGATTGTTTTTTGTTAATCTTATGCAAAGTTTGTATCCTAGCTTAGATGTAAGACAAACAGAATATTTGAACCTTAATGTTATTCTCGTATTGAGTTAATACATATATAAAATAGCTCTTTCTTGATTAATCAAAGTCTTATGATGCTCGTTTTTTTTTATAAATACCAATGTTCATAGGTATCGTTAGTGGTACAAATTAGCAAACAAAAAACATATAATGTGTTACGTAGTATTAAATTAGGTTATTTTTAGCGCCGGCCGCTAGATCCGTTGATTTTTTCAACACAGTGCTGCCACTTTAATTAAAAATTAAATCTTGAAAATTGTGAATTTTAAACAGCGAAAATTAGCAATCGAAAAAAGTCTAGAAATAAATGTTTTTTTTTAATTACATAATATAAATCTATGAATGTATTCCTGTAAAATGTTCATCATAAAATCTTCTTATTCAAGATAATTACTATAGGAAATAAGCTCCTATATGAGCTTCTATATTTATCTTCAAATTTAAATTAATATTACGCCCTTCAACTTAGTATAAGCAATATTTTATACGCTTAACAAGCTGGGAACTTTTCATTATAATAATATTGAGTCTAGAATTCCCCCATTTGAAAATGAAGGTTAAAAAAGTATTTTGATAGCGTACAAGATAGCATACAAATTTGTCAAAATAATTTTTCAGAGAAACTGTGAGTTTGATGAACGATTATACTACGAGAAGTTTCTTTTAAATTTAAATTAACCAAAAATTATGTTTTGAATGTAAATAAAATATTCACAGTATATTTTTGCTATGATTTTTATAAGAGTCGGTAAACATCTACCAAAATGTGTGTCTTAGTAGGGTATAACAGACCCACTGTTATACCTTGGGCGAAACACAATTATTTCTGGAGTTGAGGTCACTTGTACCTTTTAATTGAATTTTATTCATTCACTCCACTTAAAACAGAAGTAATTTCAATATTTTAATATTTAAATTTCTTCATCTTCTTATTGTAAATAAAATAAGCATTAATAATGTTATTACAAAGGTCTATTCAGTGTAAATCTATTAACAATGATTTGTACCTTTTATTTTAACAATGGTTTCGTGAAAAGTATATTATGAAAATAAAAGTTTTCCACCCCGAGGATGACAGCCCTCGTTTATCTTACAAAATAACTTCATAATTGGCATTTTTATGAGACAAAAATTAAAGCAAGAATTTTAAAATATAAATATAAGCATTTGTCCCCATTTTCTATAGGTCTAACATAATCTGGGAAACAGACAAGGTATAAGAGGCGGTTGACTGAAATGTTTATTCAAAAAGAATTCAAAGATCGATGTAACATAATTTCAAGCTATCGCCAAAGTATCACAAAAACCTTTAAAACATTTTCTATGAAGTTACAATTTTTCGATGTGTAGCTATGCCTATCATCATCATTTCAATTAGAATTTGTGTGTCTTCTGCCCTTTGCGAAAACTCAACCAATTTTAGTAATGCATTTGAAAATCCCAAAAAGCTTTCAACCTGACGAAACCCGTTAATATAATGTTTGTTTCAGATCTGCCATCTCCTGTGTGTTCTAAAGCTTACTTTGAGGTCGCCCAGGACCACTTAGAGGATCTTCTTTTTATTTTTACTTCTTCAATCCACTACGGTCACTCGACGCCACCGACGCGACGAAACCAAGTTTTTCAAAACAATTTAATTCACACGTGAGCTTAAAATAAGATCTTCACAGTTTCACAATCTGGCCTGAAAATAATTTCGAGCCTAATAATTCCATATGCCAATAAAAAACATTTTCATCCAAACATGTTCCCGTTTTCAACCTTATCTATACAAAGCATCATATTAAGTCCATTCGCACCTTTGGAATTGTATGCGTTTTAATGACAGCTTAACTTCGTGATACATATCAATTATCTACATATTTGGATAGACACAACATTGGGAGTCTTTGCAACCTGACACTAACAGTAAATTGTCTAAGAGAGTCCCCTGACTGCATTCCGAACTCCAAAATGTCGTCTTGGTAATAATAATACAAATCTGTCGCGTCCAAAGAAGACACGTCGTAATTAGACCCATCCACAGGATTCAATTCCGCGAGACTTATTGCATTGCAGTATCTTCGAAACCTTTTAAAGGTTTTCTCTCTTAATTGAACCTCCAATGAAGGCATACAGGCTACAGACCAGACATCAACGAAAATGTAAGTGAACAATTAAACCGGCCGGCCGGCACGCGGCAACTATTTAATGTAGAGATATAAATCTAATAATGGTGTTGTTTTTAATTCGAATGTTGTATTACAAAATATATTGGAAAATATTGACACAGCTTATAGTAAAGAGCCTAAAGAATTTAGTTATTTAGTACAAAAGTATGCTAATTAAATATTAAACAAGAATCATGCGTAAACATTTCAGAGAGAATATTATTAATTTCATCAAGAATAAAGTTTCGAGGTTAAAAGATGTACTTAATCGTGGGTATCCTTGACCAAATTCCATCAGCAACAATCTTCGCTCATTAAAAAAAAAATTCCATGTGTCGCAATTAATAAATTTGCTTAATAATTAACCTAAGAAGCCAACCCGCTTAAGAGAAAACTAATTAATTTTGAAGACGATGTTGGTTTTTGTTATTTAATAAGTTTATTTTCAAAGTGGACCTTGTATTTTAAGTCGAAACAATAATAATTCTGAAGCACTTATCATTATCAGTATACCATCATGATCACCTTCATGGTTAGATATTACTTAAAGAAACTCACGAAGAGTTAATAGTTTATATGCGGCATAGCCTCACCTAATATTATTTAAAATTCGGATTAACAACAAATCCAAAGCAGGAACATCAATTTGAAAAAACAACAACATTTTTTAATGCTATACTGATGCTGGCCACTTATATTATAGTAATTGTATACATCGGAAGCACCTTGGTGGTAAGAGCGGTTCAATTGGGATTTTATTTCTAGTGACCAACGTTTTAAATGGCTTTAAAGACATACACTTGACAGGAGGGTTGGTTTTGATTAGATTGACATTGAGAGTGAAGATATTTTTGCAATAGTACACAATTGCAATACTCATAGACAACATTGCTTTGTTACTTAAAAGCTATGGACATGATTTGGCGAGTTTGAGTTGTTTTGTGACTTAACAAAATTTTATTCCGGCAGCGAAAATTAAGTCATAATTCAAGCAAGAATGTATCTTAGGTACGATATTAAGAAATATTACTCTCTGCTAAAATCTTAGATTAAGTGACATAGAAATTGTTTGAAACATTCCTATCTTGTTTATTCCACCATAACATCCTGGTATACAAATTATAGAAATTTTATGTTTGAAAATAATTTAGTACAAAGGCTCCATTAATTGAAAGTTCAAATCGAAATCCAAAACGTATTACAATATAATTGTTCCCTAAATATTCAAACCAAAACACAATTTTAAGTAGAATTTTTGTATTTAAAACAAAATCTACTGATAACGTGCAGACAGACACACATACATCAAACTAAAAACGATGATTTCATGTTCTAGGGACCTCGAAACGTGGATTCATGTCGAAATTTTCGAATCAAACCAATAACAATAACTTCCAATGGGAGTTAATTAATTATGGGTTGCAGGTTTTTTTGTGTATATATGCTATGCATTGTGCAGGTTGATATGAACAAACATACATAATTATTATGTTTATTTTTCCTACATACAGTAGGTATAACATTTATCTAAAGTAAAATTAAAGTCACTCTGAAAAGAAATCAAATTAACACAACCTATTATTGTCTTTAGTATATCCATCGATTAAGTCACGTTTAACTAATTTTTTACAATTCAAATTCAAATATTTGTATCTTTTTTTAATCTTTCGGTCTATCTAGTTGTGATTTCCATTTTGTCTGTGATCATTTAACATTGTTAATCTCATTAAATTTTCCATATCATTGTTTCTTGTTGATATTTTGACGCTAACAGTAATTAATTTAAGATACATTTACCAATTTAAATATTTAATTTTTCAGCAATGTTAAAACAATAAAAAAAAACAAAAACTATAGAAACCAGATCGAGCCCTGAAACCAAATTTATTGTAATTGGTTGTCTTTTATGTTGATACACCAATTTTTTATTGAAGAAAATAAGCGTTTTTGTTTTGTATTTATATTGATTTTATATTGTTATTATAAATTTGCATGCACTGATAACACAAGAGAAATTATTCAATGGCACTTGGTCCTTTTATTTTATGGCGTTTTTAATGAAGAAATGTTTTGTTCGCTCCAATATGCTGCGCCTTGGGTCGAAAACGAACTAATGGATTGTGTTATAACGGAACTGGAAGTAATCGAGACTTTAAATGGACTCAACGATAGAAATGCGCCGTGTCCCGACAGAATACCGGTAGAGTTCTACAGATATGGCTCTAAACACTCAAAAGGGAAATAACATCATTGTTCAACCAAATTATGAAGTATGGCCTGATTCCGCAGCAATTTAGAGAAGCTCTTATATTTCCAATATATAAAAGAGGCAGTAAGTCAGATCCGGCAAACTACTACTTCGATCTGGCAAAAAAGGCTTACGAGGTTGATAATCAGTACAAACCAGCTTAAAGAAATTCAAGCTGGATTTAGACCCGGGTATTCAACAGTGGACCACATATTTTGTTTTAAGGAGTATAGTGGAATCATTCTTTGCAAGAGGGCACAAACTTTACACTTTTTTTGTGATTTTTGTATTTCAAAGCAGTCTCTGATACTGTAGATGCAGAGCACTTTTGTTCAAAATGTATTCTAAAGTTTTGTCCACAAAGTCTTGCAACTTAGTACGAAGATACTTGGTCAGTGGTCTGGAAGCATTCGAGACGAAATTTGGGATGAGACAAGGATGCTCTTTGAGTCCTTTGCTATTCGACCTATTCATTGACGATATCACAGATTACTTACCAAGAGGAATGGAATTTGGCAACCAATGTATTAAAGCCTTCTTTTTACGGATGACATTGTGCTGCTGGCAAATACTCCTGATTCACTACAAAGAATGATAAACCGACTTAAAGAATATTGCACCTTATGGAACCTTGCAGTAAATCTCGATAAGTCCCAATAAGTGTCAATGCAATTGTGCAATAATGTGACATTTGTCATGATAACGAAAACGAAGACATATAGAGGGTAGACGGGTGTTTTTTTATTTTGAGATAACCTAGGCATATGGCACATCCTTTTAGGGTATTTTGTAATGATCTATCTAGTTAAAGAATGATGAAGCGGCTCAACAACACTTTTATCGGGCTTATTTTCAAATTCAAGTGTGGCTTGGAAATCTCCTACCAGCTCCTGAAAACTGGGGATGAACACTAAATAATATGGTTTTCGAACCAGTAACAACTCTACTCCAACCAGCCCCTGATATACTAATAAAAACGATTTTAACTGTAGTAAAGGGTGTGGTACTAAATGTGGTTGTCGTAGAGCAGGTTTAAGTTGTTCAGACGCTAAAAACCCATAATTTGTTTTAGAAGAGCCTGCAGCTGCAGATTCAGATTTGGAAGACGATGCAGATTTATCGTGCATACTAATAAAAGATGACAGCCCAGGACAATCAAACTAATAAAAAAAAAATAAAAAAAAAAATGAAATAAATACAAAATTACAAAAAAAAATACAGAATTAAAAGCTACAAAAATAAATCAATATTATTCGATATGTGACTGTGGATAAGGCCTACTGGGGATACCATTAAGTAAAAAAAAACGCATCTTGTACTTAACCTCTAACGTGATGTGAAAAAGAGTACCCACATACACATCTACATTGAAAATCACAACGCTCGCGTTGTGCGATATGTTCTTGTATCCCGAATATATAGCCGCAAACATGTTCTATTTAAAGAGTGATTTGCCTGGTCTGGCTCTCATAGTCATTTTCATTTGATAGGAAATGTTTCTCTATGAGGAGTGGATAAAGCGTCTTGATTTTTCTTTAATTAGATTCAGCATCAAAAATACCCTAAAACAATGTAGGTTACCTCAAAATAATATTTTGTGGTTTGAATACCCCCTGACCCCTCCTCAAAAAACACCCGTCTACCCTCTTTATGTCTTCGTTATCATGACAAATATCACATTTTTGCACAATTTCAGTGACACTATCTTATAAACTTTTTTCAATATAAATCCGCACCCATTCTTAATTCTGCAAACCTCCCCCCCCCCATACCTTAAAAACACCCTTTCACACCAGATATTTTGTAGGCACGCTTTTGATCCTAAATTTCAATGATAAATTGAAATATTTACGCCATGTTTCCTTAGTGCATGGTTTTTGTTTGATCAAAATCAGCCAAATACCATGCTTCTTGACCTTTGACCCTCTCTTTTTAATAGACGAGGAGCTGGGATCGATGGGGACTTTTACTAAAAAATTCATAACACCATAAGAAAGCTGATTTAAAAACAAAAACCCTGTATATAATTTTTCCGAACTTTGTAGGAATTTATGTCTAATTTTCCTGGATTATAACCTACAGGAAGCAAACTTTTTTCGTGATGAAAACAGTATGCAACAAATATCAATGATGCTAAAGGTTCGAGTTGAAATGTTACAGCTTAATTACGTACCGCACTGCGATGACTTAACAATTACGAAGTCATTATACATTTTATGGCCAAATGCCCAACCCTGAGAGAAACAAGGCGGTATTACCTGGGAAGTGGCTGTATTAATGAAGAAGGCAAAAAGTATATCTTGAATGAAACGAATGTGTCAGAACTATATAACTTTTGTAAAATTGCACTAGCTTATCGGGAAATGATCGTAAATGAAAATTTTAAAAAATGAGCAACCTAAATTTTCAGTTGAAATGTTTTTATATTAATGTTTATAAGTTTAAAAAAAGTATCTTTAAGGCCAATTTTACAATAGTCAGATAAGCAGTCAGTTAGTATTTAATCCTCAGTAAGAGTAAAAATCTATTTTTCAATAGGGAGATATAACTTATTCCTAGGAATAGGAAGAGTAAATTTATATGCTCATTGAGAATTCAGATAAAGTTATTCATAGGAATAAATATTTTCAAAGCCAAACATTACTGTTTGTCAACATTGCTTTGAAATAAACGTTATGACGTTTTCGGTTGGAGGTTCGGAGTTACTCCTTTTTGATAATTCGATTGGCTGTCCCGAGTAATGTTTTCGGAGTATTTTTCTGTTCCGGAATTAATAAAGGAGTAGACCCGGAACACACATATACATATAAACCCTTTAATCGGATTATTTGTCAAATTAATTTTACTCGACTTAGCGTGCAAAATATACATAAATATCAGACAATTTACGCACACCCACATAAATATTTCAAAAATTATTCTCGGAACAATAGAAAATAATTCGATTGGAATCAAAAAGGACAAGTAGTGTTCCGAAATCCAATCGAAAACGACATTAAATAAAATTAAAATCAATTTAGAAATTTTTGATATACAAAAACAAGAATATCAAAAACATATACAAACATTAAATGAAAGTGACATTCAAATAATAATATTCTTTACATAGATTATTTTTTCTCAACTGAAATATTCAATTTTGCTATCCGATTGTTAGAGCCACATAACTTTATTCTTCCAGTAAATAACTGACTCTTTAACTGACTATTGAAAAATCGGCTCTTAATAACCTAAATTGTCAATCGGCATACGGCAAAGCCATGCTCAAATTGATTTATAAATTGAAATTGTAAAATATGTTACCAATATGTTAAGAACTAATAAATCTAATCTAATCTAGTCTGTTTTTCGCTATACATTGTTCATGTTTTAATTAAGAAATATCCATTCTATAGACCAGATCTCTACACTTAATGCATTCTCACAAATTTGCAATAACTACCTTATGATTTATTATTAAAACTTTTCAGTCTCCTTTATAATAAATGCACGGGTGAAACATATGAGCGTATTCTTGTGGCTAACAACTACATTGTAACTATGCATTAAATTATGTGACAACGACATGGTTTTTTTTTTTTGAAACCATCTCTTGAAATAATGAACAACAAAAACATAAATGTTAAAAAAGCAGCCAAGTTCTTCTATATACCAAAACCTTTGCGTAACAAGTCAGCCGTAAAAAGTAATGAGATCTAAAAGTACGCCAAGTTCTAAGTTCATTAATGTTTAATATCAAATATTAAATACAAATCAAAATCAAATATTAAATACAATCTATTATTTAACTGACTTAAATTGAGTTGGTTTACTAGTCAAGCTTTCATTTCAAAATTGATTAATAAGGGAAAAAGAAAACTTGCCAAGTAAACCAACTCAATTTATTTAGTAATCATTAAATAATAGATGCCTCTAATAATTTTGAGGTTCTTTGATATAACTCTACTTAAAATAGTTGATATTAAACATTAATAAACTTAGAACTTGGCGTACTTTTAGATCTCATTACTTTTTACGGCTGACTTGTTACGCAAAGGTTTTGGTATATAGAAGAACTTGGCTGCTTTTTTAACATTTATGTTTTTGTTGTGATTTCACTACTTTTTGCAAAGGTTTTTTTTACCAGGAAAAGTGGGTGGAATAGACTTCCAATGAGAGCCTCATAAGTAAAGTAAGTTTTTAATTTATGCCCCTCTACCAAATTGATAAGAAGTGAGTGGATGAAACGCCTTTGCATGAAAAATTTCATGATTTAAACTTTTTCTTTAGATACACCTGAAAACGAACCGCTTTACCAAATTTCATAATCCTGCACAAAACGGAAGTGCTCCCAATATATTTAATATTAATTCCGTGAAAACGGGTGGTTGCCACGCCCACTGAATGTTAAATCTCAAATTTTTAATTTTTCCTTTGCTTGCATGTCAAGTCCTATCGCTCTACCAAATTACATCATTCTACAACAACCAGAAGTGCTCCATATAATTGATATCAATTCTGCGAAAATGGGCGGATGACACGCCCTCTGAATTTAAAATCTCAAATTTTAAAATTTTGCATTTGCTTGCATTTTTACCCCTACCGTTCTACCAAATTTCATCATTCTACGACAATCAGAAGTGCTCCAAATAATTTATATCAATTCTATAAAAATGGTCGGAAACCATGCCCCCTGAATGAAAAATTGTTCTTTTGCCTGCTCTTTAAGCCCTACCGCTGTATTAGATTTCATCATTCTACGACAATCAGAAGTGTTCCAAATAATTTACATCAATTCTATGAAAATGGGCGGGTACTACGCCCCCTGAATGGAAAATCTTAAATATTTTTCCTTTGTATACACCACAGGGTCTACCGTTGTGCGAAATTACGAAATTACGAAGATGATCTGATGTCAGTGAGTCAGTGAGTCAGTCAGTTACCCCTAATGCTAAAGAATTTAAATTTGGTGAGTAGCCTAAGCCTGGTGAGCTTAGCAAATGCTGCGAGTTTGAAGTTTCTGGCTTTATTGGTACTGAAGTTAGAGGGGGGTCGTAAATCACCTGAGTTTGATCCTGTAAAAAAGGTTTAGTGCCAGAACTTGGCTGGCATTACCGTGCCCTTTAATCTTTATGCCCTAAAACACTACATAATTTTGTTCGAGTTTTCAAATGTTCTTTAGAAATCGCGAGCTCCAATTTTTGGTCGGTCAGTGGTTGACCGATTTTAAATATCTTTGTGATTTTTTCCTATTTCATCCACCATCTCCATTATAAGATGTCGACCAAGTCCAAAATGATCGATAAAGCCCTATAAATACATTCACAGATTCACAGACGCACGAACAAACAGACCGACCGACGAAGGATGGCATAAACAAAAATGAATACAAAATAGATTATGGTTTTAAAAGTTTAAAGAAATCTCGTTAAAAACAACACCTTCTTGTATGTAGGTACCTGGTATCTACTTGTTTTTTTTTTTTTTTTTTTTTTTGTTTAAGATGATTTGAAAATAATTTAAACCCATTTAACCTAAAGAAATCTCATTTAATATATCTTTCAAAAGATTCATCACAACAAACATTCACGAAAGGTTCATCATAATGAAAATATTTAACCTTTGCCTCAACTTTATATTGTTTCACAAGGTAAAAGTTCATTAACTCAACAAAATAACTTAAACAAACAAATAAACATGCAAACAACCCAAATTTCTTATAAATATTTCATTTCGAATTTATGGTTTAAAACTTTGAAAAAATTCAACATTCAATCAAAAAAGTGTGAAATATAAATCCGAAGAAACCATAACATTGTCGACTAACTAATTTGAGCCACTCAAACAAACATTAGTCTCAATTTTTAAAATGAAAACAAAATGAGCCTCTTTAGCCTGAGGCACTAATTCGGTATGTATGAATGTACGTATGATTTTTAAATTAAAATTTTTGTTATGATAAGATTAATTTGGCCGGCATTGACGCAAGTCATGCCGATGAAATTTATCTTATTCCAGTGACGTTGAATCTCAGAAAAATTGCCTTGAGTTACAGTTTATTCTTATGCAATCCGAATTCAGCAGCAATTTTGGATGCCCCTACGCTATCTGTATCTATGAATATGAAGACAAATATACATAAATATTTTGAACAAAACGTCAAAGTATTCTGAACGTGATTAAAAATGTCCGCATAATCAAGAAAACAAAAAAAAAACAACTGGTTTAGCTTCTGAATATTTATGGTGACATTTTTAATGCAAACGGATATGATTTTAATGAGTGCAAAATATTAAGAACTTATAAATAGTTTCAGATCTGTTTTGTTCTTATTTTTGAAAACCGTAAATCTTTCATCTCAAGTGTAAATTAATAGATGAAAGCTATATTTTGATAAAATCTAACCTTAAACTGTCCAATGTCCAATCCACCCACACAAACGTATGTAGTCTACCAAAAAATAATGATTTTTTAAAAATAAAAATCCAATTAAATTTATTCGCAAATCAAATTGCCCGAAACTAATGGATACATTTGCACGTCTTTAATATTCTTGCTGGAATTGGTTGCGGAGTGCTTGCAGCGATAGCCCATCAATCAAACGTTAGACAGGATATGCCGGTTCAGCGGAGACAATAACATTAAATAGTTCTTTTTTGTTTATTTTTTTTTTTTAATAACGAATATTTAGTTTGTGTATGCAAACTTTATATATATTATGGTTAAATCAAGTCATTTTGATCATCTCATTAATTCATAGATGAAATTGGATATTTCTAAGGCTAAGCTAACCGACATGTCACAGTCAATTGCAAACACATATATCTAACCTTAAGACCGACCTATTAACTCAGGCGCCTGCCAAATTTTTATTTGACATTTTGATTTAAGTTCATTGAAATACAAAAAAATTAATCCCATTGCGACACAAACCGAGATCCCAGGGTCGCCGAACATACGTTATTTTATCGAAGCTGGTTTTGTTTGGTGTTTTAGGGGATGGTGTCATTAGTTAATGACACTTTTTTGACACTTAACTTGCCAAACATCTATATGTATATAATACCAGCCACCTTATAGCTGTTAAACTAATTGTGCCATATATTCATTTACGGTAAAGTATCAAAGCATGTTCTTTTAGCATCCATTAAACAACATTTACAAATCAGCCAGACAACGACAGTGGGGCTTCGCGGATAAAAGGGTAAATTCAAACATCTAACTATAAGATTTTATCGCCGGAGACGGAGAGTAGAAGAAGTATTGGAGAAATTTAAACTTATTTAAAGCCTGAATATGAGAAGATATTCTCGAAAATGTTAGTTTAAATAAATCTAAATATGAGACAAAAAGAAGATTTTCGATTTCTATTATATTATTTAAAAGAACTCATACAGTTCCTAAAAGTAATTTATTACTATTTAGTACGGGAGGCGACCGTAGGTTTACCTATGTATCTCATCGCGACTTCAGAAAAGAATGATGCCAATTCATAGCTTTAGTCTTAACATTAACAAAACCGCTGGTCGGACAAGGTTTTCCAGGTGCCAATGGGTAGAAAACACACTTTTTCGGTTGCATTTTTGGTTTAGGATACCTAAACCATGATGGATTTTTATAAATTGGGTATCAATTGAAGGCTTAGACTGCCCTCTTTACAAAACCAGTGGTTGGACCGACTTTTGTTGGCTAGTCCAACCACTTTTGTAAAAAAACAGCTATTTTTGTATCCATTGCGTTTAACAGGTGAACAACTATGCAAAACTATTTTATATAGCCTAGAAAGACGCTTTTACCACTTAAATACATTTTGAATGCAAAGGTTAAAAAAATAGCTCTTTTTACAAAAGTGGTCGGACTCGCCGCAACAACCAACAAAAGTTTGTCCGACGACTGGTTTTGTAAAGAGGGCAGTCTAAGCTTTCATTTGATACCCTATTTATAAAAATCCACCATGGTTTAGGTACCCTAAACCAAAAATGCAACCGAAAAAATGCGTTTTCTACCCATTGGCACCCGAAAAACCTTGTCCGACCTGCGGTTTTGTTAATGTTAAAACTAAAGCTATGAATTGGCATCATTCTTTTCTGAAGCCGTGATGAGATAGGTAAATCTATTTAATTTAAGTTTTAAAGAAAAATATTATTCTTTGTTGTTTTGCTTGTATTGTAAACATGCTTAATTGAAGGTTTTACTTCAGATTTGTTGCTAAGCCCCAGTACTTACTAATCGTTGAACACAAATTGAAACCCTTAGATTCTTTCACAAAATTGGTACCTACTTTGTAATATTGCAACGTAAAGACAAGAAATGTACACATTTTAAGCTTAAAATGTCTTGAAGAGCTTAAAATAATCACAACCGTATAGAAAACCCTTCATCGTAGGTCACTTATTCATAAATAAACTCAAACTCAACCTTAACATAATTTTATTTCCATTTAATACAATCGAAACAAACCAGCATAGATTTTCAATAACTATCTACTACCTTTGACCATCAGATATTCCATGAATCAAACTGCCTATCATCCGACCCACCTGATACACTCATATCTCACCTTCAAGCTAAAACTCATTAGACTGCACTATACAACCCCACAGGCGTTCCCATATGAATCACTATCTAACCTTTGACTTGACCATTTCTATATCAAAATCATAAATAACAATAATAATTCGTTTACCACACTTCAGTTTTCATACTGCCTATCATCAAATTCCCGTCTGCACGTTGTTCAAAATTCCTCCTAGATTTTTTGTCATAATTAATGGGCCAGCATTAACTAACATTTAACCACTGTGCACTTTAGCATTAGCCATATCAACCTCAGAGAAATAAGGAGAACCCATCACCCACCAAAGCAAATTGTTTCGTAATTTCATTAGCACTGCTTCATAAATATCCACCAGAGGCTAATAAACCACAGCCTCGTGTAGTTGTATAGCCCGATAGACCAATCTGTCCAGCATTAGATTCTTAGTCCCAGATCCAGCGCACCATAAAATGTCGCCATCTTAGCCGATGTCGCACTAGACATCAGCGACAGCGGCGGCGCGCGTGGAGTCGGCAGGGGCAGGGCGTCGCGTCGGCAGCGGGTTGTCGTGTTGGACGAGCTTTGTGCTTGCTGTTGTTGAGATGTCTTACAGCATTGTTGATTGTCGCCGAGTGCATGTTCTTTGGAGACTGTACCAATGGTTCGAACATGGATTTTAGATGATAAACAAATTATCGCGTGCGGATGACCTAGACAGGCGGTATTCTAGGAATAGGTGAATTTCACCAAATAAAAAAGGGATTTAAGAAGTAGGAGCTACATTATCTAATGGTATTTTCGATTGGTAAAATAAATCAATTTATTTTTTATTTGGATCTATCAGAACGCAGATTTTGCATTCCAATGGGCCAATAAATCGATTTATTTTTTGATTTAAAATCAATTTTGCAAATTTTTTTTTTTTTGTAGATATTGTTTGAATTTATTTCGATTTGATAAATGAAAATTGTGTTCCAATTATAAAGAAAAGCATTTCTGATATAAAATGGAAGCAGTTAAAAATTGATTGGTAAATTCATGAAGCTCATTTTTCTCTTCTGAAAGTGCATCCAGTGATTACGATTACGAAACAGACATACAAATACACGAATACAATGACAAAAGTAATTTTAGATTGAAATCCGAATTTACCAATCGAAGACACCATAAGTGTTTAGGTGAAGATGTAACAAAATTAGCAGTTTTAATATGAAAACACTTTTTTTTCAAATTTCGAATTTAGTTCCTTTGTTCCACTGTTTGCTGAGATATACCATAACGGTAGGATCATTTAGATCGTTTTTTGAGATCAAAGCCAAGTTATCATGCAAAGTTTATACTACACATTTTTCAAAGGAACAGATTTTGGTGGTTTTAAGCCCCTCCCCCCAATAAAATCAGATACTTAAAAACAAACAATATTTGCTAAAAAATTAAAGCACAGGTGTCCAAAATTCATTTCCTTATAAATTATTAGTGCATTTTCATATACCTACATACATCTTAAAAATCGCTAAAACAGAATTTACTGAGAATGTCGAAAAAATAGAAAGCCTTTGCAAAAATGAGTGAAATCACACCAAAAACATAAATGTTAAAACTGCCAAGTTTTCCTTTATTATACAGCGTGTCCGCCGGGAAGGTATACTACTTTATTTTGCCGCCATTTTGGTAAGCAATAGTCTTGACAGTTCACATTTGGTAGTCGTGAAGTAGACACGTGGCAAATTTATTATGGAAAAATATTCGATAAACCAACGTGTTTTAATCGTTGAAACATTTTATCAAAATCAGTCATCGATTACTGTGACGATGAGAAAGTTACGTGAAATTTTTGAGAGAAACAACGTGCCAACAAAACGCACTATTTATCGTGTAGTAAATGATTTCGAAGAAAGAGGGTCTGTAGGTGATAGGCCCAAGCATGGACCACAACGTACTGCAAGATCGGCTGAAAACATTACTGCTTCTTCCACAAGACCATTTAGACCGCCGTACATATGCGTACATATACATCAGTCACCTTTGCATCTATTAAAAGTTACAGTCTGGTGTGTAATTTGGTCAGGAGGAATCATTGGACCTTACTTCTTTGAAAATGAAAACGGCGTAACGGTAACTGTGAATGGGGAGCGATATCGTGATATGATTGAAAACTTTTTAACGCCACAACTGCATGCTTTGGGCTTGATTACGATTTGGTATCAACAAGACGGTGTCACATCGCATACAGCCAGGATTACCTTGGAATTACTGCGAGACCTCTTTCCACAACAAGTTATTTTAAGAAATGGTGATGTTGATTGGCCTCCACGGTCGCCTGATTTGACTGCTCCGGACTTATTTTTGTGGGGATATCTGAAAAGCAAGGTTTATGCAAACAAACCAGAAACGCTTGAGCAACTGAACAAAATATTCGTGATGAAATTAATGAAATACCGCATGAAATGTGTGAGAATGTAATGAAAAATGTGCTGAAAAGGGTTATCATTTGTGAGACTAACAGAGGCGGGCATTTACCTGATATTGTATTTTTTACATAATTGCCGACATAAAACAAAATTTTTATCAGTATATGGTCCATTCTTTCATTTAATCAAAAATTATAAACAAAAAAAGTAGTATACCTTCCCGGCGAACACCCTGTAGGTACATATGTAAAAGAAACCTGTGGGTAACAAATTAGCCATGAAAACTGAAAAGTAACGAGATCTTTAAGTACGTTAATTTCTATGCTTAAGAAGGTTTAATATCAAATATTTTAAGTTGAGTAATATCGGCACCACTCCAAATAATGATTGAAATTTGTTATAATCATGAAGAAGAACGGCTGCTTTACACTTCATGAAGAATATCTTTTAAAACGTAATCAATACAAAAATCTGAGGTCAGATCAGTGTTCCCAGATTGGTGGTTTTTCCAACCAAAATGGTTGGAAATCAACACTATGGTGGGAAGAATATTGGAAAAAAATGTATGTTGGGATTTATGGTGGGAAATTATTTCAAACTTTTTTTTTATGATGGGAAAAAATTCCAGAATTTACTTGATATAACATATCAATGTACCCATATTTCTCCAACTTTATTTTCAACTCATACCGTATTTTCATATCCCTACATATTATGTATGTAGTATGTACAGTACATACCAGTGGCGTGGCGTCCATATAACATGATCCCTACCGTCTTCCCTTTTAAAAATCGTACGAAAAATACTATCAAATAAACATAAACTATGCAACCCTACCAATTCAATTATAAAATTCGCCCAAACACACAAACATAAGCTATCGAATAAACACCGTCAATTCATTCTGGTCTTCGATCTTTGCTCAACTGCTGAACATACGCTCTCTTTGAAAGAATTAATTTAGAAATAAAACACGTCTTGCACCGTCTTATAAAATTAGTTTTGTATCCCTTTCTTTCCTGAGCATTTTTGTTTCTAGATCCTCTTTGTCCAACACGCAACAACAAAGGAAAAAATAATGTTGAATGAATGTTTTTTATTCCTTTGCTTGACTCCGTTTCTCTTAATATTCGTTCTGTTTGGTGAAAAATAACACGCTCTTCTGCGACTTATTTGCTATGAAAGTTGTTAAATACATTTTTTATTTTTGTTTGATTGTTTTTTGGTTAAGCTTAATATAGTATAGGAATGATTTAAATGCATAATTTAATATGTGTAAGGGGCCAGTTATAGCTATCATTGAAAACCATCATTGAAAATATTAATTGTCAATTTTGAGAGATTATGAAGAAAAAATAAATGCTTATTTTAATGCTAATTGACTTAATAATTATTTCTAGGTAAAACAAAATTCAATTTGGCACAACTTTTCTCATAAAATGACTTTTATTTTTTCAATGATGAACTACCTTACCAACGATCATTGAAAAAATTAAAAGTTACGTTATGGGGAAGATGTGGGTCAAAATGAATTTTTTTTGGAGGAGAAATAGTTTTGAAGTCGGAAGGGTCTCAAATTCAACATCTTACTTTTTCGATGATGGTTTGCAATGATAGCTATAACTGTCCCCTAAGCGGTGAAAAATGAATTCATAAAATATTATTTTAGGTATAATTGCAGAATTTCATCTTCTACAGCATATCAAAAGTCTCGCAAAATCACAGCAGTGGCTTTTAATATAAAGGCATTTAAAAAGGGGCAAAGGGAAGAAGGTATGGTTTGTCAATCTGAAATATTTGGTATGGTTAAATGTAAGAATATGACACATTATTTTAGGGTACTTTTTAATAATGGATATACAAAAAAACTATTCTTTTTTATGGGACTTTTTTAGTACAACAAGTTAAAAAATGGTAGATTTGGAATACAAGTTTCATTGGAGTGTTGTTAAACAAGAATCAAAAGAGTTGCTAAAAATATCTGTAATGAAATAGTGTTTATTTAGTTAGTTGTGTAGTTGAAGGTTTTGTTCTCTATTTTTTGTTTGATAGCTATGTTAATACTTTAGAGCTAGGTTTTTAGTCTTGGTTTTTGATTAGTTTTTAAATTGTTTTTAAAGCATAGATTGTTGCTTAATAGATTTTCTCTTGGAGGAATCAAATGAATTAAGCAAACTATGTATCTTTTATTAATAATAAATCGATTTATTGAAAGGCCACTCTATGCGTCCTATGAAAATAGACTGTTTGCAGAGTTGGTTTTTAACTAATTTAAATGTATCTGCTTGTTTTTTTTTTCAAGATACAAAGAGGTAGGTTTTGTTTACTTTCGCAGATCAATCATTTTCGTTACGTCTTCCCATTTCAAACTATTGACGCCACGCCACTGGTACATACCTATATTTGGTTTGACCATATCCTGCACACACAGAGACAGTTGTTTCTTCTTTTCCGAAAAAAAAAAATCTGTTGCAGTTTTCTGATTTCAACAACAATCTACCGTATTTAAATCCCTACAAACAAAAACAAAACAACCCCAAGCCAGAGAGAGAAGCAGAAAACCACCAGATTTTTGTTTGCCTCTATCTGTTTGACTTAACTCTAAGGCTATCCGTGCACATCAATATATTTCTTATTGAAAAACTTACTGTCGCACAAATAACTTGTGCCAATTATTGATAATGATAGTTGAAATTTATAACGCGTGTACGGTGCCTTTAGTGCTGTCAGTTGCTAGCGGTACTTTATTTTTGTATGTTTGCATTTATCCTTCTGGTTTATTGGCCGCGTTCAACGCATCAAATTTTTCAGTACTTTATTTTCAGATGAAGCTTCTGATTGGCCAGCTGTCATACAAAGTTAGCTGACATTCAGTTAAGGTTTAGTGAAGTTTACAGCCTTATTCTGGCAACCTCACTGATACCTCACAAGTCACAATAACCTCATAGCTCGAAGTGAACTCGCCTCATAAAATCTTAAAAATTATGATCTGCTCCTTGGCAGATCACAACTCACGCTGTTCTTGTGAGGTTTCTTATGAGCGCTTCCACAGAATACAAAATTGTAACCGCCTTATACAAAAACAAACTCACAAAAAATTGTGACCTGTGAGCCTCACAACGGCAGAATAGGGCTGTTAGCTACGTTTCATTTGAATTTTCAGCAAGAAATTCCGAACTGAAAATTTAGCTGACAGCTTTTCTATACAAAAAGAAGGCTCTGAATACAAAAGTGACATTTCATATAATTTTGCCTTCAACGACAAAAATTAAGTACTTTATTTTCAGCAGTTATCATATTTTTGCATTGAACGCACCCATTCTTTTGCTTTTTTTTTTTTGTTGCTCGCAATTTAGGAAGTAATTATGTGTATCCTTTTTCCATCATATTTCACCATTTTTATGAATATGTTCCTAGCTTAAAAGCCTTTTATTTTATTTAATTTTATTGTATTTTATTTTATTTTATTGCATTTTATTTTAATGTATTTTTTGTTTTTATTAATAAACAAACAGATCACTCATCTTCAAAAAAAATATTTGTAAGTGTTTTTTTTTTTCTTTATTACCCTTCTTAACCTTATTTAAGTTGAAAAAATGAGAAGTAAGTGATCGTTCACTTTTCTTACTTAACATTAAATAATTTTTATTTAATTATTTATGTAATAGTTGGTAGAAAAATTATGGTTGTTTTTTTCCCTCCCAGTACAAACTTAGTGGGAAGTTCTTTTTAATTTATTGGGTTTTTTTAAATTTCATCTGGCATCACTGGGTCAGATTTGAGCCAACAAAATTAGGAAAACTAGTCTAATTAATTTGTTTCTTTTGTTACAATTTGTCTTTTTCGTCTTCTTAGTCTCGTTTCTGCCTCAAAAAAAAATGATCGCCCTTTGTAATCTTATTTGCTGGCGAAATTCCTTATGATCTTTCACGAGGGATCTTACGATTTAAATCAGTTATTAGCACATCACAGCAGCAATTTGCTTAGTCAATTGTACCGTTTTATATTCGTATAATTAATAATATTCAACTTTTTGGTAAACAATTGCCACTGCACCATCGCATCGCGGGTAAGACTCCCTTTTCGTCGCCGCATAATAGTTATAATGCTCACCTAAATGGTCATTAACGTTTTGGCCTCTCATGAAATGGTTGCAGCCAAAACCCCCCAGCCAGACCCATGCTGGTTGACATCTTGAGATATCAATACTTATCAGATGCCTTCGACACATGGGCAGTTGTTGTTACGCCATTGGAAATGTGATTAAGAAGGTGTATATTATAAGCTCTGTTGCTTGGATTAAAGTAAATGCGGTGTCTAAGATGGTCTTAAGACTTCTTTATAAAATCCATATGAGCTATGGTAAGTGCATATCGGTCGATGTACTTAGTAAATCAAAATAGATAAGTATGACATCGGATTTATCTGCTAGATTTGCATTTCTACAAGTCCGAGATGATTTGCGTGTAAATTGGATGTTAGGTTAGGTGCTGGAGGTTAGTGGCACAAAAAACATGTTGAGGAAGTTGAACTTTAGCGACCATTAATCATTAATTATATTTTTGTTTATGTTTAAAATCAAGCAACTTAAGGAATTTCAAGTGAGACATTTGGGTGTCAAGTTGTGTCTTGTGTAGTACGAGGTAAGCGACTTTAACGATTCGGTGTTGAATATTGAATTTAAGAGTTTTTGTTAGATTGCATCGTGGTTGACTATTAAATGCATTTTAAGGGGGTGCAAGCATCCAATTTACACTCGAAATATACGTAAATAATTTTGGGTGAAGGATACAAAGCTGTATGTGTCTCTTGTTATAATACTTTCAATTTCTTGTTTGCGCTGAGGTAAATAAATAAACAAGAGATACATAAGTACATCAATATTTTAAATATTATTGATAAAAATATGATACACAAATTTGTTTATTATGTACATTATTATTTTTGTTTACAAATTATTTAAAGCTCTCATTCTTAGAGTTTTCAGATTGCTCGAGGAGTAATTGATTCTGTTTGACCAATTTAACAATTTTACATGTTAATAGAGAGTTAAAATGTTGTTCAGGTTAAAACTGGGCCGAATAGCTGTTGTTTTCATATTTCAAAACAACAATTTTGTTGAGTACACATAACTGTATTGTAAATCAATACTTTTTCCACATCATGTAATGCCTGGTTGGTGCTTTTCATGTACTAACAATTTTTCGGCGTTTTTGACAGTATGTAAACAATTGCAAATAGTTTCAAGTTACTAAAGAGAACAATAATTATACCGTTTTTTTTCAAGTTTGGAGATTATAATTGAATGAAAAAACACGATGTCACAAACACAATTAATATGTTTAATATAACAACAACTTATCCCCTACGGGCTTGGCGAAGTGCAGATAATTTAGATGGCTACACGAAATTTGGCCCCAAACATAAAATGAAAAATGTACCAACAATTTATATGGGAAACCACAAAAACAAAATAAAGTTTAAAATTTGTAAATTGGGGCCCTTTTTTCGTTTTTAAATTAGGGGAGAAATTTCATTATGAAAAATAACCCCAAACTTTTATCCTTAGACCAAAATACTTTTACAACATAAACTTTAATAGCAGACCGACTGACAACATAGGCGCCTGCACGGCGACTGAGCATACCCTAGGCGGAGCGACGGAGTCACATAAGCGGGACAGAGGACCCAAAGAGGGAGTTAAAATCCTTGAACCCGCGAAGCTGGCCAGGCAAGGTACTTTTAAGGGTCTCCCAAACCGACGCAAAACATTTTTTGTACGATTGTAATTTTTCTCTTGTTGTTGCTTCTTATATTAATTTTAGGGCAATTTTTCATTTTGTGTTTGGGTCCATTTTTCATAAGTTTGGAACCATTTTTCAATTTAGAAAATTGATGCCATTTTTCATTATGAAAAAAAGCTACAAATTTGGGGCCATTTTTCGTTTGCGGCCATTTTTCATTGGGGCCAAATTTCATGTAGCCAGTTTGGAGTAGGTACTTAAATTAAGTGGGGAGAAAAATTTTTTTACCGATGCCAATGTCGTCAATGTTATCGAAACATTGCATGGAATTGTCAAATATTTTCAGTTATGGCGTCGCTAATCCCTAATGACGTTTCTTATCCCAAACCCGGTTTTAGCTACTATTGAGCTTAAAATCCTAGAAACAGAAGTTCAGGTTAGCAATGCATAGGTCAAAACTGAATGGGATTATTTTTTTCAATGCGAAGGAAAGAGATAAAAAAGATCATTTACATACCTAACCGCAACTCAAGCTCAGTCATAAGCTATTTATGCGTTTTTAATTATATCTATGCCAAGAGCCTTAGACAGCAAGCATTTTATTGCATTATATCATAAATAAAACTACCTTCATAATGTTTGTCTTTAAATTAAAATTTTACCTCACAATTCTTTTTTAACCAATGCAAATAAATAGTTATTTCAAAAATTGCTTGTTTTTTTACTTTTTATTTTCTCTAATTTGAACTTTTATTTTTAACCTGATGGTAATCCACGTGTTTGCAATAAATAATTTAATCTTGCAATCACATTGATCTGCTTATAAATTTCTCCATAAAAAAGCAAAACATAAAAAGAAATAAGAAACTGGATACAAAGTTCATTTAATCAGTTCTCCATTTGTCGATATTTCGATTAGGAAGGTACAAGAAATAACAACTTTTATTTTTTTTTTGTATTTAAATCAAAAGTAATAAAAATTAATTAAGAAAGTAAGTTAGATAAACAGACAGCAGACAATGTACCCACAGCTTAGTATATTGGATTACTTTATAAATGTAGCCCATCATGCATCCGCTTTTGTGTTAAAAGATCCACATCTTTATGGTACAGGGTCAGTCAAATTGTATACGAATATACATAACAGTTTGCACCTCTATATTTATTTACTTACATATATAGGTAATTAAAATTAGAGTGTCTGGCCGTAGTTTCGAAATAACCAAAACCATAACCAAAACTTACACATTTTTTTTAAATATTGGGCCTGTTTATCCGATCTTATCTACGCAACATTTAAATTTTGACGACATTTTGCAGACATGAAGACAATTTTTCATGCAGTGAGGCATTTTATCCCAAAGTGTGCAACAGAATACAATAACTTAAATGAAAAATGTCTATGTTAGATTAGAATATAGGTTTTTTTTCAAGTTTTGAGCTTTAGGGACGTTTCCAAGACGTACAATGTTGTTAGGACAGTCAGCTTTTTAGATGATCCTCTCCATTCATACTTCTGTAGTAACTCTCAAGTTCGTTAACATTTTTCCTCGTAAAATTGATATAGTTCCAACCCCCTTCCTCACCTTTTTACCCTCGTGCCCCCTCAGAAGCTAATAAATATAGTGGTGTTAAAATGAAGAAAGTAAGTTTCATCGAGCATTTTCTGGTTGCTCCTGTACTTGAAGACTTTTCGAAGGTTAGTTGCAGGACTATATTATTTGAAAAAAAAAAAACTTGTTGCCTCAGTTTTATTCCAGTCAAAGAAGACCCACAATTATAAAATATAAATGAAAAAAAAAATACTTCTGTCTCGATTTGTTGATCAAAATAGCAAAATATACACAAAACTTTTCCTTAATTTGTCATATTCAAAATAGAAAGCTATAGAAGGGCAAGATACATATATTACAGGTAATATCATTAGCATGTTCATTTTTGTTCAGTTCTGCGCATGTTGTCAAAATCAATAGTAAAAAAATTGAATTTCAAACAATCACAAAAAAATTGTTTTTGTTTACTGTGTACTTAGTACTTACACAAAGGGCAGCCATCTTGAAATTTGGAAAGCTGCGCCTGATAATACCTTAGATATGTGTACTGTGATAGAAGGGGACCTCTAACGCTCCCTCCTAGGTCTATCTTCTTGCCCTGGAATAAGAACTGTGGGTGTTTTATACCTGGAGGCTAGCACATTTCCTTCGTTGACTGGATTGTTTAATGTATTTTCAGTTACAAATTAAACTTACAAAATATGGCAACCAACCCTTTTTTGAAACTGAATTTTTGAAAAATTACTTCGAATTTTTTTTTTCCAAAAATCGAAATAATATTTTTGTATGAGTAAGTTTTCTTAAATTTTTTTCCTACCATAAAAAAAAGACTGTTTTAATTTAAGAACGCAGAACAATTTGTATGAAAGTCTAAGGAACAATTTTTGAGAAAAGTATTATGTACATTATGTATCACTATTTTTGGCTCTAGAAACAAAAATCTTGTTAGAAGTCAAACAAAATTGACATTTTAACTTAATTAAAGACCAAACACTATTGTTGAGAAAATGTTCGTAGGTATACAATAATACATAACTTTTAAAACACACATCACAACAGTTTTATTATTATAAGTTGAACCATTTTATAGGAAAATAAAAATCAAACAAATGTTCTAAGGGGTACAATAATAATTACTTGACGTTAAGCGAAGTGGTGAACAATTTAACTATTGAGTTTGTGATTGAGTTAAATTTAATTTTTTCATTTCCTTAAACAGATACAAAAATCATAAATCAAGAGCAAGTGCTTTCGATAGAAATAAGTGGATCAATAACCAACTAACTATCGATTTACATGTAGACACTTTGACGGCAAACGCATGACGGCAAACGCATGAACAAAATTCAGAACCACGCCTGTTCAATAATGCCACTTCTGGACCATTGTGACATTAAGAAAAATTAAATTTCGGACTTAATCGTAAGACCTTTTGATTTACTGACAATTTTTTTGTTGAAAAAAAAACTGCAGTTTTCTTCTCCACAAATTCATAGTTCTTGTGTTAATATGCAGCGCTTCTTTAGCAACAAAAAGTCATGTTTCATGGTCGAAAAATTGCCGGACGACGCATGGGAATTATATCAAAGGCATTCCGTTTATCTAGGCTGAAGCCGAAAAAATTGACAATATTGCGCGATCCAAAACTGTAATCAAATCTTTTCAAAATAAAGTTCAATTTATATCTACATTATGTATTATTATTTACCGCAAGAAAAAACAATCAATTTTATAGACCATTGAAAAATGTCTTGAGAAATTTGGTATTTCTGAACAGAAGTAGCTTGTTTTATTTTGCATGAGTAATGGATTTGTAATTCGAAATTAATAAAATATTTCAACAATTTCTTAAATTATTTAAACCTGCTAGCCCCATTTAAATCGAAATGCCGTATTGTTATTGTTGTTTGTTTTTTTTTTATAATTTAACTCGGAAAAAGGTTGATCCCCCGGGAAATTCTTCACATTCATGTTATCGTAAATTTTACGATTGATTTGTAATCATGACCAAATCGAAACCAAACATGATGTCTGCGAAGCTTTTTTTGTTATGTAATCAAAATGCATTTATTTTTAGAGTATCTCATTAAGATGGACAGAAAGTGAAGCCATATAGTCATAGTCATATCCATAGCTATATCCACCATCATCAGCAACCCATGATGCTGCTCTAAACGAACACTAAAAGACCTTGTCTTGTAAATGCGCCCAACGCCAAACTCATGTTGATGGGATAGGCCCAAGCCCAACCAGCATCAACATCTCTGAAAGCCAACTCCCTCCTCCAACTGTGAGGCGATGGCGACTGATGCAATGGTGATTTTATTAAGTGCAAATTACAATAAAAACGTCGGCCCTTTAAAATGTGTATAGATAATGTATGTGGCTTTGCGTGTTTTTTTCTTTTTAATTAAATTGCGTTACATTTTATCCGTCGATCCACTGTTGCACTACACCACCACCGTGCCTATCGTTGCGTCTTGACTCTTAAGTCGCAATCGCAACACCAGTGAGTAGACCACCGTACCACTTGGCGATGTATAAAATGACCTGAACCAATTTTTTGTCCCTCTCTTAAATGGAATTCGGTTTTTTTCTGCATGGGTATGAGCAGATTTAACAAGACAACATCAACAACATTTAAATAAAAATCCCAATCGACACCAAAACAATTTGTCATAAACAAAAGTTGAGGAAGGTCGGCGCCATCGTTTGGCCCGTCCGATAAAAATGTTTGCATACATTAATCTGTTACTGATCGCGCATCCAAAACAACCGGCCCAGCAGCAGCGCATAAATAAACGCGGCGGTGCGGCGGACAAATACACCTTTCATTCCTAAAGGCTTATCCACGCGGGTACAAAATTTGAATTTGAACGACAAGATCATATAATTTAGAAATACCAAACGTTTCAAGTTCACACTGCAGGCTATTCGGACTCGGAGTGTAATGATAAATCACTACTGTTGGACCTGCGCCAAATTACTCATCGTGGTGCGGCGCATTTTGATCGTAGATTTGATGGGCCCCGGTGCGGTGCGGACAAAAACAAAATGTATCTTTTTGCTGTTCGTCCGGATTACATCATTTATGCGAATAAACAAATGGCAAATAACAATTAAGATACTAATTAGTATTTTGTGAGGGGGATTGGTCGCTTTGAGAAGATCGTTTGTTTTGTTAATGTTAATGTTATTGGTTTTTTATTTTCATTTTTGTTTTAATTTCTTTTTCTTGGTATAGGGGCAGTAGCAATGAGGAAGTTCCGAACTTTTAAGGCCCAAACCATATGGTAATTATGTTTGTGCTGCTGATCGTCATTTATTTCAGTTTTGATGATCCAATCAATAAGATGCGATTTTGGCCTAATCTGCGAAATAATGTGCAAATTATGGATGCAATTTGTCATATTTTAATGCTGGCTGTTGGCTCTGAGAAATGTTAAATTATGGAAATGGTTTCATATATTTTAGTTTTTCATGTTTTGTTTTAATTTAAGCTTCATTTCCATAAATACCAGAAGTTTAATGATATCTCTAACCCTCACAGTTCCCAAGTAGGAAAGCTTTGTGGTTTTTATATTTTAAAGGCATTTCGATTGTTCAATTCTTTTATTTTGACTGAGAATCATTATTGAAAATAATATGGTAAATAAATGTAGTCTAAGATTTAGTAGATATTTAAAAAAAAAACATGATTTTATATATAAAAAATATTTGTTGTCCACAGATCTTATAAACCCCTAACGGATATGAGACTTAGCACTCAGTTCTTGAAAGATCACAGATAGAATGAAGATGGAGATCAGAAGCGGAAACTTGTAATAGAAGACAGATCAGATTTTTCAGAAAATGAAATGCTTTGAAATGAAATGAACTGTCTTCAAATAGAATTGTATCATTCGAAATAATTTATTAACAAATTTTGGATGAAAATTAAATGACAACGCATAGAAAATTTCGAAGCTAAAACTCACAAATGAAGAAGTCTACTAAAAGATGTTGTAAATAAATGCAATCCTCTGGCCATTGATTTTAAATTTCTTAAATTTCTAGTAAATTAAATATTTTTATTTAAATAAAGTTGTAACAATAAAGAGAAGACGTTAAGTGATTGAAAAATAATTAGCTGAACAAATCTTTAATTCGAAATTTACAAAAAAGTTAAAACATTTTTGTTTTAATTATTCTTCTTCTTCATTTTACCGGCGTTTGTCATGATCTCGAGTAAGGGGATCACAACTCTTCCACTCAACTGATTCACATAAGGTTCCACTTTTGGGATTCGCTGGCTTGACCTCAGTGAACGTCGACAGGCCTCCCGGTTTTGGATTGTTCCATGTCTGAGTTTTGCGCCTGCCTTTCTTCCTTTCTGTTGGAACGTCTTGTGCTACTGCCTTTTGAACTGCGTTCTCATGACATCTTCTTTGTACACGACAGTACCAGCTAAGTTGGTCGTGTAGGCTTTTTATTTGGTTGGGCAGAGAGTCATCACGAATAATTTTTTTTGCTAATGATTAGTAACTTTCACTAATGGAGTATGAAGTTATTCTTATCAAAAAACGACTGTTAATATTTGTTTGTTTCTATCACTTGTCTCAATTAATAATAATTAATAATTTTTAATTAATACTTGTGTACTTATTTTCAATTTTCACAAAAGACGAATTTGTTCACTTATTTAACTCGGTCACTTAACACAATTGACAAATTTGTTTTTTTCGGCCGGCGGGCGCGGCGATGCTCTAAACGAAAACACCTTTGAGGAATGGAATACGTTTACCAAAAAAAAAAACGTATATTTCGGATAAAACTTTTTAAACTTTAGTAATAATTCGTACATTCTACGAATAATGCGTACGGTCAGTCTACGAATGAATTTTGTTTACTTATATTAGTTTTACTTCGTAAATAGTACGAATCCATTAGTAAATATTACAAATGCAGTGGTAGAAATTACGAATGTATTCGTACGAGAAATTAACGAATGTTATTAGTTATATGTACACAACAATTCATTCAATGTACTCATACAAATTGCATAATTTTAGTTTACGAATTTTATAAGTATATTCAACGAATGAATTCGTGCATACTACCACAGGTATTAGTAACACTTCACGAATATATTCGTTAGGAAATCACGATACGAATACTTCGTACATTTCACGAATATTCGTACAATGCATATATATTTGCTACGAATGTCATTCGTAGCCAATTTACTAATAAAGTTTTTGAGTGAAGCATCTTCATTTCAGCTGGCGTCAATTTACTCTCATACTTCTTGTACATTGTCCAACACTGAGAACCGTATGTAAGCGCTAGACTAACAGCTGCCGTGTAGACATTTCCTTTCAGCTTAGGGGGCATTTTTCGATCACCGAAGATGGCAGAGTTTACCCGCCACTTCATCCACCCTACTCTTACACGATGTTTGATGTCGTCATCAAAAGATCCTTCGCTATTAATCACTGATCCAAGATATTTAAACTTTTTGCACTTGGGAAGCACAAGTTCCATTCAAATAGAAATAGATGTTCGGAATAGGCCTGTGTGGATCAGAAAATGGAGAGCACAGGTATTCGGTCTTTTTCGGGCTAATGCGATATCCATTTCCCTCCAGAACATCCACGCATACATCAAGTGCTCGTTGCAAGGACACAGGATTTTCACTAATGATGGCTCCATCGTCAGCAAAGAATAACTGATTCACTTTGGGATCACATTATCCTCAAGCAGAAAGTCAAGGACAGTAATAAAGAGCAAAGGACTCAAGCCGCTTTCCTGGTGCACACCTACTCTAATTGGGAACTCTTCGGTGATTCCTGCGGGGCATCTTACCTTTGTTTTAATTTGCTATGTCCAGTCCATGATCATCCGCACGTAGACTTCCGGAAATCCTCGTTGTCTAACTGCAACCCATATCCGATCTCGTGGTTGTCTGTCCAATATGCATTTTGTTTTTATTGTTATTACGAGAAATTCAAAAAATCGTACCGAATGCGAGCGGCTGACTTGGAATTTAATGCCAATACTAGCTGATCCGACAGACGTTAGCCTGTCCAAATTTCGATTAATTTATTTCAGATAGCTTAATGACCGCAGTGCCTATCATATTGGTCAATTTTTTGGTTTGCAGTGCATAAACTAGCTCAACGTGCAAAGAAAAGAAAAATTCAGCTAAAAAAAATGCGTATACGACCGAGTGCACCATTTTTTATAGAGAATACGAATCCTGAATATATACGGCATAATTGGTGGCAGTTAAACATTTGATAACGAATTTGGTCTCGTAGCTAACAACTTTAAAGTAGATATAAATTGACGATGTATATTGTTGGCTGAGACAAAAAGGTTTAAAACATAATTTCTTGCTGTAAATTTCTATTAATTCGTTACTTAATAGCTAAAAAAGGCTAGATCTCAAGACTAAGAATGCGATCTGCTTTGTTTGATAAATATATATTTATGAAAAAAATACAATTTAGAGTGGTTTTCTTAAAAATTAATTTTGTGAACTAGAAAATTTCACAAAAAAATTGATAACCTTAAGTATTTAATTAAATACAATTGTACACAATACTTGAAAAATATTCATTCAGCCGATGTCAAGATATGGAAGATTTTCTAAAAGAAAATATTTATATTTTTTTAAAAAATCCAAAGTTGCAGTTTTTTTTTTATTTTAAGTACCTCCAGTTCTATGACAGTTACCATTGATACCGTTATTTTGGCATTTTTTTTTACCAAAATACTGACCACAGTAATTCGTATTTTGTTACCAAAATCATTAGAACAGTTTTTGAGAAAAAAACATTTTTTGTCTATATTGATTGTTTGTCAGGTACCTACTGTTATTTTTTCTTAAAAACCTTCCCTAAGTTTAAAGTTTGAAGAAAATCGCGTCAGTGATTTAGGACTGACAGCCAGAATTTCAGCACCCACGTTCTCTAGCATCGTAATGTTAAGGAAAATTATTTACTTGGGCTTCCAAAACTTGACATAATATGTATAATAATTTATTAAATAACGCTTTGAACTAAAACTTTGAAAAAATAATTGATCTGTTTAAGGAATCAAAAATGTATTTTTTTTTTTTGAATGATTGTATCCAATATTATTATTGCTCAATGCCTGTTATAAAAGAAACAAAATAAGATCACAATCCATTTAAATTGACGCAAGTCGACACATACATACCTATTTATATACAGGGTGTTCATGAGTTAATTTTAAGTCGAAAAACTTAACAGGTAATTTTCTCGTTTTCGCTTCCTTTTCGACAATAACGGTTTTTATGACTTTTGATCTTTTTTCTTTTAACTGCACTAACACTTTGCCAAACTGCATCCGATCTGGGCTATGACTATGGGACACCCTGTATAAAGAGTCAAATTCAATTCCTTTTGTTAATAATTTATAATTATAATTAATTTATTTAATTAATACATTTTAATGTTTTTTAAAGTTAAAAAAGATCAGGTATTTTTTAGAAAACAAATTGGGTTTTTATAATAAAACGTTACTTATTATAACGTGTTTTTGTATTTAATTGTAATTAAAAGGTTACCAAAATAAAAAAAAAACGACATCAAAATGCAATAAAATTGGTTTGGTAATAAATTGCGGGAAGAGCGCTATCCACATTAAAAACTTGTAGGACCGGTAAACCTGTTAGGTGCTCTTGTATTTGTACAAAAAGAAAGTCAATAAAAGGTTCCATTTTGGCAAAATTAGTCAGTTAATGAAACGAGACCAAAAATCATAAAAACCGTTATAAGTCGAAAAGGAAGAGAAAACATCTTAAGTTTTTCGTCGGGGCCAGTGACGTTGGGATACCCTTTATACCTTGTGAACGCACAGACGACACTCAAAGAACGATCGACACGGTAAGACGAACCATTTTTGGTGCTCCTCCATATTATAATCAATGTAATTAAGAATTTGAGAAATTCAATCAAATCTAATTTTGTGTACAAGAGATCAAAAGTTATATGTACTTGTATAAGTTAAGTTGTACTCATACTTATACCTACTGCATTCTTCTTCAAAAATCCTGATAGTCTGCCATCATCATCATCACCTCCATCAACAATCTAAGTGGATATACCCCTTATACGGACCAAGTATAGACAAATTCACCGCAGTCTATGCATTTCAAGCCATGTCATAAGGATGTCCAAGATCTAAGTCTTCATGGCGATCGATGCCGTGTGGAAAATTGGAACATCGTTACTTTTTTGTTGGAAATATATGTCACTTTGACAGCTATAGTCATGTTACAAACTATCAATAATTTTGAGCTGTCAACTGGCAAGATCAGCAAATCAATGACAAGAACACCAATTGATATTTTATCGATGCAAATTGTCAGTGATTCTTGTACGAGTACATACTTGCTGCAAAATGCTGGCCTACCACAATTTACATAATTAAAATCTGCAACAAAACAACAACAAAAACACTCTCACGCAATTAACGATTCTTATTTATGGCGCTCAAGGCGTTGCGAGGCTTCCTTCCCTTTGGGGTTTGACCTTTCTCATATAGTGTGGGCTTTGTGCTTCTGTCATGCATTGTATTTAGTTGATATTTTGGAAGATTGTTATTGACGCTAGTGTGTCACGCAAAGCTAACCTGCAGATGCAGAGCCTTCCTCGGATTTAGTCCCCGAATGATGGTACACTCTTGAAATGCTTAAATTATTGTGACAACTCGTATGTGCGTTGATCACAGCTTCAAGGTGTTGAGCGTGTTGAGCTTGAGCGTGCATGGTTGATGCTTCGACCATTGGATGTCACTTCGGATTCATGTAAAGAGTGGTCGTGGTCAGTGTACTATGGAAGGGAAGACAGAGCTTCAGAGGTATTGTAATTATTTTTGTTTCTATAATTTACGATTAACCGCAAGGTTAATGGAGGCTGTTATGTATTTAGTGTGAGCTGTGAAGTTGGTTGTAAGACAAATGTTCCAAGTGATTTATGTTTCCATGGTGCATAGAATTTGCTTGCTACGCATGAGACTCGAAGCGTAACAAAGCTTTCCGGAAAAAAGGCGGTTGTGGGTTGTATTGTAAAACATGAGAAATAAAGAAATGACTACCCGAATTTTATCTATTCGTTTCTCTAAGAAAAGATAAACGCGATGATTATTATCTCTGTGGCCTTCGTTGAGAATATTTGACAGCTGAAGTGTTTTTTTGACATGTTACATTTTCAGTTAACGAGTTTCGAAGGTGTGTTGTTAAAATATTTATGTCTGATTTTAGGCATCTTCCACCCTCATAAACAAAAAGTTGTGTATTTCCTGATCAGATTATTAATTATAGTTAAAATAATTATTGTTGTTGTACCTTTTAAAGATCGAATCGCTTAGTCGTTAAGTTTTATTTATGAAATTTATTGAGCAGTACGGAACTAAAAATTCTCAGAACTTGAATAAATACGCATACAAGTCAAATGCTGTTCGTTGCTAAGCCTATCCACTTGAGAACGGCTGAAACGATTGGTTCTTTTAAATATTCGTAAAACGTCCGATAGTCCGGTGGCATTGCAGTCAAGTTATTAATTAATTCTATATTTAGATCCGAATAACTGGGATTTGCAATACCTACGTATGTATACGTATACTATATTGGTTTAGTGTCAAAAAAGGAAATAGCGAAATCTGAAACAGACAGGTGGAGCTTTGGTCGAGGTATTAATAGATTCTATATTAACGACGCAAAGTGACTCATATTCAAAATTGTTGGTTTCGTTTCAATGAAGTAAAATATGAAGTGATTCACTCACAGTGGCTCCCAAATCATAAACTTAAATTAATTTGCTTTTACTTGTTTCTTCATGTTTTCTAGATGTATGTGCAAAGAAAACACTGCAAATCGTGCTGGGCTACTTATGGTTCTTGCTTTTAATACAGCTAGATCAGGAAAATCTTTGGAGAAGTTGGCAAAGATAATGATTTGTCCATTGATCGCTGAACGCTGAATTTCTCTCAAAATATTATTATTATTCTGTTTTGATTGAGAATTTGTTTCGGAAAAACTTGAATATCTTCACCAACTTACACCTCATTCACGTCTAACAAATTTAAAACCAGGAATTGCTTATATCATTTATCTCAATCACAATTTATTCAAAAAAAAAATCAAATTAAAAATTCAAGATGAAGAACTAATTTTATTAAGGAGACGCAAAGTTTGCCATTTCATTTAATTTAATGAATTTTATTTTTATTTTAATATATTTTATATTTTTATAATTGTATTATCTCATTTTAGTTTGTACAGTATTTAAATAAATGCCAAGGCACAAACTGTTAATTTAAATAACTTTTATTTATAAACCTTAAGCCGTTATGGATTGCATTGCGAGTTTTGAAATCGATTACAAAGTATCAATAAATCAATTAATTATGGATCTGTTGCAAGTTCATCGTGAAATCGAAAGTAAATTAAATTTTGTCTATATACATATCTCAAACAAATGTTCAAATTTACCTAAATAATTGAAATAAGATAACGTCTGACGGGTGAGCTAGTTGACAAAAAAATCAATTTCTTTGATTGATTTGCAATCCTTGATAAAATATGCAATATGCAAATATGCAATTACGCTAAAAAACTATCCTTTGAGCAAATGAGCAAATCTGCAATCTTCGAAAAAAAAAAATCTGAAAATTCTGTCCCGATAGAGATTTTCTAACTTTTCTACCTAAAGAGTATGAACGTTTTGTTACTGGTAGGCAACCAATATGGTTAATTCGTCCTTAAAAATTGTTAGACTTATGGCTATTTTCCGAATCATAAGTCATTAAATTGTTTTTTTTTTTTTTGTATCATTCGTTTAAAAATACCTTTAAAAAACATAGTCGGCTCTATCACAGGTCCCGTCGTAATAGTTTCGTACTACGAATCCCGAAAAAAAAGTATTAAACCTGGCGTCGTAACAAAAATATTTCCGAACCAATTCAGAGGACGTGAAAAGTTATATCGATAGCCCACAAAATCTTGTCACTATTTCTCTTACGACGACGCCGGTTCGGTGGTACTTGTTTTCAAGCTAAATAGTACGAATCTTTTACGACGGGGCCTGTGATAAGGCCGAGTAGCTCAAATTAATCATGAATTTAGTATTTTTTTTTTCCAGAAGAACCTCTGCGATACATCATTTATTTTAATAAATGTCGTTAATTGTAAAGTCCCTTATTTAAGTTTAAAGTATATTTTTAAAAAAGAACCAATGAAAAAGTATGGGGAGAATACGATAACTCAGGCGCCAAGAATTGATAACTATTTTTTGAAGAAACGTAAAATTCAAGCATTTTTTATGGGCGGGAGGGGCAATTTTATAAAAAAATATACTAAAAATAAAAAAAAAAAATATTAAAATATAACGGTATACGGCTTGTGTGCTCTAATAAAAATGCTAGTCGTTCAAATGCATTTGATAAGCAACAAAACCTGCACTGAGATGGAGCTTGACATGTGGCTTCGGTAGCGCGATGGGTAGGCCGTCGGCTTCCGAATTCCAGTCACAGTTGATGTCTTACGTTCAATTCCCATGACGGGCAAAACTTTTCAAATAAAAATGAACATATTAAGACTCAGCACCACACAAAGAAGTCTGATGATCGGGGTGGCACTCGTGAAATAGCTATAACTTCAGCCAAAATAACTTGGTGGTAGAACACTTTAGTTGTTGTTGTTACATTCAAAATTTTCAATAACGGTAACTTCTATTTGCTTGTTTTTAAATCAAGTGAAATCTATGCATACAAAAGTTTTAAGTGTAATTTTTCAGAACTTTTTTTTAAACTTTTTTTAATATTTTTTTTCCCCAAATTTTGAGTTCAAACCCCATTTTTTTAAAAACTATGCATAGATTTCACTCGATTTAAAAATAAGCTTATAGAATAGAGTATTGGCTTTAAATAAAGACCTAATACTTAATTATAACTGTTACCGTTATTTTTAAATAATTTTTTTTCATTTTTAGTACTTTTTTTATAAAATTGCGCCTCCCGCTCAAACGGGGGGAAATAGACCCCCCCCCCATAGTAAAAAAATGCCTGTATTTAACAAAAAGCCGTTATTATTTCTTGGCGCCTGAGTAATCGTACTAGTAGCGAAAGTATTATCCTTAAAGCTGCTACTACTTCTTATTGATATATTTAGGAATTTGTATGAAACTTCTTATTATTTGTTCTAAAATGTAAACTTCAAATTGATTAATCAATTCATTTCCAAACAGCAAACTTCCTCACTTTCACTTAATATAATTAAAATGAAAGTGGCATTGTTTAAAAACTATTAGCTTATCTAATACAGCTTGAACCTGACATATCCATTTAAAAAAATATAAAACTCATATAATTTAGGTAAACAATATATTTTTAAAAATAATATACATATAATAATTACCTTATTATTGTTATTATTGTACTATTCGTACTAGAATGTCAGCTTATTAGGCTTGACCATTCTTTATTCCGTCAATTTCATTGAATTTTTGAACAACAACAACAACTTAAAGGCGCTACCACCAATTGTTCAAAAATTCAATATAATAATTAACTATTAAACCACATGTGTTCTTTTTAATAGCTCATTTTATAAACATAAAAATAAATGTCATGACTTCAAAACCATAAAATTTGTATATGAAGTTAATTGATTTTAAATTAATTTTAGCACGTCTTGTTTTATTATATTTTATCGTCTTCGGTTAATGGAAACTCTTTAAGGCAATGTTTTATTTTGAATACCTACTTTCGATATGGATTTTATTTATTTTATTATATATTTTTATTATTATATTTTTTTTTGTTAAAATAAGCAAGCACAAGTTATCGGGTAGGTAGGAGAGGATTTCAAAGGAGATACCGATGCACATTGGTTTTGAATGTCTGAAGAAAAAAAAATTAATTCATGAAGTTAACTTAAAAATAGAGCAAAAAATAAATAAATCGGGTGGCACAACGGCTCATGAAGAACCAGGGCCTAGTGACGAACAACTCGCAACCATTCCTGTGTGCGCCTTTCGAAAGGAATGGAAGGGACCTACAATTTTATGCCGAATCCGAACGGCTAGACGAGAAGCACTTATTCGTGACAAGTGATACTCTTGGAGGATTTGTCAATTCCTCGCAAGAGGCAGTAGCCCTGAAAAAAAACTTTTTAGTTTTTTAGGTGGACGAGGCTGGGAAGCGATCCCAGACCTCCAGCGTGACAGTCGAACGCACTAACCATTACGCTACGGGCTACTACTACTAAATAGAGCAAGTACCTACTAATTTTTATTTAATAGAGGTTTAACTGTTTTGAAAAATGTTAAGCGGATAAAATATTCATCTGCACAAAAATAAAGACAAAATACACCATAATATCCCCAAATTGTAGTTCCTACTTTAAAATTTTTGTTCTTTTGTAATAATTTATCTTAGTGCAATAGATGATAATTTGAACAATTCATTTACATACTTGATCCTTAGGTTCACATTCAAATCAGAAAATAATTAATCTTTCAATCAAATCTATAACATTACAATGATGGAGAAGTCAAATAACGTTTTTTCGTCATGATTCCCGTCGATAGTTTACTCTAAATCTAGCTTGAGCCTAAATAGAAGTTCCAATTTGCTTCAAATTTTGTACAGACCATTTTTGTGTGATTCCTTAGAGGAAACAATTAAAATTTTGTTTAAGCTGGTTTGTAGGGGACAACAACAGCTTCATAAGAAAGATTTCGGCTTTTTTCACATTTCTCCAAAACTATACTCAATCGATTTCACTTACCGTAACAAAAATGTATTTCAGCTATTTTTAAGGAAAAAGCATTGTTTTTGGTTTCTCATGTATATTTCGTATGGTTTTACCTATTTCAAATTTCACACACAGGTACTTTTGAGGATTACACAAAATATTGCGTTCCAAAATCTTACAAAATTCAACTTTTAGAGTAGTTCGGTACGTTTTTACCTTTTTTAAATTTTCTGTTATTTTGTATCAATAAATTTAACTATACGTTTTTATGTCTACATACAATTCTTAGCGACTTTAAAGCCCAGAACCTCAAATTTGTGGTAATAGTTACCAGTCGTGTATTTTATTCATTGTTGAAAATATGACAAGCATCACAATTAGTTTCGCAAATTTCATTTGGAGGCTTCCAACGGTGTTTTATAATACGATGGACCGAAAATTCAGGTCATAGCTGCACAAATTTGGTATACCCAAAAACTTCCAGTCACATTCTTATGACTTTTTGCAAATAACATCGGCACCTCCACCCACCCAAAAGACCACACAGTCTGTTTCGGCTTAAATATAAGTAACATTATTTTTCTAAAAATATAATGTGAATAGATTCGTTTCTTTTTTGGTTAATTACATTTGTATATAGACATCAAGTCATTAATGTTTAAAAAAAGCAGATGATAGACAAAACAAAAAATTTTTTTTTTTTGACAAAAATGGTTAAATTTAAAGTCACCATATTTTTGTTTGACCTTTACTTAATCACCTTTTCATTTAATTTGTGTGAATAATATTATGTATAAAATTGTCTTACACCCTCAAGAGGTCATTTACCGTGTGTTTTTAGGTTTGAGCGAACACCTTTGTTCTATACCAATATAAATATTCTTTAAATTTACCATAATTCATACAAACTCATTATAAAGATGGTATTTTTTTTCATTAATCATAGCTAATATCTGTCAACTAAAATTTAGAACAAAATCCCAAGGTCATATTATATCATCAATATTGTTTTTCTTAAATCAGCTCAAAGCCTATATAAGTGTTAAATTATCACCATAATATTATAGGCAGGATCTGTCTAGACTTTATGGCAATTTATCATTTCTAGACATATTTTTTTACCAAAAGACTAAAAATAATACATATTTACGAATATACACAAATTATCCAATCAAAATAAAAAATTAAGTTAAACATTTTAATTTCTTTCCTTCCATCATTATAAGTCAGAGGCAGAGCAATTGCTACCTTATAATATCATCGAGTGATGGAATAAAGTTACCGTCGAGCCTCCACGAACCCCTCTGGTCGAGGCGATTTCAAAAAATAAAAACATTTTTCAGAAGATTATTGAAATTTTATACCCACCAAAGTTTAAAAATTTAAAACACAAACAAAAAACAACACAATGAGTTTTTACGGCGTTTAGTTTCTCGCATATAGTTAATTGATTATAACGCACAATTTACAAGGTCACCTGTTATATTTATTCAAAATAGCTTAGCCATTGTTCTTGGAGCTTGAGAAATAAAAGAAAACAAAAAATTGGCGGCTTTGCTCAGTTTAATATCCTAAAACAAACTCGTGTTGGGTTTTTTTTTGTTGTTGAAGCTGGTAAAATCGGATGTAGGTCAGTTGAAGTATAAACTGTGAGATTTATAATAACGGGTCATTCAAATGACTTTTATTTGTTTTTTTTTTTTGTTTTGTTTTTGACTATAAGCCTTGCAAATACTCCTACACCAACTAAGAATAAAATAATCATAAACAAAAAACGACGTTATTCCCTGACATTGAAAAATATATGGCCATAGATAGATATAAAGTCCACTTTTTTGTCAGTCTATTATTTTTTTTAAGGTGATTAACTCAAATTACTATCAACTAGGGAGTTCAAGATGAAACCAAGTTCAAAATGTGAGAATTTGTTTAAACATCAAAATTTGTAGCCGCGAAAACTCTTCTTCTTCTTATGACGGACACATCACTATGGAGGGTCCAACAACTCAAACATCACCTATTGGAAATGAATATAGAAAGAGATCGGTATAAACTTATGTATTTCATCGGTTGAGGGCATTGTAAAATTTTTAAAATAAGGCGAAATAGTCCAGAAAAATAAAACATTAACTTGAAAAAAATTCCGAGATAGATGATTTTTGCTGGGAAGCTTCATTTGTACGTCCTCAGCATTTCCTAAAATGTACCCTAAATTTGGCGTGGAGCAAAACTGGTTAGGGGGTGGGATAAAGGGGGTAAAATTCACACTTTTCGAAATTACTCGTAAACTATAGGTTCTTTTGAAAAAAGCTGTAGGTAAAAATTGTAGCTTATGTAATTTTACACAAAAAAAATAACACAACACTTTTTTCCTTTAAACTCCGGTCTACCAGTGTTGCCACCGTGGAAACACTTCTTAAAAGTAAACTGTGGACTATAAGTGTATCAAAAGCTCATTCCGTCAGAAAGAAGTGCAAGGTTTGACCTAAAATATGGCCTTTACGCCCTAACTATTAATAGCCCAGTCAACGAAGACTCAAAACTATAAAATAAATGCAAAAAATAAGGCCCTCTGGATTGTTTTTTATATGGTAGGGGTTACCCACAGGTATAACATACCCAAAGTCCCCAGCCCAGGGCCGCGAGCTAAACTGAGGAGGGGGGGGGGGTTACAGGTACCCCTCTTTAGATTTTCGTGAATATTGGCACAACCTAGCATGTTAGCGGAAAAGTCTATGCTACTTAATTAGAGAGAGTTAAATTGTCTATAAAATGATATATTCACATTTTTTCTAGGGTCAATAATAAAGCAGATGCGGGGGGTAGAAAAGCCGACAAATCTGAAAACCTGTTATTGTCTTAGTTATTGAATGTTTTCTGACCAATTTACCTGGAAGAAAACAAAAAAGGTGAATACACATTCATTCACCGTTATTTCATCATGTTGTAAGGCTAAGAAAGGAGTTTTAATTTCCATTTTTTCCTATATATCCGAAACTATACGAAAAAGTTGATGTATATTAAATTAGGCAAAATTTAATTAGAAAGATTTGTTTTCATATGGCGCCAAAAAATGATAACGTTTTTTTTAAAGGAACACAATACAAAATTTGTTTGCCATAGACGGGGGTTATTGCTCCCCCCTTCAGAGAGGAGGGGCATTTTTTTTTAAATAATATTAAAAAACAACGGCAACACTAACAACAAAAAAATTTACCTTTTTTTAAAAGCCAGAACTCCGTTGTTTTATTTTATTTTCAAATCAAGTTGTGTTTCTTTGAGCTTGAGGTTAATGAATGAATAAATTCTTTGAACCTGCAAAGCAAGCCACCCAAGGTACTGTGTGAGTGGTAGAGCTGACCCTTAGGTACAACATACTCAAAGTCCCCAGCCCAGGGCCACAAGCTTTAGGCAGGAGAGGGGGGGGGGAAATGCCCCCTTTTGTAGTTTTTCTTCAATATTTGGAAAAATAAGCGTAAAAGATGCAAAGTCAATATGACAAAGTGAAAGAAAATTAAATTCCCTACAAGTAAAAGATATGTTCATAGTATTATAAAAGTAAACTAATTAACAAATATTAAATTTCTAAGGAAATAAAATGTTTTTTTTTTATTTTTGTTTGATATTTCTACTCTCGCATCTCTATTGCTTCCAGCAAAGCTATGAGCCTATCTTTTATTTGTACGGAATTTAGTTTTTTGGCGCCATATGAAAACAACTCTTTCTAATTAAATTTTGCCTAATTTAATATACATTAACTTTTTCGTATAGTTTCGGATATATAGGAAAAAATATGTGTATTTACCTTTTTTGTTTTTTTTTTCAGGTAAATTGGTCAGAAAACATTCAATAATTA